>CANTUQ010000021.1:7907500-8592500 GCA_947683425.1 Excoecaria cochinchinensis | reverse complement strand
TGTACATAGCGATGCTTGTCGCAACACATACATATTAACATTCATCATGACATCCATAATATTTGTTATGCACCATAATCATTACATCAAGCATGTAGCATGGAAAGTACACATGGATATATATAAAAAATAAAAATAAAAAAAATAAAATCAATTAATTATGTACATATGTCTTGGTGTGCTCATATTGCATATGTACATAAGCATTGTGTGCTAGAGCATGTACATACCATTGCGTGTCGTATCATACACATATTAGCATACATAATTAGGCTGGGCATTATACATATCATGCATGGTAGACACCTGACATCTTTCACATTGTAGACCATATCATGCACATGCATTGTCATGCATGAGTTATGCCATGCACATATGAATCTTGCTTCATGTATGTTAGTCATTGTATATACCAGTGCATGTCTTGTATATGCATGCCATATAAATACACATACTTTGTAAACGTCATTCGTTTATTGCAACCACTTCCATCCCATGTCTTGTATCGCACATATATGCCGCTCGCCGTACACAATCATTCTTATACTGTGTCCCATGGCATGTGCATTATTTATATATATTCCTCACGACTCATTGTACACATTATCATGCCAGATCATCTTTATCTTACATCACACACGTATCCCTATCATGTCTAAATCATGCCATGTGCACATGCACCATGTATCATGAACATTCATTCTCATGTTGTGCCATATTTTGCACTTATACCTTTATTATATGCTGCTTGCATGAACACTGCAAATCTATGCATGCACATCATTTGTCATACAGTGTTTACGCACTCACTTATAATTTTTTATAGGTGTTTTGCGCACACACGTCCTTGCACATATTTCATGTACGCATTCCTACACAATATGTTTTTACACATGTTTCGCATGCATAGTTCCTTACACGCATTACTAATATGCACGACACTATTGCATGCATCTTTCCCTGTACATGATTCTTAGCACATAGTTTGCACATATTTTACAAACAATTCTTTGTATGCTACACGATTCTTGTGTATATAAATTTTGATAGAATAATTTTTTTTTTTGTGTTAAGTTGTTGCCTAAAACGCTGACATGTTTGCACCTTATTAAGGTACCTCTTATTCAAAGTCTGACTCTGCCTAAGTAGTTCTCAACTATGAATGGCTTTGATCTCAGTTCTAGAAATCTGCGTTTCATTCCATTTTGAATTCACATGAAAACATTTGACTATACCATGTAATTTCTAAGTTCAGAGCACTTCTGGCCTATTTTGAAAACAAACTGAAAAAAACTAGTTGCAATTAGGGGATTGGATGAAAACTCACTAAGAGCACTAGAACCTTTCTGATTACCCGTCAAAGCGATCCCTAGGTAAGGCTGAATCTAGAAAATGATTTAGGCAACCATTCTTTGTATAGCTCTCTAAATGACTATTTCCTACCCTTGTTTTGCAATCGCTTGCTAGCACGTTGAGCTTTTATTTTGGTATGCTAAATGTATATCGATTTTATTGTTACACATGTTAAAACTACCCTTTACCTAAAATAATTTTGGCTTCCCTTTAGAAAAATGGCCACTTTAGTAAGGATAGGTGTACATTACGACATTCCTTCGGGCTATAAAAAATCGTCCTGATAAGGATGGGTTTACACTTCGGAAAAAAGAGTTTCAATCATTGATAATTCCCTCGGGATATCAAAAATTGCCCTGATAAAGATGGGTTCACACTTCGGAGAAAAGAGTTTCAATCATTGATAATTCCCTCGGGATATCAAAAAAGAGTTTCAATCATTGATAATTCTTTGGGCTATCAAAAAATCGTCCTTGTGTAATTAAAGAAGTAGGCTTGCAAAAAAAAAGAAGAAGCAAAAAAAAAAAAAATAAAAGTAAAGAAAAAGAAGAAAAAGTAGAGCTCAGGATAATACCCCTTGATGAGTTTCAGTGGTCGTCTTTTCTTTTTTAACTTAATAGTTATGCTAAGCTTGACAAGAAAAAGTACTACCAAGTCCAAATTCAAGAATTCTTGAACAGTATGCATTTGGGCTGAGAATGGTCCCTTCATCCGTCGAGTGAACGTTGCGGCCATTTTTCTCTAGAAACTTGATCCTTTCTTGGTAACCATCTGCCTAAGCCTAACATTACAACCAAAGTAAGACCTCTTGATTCTTGGTTCAGTCTTATCTAATTAGCAGAGATGACCTTCTAATAAGGTTTGGTACGTAAGAAGAGGCATATGGTGTTTCTTGAGCTTCAAGCGAGAACCCACGAGTGCATTTATGCATTCGAGTTGAGTCTCGTCCCCAACGTTGCATCTAGAATTTACTTTCAAATGGTAAAAAAATTATGTTTTGGCCTTTTGCACACACACACGGAGATTACATGGTATGCATTGTATTTACGTGTTAGTTTAGTAAATATTGATATTTACATGTTTATCCCCTTGCCCTTCATTGGGAATGACTCCTGAATTCTTTTGCTAAGATTGAATTAGTTGAGAATGTGGTTCACTCAGTGCGTTCAAGGGTAGATAGAAACTCGAGTTTGGGGTACCTAATAGGTTGCAATCATTTTACAATCTTGGGGTATTTCTTATCACTACTCATGAAAGTGATACTTTGCATATACTCCCAGCAATATTCTTTGTAAATATGCTTTCTACAAATGTTTTTACACATAACTATATCAAACATTCTTATAAATAGTTTTACATGTATAATTCTTGGTGCATGTCTTTTGGCATAAGATCTTTAGCGAGCATATTTCATAGATACTTTTGCATACATAGCTCTTTAAACTTTATTTTTATAATCAATTATTTTCACGCATTTTGTGGGCATATCCTTTACATGTATATCACATGCACATCATTCGCATGCATTTTGTACACACATGATTTTTTCTGCATTTGTTTCATATGCATAGTTATCAATGTACACACACACACACTCAATTCTTTACATAGACTTCATATACATAATGACTTTCCACCTATCTTGGCATATGATTCTTTACATCTATGCCGGTGAATGACTCTTTACCCCCGTCACATACATGAGCATTTGCATATATTTCGCATATATAAATCCCCCTTCATATATTTCTCATGCCTGATCCTTTGCATATATTTTTCATTCATAATCATTGGCAAATATTTTGCAGAATACGATTCTTTGCACACATTCCATAATCTTTTACATATATACAAGCCATGCGCGTGACTGTGGTATATGCACAATTCTCTGCATGCATTTCATCTTCGTAGTCCATGCATAGTACGCATAGTACACATTTCACATAACACCTTACAATTTTCTCATGTTGTAACACCCCCATCGGACACCACCGTTGGAAGGGCGCCGGCGGGCGCGCTACCTGACGCTCACTCACATACATGCTCACATACACCAAGCGGACGCATACAATTATACAAAAACACGGGGAAATTAAAAACTTACCTTGAGAAGCAGAACTGGACATACATTAACTCACACACACGCAGGCACTAAGCAGAAACATATACACATGCATACATATGATCATTCAGCGGAAGTATAAAGTGAATGATAAAATAAAGGGCTAATTAATACAGAAATATAATAGCATTACAACCACCAAAATATTACATTTAGAATCTCACATATATGATTACAAATACAAAAGGCTACAGAAATACAAAAGCAAAAATACAGAAGCTGAACAAAATACAAAACATCTAACTCTTATGTGGCCGACCCTGCAGATGCGTAACTCGAATAGAACCAAACCAGCCACCTACACGGGAAGGAAATCCATGCTAAGCGATAAACGCTTAGTGGGGAGAAAACACCATAATATGGACGGCCATTCACAATGGTCGCCAAGGCATAACACATTCAAATGGCAAATGCGGATGCGGATGCTCATGGCACAAATATAATTAGACTTTCATAGTAAAGGCATTCATTCGAGAATTCACATTTATAACCACATACTTATGTCAAAATAAGTTATAGCAAAAGCAATACCATACATAATACAGATATCATCATGCATAAACTCTTGAAAATTTACACATGCAATTATCATACCAAGACACCATTACCTTAGAGAAACCCGTTTACATGCAACCCACTCACCAATCATTACTACAACCAACTATCATACACCACTAAGTGGTACTAAAACATACCTTCATCATGTCACAAGACTCATACACTAAATAAAACCCAGGGTAAAGCATCAAACCACCACACTTCCATTGTGCAACTCTAATTCATACAATATCATGCCATGAATTGCAAACACACAACCACGTACAAAAACCACTACGATAATTGAGTTCGAAGGAACATACAGCATATCATTACATTATGGCAATGCACTTACCGGACGTCGATCCACATGCATTGCATCACAATAATACATATGCTTATTCACACATTCAACCTTAGCATTCAAGTCAGAGTACTTATACATATTAATTCACATACTTACCATTCTCACCAACTGAATCAAACATGTTCACAATGCAATATAGGTGAAAAAGCATATACAAATATATACTTGAGTCACATTTAGATCACTAAGACTTTCATGATCACATTCAGAAAGATAGCTGATTAACATTACTGGAATCTTACCCAAACGGTTATCATATTATCATATTCATATCAGACGAAGTGAATAAAATACCTGCTGACTCAAAATAGTGGATAACGAGCAATCAGACAGTGCCTCGCTGGCACGATCGGGCACACCTTACGGGTACGAATCGATAAATCACATAAATTCTCATTCGAAACACTTTCACAATAGGGGATCTTAAGCAAGACCCAAACACATAAAAGGGTTCGCGAGGAACCAAACACGGACCTGATCAGGGTCCAAACGTTCAAAGGGGCTACAGCTAACAAAACTCTATTAGGCATGCCTAACTATCCACTAGACTGACTCTCGCAGGTCATGCGTAACACCAATCATGTTTCGAGTCACATAATATAATTCAACATGCTTAAACCAGATTATGGTAGACATATACATAAGTCCACAATGTCAGTCATGCCTCATATAATTCATATCGCAAAGCATATAATATAATACAGCCAACACACACACTTTAACATTATCCAAGATCCTAAAACATATCAGAATCAAGTATAGGAGCACTATCATGCCAGTGATTACAAATACAAAATCCTAATCATGCGATAGCTGAGGATAACTAAGTATAAGCCATTCACTTCATTTCATAACGTCCCAAAATTATCATCATACTTGTACATAATCATACCATGGTTCCGCATTCATGAATTCGTAAAAGTAACAAGTATAAAACTCAAAGGCATTTAAAGGAAATTGGAGTTCAAACCGTACACAACAAAAGAAAACTCATTCAGCATACAGGGAGCTGTCGCGCTCGCGACAGAGACCGAAGTCTCTTTGCTGCGCGCGTGCGACGGACTTCGTGACCGCGAGGAGGACGGAAGGGCCAGGCTCTGTCGCGCTCGCGATAGATGTCGCGATCGCGAAGAGAGCAAAGTGGCCATCGCGGGCTCGCGACGAATCGCGTGCTCGCGATAGCACCAAACCAGCATCACGCTCTGTCGCGATCAAGACGGTAGTCGCGCTCGCGACAGGGTGTGCTAATGCCTCGGCTATCGCGAGCTCGCGACAGATGTTGCATGCTCGCGACAGCGAAGCTCCAAACTGCCGATTCCTGCCACGCTCGCGACAGACGTCGCGATCACGACAGTATCGGGTTTTCAAAAATCTGTAGAATTTCGCAGAATTTCTTTCTTCCAAAAACATCCAACAACACACAAAACTCATCCAAGGACCACTTACCTCAAACCCGGCTATCCATTAGCATCAACAACCATATTATAACCATTAACTCAAGCTCATGCAAGATTCACATTCCAGAACAAAAACCCATATCATATATATCAAAATAAAGAACATATAGCAACCCATTTCTAAGAACCCATCAAATCTCATACATAACATATACATACATGAAAACCAAGAAATTACCAAATTTACATATCCTCAATTCATCCTAATCATGCATTACTAACTCATTTACCCATATCCATCATACATTTACACATATCAAAACACTCAAATTCCAAAGATTTAAACAATATAAACTCATTTACATCCTAAGTGAGAATTAGGGCACAACAACTCACAAATTCCAATTTATAAATCAAAGCTCCCAAACCTGATTTCTTTGTAGCCTCAAAACCCACTCTTCACCTTCTCTTTACCCTTGAGCTTTCTCTTGAAACCCAAAGCTTCTCAATCTCGCTCCACAATCCAACAAAAACAACCAAAGATCTTGCAAGTACTAGCCACCAAGAAAAGGAGATGAAGTAGAGGATGAACAAGGAAAAGAGAGAAGAAAACCGAGAGAGAGAGAGGAGAGAGGGACGAGAGGTAGCTTCCTTTCCCTCTTTTTTTCTTTCCTTTCCCTTTTCATTAATTGCTCCACCTACCCATTCCACTTGGCAACTTCCTATAGGACCAAACACTCCACTTTTGACTTTACCACTTCTTGCACCATACACCCGCCACACACAAGCATTTCTTGAATAAAAATCTTCAAGGCACCAAACTTGAGCCACACCAAATCTTTTCTTAAAACCCACTTACATCCATGGCACCATACAACAAACCCACACTATAAAACCCCTTAATCCACTTATATCCTACTTCCATACACTACAAGCACACTCTAATATTTCCCTTCTTAACATACTTAATTAATAAATACTTTGCAATTAAGTCCTTATTTCCAATTTTTTTCAAGCACAGATTACTGAAATACCCTTCAATTCCCGACTTAACTTGCCAAATCCGACCAGGCCTGATTTGGGGTGTGACAACTCTTCCCTCCTAAAAGAATTTCATCCTCGAAATTCACTTACACCGGAAGGATTCACAACCCAATGATCCAAGTCACCATTAAACTCATACACTTCACTTCCAAACACCCGCTTGCTTATACTTATCCTCATCATTAAACTCTTAGATCACTTTCTTATATCCGAACTAAACACTTTCAGCAAAATAATCCCTACTCAACTTCCATGCCAAATACTCTATGTACACCATGTCAGCTTTCCCTTAGTCAAAACACATATGTAATGCTTTTCATGTATGGTCAAAGGGATGTTGATGTAATGAGATTGAGATGATTCATGTATGCAGAATGATGCAATTGATGCAATAATGATGCACTTTTTCCCAACCCCATGATTTAATATGCTTTCATTCAAAACTTTTTCTAGGGATAGCTGACAGGTATACAGAGTACTACCAAAACCTTACAAAATCCAAAGATCCTTGCGTCCAAAGATACAAAAAAACTTTACTCAAACATGTCAAAAGAAAACTTACCAGAAGGCGCTGCAGAATCCTCTACTTCACTGTGGTGCGCAATAAAACCCGAGGGCACACGGGCGGCTTGAAGCAATTCCTCCACATCCTTTCTAGCTTGATGAGCTAGATTCTCCCCCATCTTAGGACAATCAGCAATCTGATGCTCCATACTGCCACACCTGAAACAAGCACCCGAGAGCTTCTGTCACACCCCAACCTATACCAAGGAGACTTCCATACAGATTGGAGGGAGAAGGCTCCCTGGATAGATAGGAGTGTCACACCCCACTAGTACAAACATGCAAACATTACATAAATAGAGCGACATATCAGAGATAATTAAAATCTTTAATACAGAGAAGAATGATACTGAACAAAATGTATACTTTATTAATATACCAAAAGAAGGTCTTTACATATTACATCAGATTACAAAAAGAACCAATTTACAAAAGCCCAAGATACACTGTTCCAAAGGGCTATCAAAATAATACATCTATTACAAAAAGAAAGGGAAGCCTATATTATAAAACACCCCATCTCTAGTTGCGTTGGCCTTCCCGATGCGACACGCCCAGAACACGCGTACCAAAACCTTCCACACCTGCACGGATAAACACCCGTGCTAAGCGAAATCGCTTAGTGGGGAAAACACAAAATGCATAACCGCCACTCACAGTGACGATGACAGAAAGCATATGATAACAATACAATTATGGGCATGTAATCATAAATAGTTAATTCAGATATTGGCATTCACATTCAAGAATTCTTGTACAAAACACAATGACACCTGCTTAATCACAATGAGTGGATAACGAGTACATATAGATACTTGAGAGTATCGATATCGTCATATAGACGTATAGATACCCGAAGGTATCGAATCATTCTTTTTATTTTGTTTCCAAATTGTTATTACGTGGAATCTTAAGAAAGATTCAGACAGAGGGATCGCGAGGATCCAATCGTGGGACCTGATTAGGGTCCAAAGTCGTACATATAGCTGCAGCGGCACAAAACTCTATTAGGCATGCCTAACTATCCACTTATCCGACATTAGCAGGTTATGCAAAATCTTATCACATTTACATATATATTATTCGTGCAAAAAGATAATCAAAGCTTAATGAAAACTGCATGCAAAAGAAATTAAGTCATTAAGCAAAAAGGAAAAGAAATCAAGTTTGGAAGTCGCGCCTGTCGCGCTCGCGACAACTGTCGCGCTCGCGACAGAGACCAAAACACAACTACCCGCCGAGTCTCGCGGTCGCGAGAGAATCTCGCGGTCGCGAGAGGGCGAAGGCGCCACTCTCTGTCGCGCTCGCGACAGAAGGTAACTGTCCAAGTCCATCGCGCTCGCGACCACCGCGCGCTCGCGACAGAGGAGAGTCCTGCAACCACTCGGAGATTGAGCGCTCTGTCGCCCTCGTGACGTATGTCGCGCTCGTGACGTATGTCGCGCTCACGACAGAGAGTTCTCTCGAGCTCTCGGCGTGACACTTCTCGCGCCGGCGCGAGGGCCGAAACCTCTGCACTCTGTCGCGATCGCGACAGTGTCGCGATCGCGACAGACACGGGTTTTTCAGCTCTTACGCCCAAATTCTGCAGAAAACCTACACAAATCACATTCAAACTTCCAAAATTGATTCCAAACCTCAAAATTAAGCAACGCAAGCATTCACAACTCATAACATAAATAAAAACCCAGCTTTAACACCATTTATCTCAATTAAATCAAGTCAATTACATGTCCAATTCTAAGAAATTCCAAAACAGCAATTATAACACCAATTACAAATATTCATATAGTTTCTCACAATTCCTTCAACAATATTCATTCTTTCACATCACATATCACACTAATTTCCATTCAAGCTATAATAACACCACCCATAAACCCAATCAAAGCAAAACCACAATTATCAAACTCAAATCATAAATACACAATAAAGATGAACATTCCCAAACCTTCTCTCCTTAGCTCCTATTCGCGAGCTCCGCTCCCGCTAGCAATTCCTTTCCCTTTATCAGGTCTAGGAGTCTCCTCTGAACCACAAACCCATAACAATCAAGATCAATTTTACAACTACCCAAACATACATATATAATTATAAAACCTAGAGAAGAGGAAGAAGAAGAAATCTAAGATATTAATAACTCCTACTCACCTCTAAGCTTCAAAATCCACAAGCTAATCAACCCTAATTACTTAATTAAGGAAGAGGGAGCAAGATTATGTAAAGAAAAGGAAGAACAAAGGAGAAGGAAGAAGAAGAAGGAAATGGCGTGAAAAGGAGGAGGGAACGGGAAATCAAGGGAAAGGCTGCCCTCTTCTCTCTCTTCACCAACCCAATAAATGCCCACTTATCCCCTTTGCCACTTGTCAATCTCTCCTTAAGACACTTGCCCCCACATCACACCCTACTCCCATACTTTACTATACACATTAACTTATCCTTTGCTCATATCCTAATCCCATACACTAATATGTACACTAAGCTTTCTCTTACTCACACTTAATTTTCATACACTCACTTATACCCTACACTAGCCTATCTCCTCTTCTCAACTCAAACTAATACACTTAAATTAAATAAATAAACCAAT
The DNA here is from genome assembly GCA_947683425.1 of Excoecaria cochinchinensis. Taxonomy (NCBI): domain Eukaryota; kingdom Viridiplantae; phylum Streptophyta; class Magnoliopsida; order Malpighiales; family Euphorbiaceae; genus Excoecaria; species Excoecaria cochinchinensis. The sequence continues at coordinate 8,582,526 of CANTUQ010000021.1, read as the reverse complement.
TAAACACCTACATGTAACACATAAAAATGCACACAAACAGACACGGACAGGCTCAAACTACTGGGGTGGTTTTGGGGTGTTACAGCTTTCGACATGGGCCCCGATGTCGCTTTTGGCAGTGTCTGCATATTGGCGGTACCCATTCTTCCTACACTTTCCCATATGTTGTTTCTGACATTAATAACACATCGGAGGTTCTTGAATTCTTTTTCCCGCGAACACTTCTCTACTTGACACCTTTCTCTTTTGAGGCACCCTCCGAACAGATTCCTGAGGAACCCGAGGAGCAGTCAACCTATCCAATATCCGAACCAACCCTTGCACCAATGTCCTATCATCGGAAGCAAGACCGGGATTTCAAATAAAAAGATGCTCGGAACCACTTTGTTCAGCTACAACAGGGTTCACACTTTCCGTTGTCTCGCCTACATTCTCACTAGGATCGGACTCCATCTAAACACCACACAGGACATGACACATCTGCATTAGGCCACGACACATGCAAAGACACGACACAAACCAACTAGCATACCAAGATTTGACACTCAAACAAACAAAAGGAAACCAGAACCGCCAAACCTCGCTCTGATACTACTAACTGTAACACCCCCATCGGAAGGGCGCCGGCGGGCGCGCTACCCGACGCTCACTCACATACATGCTCACATACACCAAGCAGAAGCATACAATTATACAAAAACACGGGGAAATTAAAAACTTACCTTGAGAAGCAGAACTGGACATACATTAACTCACACACACGCAAGCACTAAGCAGAAACATATACACATGCATACATATGATCATTCAGTGGAAGTATAAAGTGAATGATAAAACAAAGGGCTAATTAATACAGAAATATAATAGCATTACAACCACCAAAATATTACATTTAGAATCTCACATATATGATTACAAATACAAAAGGCTACAGAAATACAAAAGCCAAAATACAGAAGCTGAACAAAATACGAAACTTCTAACTCCTATGTGGCCGACCCTGCAGATGCGTAACTCGAATAAAACCAAACCTGCCACCTGCACGGGAAGGAAATCCGTGCTAAGCGATAAACGCTTAGTGGGGAGAACACACCATAATATGGACGGCCATTCACAATTGTCGCCAAGGCATAACACATTCAAATGGAAAATGCGGATGCTCATGGCACAAATATAATTAGACTCGCATAGTAAAGGCATTCATTCGAGAATTTACATTTATAACCACATACTTATGTCAAAATAAGTTATAGCAAAAGCAATACCATACATAATACAGATATCATCATGCATAAACTCTTGAAAGTTTACACATGCAATTATCATACCAAGACACCATTACCTTAGAGAAACCCGTTTACATGCAACCCACTCACCAATCATTACTACAACCAACTATCATACACAACTAAGTGGTACTAAAACATACCTTCATCATGTCACAAGACTCATACACTAAATAAAACCCAGTGTAAAGCATCAAACCACCACACTTCCACTGCGCAACTCTAATTCATACAATATCATGCTATGAATTGCAAATACACAACCACGTACCAAAACCACTACGATAACTGAGTTCGAAGGAACATACAACATATCATTACATTACGGCACATGCACTTACCGGACGTCGATCCACATGCATTGCATCACAATAATACATATGCTTATTCACACATTCAACCTTAGCATTCAAGTCAGAGTACTTATACATATTAATTCACATACTTACCATTCTCACCAACTGAATCAAACATGTTCACAATGCAATATAGGCGAAAAAGCATATACAAATATATACTTGAGTTACATTTAGATCACTAAGACTTTCATGATCACATTCAAAAAGATAGCTGATTCACATTACTGGAATCTTACCCAACCGGTTATCATATTATCATATTCATATCAGATGAAGCGAATAAAATACCTGCTGACTCAAAATAGTGGATAACGAGCAATCAGACAGTGCCTCGCTGGCACGATCGGGCGCACCTTACGGGTACGAATCGACAAATCACATAAATTCTCCTTCGAAACACTTTCACAATAGGGGATCTTAAGCAAGACCCAAACACATAAAAGGGTTTGCGAGGAACCAAACAGGGACCTGATCAGGATCCAAACGTTCAAAGGGGCTGCAGCTAACAAAACTCTATTAGGCATGCCTAACTATCCACTAGACTAACTCTCGCAGGTCATGCGTAACACCAATAATGTTTCGAGTCACATAATATAATTCAACATGCATAAACCAGATTATGGTAGACATATACATAAGTCCACAATGTCAGACATGCCTCATATAATTCATATCGCAAAGCATATAATATAATACAGCCAACACACACACTTTAACATTATCTAAGATTCTAAAACATATCAGAATCAAGTATAGGAGCACTATCATGCCAGTGATTATAAATACAAAATCCTAATCATGCGATAGCTGAGGATAACTAAGTATAAGCCATTCACTTCATTTTATAACATCCCAAAATTATCATCATACTTGTACATAATCATACTATGGTTCCGCATTCATGAATTCGTAAAAGTAACAAGTATAAAACTCATAGGCATTTAAAGGAAATTGGAGTTCAAACCGCACACAACAAAAAAAAAACTCATTCAGCATACAGGGAGCTGTCGCGCTCGCGACAGAGACCGAAGTATCTTAACTGTGTGCGCGCGACGGACTTCGCAACCACGAGGAGGACGGAAGGGCCAGGCTCTATCCCGCTCGCGATAGATGTTGCGATCGCGACAGAGAGCAAAGTGGCCATCGCGGGCTCGCGACGAATCGCGTGCTCGCGATAGCGCCAAACCAGCATCACGCTCTGTCGCGATCGCGACGGTAGTCGCGCTCGCGACAGGGGTGTGCTAACGCCTCGGCTATCGTGGGCTCGCAACAGATGTTGCATGCTTGCGACAGCGAAGCTCCAAACCGCCGATTCCTGTCGCGCTCGCGACAAACGTCGCGATCGCGACAGTATCGGGTTTTCCAAAATCTGCAGAATTTCGCAAAATTTTTTCCTTCCAAAAATATCCAACAAAACACAAAACTCATTCAAGGACCACTTACCTGAAACCCGGCTATCCGTTAGCATCAACAACCATATTATCACCATTAACTCAAGCTCATGCAAGATTCACATTCCAGAACAAAAACCCATATCATATATATCAAAATAAAGAACATATAGCAACCCATTTCTAAGAACCCATCAAATCTCATACATAACATATACATACATGGAAACCAAGAAATTACCAAATTTACATATCCTCAATTCATCCTAATCATGCATTACTAACTCATTTACCCATATCCATCATACATTTACACATATCAAAACACTCAAATTCCAAAGATTTAAACAATACAAACTCATTTACATCCTAAGTGAGAATTAGGGCACAACAACTCACAAATTCCAATTTATAAATCAAAGCTCCCAAACCTGATTTCTTTGTAGCCTCAAAACCCACTCTTCACCTTCTCTTTACCCTTGAGCTTTCTCTTGAAACCCAAAGCTTCTCAATCTCGCTCCACAATCCAACCAAAACAACCAAAGATCTTGCAAGTACTAGCCACCAAGAAAGGAGATGAAGTAGAGGATGAACAAGGAAAAGAGAGAAGAAAACCGAGAGAGAGAGGAGAGAGGGACGGGAGGTAGCTTCCTTTCCCTCTTTTTCTCTTTCCTTTCCCTTTTCATTAATTGCTCCACCTACCCATTCCACTTGGCAACTTCCTATAGGACCAAACACTCCACTTTTGACTTTACCACTTTTAGCACCATACACCCTCCACACACAAGCATTTTTTGAATAAAAATCTTCAAGGCACCAAACTTGAGCCACACCAAATCTTTTCTTAAAACCCACTTACATCCATGGCACCATACAACAAACCCACAGTATAAAACCCCTTAATCCACTTATATCCTACTTCCATGCACTACAAGCACACTCTAATATTTCTCTTCTTAACATACTTAATTAATAAATACTTTTCAATTAAGTCCTTATTTCCAATTTTTTTCAAGCTCAAATTACTAAAATGCCCTTCAATTCCCGACTTAACTTGCCAAATCCGACCAGGCCTGATTTGGGGTGTGACACATGTCGAATTCTAAGCATCCCACAGGTATAATCTTTTGCATATGTTTAATATTTCGTATGAATGATTCTGTACTTAAATTTCAGACATGCATAACTTCGCATATATTTCGGCCAAAGACCTCTCAGGGGGCAAGTCAATCAAAGTATTCTCAGGAGGCAAACTTTCAAAGTCATTTGAGGAGGCAAAATCTCAAAGTCCTTTGAGGAGGCAAAATCTCAAAGTCCTCTGATGAGGCAAAATCTCGGAGTCCTCTGAGGAGGCAAAATCTCAAAGTTCTCTGAGGAGGTAAAACTTTCAAAGTCCTCTGAGGAGGCAAAATCTCAAAGTTCTCTGAGTAGGCAAAATCTTGAAGTCCTCTGAGGAGGCAAAATCTCGAAGTTCTCTGAGGAGGCAAAATCTGAAAGTCCTCTGAGGAGGTAAAATCTCTACAACCTCTGAGGAGGCAAAATCTCGAAATCCTCTAAGGAGGCAAAACTGGTGTTTCATCAATCACGTTCTTCAAAGTCTGGAGGCTTCACACATCGACAAGCTAGTGTTTATCATTCACTCAGTCGTAGTTTCACACACCAACAAGCTAGTGTTTGATCAATCATGTTCTTCAAAGTCTGGAGGCTTCACACACCGACAAGCTGGTGTTTATCAGTCGCTCAGCCGTGGTTTCACACATCGACAAGCTGGTGTTTCATCAATCACATTCTTCAAAGTCTGGAGGCTTCACACACTGACAAGCTAGTGTTTACCAGTCGCTCAGCCGTGGTTTCACACACCGACAAGCTGGTGTTTCATCAATCATGTTCTTCAAAGTCTAAAGGCTTCACACACCGATAAGCTAGTGCTTACCAGTCGCTCAGCCGTGGTTTCACACACCGACAAGCTGGTGTTTATCAGTCATTTAGCCGTGGTTTCACACACTGATATGTCGGTGTTTCATCAATCACGTTCTTCAAAATTTGGAGGCTTCACACACCGACAAGCCGATGTTTATCAATCGCACAACCGTAATTTCACACGCAGTTGTTAAGGCACTAGCTTCCCCAAAATTGAGGACAACTGTAGACACCGGGTCCTGAGTCAAGGGTAATATCTATCCAAAAATGGCAATTTTGGTTCTCCAAGCAAACTTGATAACCTTTCCGAAAAAAAATATAAAAACTTACAAAAAAAAAAAGAAAAGAAAAAATATATATGTAAAAATATTTTTAAAATTAAGTTAAATTAATTAGTTAACATTGTAGGATAATTAAAATTGAAAAAAAGAAAATAATGTATAGTGTTTAATTAGGTAAATATGTAATAATTTAAGTAAATTAAAGTCAAAAAAATATATATATGGAGAGAATCATTAGTTGGCCCTACCCTAATTTTGGGGTATAAAAAGAAAAATATGAGGAAAAAAGAGAGGGGGGGCTCGGCTGATGAAAGAGAGCAAGAATAGAGAAAAAAAGAAAAGAGGAAGCAAATGAAGAGAGAGCAAGAAATCAAGGGAACAAGAAATAAAAGAAATGAAATGAAAAGCAAATAGAGACAAAGAAAGAAATCAAGGGAACAAGAAACAAAAGAAATGAAATGAAAGGAAAATAGAGAAAAAGAAGGAAATCAGGGGAACAAAGAGGACCAGCAAAATGAAAAACGCAGGGACACACGACGCCGAAAAAGAAGAAAAGGGAGGAAGAAACGCAGGGCGCCACCGGCCAGCCACGGCGCCGGATTCCCGCACGCGCCCCACCGGCAGACGGAGGAGACCCGGACGAGCCGGGCAGTGGCCGCCGATCATCGGCATTCGCCGGTGGGTAGAAGAACGACGAGGAAGGACTCGCGGCATTCCAAGGCATTTTTCGACCAACTTTGGCGTCCTTCCGGTGCGTAGTAGTGGTTTCACGCACCAGCAAGCTTGTGTTTCATCAATCACATTCTTCAAAGTCTGGAGGCTTCACACACCGACAAGCTGGTGTTTATCAGTCGCTCAGCAGTGGTTTCACACACCGATAACCTGGTGTTTCATCAATCACGTTCTTCAAAGTCTGGATGCTTCACACACCAACAAGCTGGCGTTTATCAGTCTCTCAGCCGTGGTTTCACACACCGACAAGCTGGTGTTTCATCAATCACTTTCTTTAAAGTCTGGAGGCTTCACACACCGATAAGCTGGTATTTATCAGTCATTCAGTCGTGGTTTCACACACTGATAAGTTGGTGTTTCATCAATCACGTTCTTCAAAATCTGGAGGCTTAATACACCGACAAGCCGGTGTTTATCAGTCGCTCAACCGTGATTTCACATGCCCATAAATTGGTGTCTATCAATCACGCAACTCAACTGTGGTTTCACATGTCAACAATCATCAATCACATAACCCGGCAGTGGCTTCGAACGCCGACAAGCTGGTAAAGAACTAATCACAGCAATCGGTGATGACAACGCAGTAGGTAGGTCACCGCCTCAGGTACACGCTTCGTTCCTCTCCTTCTTCTCTGAATTTTGGCTCACTTAGGCATCTAGGCACTCGCTTCCTCAAAATTGGGGGCAACTGTAGACACCGGCTCCTGAGTCAAGGGTAATATCTGTCCAAAAATGGCAATTTTGGTTCTCCAGGCAAACTTGATAATCTCTCCAAAAAAAATATAAAAACTTAAAAAAAAAAGAAAAGAAAAAATATATATGTAAAAATATTTTTAAGATTAAGTTAAATTAATTAGTTAACATTGTAGGATAATTAAAATTGAAAAAAATAAAATAATGTATAGTGTTTAATTAGGTAAATATGTAATAATTTAAGTAAATTAAAGTCAAAAAAATATATATATGGAGAGAATCATGAGTTGGCCCTACCCTAATTTCGGGGTATAAAAAGAAAAATATGAGGAAAAAAGAGAGGGGGGGCTCGGCTGATGAAAGAGAGCAAGAATAAAGAAAAAAAGAAAAGAGGGTGCAAAAGAAGAGAGAGCAAGAAATCAAGGGAACAAGAAACAAAAGAAAAGAAATGAGAAGCAAATAGAGACAGAAAGAAATCAAGGGAACAAGAAACAAAAGAAAAGAAATGAAAGGCAAATAGAGAAAAAGAAGGAAATCAAGGGAACAAAGAGGACCAGCAAAACGTGAAATGCAGGGACACACGACGTCGAAAAAGAAGAAAAGGGAGGAAGAAATAAGGGCGCCGCAGGCCAGCCACGGCGCCAGACCGCTGTACGCACCCCAGCGGCAGACCGAGGAGACTCGGATGAACCGGGCGGTGGCCGTCGGTCATCGGCACTTGCCGGCGGGAAGATGGGCGCGTGACCGGCGGCGGAGGATCCCTGGCATCCCGATCTGCCTTCCGGCGGCGGCAGTGTCGCCAACGGCACCTCCGGTTAGGAAATCCGTTGAGTTCCCTTTTTTATTTATTTTATATTATTATTATTATTATTATTATTATTATTAAGTATTATTGTGTTTTATTATTATTATTATTATTATTATTATTATTATTATTATTTTTGTGTTATTGTTATTATGATGATTATTATTTTAATTTTATTATTATTATTAATTAATACTATTTTACATTATTATTATTATTATTATTATTATTATTGTTATTGTTATTGTTATTATTATTATTTTATGTTATTATTATTGTTAGTATTATTTAGTTCATGTTCATTTTACTATATTATTATTATTATTATTATTATTATTATTATTATTATTATTATTATTATTATTGTTGTTGTTGTTGTTGTTATTGTTGTTGTTGTGTTTATGTTATCATTATGATTATTTTGCGTTTTTATTATTATTGTTACTATTATTATTGTTATTATCATTTTATTTACTTATTATTATTTTATGTTTATTTATTTTATATCGTTATTATTATTACTATTATTATTATTATCATTATTATCATTGTGGTGTTATTGTTATTGTTGTGATTATTATTATTATTATTATTATTATTATTATTATTATTATTATTATTATCATCATTTTTCGACCAACTCCAGCGTCCTTCCGGCGCGTGACCGGCGGCGGAGGATCCCTGGCGTCCCGATCTGCCTTCCGCCGGCGGCGGTGTCGCCAACAGCACCTCCGGTGAGTTCCCTTTTTTATTTATTTTATATTATTATTATTATTATTATTATTATTATTATTTATTATTAAGTATTATTGTGTTTTATTATTATTATTATTATTATTATTATTATTTGTGTTATTGTTATTGTGATGATTATTATTTTAATTTTATTATTAATATTATTATTATTAATTAATACTATTTTACATTATTATTATTATTATTATTGTTATTATTATTATTATTATTATTTTATGTTATTATTATTGTTAGTATTATTTAGTTCATGTTCATTTTACTATATTTTTATTATTATTATTATTATTGTTGTTGTTGTTGTTGTTGTTGTGTTTATGTTATTATTATGATTATTTTTTGTTTTTATTATTATTGTTACTATTATTATTGTTATTATCATTTTATTTACTTATTATTATTTTATGTTTATTTATTTTATATCATTATTATTATTAGTATTATTATTATTATCATTATTATCATTGTGATTTTATTGTTATTGTTGTGATTATTATTATTATTATTATTATTATTATTATTATTATTATTATTATTATTATTATTATTATTATTATTATTATTATTATCATTTTATGTTTATTTATTTTCTATTATTATTATTTGATCGTTGCTATTACGCCCTGTTTATTTATTGTTATTATCATCGCAATTTTTATTGTTGCCATTGTTGTTTTGTCATTGCTCTTATTTTTTTAGCATGACTTATTTTAAATTCATTTGCATGTAAATATTTGTATTATTATTATTATTATTATTTTATGTTATTATTATTGTTAGTATTATTTAGTTCATGTTCATTTTACTATATTTTTATTATTATTATTATTATTATTGTTGTTGTTGTTGTTGTTGTGTTTATGTTATTATTATGATTATTTTTTGTTTTTATTATTATTGTTACTATTATTATTGTTATTATCATTTTATTTACTTATTATTATTTTATGTTTATTTATTTTATATCATTATTATTATTAGTATTATTATTATTATCATTATTATCATTGTGATTTTATTGTTATTGTTGTGATTATTATTATTATTATTATTATTATTATTATTATTATTATTATTATTATTATTATTATTATTATTATTATTATTATTATTATTATTATCATCATTTTATGTTTATTTATTTTCTATTATTATTATTTGATCGTTGCTATTACGCCCTGTTTATTTATTGTTATTATCATCGCAATTTTTATTGTTGCCATTGTTGTTTTGTCATTGCTCTTATTTTTTTAGCATGACTTATTTTAAATTCATTTGCATGTAAATATTTGTGTATTAAATTAACATGTTCTATATTTATTTAGTCTTTATTTTATCAATTTTTAGAATTATTACTAATATTTTTGATGTTATTTTTTGTTTGGGGATTTAATTATAATTTGCATCACTTGAGAGCCTCTGTGACCACGAGAAGGGGTCACAACGCGTAAGAGAGCACATCGGTTGGGTGAGATCTTTCTACGCTCTTTCTTATGTTTATGTTTGATTGCAAATAACATGTTTTTATTTTATGCACGGGTAAGATAAAAAGTCACCAGAAATATTTTATAAGTAAATCGGGATTTTTGTTAATAAAATTGGGACCAATGTCCCTCATTTTAGCCAATTAAAATAAAATGTCACGAATAAAATGAAGAGTTAAGTTTTCCAAAATGCGATCACTCATCCCGATTTTTCAAAGCCAATAATTGAATAACTTTTCGATCAATCTTTAAATGAGAGCGAAGGAACCAATGTTCCTAAACAAAACAAATGTCCCGATTTATGTATGTTTTTCTTATGTTTGACTTTATTTGTTTGTTTGAAATTTATATCCATGTATCTTCTTTTGGGCCCTTGTAATTAATGTTGGGGCAACATTATTTAATTCCCATTTGGGATTGTATCCCGTCGCAATTTACATTTTTAATCTTCTTTTATTGGGGTTGTATTCCGCCCCAATTTTCCTTGTAATTGTGTGCTTGGTGTGTTTACTGCTTTCCTTTATTGCTTTATTTATTGCTTTCCTTTATTGCTTTTGAGTGCTTGTAGTGCGCTTTATTTAAATGCATTAATCGTGTGAGTTAAGAGGTAGAATTTTAAGAAGTTAAAGACCCATTTATAATTAACCAAAATATAAATAAAAGTGAATTTCCGTAGACCAATCTCTGGTCTAGACCAATAGGGGTTAGAGACCTTTTCCAATTTCTTTCTAATTGGGTGGCGACTCCAAAATACCTCAAAGGTGCCTAAAGGCGTCGTGAGACTAGATGATCCTTCCCAACGTTCTATTGGGAAGGAGGCATCAAAGATGTCTCATGGCACGTGAACTAATCCCTCAAGCCCTACAAGCGGGTTGAAAGAGGGCCTTTGCTAGGTTCGGTGCGCGTCACAACTGGCATCTCTCTGATGGCCTTGACCTTATCCGGGTCGATCTCAATTCCTCTCTGGCTGACTACATGTCCTAACAGTTTCCCTGAAGTGACACCAAAGATGCATTTATTGGGGTTTAATCGTAGGTTATACTTACTAATCCTCTAGAAGAACTTCTCTAAGGCTTCAAAGTGACCTTCCCTAGTGTCTGAGTTGATCATCATATCATCCACGTACACTTCTACCTCTTTGTGAATCAAGTCATCTAGGATCCTTGTTGCCCTTCTTTGATAAGTTGCGCCTGCATTCTTCAAACTGAATGGCATCACCCTATAAGCAAATGTCCCCCACTCAGTGATGAAGGTTGTCTTGATTTGATCAACTATCTTGTTAAGAATCTGATTATAGCCTGCGTAACCATCCATGAAACTATACACTATGCAAGCAGCTGGGTTGCCTACTAACATGTCGATGTGAGGTAGCGAAAAGTCATCTTTCGAATAAGCTTTGTTCAGATCTCGATAGTCCACACATATGCGTACCTTTCCATTCTTCTTGGCTATTAGGACGACATTGACCAACCAGGTTGGATACTATACTTCAATCAAGAACTTGGCCTCAATCTATTTGTGAATTTCCTCTTTCACTTTCCCTGTCCATTTCGGCCTGAGCCTCCTAAGCTTTTGCTTGACTAGCTTATGGTCTGGGTATGTTGGGATGGCGTGTTTCGCAATTTCGTGATCTACTCCTGGCATATCTTCATAGGTCCAGGCAAAGACTTTTTCATGTTTTCTTAAAATTCTCTCAAAATTTTCTCTCTTCAGGAGTTACGTTAGATGCTATTAAGATTTCTTTTGGGTTTTTCGAGGTTCCGAGATTAAATGGAGTAGCATCAGTTGAATCAATGTCAAATATAAATGAATCATGATCATGATTATGCATAATGAAATCATCTGAAACATCACACAAGTAAGCAAAATTTTTCATATTATTAACAGAACTGGAAATATCATCAACATTATTGAAAAGTTCAGGTACAAAAAGAAAATCTAAACTATCTTCTTCTTCTTGTTCTGCCGATGTAGATGTTGTAGTCAATGACTCTGAATCAAACTGACATTTTGGAGGCACTATAGCAACCCCATGCGTGACTTCACTCTGCCTCTCTGCAGCTTCATATTCCATCCTCACTTTCCCTTTCACTTGGGCAGTCATCAATTTTTCAGTAATGATCTCCTTGGGTGCTTCGCGATCCCAAACTGTCTCCTTGGTCATGATCTCCTCATCCCAAAAACCCTTTGCTAGCTTGATCAATCCAATGTCCTAATCAAAAACATCATTGAAGACCTCGAAACCCGGAAAAATTCTTCCATCGACCCACTATAGTTCTACTTCCCCCGAGTAGGCACATGCTGAAGCTGCTGGAACAAAACTCGCAATGATATGGGGGATCTCGTCTACTGACTTCGTACCCTTCTTCACAGCTCCTTTATATCCTAGGCCCCTCCTATCCTTCTTGCCTCTGGTAGCGATGGCTGACGGTGGCCCCTATGAGTTTTTACCCAAACGCGCACCAGGGAGGAAAGACATCTTCTTCATCATGTTTACTACTTGATGGCTTGCTTTAATGTGTTCTTCCCCGTCTATCATGGAGACATGAAACCTGCTGAAGGGCTATCTTGCAATTTCTTGCACTGAGACCTGATTCTCCCTCGTGGCTCTTATCATCACCACCTGTCCCTGATGGGGAATCTTGACCATTTGGTGGAGGGCACCCCTCCCAGCTTATGGAACCAGGGCCTGCTTAAGAGGGCTGAGAAATTGGCAGGAATGGGTAGGACTACAAATTCCACCTTAGTTTCAAATGGCCCCGTCTTAACTACCATTTTAAATGTCCCTGATGCCTACCTCCGAGAATTGTCATAAGTCATGATCATCAAATCAAACTTAGTCAACATACCTTCTGTTACTCCGAAAGCTGCCATCGCCACCAATGGGCATACATTGATCGATAAATCATCGTCAACCGTGACACATGCTGTGTGTTTCTGATTAATCTGAGCCCTTATGTATAGGGGGCGATTATGATTGCGGCCTTCTGCCGATAGATCAGCACTTGAAAATACTACATTTTCTCCATCACCCCCCTTAACTACGTCTAGTAACACCGTAGGCGAGATGGTTATGGCCACTGTGGTCTCGCATAAAGCCTCCACTTCTACCTATGCAAGGGAGACTATCTTAACAAATCCTAGATAGAAATTTGAGTCGGCATCTTCTTCAGCTGCTTTATTATTAGATCCTCATCCGGCTCTTTTTCTTTTTGACTTACCATGGGACCTTATGGCCTATCAACTTTCGAAACTACCCTTCCACTTTCGGTCATGGCTCTGACCTTCTTCTCCCCTTTTTTCTCCTCTTCCTCATCCGAACCCCACGGGTCGGGAAATCTTTCAACTTTCGAATTTTGATATTCATCTCCACTTTCATCAGTGGACCAGCAATCGATTGTTGCCATGGGACTCCCTTTTTCACTTGCCTCATGAAGGCCGTGATAGCAACGTTGGCATCAATGCCATATAGATCTTATAACACAAACCACTCGGGAAAACTAGACCCGATCACGAACACTGGTGGGGGCACATTATTATACCCGGGCTTTTTCTGCTTCCCTCTTTTCTCTGGATCTATGATTTGCTTGGAGTCGATCAGATCCTGGATTGCATGTCTTAGTGCCTTGCAATCATCAGTCAGATGCCCGATGTGCTGGTGATATGTGCAGTACTCATCGTCCTTGTGCCCTGGTTGCCCTTGTGTCCTGGCTAGTCGGGATGGTAGAGGCTGTAGTTTTCCCTCCTTCATTAACCTCCTAACACCCATGAGAGAGACCTCCCCAGATTAGAGAAATCCCTTGGAGCAGTATTTGTGGCTGAAACCTCAGCCGTCTTTCTTGCGCCGCTACTGGACCTTGTGTGCCTACTCGCCCCCTGACTGCTACTGCCCTTCTTGGCATAACACTCATTGCTTCCTCTTCTTGCGAGGTATTCTCCCTCAGCATCGATGGCAATATCCTTTAGCGATTCCCAATCCTCCAGACCTTTCATATTCAACCCATCCTTCAGATACGAGCTAGCATTCTTGATGAAAAGCCAGATCTGATCCTGAGTATCTGGCATTCTCTTCATCTCTATCACCCGGTTTCTCCATCGGATCAGACACTCATAAAATGACTCATCGGACTTTTGTTGTAGTAATTCCAAGTCTTTCAAGGTCATCTCTATCCTCGTGTTGCAGTCATATTGCCTGAGGAACTCTTCTGTTAACAGATACCAATCTTCCTTAGTCCTTCGATCTAAACCATGGTATAAATCCACTGCCGGGCTCAAATAAAAGTATTCTATCTTCTGCCTCTTCGTCAAGTAGTACCCTTCATTACTAATGAGTACTGCTTTATGTGGGCGGTAGGATCAAAAGTGCCATCAAACTTTTGGACTTCCGGCATTTTGAAGTTCATAGGTATCAAATCCTCTCCTTCCAACTCTTCATCTTCGGGGTTCATCCCTCGACCTCTAGTCAACATTCTCGACATTGCCTCAAATTTCTCCTCTATCTTCTTCCAGATGGCCTCTTCAGTCTGAGGCACCTTTCCCCTCACTGATGCCGATTCCTCATATTCATCATCTTTCCAAGCCTCATCCATCCTACCGGCAGGCCCTCTTCTCTTTCCTGTGAATATATTTTCCCTTAAGTCCACTGGTGGTGGGTGAACCTCTTCTTGTGGGTCCTCTCTGACCTCCTACTGCTCATTCTATCTCATACGAGGAGGAGCTAGGTTATGTGGTGCGGCAGGCTGGGCCATTATTGCCATCATGGCCATCACTCGATTTTCAAACTCCTCAAACCGTCTACCCACCTCCTCGGCTATTATGGCCCTGGTGGTTTCTGTTCCCTTTGGTGAGTTAGCCATTTCATTATGCAAAGAAAATTGAGAGGAGGTAGCATGATTGCTTTCTGAGATTGTGTCTGGGTACTCTATCCTTTTCGGTAATTCAAAGAACGGGTTTCTGCGTAGCCGCCCTTGGGGACCTCTTGACCACCTGGGTAGATCTATAATGGCTGCAAAACATATCAGGTTAGGATGATGCATGAATGCTATAAGATGCATGATCGTGCTATGCAACATCCATAATCACATGCAAGCACATATATCCCTCCAACCTTATCACTCCTGCACACGAGGTCATAGTCTCTTTCCTATGTGGGCTTAGTCCATGGGTTAATAAGGAACCCAATGGACGCGTATGGTGCATGGTGGAAAACCGACAGCATAACCTCTCTTAACTAATGTGCATACGTATGGGCTTTGATCATTATGTATTTAAGCAGTCTGAATAAATCGACATGGACCTATTAGGGCATGAAAGCCTTTAATTAGGTGACTAACCAATCTATTTGGGTTTGTCCAATACATAATGATCCATACATCAAGTAAGGCATTACGGTTCATACCACCTAGGGGAAGTATCTATTTCCATTACATAAGCTTTGGCCAGGGTGATGATACTTTAGGTCTACCTAAGCATGGTCCCTGCCAACGGCTCTAGCTCATCACGAGCATAATGACCGATCGGGTCTCCATTTAATATACCAAATGGTATGAGGCTCGGGCTGGTGATTATCCTTGACACTTCCCTACATTGAGCGAATATAGGGTCGTGCTTGGGGAACGCACCGGGGCTAATAAAGGGTGCAAACTAGCGTAGATCTAAGGGTCTAGTGATATGCAATGGAATTTCTAAAAGGAATGAATTTTTTAAATTAAAACTCAATTATATGTTTTAACCAAGGTACTTTCGAAGCCAAGTCTCCAGTAGTCCCCAGTGTAGTCACCATTATGATGCGCACCGAACCCCAGGGGCCCCGAAAACTCACTTTTAGGGTGTTCAAGAGAGGTTCATGGAACTTGTAAGAGATTTACAAGGGCATCTATTTTGGGCAACAAGGAGGAGTTTTGGAGTCGCCACCCAATAAAACATTGGGAAAGGTCATCTAGCCTCACTGAGACTAAGACAGCGCATGTGTGTTTATTTTGGGCAATCAGAGATATTTTGGATACCTCCTTCCAATAGAACATTGAGATAGTCCTCTAACCTCATTGAGCCTAAAACTAGAGATGATTCGGGAATTCTCATTTATTCATACCTTGGTTAAATTATAATTGGGTTTTGAATTTAATATTTCATTCCTTTTCTCATACAATTTAATGAATTAATTAAAGCATAGACATTCACGTAGTAAAAGCGATAAACGAAAGCGGTAAATAGAAGCAAGATTAAAATAAGATAAACGAAAATCCAATAAATTACAACAAAACTAGGGGCGGAATATAACCCCCATTGTAAATGACATGTAATCATACAAAAGACGGGACATTTATTAGGGATGAGGACATTGGTCCTCGCATGCATATTCACAAAAGAATAATTTTGAAGTGATAATTTATTTTGATAAAAATTAGGACATTGGTCCCATTTTATTAACAAAACTCCAACTTAATTAATATAAATATTTAGCCATTTTCATGTTAGAAGAATAAAATAATATTTACAATAAATGGAAATTGAAATAAAAGGGAGTGGGGTAAACGAATAAACTTGAATAATGTTCTTAGCTCATCACGGTGTCTTCCATTTTTAATACCCCAAAGCCAGTAAAGAAACAACAAAGCTCACAAAAAAAAAAAATCATGTAAGTGCAATAATCAACAATAAAATAGACATGAAAAGTAAATAATGATAAAGAATCTATGAAAAATCAATCATGGAAAATAAGAAAAAAATAAGAATAAAAGGATAAAAGAAAGAAAGAAGAAAATGAAAAAGAAAGGCCTAGGGACAGCAGATGGCGCACGAGCGACGACCGTCCCTGGGCCGACCGACGGGTGGAGTCGAAACTCCTCGATGACCCATCGCTCAATTGAGCGACAGCTGTCGGTGGAGCCTCGGCCCGTCGGTCATCCCAAATCCGAAAAAATAAGGAAAAATAACTAAAAAACTTATTTTAATTTGAATAAAATGGAATTTTATGTGTAAAATCAATATGAAAGGATTAAATGCAGAAGAGGATGATCCAAAATATTTACCCTCAGAATATTACCTTCGAAGGTGAATGTCGCGTGATTTCTGTCTCTTGAATTCTACAAAGATTGATCTGTGATGTGTAATTTCAGGAGATTTTTTACTACAAAATTGTACTTTTGAAAACAAATCAAGAAAAGAAAATTATATTTTTCCTTCTTGATGTTTTGGTAGCAATTATGAATGCTAAAAATGGCTAGATCGGATAGAAACGAATTAATCTCGTTCCCTTAGATTCGCCTTGATTTGAAGAATATTTGATAAAAATTTGATATTAATAAAGGCAAGAAGTTTTTATGGGAAGACTCTCTATTTCCTAAAAATTGCTAACCTTGAATAATGAGCCTCAATCCCCAATTTATAGGTTAAGAAAAATAATTTCAATAAATTCAAATTTGAAAAAGATTTATGAAATAAGAATTAAATCCGAATGATTTGCAGAATATTCTCAAAATCAAATCAGAGATTTGAAAGAGATAGGAAATATAGGAAATATATTTGAAAAGATTTGGAAAATATTGGAAAATCTTTGAATTATATTTGAAAAGATATGAAAATCTTGGAAATATATTTTATATCTTTGAAAAATATGTAAAATCCCATTCAATCTTCTAGCAGATCAACGACCGACGAGCTTCGATCACGGGGGCACTCTTGGTCTTTTAAGCGACGAACCACTCCATGAGAGGCGAGTGTCAAGAGACAGGCATAATAATAATAGATTAAGCGACGGACCATTCCAGTAGGGTAACTCTGATTTGGACTGCCTCAGGATCCGGTGCCTATAATGACATATTAAAACAAATAGATTAACATATTAATGAATTAATACATAAAAACATGAAATAATAATAATAATAATAATAATAATAATAATAATAATAATAATAATAATAATAATAATAATAATAATAATAATAATAATAATAATAAAACTAAAAATAACAACAATAATAATAACAATGATAAAAATGATGACATAATAATAATAATAATAATAATAATAATAATAATAATAATAATAATAATAATAATAAACAATCAAGTAAAAGTAAAAGAATAATTAAAAAGTAAAAAGATGTTAAATCTATATCTAAGATTATATAAAATAAACAAATAAATAATATATCAAAAACTCTACATGATGACTAATTAAATATGAATAAAAAATAAATAAAAGAAAAAAAAAGAGAAATCGAGTCTAGAATATTTACCCTCAGATTTCGGATTTGGTAGAATAGGTGAAAATGATTGATTTTCGTTGCTTTGATTCACAAAATAATAGATAAAAAAAATAATCTAAAAACTTTTTTCTAAAAATTTGTAAAAATCTTATTTTTACGAAATCAAATAAAAATTGGATTTCAAGAACAAAAAATTATTCTTTTTGTCTCAAAATCAATTTTTTATCCAAAAAATCAATGTAAGTTTTTGTAAGAAATCAATTGAAGAGAAAAAGATTAAAAAAATAATACGTGAGAAAATTGGATTTTTAAGAACAAAGAATTATTTTGCCTGTCTCAAAATCAATTATTTTTCAATAAAATTCAATCTAAAATGTTTAGAAGAAATTTTATTGAAGTAAGAAGAAGAAAAAAAATTGCAAAAACTCAAGAAGAGAGAAGAAAAAAATCCCTCAAAAGAAAAATCCTCATTTTCTTTCTAAATTTGTTTATTTAAAAGAATAAAAATGGAAAAAAATCATTAATTAAGGAAGAAAATTGATTTTTTTATTACAATTCCCTTAATTTGGGTTAAAAAAAAGGATATTATCATTAAAAATCCCGTAAAAAGGTAAAAAGTCAAAAAAAATAAAGAAAAAACTGAAAAATGGGCGAAAAACGCGATTTCGGCAGACCAGGGGCGACCGACCCCTTCGGAGGCGAGCGACAGGCATCGGGCACGCGCAGTAGCACAGAACGACGCTCCCCGCACGCGCTATGCATAGCATGCTAGCCCTACCATGCGCAAAGGCTACCAGCCCTCGCACGCGGGCTGCCGAAAACGCCGAATTTTTTTTTAATTAATAATTTTGACTAAAACACTATAATTTCCAAACTCCCTTTTTAATTTTTAATTTTATTTTTCTTTTTAAAATTATTTTATTTTTTATCTCTAAAAAACAAATTTCACAAGGAAATCATCACTTCCAAACTTTTTTGCCTGTGAACGGGCGTCTAATCATTATTGGATAATTCTGATCTAGGCTGTCTCGGGACCCGGTGTATACAGTTGCCCCCAATTTTGGGGAAACTAGTGCATGGGTGCCTAGGTGAGCCAAAACTCAGAGAAAAGAAGGAAATAGACACTTACCTGAGGCAGCTACCTTTTCGAACAGGGTGATGCTATTAGGGTGGTTGTCGCCATGTTGTCGGCGTGCTATCCTTTGTTGAAGCGGTAGTGCCGTGATTGTACTAAACCTCAGTGGAGTGGTAGTGCCGTCATCGTGCTAACCCTTCTGAAGATGTGAAGCGGTAGTGCCGTGGTCGTGCTAACCTTCCGTAGAATGGTAGTGCCGCCATCGTGCTAACCCTTCTGAGATGTGAAGCGGTAGTGCCGTGGTCGTGCTAATCTTTCGAAGAATGGTAGTGCCGCCATCATGCTAACCCTTCTGAGATATGAAGCGGTAGTGCCATGGTCGTACTAACCTTCCATAGAATGGTAGTGCCATCATCGTACTAACCCTTCTGAGATTTGGAGCAGCAGTGCCGTGATCGTGCTAACCCTCCATTGAGTGGTAGTGCCATCATCGTGCTAACCCTTCTGAAGTGGTAGTGCCGTGGTCGTGCTAACCTTCCGTAGAATGGTAGTGTCACCATCGTGCTAACTGAAACACCCCTTACCCATACTCTGGCGATCCCATCCGATAAGGAGTGAGATGCCGTAGGAGTAAAGGTGCCACCACACAGATACATAATACACATACACTCATCCATAAACATACATAACTAATATAAGGTAATTTAAAACTTTACAAGACCATTCATAAAAGCTGATCATGCATTAATATAATAGAAGCATTACATTACTGTTCTGATCAACTGAGAGATATAAAAGATAATTACAAATCCCAAAATTACATATACAAAGGCGGAAGCTATTACAATAACATAAGAGAGTTCTATACAAAAAGAATCATAAAGCTACCAAAATAAGCCCTACACTAAGACCCTGCTGTGTTGGCTTCGATGGCGGCGACTCTCCCAAGACAAAATTCCTTCTGCACCTGCACGGGTAAACACACCGTGCTAAGCGATAAACGCTTAGTGGGGAAACAAACACATAGCATAAGGACAACCATTCACAACGGTCGTCAAGGCAGTTCACATGCGTACTTCATTTACAAACGAATCATGGCATGACAATAATAATAAACTCATGCTCACATACATAAAGCCATTCATCAAAAGATTCATAACAATAATCATATTCTCATAACAGATTACATTTTCACCATTGAATCCATAAGGGTAACATATGTTTCCCATAACAATTCATACAAAACACCTGCTGACCCAAGGGAGTGGATAACGAGTATACGGACAGTACTTTACGGGTACGAGCCGATACGGACAGTACTTTACGGGTACGAACTGATAAAACAAATTTTCATTTAACTTTTACAAAACTTTACAAAGGGGATCTTAAACAAGATCCTTTCGGATAAGGGTTTGCGAGGAACCATTCGAGGACCTGATCGGGGTCCAAACAGAAAACAGAAGCTGCAGCAAAGACTCTATTAGGCATGCCTAACTATCCACTTACTAGACTCTAGCAGGTCATACATAAGCCAATCCATCCATTTCATAGCTTCCAAAATCATCATCATCAAATGAACATAATCATACCATAGTTACACTAGCATATTATTTATAGAATACCAAGCATAAATCTCATAACTGCTAAAGAAAACTGAAGTTCAAGCCACAAGGAATGAAAGAAAACTCATTCAGCAAACAGGGGACTGTCGCGCTCGCGACAGAGACCAAAGTCTCTTCGCTGCACGCGTGCGACGGATTTCGCGACCGCGAGGAGGACGGAAGGGCCAGGCTCTATCGCGCTCGCGACGGTTGTCGCGATCGCGACAGAGGACAATTGGTTCTGTCGCGGGCTCGCGACAGATCGTGTGCTCGCGATAGCACTTGGCCAACGATACGCTCTGTCGCGATCGCGACAGAGAGTACACAACACTTCAGTTATCGCAGGCTCGCGACAGATGTCGTATGCTCGCGACGGCGAAGCTCCCAACACCGCTCTCTGTCGCGCTCACGACAGTTGTTGCGATCGCGACAGCGTCGGGACTTCGAAAATCTGCAGAAATTCTGCAGATTTTCCTCTTCCAAATCCTCATCCAACCTCTCAAATCTCAAACCAAGGTTACTTACCTCAAATCCAGCCATTCATTAACATTATCAACCATAATACAACATTTATTAACATTAAACTTCATACAATCCATCAACTTACACATTCAATTCCAAGAATCAATCAAAAACCCAATTTATGCATCAAACCACATCCATTCTAAAATTACCCTAATTAACTCATGCCTTTGCAAGATCCACACTTCAAAGCAAATACCCATATCATATACATCAAAATAAAGAACATCTAACAATCTAATTCTAAGAAATCATCAAAACACATACATGAACATATTCACATGCAAAAGCAAGAAATTCCCAAACCTTCAAAATCCTTAGCTCCTAGTGCTTAGTTCCACTGGATCCAACAACTTCCTTGCCTTTAGGATCCCGGGGAGGCTCAACTAGGAACAAAACAACACAACACACAAACACAAAACCCAAAACTTCAACCCAATTCCGAAAATAAGAAAAAGAGAAGAAGATGGAGAATCAAATGAAGAAAATGAGAATAAATGCAGTAGATTTACCTTTAAAATGCTATGAAGTGATTAATTTCCACCACTAGAGGCTTGAATCTAAGCTAGGGCACTTAAGAGAGTGGAAAAGGGGAAGAAGAAGAAGGAGAAGAAGGAAGAACGGGAAATGGGTTTCAAAAATCTGATTTTTCCCTTTTCATCTTTTTCACTTTCCCCCTTAACACATATCAATCATCTAGTGGAGGAGATTACTCACTCAAACCCTAACCTAGTGCATCACATACACATAATGAGACACTCTAATAATGCATCCTACATATGTGTGAGTAACACACACAAGATTCTCCCAAATCATACACACCCTACACAAGTGCAAATGCATACACACAATTAATCCACTAGTGCATATCCTACTATGGTGCACTCATGCACACACAAATCTATCGCAACTAATTAGCACCATAGTGCCAAACACACACACACGCACCAGAAAAACCCCAATTCATGCAATATTACCAAAATGCCCTTATAACACATAACTCATGCAAATGTACACACATACATATGTGGCTCATTCAACTAGGGGCAAACGGGGTGTGACACTAACCCTTTTGAGATTTGAAGCGGTAGTGTCGTGATCGTGCTAACCCTCCATAGAGTGGTAGTGTCGTCATCGTGCTAACCCTTCTAAAGTGGTTGTGCCATGGTCGTGCTAACCTTCCATAGAATGGTAGTGCCGCCATTGTGCTAACCCTTCTGAGATTTAAAGCGTTGCCCTCTAAGAGGTCTTTGGATTTAATGCTTGGATTGATGTTTTGACTGATGTTGTCACTTGACTTTTGTCAGTGTCCACATTGAATCTCTCTTACTGCAAAACTAGAAAACCAAATATGCAGGAAAAATAGTGAGCGTGCAAGAGAAATGCATGGGTCATGCAGAAATGCAGGACAAGAATTCATCTAAGTGAGTTTGGAGACGATAGCCGGGCTGAGCTCAATTTGTGGTAGGATCAATGCCCTTTGGAATTGCTTTTGAATTTCTTATCTTTAGGGTTATGAGGTTCTCATCTGATACCTGTAGTCATTTTTTAAAGGTAGTGCGTCCCTTGTGGATTTTCACACTAGCTTTTCTTAGCAGGAAATATGTCCTTTGCGGATTTTCACATAACCCTGTGCCTTATTTTTGCCTGGAATGGACCCAATCCAGCGGCTCTTTTTTTAATCCCTCATACTTTTTAGGCGCGTCTACAAAAAAAGCTAGAGCTACTATCAGAGCCTCCTTCTAGAGTAATCGATAGTTATTCGTTGAGGCATTTTCCCCCTAAGCAGCGATTATATTCCCTTGTCTCTCTTGATGAAGGTGTCACTGGATTGGGTGAGGTGGCGAATAAGGATCAACTTCCTGTGCCCCTGGCTCTCCTTTCTTTTCCCCTATGCGGATTTCACGAGACCACCTTCGATATCACCGCCTATTGTGCTCGACAATTAGGAGGCATTCAAGATATTGTGAGGCCCCTTCTATCCTTCCCGGATGGCATCTTATCTTCAGCTCTCACCTCTAGGTACCATGGCCTCTGGGCCCAGCTTCTTGTAAAGGTTGTTATACCACTGGTTGGAGATTGCCCTTTTGATTCTACAAGTGCATACAAGAGAAGGGTGCTTAGCCCCGTGGTCGATAATAGGACCCATCGATTTAGGCATCTTGCCAGTAGGAGCAGAGCATAGTTATTTAGATTAGATGCATTCAATAATGAATGATGTTTGTCTTTTTATAAAAGAACTAGAAGACAATGAACACATGAGTCTAATTGCCTTTGCTTTTTTTCTTCCTACAAAGTTGTGTACATTTCAGTATGATTTCTTCATACACGATCATTATCTAACATAGATTCAAAATACAAAACCACATCTAATCTCATAATGGATCTTAAAAGCATCAAAACCCCTATTTCCAATCAGCCCTCTCGGGTTTTCTTGATTGGACATTTTCTCTCAAGCCTCTAATTTTTGCCCAGGATGCCTTTTTTCAGTTTTCATCCTGACGAGGCGTCCAATTTTAGCAAGGCCGTCTTTTTTTAGTTTTCAACCCGTGGGGCTTTTATTCTCTTCTTTTTCTTTTTAGTCTTTAGCCATGGAACTTTTTGAGTCTTTCAGTGCTGACTGGTTTTTCATATTTGCTTCCATCATTGTCTATCGAAAATGCTACTCCCTTATACAATAACTTCTTAAGAACAAATGGGCCTTCCTACACTGGTCTGAATTTGCCTCATTCGTCTGGAACATTCAGACTCATTTTCTTAAAGATTAAATCTCCCTTTTTCAATAGGTGCTTTCTGACTTCCTTCTCGAATGATCGAGCATAGTATTTTCTAATAGATCTGACTGTGAGAGTAATCCCATGACCTGTCCTCGTCTGACGTGTTTAACTGCTGCAGCTGTTGCTGCACTCAATCGGCTTCTGCAATCTGGGCTTCCATGACTGCCCTTAAAGATTTGAGCTCTACTTCGACCGGATGTACTTCTTTTGCCCCATGTATCAAAGAATAAAAGGTGACTCTTGTAGAGGTTTTGATGGTGGTTCTCTAGTCCCGAAGTGCAAAAAGCCATTTCTCTGCCCAATCCTTGTAGTTTCGAACCATCTTGACCAAGATCTTCTTGTTAGCAGCCTCTCCTGCCCCATTGGTTTGAGGGCAATACAGAGAGGACTTGTGGTCTTTAATGCCATACCTTTGGAGCAACTTCCTAGCCTTAGCCATAAACTGTCCTTCCGTCCTTGAACCCTAAGTGGTGCGGGGGACCAAATCGACATATCAGATTTCTTTTGATGAACTTGTCCATAACCCAAGCATCGACTTTCTTGAAGGACCCGACTTCTATCCACTTAGTGAAGTAGACGATAGCAACTATGGTGGACCTATATTCGTTGGAGGCCGTAGAGCGGACTTCCCCTAAGATATCTATTCCCCAAGCTCGAGCAATCCGTATCCATTATAAATCAATAGAACCCTTTTGGTCCTTTAGCAAAGCACGGGTATGTGTAGATCAACGGGATTTGAACAAAGCTTGCCACCAGGATGACTTTCCTTTGCCCCATATCAATGGTTTTCCACCAGATCTACATGTTAATTCTTTTCCTTCCCTACTTTTTTTTTTGCATATTTTTTTTCGCCCCTCCCATTTTTTTTGACAAGCTTTGTTCAAATCCTGATAGTTTACACATACACGCACTTCTCTTCTTAACCATTGGGGACGTCATTGACCAACCTAGTCTGGCATTGCGCTTCAGTAAGAAATTTGGCCCCATTTCTGTTTGTGGATCTCTCCTTTTAACCTTTTCTGCCCCTTCCGGCTTCAATCTTCTAAGCTTCTACGTGATCGGTCCATGATCGTGATATGCCACTATAGTGTGTTCGGCGACTCCATGATCATCTCTCGGCATGTCTTCATAAGTCGAGGAAAAGACTTTTTCACACTTTTTTTTATTCTTTCAAATTTTAATCTCTCATTAGGAGTTATAACAGATGCTATCAAGATTTTCTTTGGGTTCTCCAAAGTCTCCGAGATTAAATAGCATGACATCAGTTGAATCAATGTCAAATATGAATGAGCTGTGATCATGATTATGCAAAGTGAAATCACGAGAAATATCACGCAAATAAGCAAAAACCATTCATTTTATTTAACAAAAACTAGCATTAAAAATGTCATTATCAAATAGTTCCAGAAAAAAAAAAAAAACATCTAAATAGCTATCTTTTTCCTATTTTCACTAGCACAGATGTTTTGGCCAATGGTTCATTATCATCCTCAAGGACCATCTTTCCCACCTCTTAGCTCCTCATTAATGAGGCCTTGAATAACCTTCTTCAGAGTTCGGCACCCATCATTCTCATGCCTAGTATGTCGATGGTAGGCAAAAAAAAAAGATCTGCTCGGTGATTGGGATGCCCTTGGCTTCTGGCAGGTTTTGCAAGCTTTGGTTGTAACTTCCCCTTGTTAATGAAGTGAAAGAGGTGCTCAGATAAAGGCTTACCCAAGATGATATAGTAGCCTTGAGTAGTTCCAATGGCTAAAACCTTGGCGGCTCCAACATCTCTCACATCATTACCACCGAGACTTGAGCTCCCATGATTACCTCTTCCCGTGACATGGCTCCTTCCTTTAAGGATCACCATCTGTTCATTATTAATAGGATCCTGGACTTGACCTTTCAGGTTTGGCAATCATCCCTCAGTTATCTAGCATGCCGATGACACTTCGTTCGCCCTTGATCTCTGGCTGGCTAACCATGGACACAGGTTCCCCTCCCATGCTTGAGGCAAAGATCTATTTATGCCGAAATGATATTTCTGGGCTATCTAGTCTTTGATGCTTCTCCCGTCCCTCGAGTGATAACACAGCTGTCATACCTATATGGTCGACTTCCCATTTCTAAGTCCATGGCGACCTTCTTGCGAGCAGCCAGGGTAATTGCAAGTTTGGACTTTGAAATCTCTTCTTCGAGGACGTCCATCCTTCTTTTTAGGCCCCGTGTCACTGCCAGAAACCCATTCTCTGAAACATGCCCTGTGCCTTCTCGCTCAGATGACGGAGCAACAGGCGACCCTCCTCTAGACTCAGTTGGTGGTAGGTGTACTTCCTTAGTCAGATCATTCTCCTTTTGCAACATGGTAGGAGTAGTAGGATATTGCCTGGCAGGTGGCACCACGACGGCGACTAAATTCTCCATAATAGTCTTTATTCGAGCTTCAAACTTTTCAAACCTCCCTTCTACCTTCTTCACCGCATCATCCTCTACCTTGAGGACTTTATTTCTCACAGCCTGAGAAATTACTAGCTCATCCTCTTCCTCCACCATTAAATCATCTTTCGGGTCAGGAATTCTTCCTTGCTCAGCAGGTGCCGCTGCTCTCAGCTCAACAACCGGTTGTCGTATGGTAGCGGCTGCTATAGGAGCCTCTTCCATAATAGGTGGTTCAACTTGCTCCACAATAGGGGCTACAAGCGGTTGCCCGACACTTGGTGCCATTTTAGTAGCGATATTTTCCATCATGGCTAGCATCCTTCTCTCAAAATCCTCAAACCTCTTGGCAAGGTCCTGAGTGGTTAAAGCTCCAGTCTCTTCTTCCATTGATGATTCTAGGGATGCTTCACTCGTCGTTGAGAGTGACTCAAAATCCCAATCAGACACTAGTCCCGGCAATTCAAAGAGTAAGTTTGTCCTTACTAGCCGACCGTCAGAACCTCTAGCCCACTTAGATGAATCTATGATGGCTGAAAGATTTAAACTATTAGGATGATGCTTGAATGACATATACAATGCATGATCGTGTGTTATTCTACATTTACAACCACATACAAGCAAGTAGATCCTTCCAACCTTATCACTCCCACACAGGAGGTAATGCGGTCTCTTTCTTAGGTAGGCTTGATCCATAGATTAACGGGGAACCCAATGGATGCGTATGGTGCCTGGTGGAAAATCGGCAGCATGACATCTCTTATCTAATGCGCATACATATGAGTTTTGGCCATTTTGTATTTAAACACTTTAACTAAATTAGGATGGGCCCACCGGGGCATAAAAGACCTTGATAAAAGACCATTTAATTTGGTTGATTTTGTTCAATATATAATGACCCACATAACAATCATCGTATTAAGGAGCATGCCCCTTAGGGGAAGTATCTATTGCCATTACATGAGCTTTAGTCAAAGATGATGATACTTTAGGGCTACCCAAGCATGGTCCCTGCCAATGGATCTAGCTCATCACGAGCATAACGACCAATTGGGTCTCCATTTGATATACCATGACACTTCCCTACATTGAGTCCACGTAGGGTCGTGCTTTGGGAACACACCGGGGTAAGAATAGGGACAAAACTAGCATAGTTCTAAGGCTCTAATGAAATGCAATGCAATTTCGAAAACGGATGAAATTTTTAAATTAAAACTCAATTATATATTTTAACCAAGGTACTTTTGAAGCGAAGTCTCTAATGTCCCCAGCGGAGTGGCCACTGTGATGCGCGCCAAACCCCGGACGTCCCAAAAACCCGCTTTTAGGGCATTTGAGAAAGGTTCATAAGAGTTGTAAGAGATTACAAGGGCATCTATTTTGGGCAACAAGGAGGTGTTTTGGAGTCACCACCCAATAAAATATTGAGAAAGTTCGTCTAGCCTCACTGACCCGAAGACAGTGAATGTGTGTCTATTTTGGGCAACCAGAGATATTTTTGACACCTCATTCCAATAGAACACTGGAAGGATCGTCTAATCTCATGAAGCCTAAGACGATGCATATACGTCTATTTTGGGCAAGCCAGGGATATTTTGGACACCTCCTTCCAATAGAACACTGGAAAGATCATCTAATCTCGTGGAGCTTAAGACAATGCAAATTGGGCCTATTTTGGGTAACAAGAGATATTTTGGAATTCCCTTTCCAATAGAATATTGGAAAGGTTCATCTAACCTCATTGAGCCTAAGACCAGAGATTGTTCGGGACTTTCCATTTATTCATACCTTGGTTAAAGTTATAATTGATTTTAGAATTTAAGATTTCATCCCTTTTCTCATTCATTTAAATGTAATAGTTAGAGCGCATATCAATCACATAATAAAGACGATAAATAAAAATAAGATAAAAAAAGGTAAATAAAAATACAATAAAATTACAATAAAACTAGGGGTGGAATACAACCCCCAATGTAAATGAAATGTAAATCATACATGAAACGGAGTATTTATTAAGGATGAGGACATTGGTCCTCGAATGCATACTTACAGAAAATAATTTTAAATTGATAATTTATTTGGATGGAAAAACTAGGACATTGGTCCCATTTTATTAGAAAAACCCAATTTATTTTAAAAAAATATTTTTGTGTGATTTTTAATTAAATGTGCATAAAATAAATGATTTTGTTACTAATTACATGACAAATAAATTTAAAAGACAAATAAAGGAAAAATAATAAATACAATAAAAAAGATAAATCCCCGAATCTCCTCCTTCGTTCGCATGGATACTCAAACAAGGAAAAACAAAGATTTGAAACAAAAAACAAGCATAAATAAATTTAAAGTTAGTAATTAAATCAATAAAATCAATTAAATACATAAAATTAAAAATTAAAAATTAAAATAGATAAAAAACACGTTATGGGTGATAAATAAATTAAATGACATATTAAAACAAATAGATTAACATATTAATAGATTAAGACATAAAAACATGAAATAATAATAATAATAATAATAATAATAATAATAATAATAATAATAATAATAATAATAATAATAATAATAAAAGAATAAACAATCAAGTAAAAGTAAATGAATAACAAAAAAGTAAAAAGATGTTAAATCTATATCTAAGATTACATAAAATAAACAAATAAATAATAGATAAAAAAAAATCTACGTGATGACTTATTAAATATGAACAAAAAATAAATAAAAGAAAATAAAAAGAGAAATTGAGTTTAGGATGTTTACCCTCAAATTTTGGATTCGGTAGAATAGGTGAAGATGATTGGTTTTCCTTACTTTGATTCACAAAAAAATAGATAAAAAATAATCTAAAAACTTTTCTCTAAAAAATTGTAAAAATCTTATTTTTACGAAATCAAAAAAAAATTGGATTTCAAGAATAAAGAATTATTCTTTTTGTCTCAAAATTAATTTTTCATCCAAAAAATCAATGTAAGTTTTTCGAAGAAATCAATTGAAGAGAAAAGGATTAAAAAAATAATACGTGAGAAAATTGGATTTTTAAGAACAAAATATTATTTCCTGTGTCTCAAAATCAATTATTTTTCAATAAAATTCAATCTAAAATTATTAGAAGAAATTTTATTGAAGTAAGAAGAAGAAAAAAATTGAAGAAGAAGAAGAAGAAAAATTGCAAAAACTCAAGACGAGAGAAGAAAAAATCCCTCAAAATAAAAATCCTTAATTAAGGAAGACAATTGAATTTTTATTAAAATTCCCTTAATTTGAGTTATAAAAAGAAAATTATCATTAAAAATCCCATAAAAAAATGTGAAAACTCAAAAAAAAATCAAGAAAAAAAGAAAAATGGGCGAAAAACGCGATGGGCGCGCGGAACGGTGCCCCACGCGCGGTGGGCGCCCACCTAGTGCCAGCGTGCGCGAGGGCTGCTGTAAATGCCAATTTTTTTTTTAATTAATAATTTTGACTAAAACACTATAATTTCCAAACTACTTTTATTTTATTTTATTTTTATTTTTAAAATTATTTTATTTTTTATCTCCAAAAAGCAAATTTCACAAGGAAATCATAATTTCCAACCTTTTTTGCCCGTAAGCGGGCGTCTAATCATCTTTGGGTAATCTTGATCTAGGCTGCCTCGAGACCCAGTGTCTACACTTACTTACTAAAATAAGCACTTAAATAAAAGACTTGCACGTTTCATGCATATACATACTTATAGTATATAATTGATTATTTGAAACACATGCCTTTAATTAACTGATATTAGAATTTGGAATATCTTAACACATAGGTACTCGGAGGTACTTCATATAGTACGCATAGAAATTCGAGGTATAAAGTATCCAATGAACATGTTCAGAAATGTTGTGATATCTCTATCACGGAACTCATGCAATGCTTATTAATCAACTCATTACCTTTTCATTTTACTATTAACCTGTACTATTAAGGTAGTGGATAACGAGTAAACGCATAGATACTCATAGGTACCAACAATTCTTTCTTAATGCATGGATACCCAAAGGGATCAAAATAATTCTTTTCTTTTTAATCCAAAACATTTTCGCATGGGATCTTAAACAAGATCCACGTTCAAAAGGGATTGCGAGGATCCAATCGGGGACCTGATCAGGGTCCAGAACGCATGGCTGCAGCTAACTGAACCCTATAGGCATGCCTATCTATCCACTGACTGATAGACGCAGGGTAACTTCCATGACATTCTTGAATTCAACACGATTATACACATTTATCATATTCCATTTCACATTCATCATATGCACTTGTCATGCAACACTTCATTGTTCGATAATCGAACACAAAATACTTATGTGCTATTAAATCTTTCTTATTACCTACTAGCTTATATTACATGATTAACAAAGAGCATTCAGTGATATTCAACACCACACAACAGGTATTCATACCTTAGTCACATACTTTGACACTCTAGTCATAATAACATCTATGCATACTTAACCTTTACACTATGCAATCATTCATTATACTCTGACCTAGTCTTTCATATTTACAATAATTCATATTGATATTTTATGTGTTATTTAATAATTACCTTAAAGACTCACTTATACATGTATACATTATGCACATCATCACAGGACTTTTACAAATGCTATAAATATAACTTCTCATTCTAATCTCCTGTAACTTTCTTATGAAAGGCTAACAAAGCATACCAAGTCATTTTCAATTATATAAATAATTACTTAACATTTAATTGCATTTATATAATAACACAATTTCACATGCTTCATGCAAACTTTACAATTAACTATATATTCAAACTTTATAAAAATATGTCAAATGTTAGGTTCAAAATAGATAATTAAAACAAAATCAAAATATGAGAAACAGGGGTCACACGGCGGTTACAAAAACCTGCCCGCCGTGTGAAAAGATGAAAACTGAATTTTGAAGCTAGAAAGCATTTACACGGCGGTATGGAAATACTTAACCGCCGTGTAAGACATTCTACACGGTGGTCAAGAAAACCTGATCGCCGTGTAGCATGCCGAGAAGGAAAACTTAAAGAAAACAGAATGTATTTACACGATGGTAAGAGATTTCTTACTGCCGTGTAGCAATCACACGGTGGTGAAGATAAACCTTACCACCGTGTGACCCGACGATTAAGCAATAATACACAACCAGAATACAATCACACGGCGTCATGAAAATCCTTACTGCCGTGTGAATCGTCAAAAATCCATATTTTGCAGACAACTTATATGTTCACTCTCTAAATTCAACTCCCCAAATCAAACCACAATGAATAAAAATAACTCAAACCCTCATTATCAATTCAAACAAGTTCAAACCCCTAAACTAGAAATCTAAAACACATAAATTCCTAAGTCACACATTCTCATTCTAAAACACAAATTAACCAAAAATACAAATTCCCAAACCTGAATCTCCTTTGCTCCTAAAAGCTTTATTGACTGCTCTTCCTTGATTCCTTACTCATCTATAATTACCATTCTCCAATTTCCTCATCAATTACACACAAAACAACCCAAAATTCAAAGGTCAACCCAAATCACATATAACCTTTACTCATAAAAGAAGAAGAAGAAGAAAGGAACCAAATACTCACCGAATCAATCCTTAAATTTGCTAGCTCATTCAAAAACATAGCAATTATAGAGGGACTTAAAATAAGGAAGAAGAAAAAGAAGAAGAACCACGATAGAAATGGGAGAGAAGAGCAGATTTTTTGCCTCTCCCACATTTCTCTCTCTTCCTTTATATACCTCTTCCATTCAATCCTATCCCTAAAGCCACATGTCACCTTCCTATAGGTCCAAATTAGATATTTGTATCAAATCCCCTATTTAGTCCATCAACTCTTTTCTCTTCTTAAATTTGACATATATTTTATAATTCTTAACATTGGCCCACATAATTAACTTTATTTTTCAATTAAGTCCTAATTTCCATACTTAACAAACTAATGATAAGCCACACTTGCCGAAACTTTTACATTAATACCAAACATATCCTCAACTACTTCTAATCATTTCGACATATCAAATAAGCACCTTATGCACTTTAGCATTCCAACCTACACGAATCCAACTAGGGTACTTGTCGGGGTGTTACAATGAGGGCTCGGGATGAGCAAGATTAACTGGAAGTGATTACTGGTATGTTTCGACTCTTTGACACTGATATGCATGCTTGATAGACCTTGGTTCCACACACTCATATTTATGTTATGAAAAGATGTGTGCTAATTTGCCTATTATGGATCAGTTAGATTATGAGATTTATGTGACCAGTCCTTTAGGGCATAGTGTTAATGTGAGTAGAGTATATAAGAATTGTCCTCTGGTAGTGCAAGGAAAAGAGTTTCCTGTGGATTTAATTGGTCTACCTTTTCATGAATTTAATCTGATTCTTGGTATGGATTGGTTGTGTGAGCACCAGGTTGTGGTGAATTATCATAGGAAAATAATTGTCCTTAAAGGTTGGGATCAGTCTTTTGTAGTAGTGCGAGGTTTGGGTTTTGGCCCTCTGAATAGTGTGATTTTATCCATGCAAGCCAGATAGCTTATGAGCAAAGGATGTGAGGCTTATTTGGCTTTGGTGTTGGATTCTAGGCGTGACCAAGTAAAGATTCAAGATATACATGTGGTAAATGAGTTTGTGGATGTGTTTCCGGAAGAGTTGCCAGGGGTACCACATGAGAGAAAAGTGGAGCTATCTATAGAGATTCTGTCGGGTACTGTTCCTTTTTCTAAAGATCCTTAACAAATGGCTCTGATTGAATTGAAAGAATTAAAGATGCAATTACAGGATCTAGTGGACAAGGGCTTTATTAGACCCAACGTTTCTTCATGGGGTGCTCCAATTTTATTTGTCAAAAAGAAGGATGGTACTTTGCGCATGTGTATCGACTATCGACAAATCAACAAGGTTACAGTGAAGAATAAGTATCCATTGCCAAGGATAGAGGATTTGTTTGATTAGTTGAGAGGAGTAGGAGTTTTCTCTAAGATTGATTTGAGGTCCGATTATTACCAGCTTCGGGTGAAGGATGTGCATGTTCCAAAGATTGCCTTTAGGACGAGGTATGGCCATTAGGAGTTTTAAGTGATGTCGTTCGGGTTAACGAATGCACCAGCGGCTTTTATGGATCTGATGAATAGGGTGTTCCGACCATATCTTGATCGATTTATTGTTGTATTTATCGATGACATTTTGGTATACTCGAGGAATGAGCATGATTATGAAGAGCATTTGCATATTGTGCTTCAAGTGTTGAGGGATCGTCAGTTATTTGTGAAGCTCAGCAAATGTGATTTTTGGCTTAAAGAGGTTTCCTTCTTGGGTCATATTGTTTCCTTGGAAGGTATCTGAGTTGATCCATCTAAAGTTGAGGTGATAGTGAATTGGAAGTCGCCTTGGAATGTGCCTAAAGTGAGAAGTTTTCTGGGGTCGGCGGGTTACTACAGGTGGTTCATTAAAGGATTTTCGGTTATTGCTTCGCCCTTGACCCGATTACTTTGGAAGGGAACTAAGTTTGAATGGACTGACAGATGCCATTCCAATTTTGACTAGCTGAAGAGAATATTGATTGAAGCTCCTGTACTTACTCAACCCACTTCGGGGTAAGGAGTATACTATCTACAGTGATTCTTTGGGTATTGGTCTTGGTTGTGTTCTGATGCAGAATGGGAAAGTCATAGCATATGCATCTAGGCAATTGAAGCCTCATGAGCAAAACTATCCTACACATGACTTAGAATTGGCAGCGGTTATTTTTGCTCTTAAGACATGGCGACATTATTTATATTGTGAGACTTGCAAGATCTTCACCAATCATAAGAGTTTGAAGTATTTGCTCACCCAAAAAGAGCTAAACCTTAAACAGCGAAATGGTTGGAGTTGTTCAAGGATTATGACTGTATAGTAAACTACCATCCGGGCAAGGCAAATGTAGTTGCAGATCTATTAAGTAGGAAGTCAGTTTCGGCTACAACGAGGTAGGTTGAGAATTGATTCTGATGAAGCTCTGATTGCCCAGTTGAAAGTTAGGCCTAGTTTGAAGCAGTTAATTATTGATGCTTAGAAAGATGACCCGAAATTGAAGTAAGTATTGCAAGTGGTTAAGAGAGTAGATTAGACTAATTATTCTGTGAGTAGTGGTAGGGTGCTTTATTATAAAAATCGTTTGTGTGTGCCTAATGATAGTGAAGTAAAGAGAAAGCTTTCGCAAGAGGCACACACTACGGTTTATACTATGCATCCAAGAAGTAATAAGATGTACCAAGATCTGAAGCAGTTCTATTATTGGTCGGGTATGAAAAGAGATGTTATGGATTTTATGTCCAAGTGCTTAACCTGTCAGTAGGTGAAAGCTGAGCACCAAGTTCTGTCTGGGTTGCTCAACCCTTTGCTTATTCCTCAGTGGAAGTGGGAAAATGCAACTATGGATTTTGTAACTGGTTTGCCTTGAATGCAAAGGAAACATGATTATATATGGGTGATAGTCGATCAGCTTACCAAGTCGGCTCACTTCTTGCTGGTTCGACTTGATTACCCTATGGATCGGTTAGCAAAGTTGTATGTGAATGAAGTGGTTTGGCTTCATGGAGTTCTTTTGTCGATTAAATATAATAGAGATCCCAAGTTTACTTCGAAGTTTTGGAAAGAATTACAGTTTGCATTGGGTACTTAACTGAATTTTAGCACCGCTTTTCATCTTCAGACTGATGGTCAATCAAAAAGGGTTATTCAAGTGTTAGAGGATATGATTTGGGGTTATGTACTGGACTTTTCTGGAAGTTAGGACAGATATGTTGCTTTGATAGAATTTGCATATAATAATGATCACCAGATGAGTATTGGTATGGGACCATATGAGGCTCTAGATAGCAGGAAGTGTAGGACCCCAGTCTGTTCGACAAAATTAAGTGAGCGCTTGATGGTGGGTCCAGATTTGGTTAGAGATACGGAAGAGAATATTAGACTGGTTTAGCAAAATTTGAAAGCAGCGAGAGACCGACAGAGATCTTATGCCAACTTAAAGTTGAAGGATATCGAGTATGAGGTTAACGATAAAGTGTTCTTAAAGGTGTCACCATGGAGAAAGATTCTTCGTTTTGGTAAAAAGGGGAAGTTAAGCCTAAGGTTTATTGGACCGTGTGAGATTTTGCAACAGATTAGGCCAGCTGCTTACCGGTTGGCTTTGCCATCAGAATTAGCCAAACTGCAAGATGTGTTCCACGTGTCAATGCTTTGTAGATACCTATCAGATAAGTCTCATGTGTTATCTATTCAAAAAGTGTAGGTTCTGCCAGATTTTTTGTATGATGAGGAACCTAAGGCTATTTTGGCTCGGGAAATAAGATAGCTTTGAAACAAGCAGATTCTTTTGGTTAAAGTGTTATGGCGGCATCAAAATTTTGAAGAGGTGACTTAGGAACCTGAATCTATTATGAGAGCTCAGTACCCTCAGTTATTCAGCTCAGGTAAGAATTTCGAGGACTCACTTCCTTTAAGGAGGGGAGAGTTGTAAGGCCCCAACTCGTACCTTAATAGTTTTGGACAATTGTGTTGCGTGAAGTGGTCTAGGTTGTTAATATGGTTAACCTTAGGGGTTAATTGCATGTTTTAATATGTTATAAGGGTTTAATTATGTATGATGAGTTTTATTATGTGGCTTGTGTGAGTTTGGAGAAGAAAAGAAGGATTAGAAGTGAATTTATCAAATCTATCACAAGAAGGTGACAAGTGGAGGGTAGAGATGGGGAAAGAGAAGGAAAAGATAAGGGTTGACTTATAGTCAAGAGAGAGAGAATGTGAGAGAGAGCAAATCTGCCTTCTCCCTCTCTTGTTTTCCCTTTCTCATTCTAGGCACTCTTCTACTGCTCCTTGCCTATTTTAATTCCCCAAGTCGTTGTAATTTGTGTGTTGGTTTGGCAAATTCTAGAATTTTTGGGTAAGTGATAGTGTTTTTCTTCTTCTTCCTCTTCTTCTTCTTCATCATCATCTTCTTCTTCTTCTTCTTCTTGATTTTGTTAATGTCTATGTGTGTTTGGGTTTTGAGTATTTGGTGTGATTTGGCTTGTTTGTTCAGAGATTCCTCCTAGAGAAGCCAAAGGGAAGGAGAAAGTAGGAGGTAGTGCTGCCAATTGAACTTGGAGGAGCTTAGGAGCCAAGGTTTGGGAAGTTGTGTTTATTTATGTAAACTTGATTTTGGACCATTGATATGAATTTCTAGAAATTGAGTAATTAAGGAGTGAATTTATATGGAATTTGGGGAATTTTCTGGGTTTTAAACTTTGTTGTTCAAATTGTTCTTTCTGTCTTTTAATCACTTCTTTAAGTGTAAATCTTGGTAATTTAATGGGTAATATGTTTTGAATGTTTTATGATGTTTATGTAGAAGTCTCGTGGGTTATATTGCATATTTGGGAGAAGGCTTGTGTGAGGAAGAGCTGTGCAGATCGGCATCAGGGGTGAGAAGCTCGACTCTATCGCTGGCAAGATGTTCGTCGCGAGAGCGACAAAGCTCTATCATCCTGAGGTGTCCTCTGTTACGAGTGTAACAGAGAGTTTGGTAGCCTATCTTCTGTCAGGCTGCTCTTTATCACAAGCGCGTCTGTATGCATGAGCGCGATCAAGGCCTTTCCACCCTCTATCATGAGCGTGACAGAGGCATTCCAGCTCTCTGTGGCGTAGGCAATGGGTGCCAAGAGCATGACCTTTGCTGAAGTCTGTCTCTATCGCGGGCACGACTACGATTGCAGTGCAACCCTTCCCTATGCCTTGGATAATTAATATTTACCACACTTTGCATGGTTTCTCACTCATGATTTATATATGTTTCTATGTATGAACTATAATATGCTTTATCGTGTGAACAATATTTAAATTAATATCTTAGCCTGCAATAGTCATGTAGTGCATAGATAGGCATGTCTATAGGGTTCTATTTACTACAGCCTATGCATTTCTTGGACCCTGATCAGGGTCTAAGAAATGCATAGGCTGTAACAAATAGAACCCTAGGTCCCTATGCATTTGGATCCTCACGATCCCTATGTGTTTAGATCTTGCTTAAGATCCCTATGTGTTTTTAAAATAAAAAGAAAAAAAAAAAAGAAAATATTTGTTTGTACCTATGGGTACCTATGCATTCACCCTGATATCAACTTCATTGAGTTTGCACGCGTATATATGAGTATGTTCTATCATGGAAATTATGTGAATTATTAAAATGATGTTATATGAAATGTATGAGTGAAGCTATTATTAATGAATGGAATTTATGGCTAGCTTATGATGCTTCAATTATATGTATGTGCCATGCGAATGTGATTTGCATTAATGTCCACTGTGAGTGGTCGTTCATCTCTTGTTTTTCCCACTAAGCCATTGGGCTTAGCATGGGGTGTTTAATCTGTGCAGATGTGGAAGCGGTAAGAGCTTTTGGAGGGACTGATCCGTAGCAGCCAAGGCCAACTCAATAGGATGAGCTTTTGTTTAGTGTTAGGTTTTGTAACTGTTCAGATGTAAAGCTTTTAGATTGTAATCAGATTTGAAAATGTAATATGTACAGTTATGTAATGTTGTAAGACTTGAATTTGTATATAAGTAAAGATGATATCGTAATGCAACTCAGCAATGTAAACATTTTTGTTTATTAGTGAATGAGATGTTTAGAAGAGAAATTTTTGTTAGCCTCAATTCTATTGTGTATATAAGTATGTATGGTTATGCATGTATTATATTGAATGTTTATGTATGCTTTGTTTTGCGTGGTAGCAACCCTTGCCTATTGGAGTACTCACTTCTATTCTGAAGGTGAGCTCCCCTACGTATAGATATGGGGTGTTACATTATGACCTCAACTTCTATTAGACCATAGGTGTAACACCCCTAACTGCCACCTGTAAGGATAATAGAGTGATCTTTAACTAAATGTAACACCCCCACCTACCCCCTGGAAAGATAAAACACGAATCTTGCAAAATCTGAATAATAAAATTTCATTATTTTCCATTACTGCACATGTTTAACACTACAATAATAGTTATTTACAGACATAATTATTCTCAAATAACACAAACTTGCATGACTCTACAATAAAGACATCATCCTATCCTTGTGTTGGCTTATCCTTCTGCCGGATGATTCTTCAGAGCAAATCCAAATTTGTACCAACACAGATTAGAAACCCATGTTAAGCATAAAGCCTAGTCGGGAAACATATAGAGTATAGACAACAACTTATGACAGTCATTAAAGCGCACACATATAAATGCCATACATAAGTAACTATTACACATATGAACATATTAAGTTATAATTCAAATTAAATGCATTAACATATCTTTTAAGAGTACAATACATTATTATAACCTTCAGACAACATTAAATAGATATCTTAAGCTTAAATAATACACAAAGCAAGTAAAACACTTCAATATGTTTTCCTCGAGTAGATTTATAATACAAGCTGAACAATCTAACTTATCTTTCATGAGCACATTTCCATAACATTTAACTTACATATATCAGTCATTAAAATTTACTTAACTTATCCCTAAAGAAATGTATAGCAAAAATGCTGAACAGGGGTACTCGAAGGTATAATATAGGGGTGCCCCAAAAGTGCGATACAGGGGTACCCAAAGGCACGATACAAGCTTCTAATCAGACCAGGTTATCAATAAGCATATGGAATTAATAATAATGTTTCAAGTTTCAAAGATTACATTAGAAGCATATCGAACAATTTCTTATAATTTTCATATCATGTCGATACATATCTATCACACTCATTCTAAGCAGGCATAAAGACTTATATCAGAATGATAGCCAATTCATAACTTTTGTACACATATAAACTTTTATGATTTGGTTCGGACTTGGAATAGTATTCCAAGCTTCCTATGTATCCCAAGTGTTGGGAATCAAAACCACGTAGTTCTACAGATTCAAATTCAATATATAAAGTTATTTGCATATAAAAGGCACATCAAACAATTTTAATCATATAGATACGTTAATTCTTTCACGTAGTAATTATTTAAATAATTTATGGAAATTCTTACTTAACAGTACAAAGTCCATTCAAATATCATTTCTTATTGTCAAGTAATCATCATAATTAATTTGGAGTTCATTTGATAACAAAATATTTAACTAAATTCAGAAAACAAGAGTCACACTGTAACACCCCCGACGCCCCCGTTGGAAGGACGCCGGTGCGCTACCCGACACTCACTCAGAAACATACATACATACGTGACAGCGGAAGCAAACGATAACAATAACAATACTCATAAAAACTCATAATCTTAACATGGAATTAAAATATAAATATATTAAATACATCATTCGGAAATTACATAAGGATCCTTAAACAAAAATTACATATACAAAAAGAATACAGGAGGAGTACAAACTAAAATAAAACTCTACTCCTAGTGGCCAACCCTGGAGATGCGCGACCTGAGTGAAACCGAAATCCTGCCACTTACACGGGAAAAGAACCCGTGCTAAGCGATAACGCTTAGTGGGGAGGAACAACGATAACAGAATACTATACAATAAATCATGCAAAAACATATATAATTAAGCATTAACATACAAAATTCTCTAACTAGCGGAAACCAGAGATACATAAATCACAATCACTATAAGAAAATAGAATAAAACACTAGCACGCTTAAAGCAAAATACCAAAACTAGAATTACTCAATAATCAAGACACTTCACTATTCAAAATGCTAAACACTTCAAACAATAGCCTGAATTTCAGAGGTGGTGGATACGGGAACAATACACTAGAGACTGAAGCCCTAAATACTTTTATACTCGAAGGTAGCACGAGAGACCAAAGTCTCAAAGCATTTTTCACTAAGACCATAACGGAGGTCATCCGAAATCACTTGACCCAAAGCGGGGCCAACAATGGCAGCTGCACTCACTAACCCTTTATAAGCATGCTTATCTATCCACTACATTGACACTTCAGGCTCAACTCACATAATACTATCCATAATATCTTATTTCAAGTATACATATTATCAATCCATTGCATAAACATATAAATCATGTATAGACCTTATTTATGACATGCATAGAACTTGTATAAGCACGAAAAGATTAAACAAATGCATATTCAAAAGTGATTGAAGTAAAGGAAATCATGCAAGAAATTCAAAGAAAACATTTGGGAGAAAACAGGGCTTACACGGTAAAATGCAAATCCCTCAAAGCCATATAACATTTCAAAAACTAAATTTTCAAAACAGAAGGGCATTACACGACGGTATGGGGAAGTCTCACCGCCGTGTAAACCACCCCACACGGGGGTCAAGAAACCCTAACCACCGTGTGACCAAGCCAACAATTTAAAAGACAAAGGCCATTCACACGGCGGTATGCACTATCCTAACCATGGTGGTATGGACCGATCTTACCGCCGTGTGGCAGGACGGACAACTAAAATCACTAAGGCAGAATAGGTTTACACGGCGGTATGCACTCCCTTACTGCCGTGTAACACACCCAGAACCCAGAATTTTCCAGAAATCACACTTGTTTTACATGCCAAACTTACTCCCAACTCAAAACAATTTAACCGCATGCTTACACTCTTCAATTTCTAAACACGATCAATCTAAAATGCTCATAGTCATTTATAAACATAATTTACACAATTAAACTTAAATCATTTTCATGCAAAATGCCAAGCTCAAATCACTTTAATATCACATACATATTATCACTATAACACTAGCATTTCACATCATCATCACTACTCAAACAAACACATGCCTATACTCAAACACAACACTCAAAAATTCCAAAAATAACAACACAAATACACAAACACAATCCAAATGAGAACAAGGCAAACAAGTTCCCAAACAGCACACATTCAAGACAGCCTCCCAATTCTGACAAAGAAGCTTCAAAATCCACTCTTCACCTTCAAGCTCAAACCTTTTCTTTCCCTTTATCCAACCTCTTGTCCGGAACTTGCAAATAACCCAAACATTTGAATCAAAAACCCAAAATCCAACCAAACCAACTGAAAAACAAGCAGAAGAAGAAATAACTAAAATCCACAATAAAACCCAGCACTTACCACTTGAACCAGCTCCATAACTCAGCAAAAACCCACTCAAATCATGAAGAACACCAAGAGAAAAGGAAAAAGAAAAACAATGAAATGAGGAAGAGAGAGAGCAAGAGAACGGAAGAGCAAGAAGGAGGGGAGGAGATAGCTTCTATGGGAAGCAAGAAAATCTGCCACTCCCTCTCTCTCTTTCAATCCCATTAATTGCTCTCACCAACCTCAAGCCACATGACTCAATCCCCTTGGTCCACATGGCATGATCAAATTGGACCAAAGAATCCACTTTGACTTCTCTTTACATAGTACCATACACAACCCACACTAAATAACTTCTTATTAAATACTTTACATCCTTATTACCAAACACCACACACACACTAGATAATTGCTTCACTTAACATTCTTAATTAATTTTGCAATTATGTCCATATTATCCAAATTCCTCATGCTCAAATTACCGAAATACCCTTAATTTTTCGACTTAGCACGCAAATTCCGACTAGGCCCTTTTTGGGTTGTTACACACACGGTTGTCAAGAAAACCTGCCTACCATGTGAAGTGCCAGTGTAACACCTTATACCCGTAAATGGTACGAATATCGAATGTCACAACACTTCACTGAAACACACCGTAATGCACTCAATAGATTCAATAGAAATTTGTTTTCTACAGCCACAATCATACATATACAATAACATAACAATTACACTAATACACTATTATTATACTTAACTTGTATAACCTTGTGTTCATCCATTGCAGTCGTATACATGCCATGCATATATCATTATTCTTGTTGTCCCGTAAATTCTTTCGATCATCAGTAACATCGGCCACTATAACTTCTTTTCTTTCTATAACTTGCACGCAGTAATAATACTACACGCTGAGCATTTGGAATGCCCAGTGGTGGATACATATTCTAAATTTTCTATACTATAACTGCATGCATGCACAATCAACTTATTTCCGTAATCATATCTTTTAAACATTAATTACTTAC
Organism: Excoecaria cochinchinensis; assembly: GCA_947683425.1. NCBI lineage: Eukaryota > Viridiplantae > Streptophyta > Magnoliopsida > Malpighiales > Euphorbiaceae > Excoecaria > Excoecaria cochinchinensis. Next base: position 8,540,082 of record CANTUQ010000021.1, on the reverse strand, counting down.
CTTGATCATTTATCATTCTTATATCCTGTGTTGTCTTTTCTATCACTATACTTTGACATTTCAAATTCTAATCCGTGTCTCTATTAATTATACCAATACTCTTAACAATAATATTAATTTAACAATAAGTTTATCAATTACCTTATTACGGTTAATTATATTTAAGTCCTTACTTCCATTCCTTTACAATAATGCCACTAATTTACCCTTTTTCCCTTAATTGTCACTTATTTACAATTACTTTATTATCTTAAACTTAGTTAAGTTTTACACACATACATATTCATCATATATAAATCAACTAAAACTATTATACATTTAATAATTATTTATACAACAATATTCTATAATCCTTGATTATTTATTCACTAATTATCAATTATGCCATTAATGCCTACGTTATTAATTACTTACACTTCATTCCCCTAATTAGCCTTACTATTATAAATTTACAATTAGGTCCTTAAACTTTTATCAATTTATGATTTTACCCTTCACTATCTTATAATTACAATTATACCATTATCTACCCTTATTCTCTCATTTAACTCATTTTCCACATGTTTTACATTTACACTTATTCAATAATTACAATTAAACACTAAATTCATCGTTAAAAGTCATTTATTTATCCATATAGTAAAATTACTAACTATTTACATTTTAGTACTTCAATTAACCTTACAATTTCAAAAATTACATCTAGGTCCTCATCTTTTTCAATAATTACGATCATGTCCCTTACTTTCTCTTAAATATCAAAATGCCCTTATTTACACTTATTTTCCATCTTATTTATTTTCTAACCTACAAAATTACATTTTAGTCCCTAATTTACTACTTTTAAGCCAAATTACCTTTTAGTCCCTATATTTCGATTTCCTTACACTATTATCATTTTAGTTACACATTTCATTTAACTTACTCTATTTTTATGTATTAAGTGTAAAATTACTGTTTTACACCTAACTTTCTTTTTCTTTCATTTTAGTTCTATCTTCACTTATTTTCTTATTTATCATTATTTTAATCAATTTAATTAAATATTTACCATAATGCCCTTAATATTTTTCATAATTACCATTTAGTCATTAGGGTACCATTTTTAAGTCAAATTTCATTTTAGTCCTTATCTTATCTTATCTTATCCTTATCTTATCTTATCTTATTCTTATTCTTATCCTTATCTTATCTTATTTTATCCTTAATTACATATATAATCATTTAATTGTTCATTTTTCCATTATTACCATTTTTCACGGCATTTCTCAAATAATCTCATTTTATTTCATTTCTTTTCATTTTTCTTAATTTGCCCCTAGTATCACGCAGTAGTTATCACTAGGCTGAATATGCGGGACTGGGCTCTCTAATCCTAACCTACTGAAGTGGCCACTAGGGGGCCAAATTACTCTTTGGTAGTATCAGAGTGGCCACTAGAGGGGCAAATTACACTTTGGAGGGTCGGAGTGGCCACTAGGGTGCCAAATTACACTTCGACGACACTACACTTACACTTTACACTACACTGACATTTGTAAGTAGACTGTCAATAGTCTACAATTGCAAGTCGCCAAGACTTGCTACCGCGACATGCACTGACGTCCCTATGGCTAGCCATTTATATCCTGAAGTAGATTTACTACCAGATCATTAAGGGCAAGGCACAATCATCATTCAATTCATTTTTCCACTTCATATATCAAATGAGATAAACTCCACAATATCAAGCAATACAATACAGTTTCACTTCCTTTTCATTCTTTTTCCATTAATTCCATTTCAATACACTCAATATTCAATATAAACTTCATCCATACCATAAGTTCACTTAAATATACACATATTCTATCATTTTCATGGTAAACATAATACAATATCACACTTTAATATATACAATGTTCCTCCATTAATTTCAAATAAACTCACATACACTTATTTTTCATTCTTTATTCATTTTATGCCATTATTCTTAATAAATAATCAAATTACACATCCTTTAAAACATGATCACCATTCGGCCAAGTTAACTTTCATTCACTACAATTTATTCTTTTTACTATAATCACTCATTTAGCTATACTACATGATAAATTACTTAGATATACTTTATTTTAGTATTTTATCACAAAACATACATGATTTCCATGTTAAATACCATTCGGCCTAAACCTTACTTCCATATTAACTTCACTTTTTCTTGCTTTAACCATTTCTTTAATTAGATACCATGTTAAAAATTATCTAAACATCATTTATAAACCGTAACAATCAAGTATACATGAAGTAAACCTAGGTATACCATTCGGCCCATGTGTGAACACTCCACCAAAGTTTTATGTTTTAAATCTAAGCATTCAAAACATCATTATTAACCTTCCCTAACATGGCTATATGGTTTAATTAAATTAAACATACATATTTCTCATACTTTTAAGTTTAAATATAATAAAAAAAATTATACTTTTAACATGGAAAAAGGAGGATATTTTATCCACTAACCTTATTTCCTTACTCTCCACATCTTAAACACGCTTTTCATTCCTTTACTCCTTGAAAAACAATCACCTCCTTTGATTTTATCATGTGGCAGAATATACAATCCAAATAAACCATGATTATTTTGCTTCCCTTTTGCAATATAACTACATAAACATATTCTAAATATCTTATAATATCTATTGAAACCTTTAAATCAAATTATAGAACTCTAAATCACTTACCTCATTTTTAGCACATAACCTTTGTCACTTGCTTTTTCCCACTTCTAGCCCACCAAATGGACTTCAATCACTATCACCATATTGTAGAGGAGTTGAAATTTACTTAGGAGTCTTGGATTTGGGGAGAGATGTGAAGAGAAATGAAGAAAAATAGAGAAGAAACCAAGGAGGACAATTCGGCCAAGGAAGGGAGAAGAAAGAGGTGGAGGCTGCTAGATTTCTCTAGAGAAATTTGGCTTTGTGTGGCCTTATATAAGCTAAAATTTAACTAAACCAGGTCCAACCAAAGTGGTTGAACCGGTTTGAACCAATTTTCGGTTTTTAGGCTAGTTTCCACTGTTTTATGGTAAATATGTGTTCCTCAATTTATTTTTACTCCAAACTAATTCCATCCTTATAAAAATATGGAAAATAGTCTCCCTATAAATTTTTAGCTCAATCGGAGTTCATGTGGGGCCTGATTCACTTCAACCTGTTTGATTCAACCCTTTTTGGTTCTGCTGTAAATCACTAATTTAATACTATCAAAAATTTCTAAAAATTATTTTAATCCTTTATACTTCCCACACTACACCATTTTAATCTCATTTACCATTTTTAAAAATTCGGTCAAAGTTCAGTCAACCTTGGTTACTATTGAACCGAACTAGAGGCTTTTCCTCAGTTTGACTTTTAAGGACCTATCTGACGTCATTTTTACTCAAAATTATACCACCAAACTCCTTATAACTTGTAATTTCCACTGGTCCAATAAAATATTTTTCTCTACTGGCTTCTCAGGAGGTCACCCATTAAGGGGCTTCCCTGACTCAAGAACGTTTAACCTTTCTCCTCTATTGTCTTGTAAGACACAATAGCTGATATTTTCATATGAAATTCACACTATCAACTCTATAGATTTCACTGATCACTACTGACCCGGTATTCAGGCCATTATAGCCAGAATTCAAATCCTGTCAAATAGAAGCATTTCACATGGTGATCAGGAGAGAGAAATCGGTGGTTCCATCGCGAATTTCAGCAAACTCTAGTGACTGGTGGGGTCACGAGATAGTGGCAGATGGCTCATCAAGCTGAGATGCTTTGGTCGGTACCCTCCATTCCTCCTTACTCTCTGGTAGCAGGCAGAGCAGAGAGAGGAGCGCCGAAGCTGCAGATGCCATTTTCGGCCAAACGGCACCTCCTTCAGGCATGTGACCACCGACGTGTGATTCCAAATGCTCCGGTCTTCATTTCGGTGGTGGTGTCATCCACCGATGGAGCTCCGGTGAGGGTAAGTTATTATTATTATTATTATTATTATTATTATTATTATTATTATTATTATTATTATTATTATTATTATTATTATTATTATTATTATTATTATGGCAGTTTTATTTTTATTATTGAAAAGAGTATCTTGCATTTGATGAATTGGTACTAGAATTGCATAAGCAGAAGAAATATAGGTTAATTTGTATGTTAGAAGTCCCTATCCATAAATACTATTAAAAATAATTATTATTATACTACTTTGTTCTTATTAATAATTTTTGGAGATTAATTCATTTGGGTTTGCTGTGTAATCTACATTTATTGCTAGTTTGCTTATTTTTATTTTTTTTGATTTTAGGTCTCTATTTAAGGTGAGACTCAAACTCTCATCACTCAAGGTGAGACGCAAAATTAGTCTGAAACCAATCAAGCTACGAAATCATAGGCAACATTTAAAAATTTAAAGAGGAAAGATATTATACCAAGATCGAAGGAGATTAAATGTATTATTAATCAAAATTTATGTTGTATTTATTTTTAATATAATTTTGCTTAGTATTTATTAGGAACATAATATGAAAATTTATGTATGTTATTTTTCTTTTAGTTATTTTAAATGGTTTTATTTTATTGAAAATAAGTTCGGTTTTTGGTCTATTCAGTTCGGTCTAAAATCGAACCAACTATTTGCACACCCCTAATTGTACAATTTAATGTATTTCTATAATATTAACATTTTAAATTAATAGTATTGTTAATAATATTGCATAATTATTATTCACATAAATTAAATTTTGGATGTAATAATAATAATAAAAAATTAAATTGAAAATAATAATAAAATTTTAATAATTTTAGGGACGAAATTTTTGGTTGCTAATAAATTTTTAATATTTAAAGCGACTAATTTTAGGTGTTATTTAGCGACGGAATATTTTTTATTTAGCGATGGTTTTATGTTTTAGTCGCAAAATTCCTTATGACAGAGCTATTTGCGACGGTTAGTCATTCTGTCGCTAAAATCAATTAACAACGGAATTTTCCATATTAGCGATGGAAATTGTCATCGCTAATTCCCTATTTTTCTGAAGTGGAGTACTTGATGGGTACACAAGGTGCTTTTTTACTTTCCTTATTCTTATAATCGCCTTAATCACCAATACTCATTCTTTGCATTTATATGTATCACTTCATCTTTATTATAATATCTTCTGTCCTAAAACCACCTAAACCTGCTCTGATACCACTAGAAATGTAACACTTAATACGAGCAACGAGTATCACAAATAACTTAGTTCCTATTTTCTAGCGTATATTCTTTAATGCCCTTTTTGTTACTTAAATAACTATGCAATATTTTTTTTTGTCAGCATGGACATAACTGTCCTGTGTTACTATTCATTTGGTAAAAAAATTTGGCAGCATAACGGCTACACTCATATTCTAACCCTCGTGCACATATGAAAATCACACTCCTAATATAAACACTTCGTCCATATCAACCTCCAACAATTCCACAAGTCACAACATCAAATGCCCAAACTACAATATATCAATACATTCCACAACATATTTCATAATATAAATATATATCAGTTAAATTCACATAATATACACATATATCCTAACACTATATTTTACAATACAAAACTATTTTATATTAACAGGTCCATTCTTTAATACATATACATGCCTAAAATATTTTATACACCATCAACCCAAAATTAAACTTCGATCTGGCCTAATCATTGCTTTGTGTGGAACATGCCAGCTCCTCGCTCCAAACCTACGCGTAGTAAAAACCATGCACTAAGCAATGCTCTACTTAAAAATTTCTTGAATAAACACACACAAGCATATATCCTTATATTAATTCTTATATTAAAATTTTTATGTACATTTATAATACTCCACACTAATTTAATTATTTCTAGTATAAGTCATTATATATTTTCTTTTTATTTATTTATTATTCTTTTACTATCACTTTATTACTATTATTATGCTTCTTATCATTATTAATTCCATAAAATGACTACTATATTATGATCAAATTGCAATTTTAATACCAAATTTATCTATAGTTGGTAAATTATATTTTAGTCCCTATAATTGCTAAATTTACCAATTTGCCCTTAATTGTTCTTAATATACCAAACTTCCCATTATTCACACTTTATTAATTTCTACTTCTTATTTTTACCTTTTTACCCTTAATCCTTTAACTTTTTAGATTTTCACCCTTATTACTTTCTAAATTTATTATTTTTCCTCTAATATCTCCATTTAACTTATATTTACTTTTATACCACCAAAAATACCAACTTACTGTTATTTACATAAAAGTTTCTTTCTGGTCCCTAAACTTTTATATTAATCAATACTAGTCATTTTTTCTTATTATTCTTTCCTTAATTTTATTATTTTCGACTAATACTATGTGTTTGTCCCTAGTAGTATCTGGTAGAAATTCTCGAACTGGATATGCAGAATGTGGACCCCACAGGTCAATAACATCAAAGGGGGTCCCCGAGGGACCACTAATGCCATATACACAATGCCATATATCTTGTAAAAAGCTGTATAAGGTTGTAGACCATCATTGGCCTACACATGTACAAGCTGCCATAACTCAAACTATGGTAAGTTTCCCTATGGTTAGCCAATTAAATCTTATACTTCTAATTTACTACCAGCAAACTAAGGGCAAAAAATATACATTTCCTTTCTTAATATCATATTTAACCATATTTTCTATTCTTGTAATAGCCCCAATAACGAATTACTCGTAAATAATATTTTTCTAGAGTGAATAGTGCTTCCGGGATGAATAGTAGTTCCCGAAATCGAAAAATATTTTATTTGACCATTGGATAGAGCTCGTTAAGAAGAGTCCGTAGGCGTAAATTTTGTATCAATTGGAGGTCAAACGAGTCCAAAATGGCCGAAGCAGTAAGCAAAATTATTTACTTCGGTGAAAAATGGGCCCAGGTGAGACCCACTATAGACACCGGGTCCCGAAACAGTTTAAACCAGGGTTACCCAATGATGATTAGATGCCCGTTAACAGGCAAAAATATTGAAAGTGATGATTTTCTGGTGAAAATTTGCTTTTTTAAAAGAATAAAAAATAAAAAAAATAAAAAATATATATTTTAAAAATTAAAAAATAAAAATGTGTTTGAAAGTAATAATTTTAGGTTAAAAAGTTTCAATTTAAAATTAAAAAAAAAATATTCGGACCATTGCGGCGGCCGCGGTGGGGGCGGGCGCCCCCAGCGCTGCGCGCGCACGCTCGCACTGAGTGCCACGCGATGCTCCGCGCCCGTTCTCGCCCCCTGTGCCCAGATTTCGCCGATTTCCACCGTTTTCAGCCGATTTTTGCCCCAAAACGTGATTTTTCACCCAAATTGAGGTTTTTGAGTCCAAATTAAATTCTAAATCATTTTCTTAGATAATTAATAAATAAAAGTTTATTTTATCATTAAAAAAGGCAGGAAATTGAATTAAAAATAAAATTTCTTTTCCTAATAAAATTAGGGTTTTATTTTTCCATCATATAAATATTTTGAGATGAAAAAACCTAGGGGGGCCTCCATTATTTGTCACATCAGATTTTTGAGAGCTTGTTCTTTTCTTCTTCTTTGATTTTTCTTCAAAAAATTTCATATTTCCATTTCTTAAATTAACAAGGATTATTTGAGATTGAAAATTCAATTTTCAATTTTTAATTACTCTAATTAATTTCTTTGAAGCATTAATTTTCACTTTCAAATCAATTTTCAAAAGGGAATTAATTTTCACTTTCAAATCAATTTTCAATCTTTGAAGAATTCAAATTAATTTCTTTATTATCTCTATAAACAAAAGGAATTAATTTTCACTTTCAAATCAATTTCAATCTTTTAAGCATCCAAATTAGTTTCTTTGTTTTCTCCATAAACGAAAGGAATTAATTTCATTGCTAAATCATTTGTTTGAGGAATTTTCCAAGAAAATCATCATTATTCCATCGAATCCAAATCTGAGGGTAAATTTTCTGGGCTCCGAACTAATTATTTATTTATCTTATTCTATTATTATTTATTATTTCGTTCATGTAAATATTGTTTTATTTATTTTATTTCTAACATGTAATCAAGTAATTTCTTTTGTCATGATTTCTTATTCTTAACATATAATTAATTTATTTTACCATGATTTCTTATTTTTAGCATGCAATTAATTTGGTTTGCTTCGATTTCTTATTATTCTTAACATGTATTATTTTAACATGTAATTATTTAATATGTTTGATTTTGATTGTTTTCTTTGCCATGTAAATATTTATGTTCATTGTGATAACATGTAAATAATCAATTAAACATGCCAATCTTGCATTTTTAATTTAATAATCCTAGTTTGTCAACTAAATCAAATTGTTAACCAATTGTTATTATTTTTTCCCTTTTGTTTGCATGATGGCCACGTGAATAGTGGCCATCTTTTTTCTCTTTTCTCTTGATGTTCATGCATTGGTCATGTGGGGCCACTTCATTTTGTCTACATGCCTTCCATTCTTGACTTTATATTTTTATCCTTGTTATTTCTTTGATTTATTTGGCTAATTAGTCTAATTAATATATTGGTTAGTTTGTTCATTTAATTTAATTTTGTTCATTATTTTATTTTGTACATTTCATTCAATTTAATCTGATTTATTATCTAATTATATTTTATACATCTCACATAATTTGGTTTATTTATATATTCCATTTTATTTTATTTATTTGATTTGATTCAATTACTAACCATAATTTTCATTTTCTTTTTTGGTTGCAATACTTTATTTTTTTATTTGACTGTTACCCGTGGGCGAGTTGGAGGATCGAGGATTAAAAGCCTTCAATGTTTGGTTTGCATCATTTTTTTTTATTCTTGTATTTTCCCTATTTTATTATTTTGTATGTTGCATGTAAAATGTATTTTTGGTTCCGTTTTTATTATGAAAATTCATGTTTTTCTACAATAAATAAAATTGAGATTTTTTTTAATAAAATGGACCAATGTCCTATTTTTAACCAATAAAATCTCACTTTCAAATGGAGAATTAATTTTCATAAAATGGGATCACTCATCCCGGTTTTCTCAATCAATGCCCAAAATAATTCTCCAAGTTTTTTTAAGATTAATCAAAGGAACCAATGTTCCTAAAATTCAATAAATATCCCGATTTATGTATGATGTATTTTATTATTCTTCTTTTTGTGATGCAGTTGTTTATTTATTCATTTTGAGCCCTTGTAATTAATTTTTGGGGCAAGTTTATCCTTTTATTTTATTTATGCTTTCTTTATTTTGGGGGATTGTTCTGTCCCAGATTTTTCTTGTAATTTATTTATTGCTTTATTTTATGCTTTTTTTTATCTCTTTTCGATGTGATTGAAATGCGCTTTAAATTTATTGCATGATCACGTGAGATGAGAGATGGAATTTCGTTTTGTTAAAAACTCATTTATAAACTTAACTTAAAGCATGAATAAAAGTGAAGTTTCGAACACCTTCTCTAGTTTAAGACCGTCGAGGTTAGATGACCTTTCCCAATTTCTTGTAAATTAGGTGGCGACTCAAAAATGCCTCAAAGGTGCTTAAAGGTTTCATGGGATTAGATGAACCTCCTAATGTTCTATTGGGTAGGGGATTCCAAAATATCTCGTGTAACCCAAGATCAAAAAGACGAGAACTAATCCCTCGAATCCTAAAAAGCGAGTTCAATGAGGGCCTTCCTGGTCCGGCGCGCGTCACACCCACTAAAAAGTAAAAAGTGTGCCCAGGTGGGACCCAATAAAAAGTAAAAGTGGGCCCAAGCGGGACCCATTGAATAGTAAAAGTGGGGCTAGGTGGGGTCCATTGAATAGTAAATGTGGAACCATGATGACATCAGCGTTGACATCATGATGACATCAGCAATGTCATGATGATAAATAGTAATTGTGTCTCCTAAAGTGTAACATCATCATTGAATGGATCCCATTAAATAGTGACAGCATCTTTGACTGGTCTGTGAATAGTGACTGCGGGTCCGTGAATAGTAACTGTGGGGCCCACAAAATAGTGACTCCGGGGTGAATAGTACCCGAAAATATTTTATTTCACCATTAGAAAGAGGATGAAAAATGTAATATAAGGGTGTAACCTGGTGTAGAAAAAGAGAACAAATAGGCTTCCGAAATCCAGTCTAAAGTTTCTCTAGTTCGGTTCAATTGAACCAAGGTTTGACTGAACTTTGACCGAATTTTTATAAATAATTAGAGTGGATAAAATGGTCTACTGTAAGAGGATAAAAGGCTTAGAATAATTTTTAAAAATATTTGACAATATTAGAATTTTATTTTAGGCAGAACCGGATTGAACCGAATTAGACCGGTTTAAGTGAACCGAACCCCAGATGGATTTCGATTGAGATGCAATTTTGTAAGGAGACTAATTTTAATATTCTAAGAATGATGGATGTAGTTTGGAGTGAAAATAAATTTGGGAACATTAAATTTTACCAAAACAGTGGAAAATGACCCGAAAAATGAAAATCGGACCAAATCGGCTCAACCACTTTGGTTGGACCTGGTTGGGTCAAATTGGACCTATATAAAAGGACCCAAAAATCTGGAAATCCCCTTGGATTCCATTTTTTATAGCTTCCTTCTTCTCTCTTCTTGGCCGAATTGTTTTTCCTCTCTTTCTCACCATTATTCTTTCATTTTTTCTTCATCTCACCTCAAATTCAAACCTCTTTAACATAATTAAGCTCATCTAGAATCCATTGATGGTCTTGATTTTTGTTTGGAGGAGTATAAGTGGGTGAAATCTAGATTTGAAGTTTGGATGTAAAATTGAGGTAAGTGATTTAAGTGATTTTAATTTTGTTTTAAGGTTCCTAAGGGTACTCTAGGATGTTAATAAGATGCTTATGAAGCTTTATTTTTGAAAGGAAGCTTGGATTTGATTAAATTTTAATTTTTGTGTTTGGACATAATTATGTCCAATAGGTGAAGGAACCTCCAAGCAAACTGAGGGTAAGGAAAAGGAAAATTGAGAAGTATAATACACGGATTTGATGTTTGTGATTGCAAATTCCATTTAATTCCATGGTAAAAGCATGAATTTAGGTTATATTTGTGAAGAAAGTATGTGATATATGCATGTTTAATTGAAATTAACATGATATTCATGCTTAAGGATGTTAAAAATGATGGTATGGATGATTAAATTGAAGAATAAATTTTGTGTGAAAAGTTCCTTCTTTGTCCGAATGGTATTCGTGTGATTTTCATGTGTTTTCATGATGTTTTATGTATATTTATGATGGATCTATGGTATTTGGCATGTGAACTAATGTATGGTATGTGTTAGAGCATGTGAAAACATCGTGAGGCATGTGATGTATGTATGGCCAGATGTATGTCATGTGTATAGTCATAATTTTGATGGGTTTTCATGGAAATTGATGGTATGGTGATGTTAGACATCATGAAATTGGCCTAATTAAATGATAAAATTGATAAAAATCATTAATGTAAATAAATTGGTATGTGGGCCATATGCATGTATGTATGTATGCATGTGTACCATGATGAAATAATAAGTTTACATGACATGTGATGATGTAATAATGATAATCACATGTGAAATGATGAAATGGCATGAAAAAGAATAAAATATTATGATGATATACCATGAAAAATAAGTATAATATATTAATAATGCGAAAAATAAAATAATATTGCCCTTTGTAGTGATCTGGTAGTCAAGTCTAGTTCAGGATATGTTGGTATGCCATAGGGATATAAGACCGCGGGTGTGAGCATGGCGTCTCACTTTTTAAATAGGCCAATGATGGTCCTATTTCACTGTATCTGAATATTTTATTATACTGTACTGTATTTAAGACAGTGGTGGTTTCACAGGATTCCGCTGGTATTTTTGTGAACTTCTGGAGTTCACGTCTCGTTTATCCTGTATATAGAGTCTGTCAGTGTGTTACAGGGGCATAATTGTAAAAATAAAATTAAAATAGTTAAAATATGATTAAAATGACATTTATATGGAAAAAGGGCATAAATGGAATTATATAAAAAGTTTGAGGGCAAAATGGTAATTTTGTGCATATGTGTATTAAAAACAATTAATAAGGGTAAAAATGTAAATAAATGGTTAATTATGAAAATTGGCCAGTTTATATGGGTAAAAATGTAATTTGGCATGAAAATAATAATTAGAGGGTAAAGCTGTAATTTGGCATATAAAATAATGATAAAATTGTAATGTTAGTGAAATTAATTAAGATAGTGGCAAAATTATAACTTTAGTAAAAATAATTGAACTAGTGGCATAATGGTAATATAATGAAATTAAAATGAACTAATGGCATTTTTATCATTTTGAAAAAGTTTAAGGGTATAAATGAATTATTACCATAAGTTAATGGTAAAATGGTAATAAGATTATTTATGTGAATTAATTGTGTAATTGCCTAGTCGTGTGTTTTAAAGATAATTAAATAAAATATTGCATGAATAATTGGTAATTAAATCAATTATGTTTAAGTATGAATATTTAAATGATATTATTTATTGAATATCATTCATGCATGAAAAATTAATTTAAGTGGAAATTTATGGAATTGCAATCACCATTGGGCATATTTAATACTCAGCACGTAGTTTTGTTTGACTGCGTGTGGGTACTCCGTAGGATTTGGGAGCAAAGCATACCTCACAATTTGGAAGTGGTATGGAAGATATTATTTAGAATATTAAGTATGTTAAGATTTTGGCATGTTTGTGTCTTATAATGTATTTTTGGGTTTTGGTCTGTAATAGACTATTATATCTGTCACTAGTATATGTGTGGGCATACCTAATAATTAGTAGAAATTAAGTTAATACAATTGGTAAAGTAAAACATAGATTTTTAAGTTAAAGGAAAACTGACTAAATGAATAGTAACTTAGACAGTTATAAGTCAATTGGTATAATTGAAAATGAATTAAAATAAAAAAATTCAGTTAATGATTAAATTAATAAGTATCAATAGACTTAAGTAAATTGTCTTTGCCATACGACACTATTCACACAGTATTATACATATGCTACTATTCACGTATACGATACTATTCACATATAAGGTACTATTTAAAAAAAAAAATTACCGGTTTTAATTAATGGTCTATTTAATAACCTGAATAGTTTAATTAGGTTAACCGGATTAAAATGAACAGTTATTTAATCGGATAATAAAGTATTAGAGTATTTCTCAGTTTAGTACGGTGGCAACCGGTATCCGTAACACATACGGGTATGGGGTGCTACAAGTAGTGGTATCAGAGCTTCGGTTTAGGTGGTTCTAAGATCGGAGTGGGTGAATGGGATTAGTATAAGTTCATGTACATGCCAACTAATTTTTTTGGACAGTATAGTTATGTGAGGCTAATGTATGCTTGCTCCTTGTGTTAGATCGAGAGTATGGCTTCAGATGAAGGTCGTCGTGATAGTGATGTGGAGAGTGTCGCATCAGTTAGTATGAGTCGATCGAGCTCATCTCGTTAGCAGGCTACTCCATCTATTGTTCCCCCTCCTCAGCAGCAGCCTACGTTTATGAACATGATGGCAAATTTTTATCGGTTTATGCAATCTCAGCAGCAGCCTCAAGGTCCTGAACAATAGTTAGCTCCACCTGGACGGAGACTGATTTTGGAACAGATTAAGAGATTAGGAGCGGAGGATTTTTATGGTCGCGATCCTTTGACTCCGGTTCAGGCAGAGGAGTGGTTGTTTAAGCTCAAGCGTATTTTTGGGACCATTCAGAGTTCGCCAGATGAGATGCTTCAGGGAGCAGTGGCTTTGCTTCAAGGTCCAGCTTACACTTGGTGGAGTTCAGTCCGTAAACACACTCCAGCGGATCAGGTTAATTGGGGGTTTTTCTAGACCCAGTTTGAGAAGAAATATGTCGGTACTGAGTCTAAATCTGCCATGCAAGATGCATTCTAGAGGCTCAGATAGGAAAGTAAGTCAGTTGCAGAGTATGAGAGAGAGTTTGAGTGGCTCAGTGCCTACCTAGATGATGAGTCCATGACTAGGCAGAAGTTATGCCACGGATTTGAAAGAGGTCTGAATAAATAACATCAGATTGTCTTTGGGTTCTCAGAGGCATATAGATATGAGGTCCTTGGTTGAAGAAGCCCTTAGAGCAGAGACTATTATTTCAGAGGAGGCTGATAGACAGTCCCGGTTCAAGCAAAAGAGGAAACTGGGTCAGTTTTATGGTACAGCTGGACAGAGTACGAAGTTTAGAGGGCCTCCTCATTCACAGAGCCGTGTATCAGCAGTACCTGTTACTATTCGAAGGAACCCAGTTAGCAGCAGTGCCCCAGTCACATTAGTAGCCAGTGCACCCAGGAGTAGAGTATGAGATCCGTTTCCACAGTGCCCTCATTGTAAGAAGTTTCATCCGGGCGAGTGCAGATTTATGAACAGGGCTTGTTTCTGATGTGGGTCCCGGGAACACCAGATCATAGATTGTCCTGAGGCCTAGCCGTCCACTGTAGCCTCATCGGCTTTGGGTGGAGGGTCAGTCCCTCAGAGAGGACGAGGTAGGGGAGCAGCCCCTCCACATGCAGTTTCAGGCTCTTCAGTACAGCCACCTCAGGGTCATTAGACTAGACGTCATTATGCTGTTAGAGCCCGTGAACAGGATGATGCTCTAGATGTCATTGTGGGTAAATTTTCATTGCTTTCTCATTCAGTTTATGCTTTGATTGATCCTGGTTCTACACATTCCTATATTAGTACTGCTATTGCTCGGGATAAAGGATTGCATGACAGTCAGTTAGACCAGGATATTTTAGTGAGTAATCCTTTGGGGAATAGTGTAGTGGTGAACAAAGTTTATAAAGATTGTTCGGTTAGTACTCAGAGTTTTGTGTTTGCTGCCGATTTAATTGATCTCCCGTTATGAGAGTTTGATGTGATTTTGGTATGGACTGGTTATCCACTCACCAGGCCACTGTTGACTGTAAGAGGAAGAGAGTAACTTTAAGAACTGCATACGATCAGGAGATGGTCATTGTGGGTGAGAGGTTAGATTTTTGATTTCAGCTACTGCAGCTAAGAGACTTATCAGAAAAGGGTGTGTAGCCTACTTGTGCTATGCAATGGAGACTAAAAAGGATGAACTTAAGGCTTCAGATGTGCCTACTGTTTGAGAGTTTCAGGATGTTTTTCCTGAAGAACTTCCAGGTCTGCCACCTGATAGAGAGTTAGAGTTTACTATTGACTTAGTACCTGGTACTACACCTATCTCTATTGTTCCTTACAGAATGGCACCTTCAGAACTCAGAGAATTGAAGGTTTAGTTGCAAGAATTATTTGATAAAGGCTTCATCAGACCGAGTGTTTCACCTTGGGGAGCACCAGTCCTCTTTGTGAAAAAGAAGGATGGGTCACTTCAGTTATGTATTGATTATAGATAGCTGAATAAAGTCACCATAAAGAACAAGTATCCACTGCCTCGGATTGATGATTTGTTTGATCAGTTGAAAGGTGCAGGCGTGTTTTCCAAGATTGACTTAAAATCGGGCTACCATTAGCTAAAGATTAAAGAGTCAGATGTGCCTAAGATAGCTTTTCGCACTAGATATGGTCATTATGAGTTCATGGTCATGGCTTTTGGATTGACAAATGCTCCTGCAGCTTTTATGGATCTGATGAATAGGGTTTTCCACCCTTACTTGGACCAGTTTGTGGTTGTTTTCATCAATGATATTTTGGTATATTCGAAGACTCTAGAGGAGCATGATGTGCATTTCAGGATTGTTCTGCAGACTCTGAGAGATAAGCAACTTTATGCCAAGTTCAGTAAATGTGAATTCTGGCTAGATGAGGTATCATTTTTTGGTCATGTGGTATCAACAGAGGGTATTAAAGTAGATCCTAAAAAGATTGAAGCGATCCTTCAGTGGAAGACACCCAGGAGTGTTACCGAGATTAGGAGTTTTCTTGGCTTGGCCGGTTATTACAGAAGGTTCGTCAAGGGTAACTCTTCGATTGCATCTCCTTTAACTAAGTTATTGCAAAAGAATGTCAAGTTTGAATGGTCAGATAAATGTCAGGAGAGCTTCGAGAAGCTTAAGTGTATGCTGACTGAAGCCCCAGTGTTAGTGCAACCTAAATTTGATAAGGACTTTGTGGTCTTCAGTTATGCTTCCAGAAATGGATTGGGTTGTGTATTGATGCAGGAAGGCAAGGTGATTGCTTATGCCTCCCGACAGCTTAAGACTCATGAGAAGAATTACCCTACTCATGATCTTGAGTTGGCAGCTATTGTATTTGCATTAAAGATTTGGAGACATTATCTCTATGGTGAAAAATGCTACATCTACACTGATCACAAGAGTCTGAAGTATTTGCTTACTCAGAAGGAGCTTAACTTAAGGCAGAGACGTTGGCTTGAATTGATCAAAGACTATGAGTGCTTCATCGACTATCATCCTGGTAAAGCTAACATTGTAGCCGATGCTCTCAGTAGGAAGTTCGTGGCTTTTTTACGGGCTATGAATGTTAGTCTGGAGTTATCAAATGATGGAGCTTTGATTATAGAAATGCAAGTTAAGCCAGATTTTCTCCAGCAAGTGAAGGATGCTCAGAAGTAGGATGATCGGTTGTCTACCATTATGTCTCAGGTGAAAGATGGCCATGTCAGTGAGTACTCATTGGATTCAGATGGTGGATTGTATTACAAAAAGAGATTGTGCATTCCCGATCAAGCTGATTTGAGAAGGAATATTCTATCAGAAGCTCATCACAGTAGCTTCCCTATGCATCATGGTTGTAACAAGATGTATCAGGATTTTTTGAAGATGCTTTATTGGTGGCCAGGTATGAAACGTGAAGTGACATAATTTGTGTGTAAATGTCTGATTTGTCAGCAAGTCAAGGCAAAACATCAAGTTCCTTCAGGATTGCTTCAGCCTATTGTCATTCCTAAATGGAAATGGGACAGGATAACCATGGATTTTGTGTCGGGGTTTCCTCTCTCGAGAAAGAAATATGATGCAGTTTGGGTAATTGTTGATCGACTCACTAAATCAGCTCACTTCCTACCTATCAGAATGGATTATTCGTTGTCCAAGCTAGCAGAGTTGTACATTAGTGAGATTGTAAGACTGCATGGAGTTTTTTCCTCCATCATTTCAGATCGTGATCCGAGATTTACTTCTCAGTTTTAGAAGAGACTTCAGGAAGCTTTGGGGACTCAATTGCATTTCAGCATAGCTTTCCACCCTCAGACTGATGGACAATCTGAGCGTGTGATTTAGATTCTAGAAGATATGTTGAGATGTTGTATACTCGAGTTTGGTAACCTTTGGGAGCGCTACTTGCCTTTAGCAGAATTTGCCTACAACAACAGTTATCAGACTAGTATGAAGATGGCTCCTTATGAAGCTTTGTATGGTAGAAAGTGCAGAACTCCTCTTTGTTGGACAGAGCTCAGTGAGAGCAAGATTGTGGGGTCAGATCTGATTAGAGAAATGGAAGAAAAGGTTCGAGTGATTAAGGACAGACTGAAGAAGCCCTTGATAGACAGAAGTCCTATGCAGATCTGAAGAGGAAAGATACAGAGTTTCAAGTGGGAGATAAAGTATTTTTGAAAGTTTCTCCATGGAAGAAGATCTTGAGATTTGGAAAGAAAGGCAAGCTGAGTCCAAGATTCATTGGCCCTTATGAAATTATTTAGCGGGTTGGACCAGTAGCTTACAGACTGAAGTTTCCACAAGAGTTAGAGAAGATTCACGATGCCTTCCACGTTTTTATGCTTCGAAGGTACCGTTCAGACCCCAGTCATGTCATCAAGCCTGAAGAAGTTCGAGTTCAACCAGACATGACTTATAAGGAGTATCCAGTGAAGATTCTGGCTAGAGAAATGAAGCAGCTTAGGAACAAACAGATCCCATTGGTGAAGATTCTCTGAAATCACCACAATGTCGAGGAAGCCACGTGGGAACCAAAAGAGAGCATGAGACAACAGTATCCCCAGCTCTTCAATTTAGGTAAATTTCAAGGATGAAATTTTTAATTGGCAGGGGAGATTATAATAGCCTCAATAACGGGTTAGTCGTAAATAGTATTTTTCTAGAGTGAATAGTGCTTCCGAGATGAATAGTAGTTCCCAGAATCGAAAAAGATTTTATTAGACCATTAAATAGAGCTCATTAAGATGAGTCCGTAGGCTTAAATTTCATATCAATCGGAGGTCAAACGAGTCCAAAATGGCCAAAACAGTAAGTAAAAGTATTTACTTCGGTGAAAAGTGGGCCCAGGTGGGACCCACTGAATAGTAAAAGTGGGGCCAGGTGGGGCCTATTGAATAGTAAATGTGGGACCATGATGACATCAGCGATGACATCAGCAATGTCATGATGATGAATAGTAACTGTCTCCCCTAAAGTGTAACATCATCATTGAATGGATCCCATAAAATAGTGACAGCATCTTTGACTAGTCTGTGAATAATGACTGTGGGTCTGTGAATAGTAATGGTGGGGCCCACAAAATAGTGACTCCGGGGTGAATAGTACCCGAAAATATTTTATTTCACCATTAGAAAGAGGATGAAAAATATAGTATAATGGTGTAACTTGGTGTGGAAAAAGAGCTCAAATAGGCTTCCGAAATCCAGTCTGAAGTTTCTTTGGTTCGGTTCAATTGAACCAAGGTTTGACTGAACTTTGACCGAATTTTTATAAATAGTTAGAGTGGATAAAATGGTCTACTATAAGGCCATAAAAGACTTAGAATAATTTTTAGAAATTTTTGACCATATTAGATTTTTATTTTATGGCAGAACCGGATTGAACCGAATTAGACCGGTTTAAGTGAACCAGACCCCAAACGGATTTCGATTGAGCTACAATTTTGTAAGAAGAATAATTTTAATATTCTAAGAATGATGGAAGTAGGTTGGAGTGAAAATAAATTCGGGAACATTCAATTTCACCAAAATAGTGGAAAATAACAAAAAAAAATAAAAATCGGACCAAATCGGCTTAACCACTTTGGTTGGATTTGGTTGGGTCCAATTGGACCCATATAAAAGGACCTAAAAATCTAGAAATCCCCTTGGATTCCATTTTTTTCAGCTTCCTTCTTCTCTCTTCTTGGCCGAATTGTTCTTCCTCTCTTTCTCACCATTTTTCTTTCATTTTTTCTTCATCTCACCTCAAATTCAAACCTTTCTAACATAACTCAGCTCATCTAGAATCCATTGGTGGTCTTAGAATTTCTTTTGGAGGAGTATAAGTGGGTGAAATCTAGATTTGAAGTTTGGATGTAAAATTGAGATAAGTGATTTAAGTGATTTTAATTTGGTTTTAAGGTTCCTAAGGGTACTCTAGGATGTTAATAAGACATTTATGAAGTTTTATTTTTGAAAGGAAGCTTGGATTTGATTAAATATTAATTTTTGGCATAATTATGTCCAATAGGTGAACGAAGCTCCAAGCAAGCTAAGGGCAAGGAAAAGGAAAATTGAGAAGTATAATACACAAATTTGAGGTTTGTGATAAATTCCATTTAATTCCATAGTAAAAGCAGGAATTTAGGTTATGTTTGTGAGGAAAGTATGTGATATATGCATGTTTAATTGAAATTAACATGATATTCATGCTTAGGGATGTTAAAAATGATGGTATGGATGATTAAATTGAAGAAATAAGTTTTGTGTGAAAAGTTCCTTCTTTGGTCGAATGGTATTCATGTGATTTTCATGATATTTTATGTATATTTATGATGGATCTATGGTATTTGGCATGTGAAAAAATGTATGGTATGTGTTAGAGCATGTGAAAACATCATGAGGCATGTGATGTATGTATGGCCGGATGTATGTCATGTGTAAAGTCATAATTTTTATGGGTTTTCATGGAAATTGATGGTATGGTGATGTTATACATCATGAAATTGGCCTAATTAAATGATAAAATTGATAAAAATAATTAATGTAAATAAATTGGTATGTGGGCCGTATGCATGTATGTATGTTTGCATGTGTACTATGATGAAATAATAAGATTACATGACATGTGATGATGTAATGATGATAATCACATGTGAAATTATGAAATAGTATGAAAAAGAATAAAATATTATGATGATATACCATGAAAAATAAGTATATTATATTAATAATGTAAAAAATAAAATAATATTACACTATATAGTGATTTGGTAGTCAAGTTTAGTTCAGGATATGTTGGCATGCCATAAGGACATAAGACCACGGGTGTGAGCATGGCGTCTCACTTTTTAAATAGGCCAATGATGGTCCTATTTCACTCTATCTGAATATTTCATTATACTATACTGTATTTAAGACAGTAGTGATTCCACAGGACTCCGCTAGTATTTCTGTGAACTTCTGGAGTTCACATCTCGTTTATCCTGTATATAGAGTTTGCCAGTGTGTTACAGGGGTATAATTGTAAAAATAAGATTAAAATAGTTAAAATATGATTAAAATGACATTTATGTGGAAAAGGGTATAAATGAAATTGTATAAAAAGTTTGAGGGCAAAATGGTAATTTTGTGCATATCTGTATTAAAAATAATTAATAAGGGTAAAAATGTAAATAAATGGATAAATATGAAAATTGGCCAGTTTATATGGGTAAAAATGTAATTTGGCATGAAAATAATAATAATTTGAGGGTAAAACTGTAATTTGGCATATAAATTAATAATAAAATTGTAATGTTAGTGAAATTAATTAAAATAGTGGCAAAATTGTAATTTTAGTAAAAATAATTGAACTGGTGGCATAATGGTAATATAATGAAATTGAAATGAACTAATGGCATTTTTATCATTTTGAAAAAGTTTAAGGGTATAAATGAATTATTACCATAAGTTAATGGTAAAATGGTAATAAGAATATTTATGTGAATTAATTGTGTAATTGCCTAATTGTGTGTTTTAAAGATAATTAAATAAAATATTGCATGAATAATTGGTAATTAAATCAATTATGTTTAATTATGAATATTTAAATGATATTATTTATGAATATCGTTCATGCATGAAAAATTAATTTAAGTGGAAATTTATGGAATTGCAATCACCACTGGGCATATTTAATGCTCAGCATGTCACACCCCAAAGTGGCCCTAGAAGAATTACAGAGTTTTGTTCGAAAAAGGTAAGTTTATGTGCGAGAGTTCTGTCGCGAGCGCGACAAGTGTCGCGGGCGTGACAGAGCCCTCCAGCAGTTTTCGAACTTCAGCTAGTTGGTGCGGGCGTGAGCGTTCTGTCGCGAGCGCGACAGAACCCCCTCGCGAGATGTGTGCATAAGTGGGACTAAGAGACCTTGAGGTGTGTATTGGACAACTGTCATTGTAGGAGAGTGACACATGGCGGTGTAGGAAGTTGACACATGGCATCGTATGAGAGTGACAAGTGGCGGCATATGAGAGTGACAAGTGGCATCATAGGGTGTTGACACATGGCAACTTGAGAGGGTGACACTTGGCTTGGCTTAGTTTGGCTTGGCTTGGTTTTGACTTGGCTTGGCTTGGTTTTGACTTGGCTTGGCTTGGCTTGATTTGGCTTGGCTTGGCTTGGCTTAGGATAGGGATGGATTAAATGAGATGGTTGGCATTTATGGCTTGTAGGTGGCAATTAGTGTAAGAGGATTTGGCTTTAGTTGACCGGCCACTTTCTTACCCATTTCAATTTCTTCATTTGGCTTGTTAATTCCCTTTTTCTTTGCTCTTAGTTGCCGTGCTCCACCTTCCTCTCTTTTCTTCTCTTTTTCATTTGCTCCTAAAGAGAATCATTTAGGTGGGGATGAAGAGAGTAGATTTTTTAGAAGAGGTAAGTAATACTATTGTGATAGCATTAGTCTTCTTCTTCTACTTGGTTTCTGTTTTTGAATTAAAGTAAAAAGAAGAGTAACCCCAAGTGTTTTGTGTGTGGTTTTGGTGCAAGTTGGAGGCAAGAGAGTCGATAAAGGAAAAGAGAAGATCGGAACGAGTAGAGAACTGTGATCGAGTTCCTAGAGGTAGGGATCGAGTGCGATTTTATTTTCCTGGCATGTGATTGAATGATATGTGTTACTATGACATGATGTAAATGTATATGGTGAGCTTTAATTAGCTCCATCGTTCTTTTAGTGTATATTGGTTTATTGTTCATTTTGATTGCTTGCAGTGCTTATGACATGTGTATATATGTTTATAAGCATGTAACTTGATCATTTGAGTGTTTGTGTTGATAATAGAGTTTGATGTTGCGAAATTCTGCTTATTTGTCATCGGACCCCTGTGTATTGTATTTGTCATAAGTAGAGTTATAGAACTCCAATTGCGTTGATTATAATTGCATCTGAAAGATAATAGTTTTATCTAAAAATGTCTAAGAGAGTGCTGGATCTAATTCTGGCTCTAGGTATCCTGAAAAGTAATTAGAACGTAGGTAACCCTGTTCTGGCGGGTTCACTGGAACAGCATAGATTGTTTGAATCATATTTAGATTTTTAGATGTCCAAATGACCTGAAAATTGTCCCATTTGAAAGATAACATCCTAGAGAACAATTGTTAAGAAGAAAACTTTGCCTAAAAATGACGTTTAGAGGTCGGTTTAGACGATACAAGATCAGGGTAAAAAGCAGTCTCATGAGGCTCCTGAGGCGAGCCTCTGTCGCGAGCGCGACAGTGGTCGCGACCTCGCGACAGAACATCACAAATTAGGCACTTTTTTCTTCATTTTGAGCCTATGGTTGGCATGGGTCAACCCCTTGTCTTTCCCCTTAACGTTTTATACATGATTCGGGCTCCTAAATGATTACAAACTAGTTGTTAACGGAAAAATACATATGAGTGTGATTAAAAATGGTAATTGAACTAATATAGTAACAATGTATAGTTGTAGGAAGTATAGTAAATGACATGGTAAATAGGTATGAACTTAGGAATTGTTATATAATGCATTAGAGTATAGAGAGCTTTTAAACAATCTAGCTTCTGTCGCGAGCGCGACCTCTTGTCGCGATCGCGACAGTGGACTTGCCTTCCGTCGCGAGCGCGACCTCTTGTCGCGATAGTGACAATGAACTTGGCTTCTGTCGCGAGCGCGACTTCTTGCCGCGATCGCGACAGTGAACCTTTTCGCATTCTGTTTTGTTTGTTTTGAAGAGAGTGTTTTCTTCTGTCTTGCTTTGCATGATTATATGTTTATGCAATGAGTTGAATACATGTATATGATGATGTTATATAAGAGTGCATGCATGGAATTTAAATGTTACATGTTTTTAGTTGTTGAATAAGATTAATAAAGATTGCATATGAAATATATGTCTCTGAATTTGATAAATGCATTTGAATTTTAGTTGATGAGTTGATATCTGTGTATAGTGTGTGGGTGGATATTCAGCCTGATTACCGTTATAGTGGATAGATAAGCATGCTTATAAAGGGCTAGAGTGCAGCTGCTAGAGTTGGCCTTAATTGTGCCCAGAGTTCGGAATACCTCGTGTATTCCATAGAGTTTGAGTTAATTCTCCACATGTAAGATACTGTAAACAGTATCCAGAGTTACCCGTATCCACCATGAAAGGAATTCAGGCTTGTCTTGTTAATGTTGTGTAGTGAACTTGAGATGATTAAAGTGTTGCTTTGAATAAAGCTATAGTACATGAGAGTAATGTTTAAGTACATTACAGTTCTGTATACAAGTACATGATTATATGAGTGTGTTTGCATGAATATGGACACATGATAGTGTATATTTAAATAAATGATATGTACAAGTTGTAGTGTGCATGAACAAGTAAAAGAGCAGATATTATATATATGTATAAGAGTTATATGCATGAGATGTATGATTGTGTGATTTATATGTGACTTCGTAAAGAAGTCCTTTGCATTATTTTATCCCCACTAAGCGTTATCGCTTAGCACGGATGTTTATTTCCGTGTAGGTTACAGGTTTGGATCAGTGAGTGGACATCTGCAGGTCAAGGCCACTAGGAGTTTTTGCTATACCTTTTTGTATAAGTTAGAGATAGAGTTTTTACATTTTGAGTAACATCATTATGTAATATAAGTAGAAAAATCACAAGTAAAGGTACATGTAAATGTATATGTAAAGCTAAATGGAAACAGATGTAATATAAACATGAAATGCAAGTGGGCCCTAATGTAGTATTATTTTATTATTCTTATACGAATGTGTATAGTGCTATCGCTTCCTCTAATGCATGTACATGTATACGTAAGTGTCCGCGTAGCGCCCCGATATTCCTTACCGGGGGTATGGGGGTGTTACACAGCACGTAATTTTGTTTGACTGCATGTGGGTACTCCGTAGGATTTGGGAGCAGAGCATACCTCACAATTTGGAAGTGGTAAGGAAGATATTATTTAGAATATTAAGTATGTTAAGATTTTGGCATGTATGTGTCTTATAATGTATTTTTGGGTTTTGGTCTGTAATTGTCACACCCCAAATCGGGCCTAGTCGGAATGCACATTCGTTGTCGGAATGGTTGAGGGTAGTTCAGTAATTTTTGATTGGTTGGATTGGAGTTAATGGTAAATATGCACATGGAATTTGAGTATCTAAGGACCCAATTGAAATATAATCAAGGTTTAAGTGAGGATTAATTATGATGGGGAGTGAAGTGTAAGTTACCAAGGATTTAAGTGGGATTTGTAGGGATCAATGAGGGAATAAGTCAATAAGTGGAATCATTGGACCAATGAGAGCTTGCCAAGTGGACTTGGTAGGTGTGTGCATTGAATGAAGAAAAGAGAGAGAGAAAGGGAGAGAGAAGGAACACAGAAATCTGCATTCCCGTTTCCCCATCCCTCTCACGTTCTCTCCTTCTCCTCTTCTTCATTTTCTGCTTTCTCTTCTTCTTCTCTTTCGGCTGAGATTTGTGCTTTGCTTTGAGGTGATTTTGTTTGGGTTTGGAGCAAGATTGAAGAGGTATGTGTGGGGTTTAGGTTCCCTGCGTTTTTGGGTTCATCTTCTTCCTCTTCTTCTTTTGATTTTATTTAAGTTAGGGTTTTTGGAAGAGTAATTTGTGGGTTTTGGTTTGTGCAAGCTTTGGGTGACAAGAGGAAGCTTAAAGGAAAGGAAAAGATTGAAGATTAAAGCTTGAAGAGGATTGTGGTCTTGGTGCTTCAAAGAGGTTTGGGAGTTTGATTTCTGCATTTGAGTTTTGAGTTGTCTCTGCCCTGTTTCTTTTTGGATCATGAATGTGTATTTGTACTTGTTTTCCAGAAATTTGAGTGCTTGGTTATGAGTTATGCATGTATTTGTTTGGGAATTTTCTTGAATGGTTATGTTTTGGTGATTTGAAGTTGGCATGATTCTGGAAATTTGTAAGATGTTTGGTGTTTTAAATGGTGTGTGGGATATGATATTGTGCATATGTTGAGTTCAGAGCTGGAATTGTGAGCTTAAGATGGTGATTTTGGTGAGTTATGCATGTATACGTTTTACCCAAATGTGATTCTTAAATTGTTGGATAAATTGCTTGATTGAGTATGATATTACATATGGTGATAATAAGTTGAGTTGGAAAGGTAAGTTCTGGGTGGATTTTATGGTTTACTAAGTGCAATTTTGATGTATGTGGTTTTGGGTTCGAAATTGGAGTGAACACTGCAATTTCTGGAAATTCTGGAAGTCACACGGCGGTAAGGAAATGGCTCACCGCCGTGTGGATCGTGGATATTCATCAGAAAGTGCAAGGCAGACGTCTTACACGGCGGTAAGGGACTACCCATACCGCCGTGTAAAACGCTACTGCCCTAAGAGAGTTTTGAGCTGAACGTCTCACACGGGGGTAAGGGTTTCTGTCACACCCCATAAGTGGCCTAATCGAAAATTGGCAATTTTAATTGGATATTTAAGGACAATTGGGTTATTTGCTTATGAAAGAGGATTATTTTGCAAAGAAATAAAAGATGTAAATTGAAGATTTTTATTAGTGAGTTAAAAGTAATTTGTTAAGGACCTATTATAAGTTTTGTGAGGAGCTGTTGGTAAAAGAAGAGTGAGTGGATTGTGAATCTGTGCATGTGTGCCAGGTGGAGTGTGAGTGTGTGTGTACGTGGGTGAGAGAAAGCAATGGTCTGAATGTTTTAGTTTCTGGAAAACTAAACACATGAGGTTTCTCTCTTGCTCTCTCTTTCTCACGAACACCACTCTTCCTCTTTTGTGTTTTCTGTCCTTTCCCATTTGCATGTGTGTCCATTTGCTGAGAGCTAGGGTTTTGGACGTTTTAGAAGCTTAAGAAAGGTAAGTGGCTGTCAGTTGTTTTTTTTCCTGTGGTTCTTTACCTGCTCCTTAAGAAAGGATTTGCATTACTGTTTTTCTTCTCTGGTTTGATTTTGGGTTTTAACTATTGGTACATGTAAGCTGTTGAAGAGAGGAAAAAAGATAAAGGGAAAGAGAAAGTGGTGGATTGAAGAGGTTTCAGTGGACGTTTTTTTTGGGGACTTCAGTAACAGGTTTGGGAGTGTCGGCCTTTCTCAATTTTGGATCCTAGTTGTGTTATTTGTTAAAGTTATTTGTTTGATTCTGTCAATATGTATTTGCATGAGAAATAATGAGTATACATGATTTAGTTAGAAAAGAATAACGTGAGTTGGTAAATGAGATGAATATACATGAGTGTGAATGAGAAATCCTGATATGTTGACATTCTGATTTTACCTCTGTTTGAATAGTAAAAATATGTTAATTGTATTATAATTGCTATAAATGTACTCTGAAGACTTGAAGGTACGTAATTCGAATCTTGATTGCATGAAAAAGGTTTTAGATAAAGTGGAGTTTTGAATTTTGGAAGTACTCTGTTTTCTTGATTTTCTGGTTTTCACATTTTCTGCAAATTCTGAGATTCTGAGTGGAGAAGAAGAAGAAGTGTGAGAAGAAGGTCATGAGACGTGATGCTGCATCACGCCGTGACCCCCTTCTCTGTTGAAGGTCACGTGACGTGACACAGCTTCACGCCGTGACCTCTTCTCTAAAGAGGGTCACGAGATGTGATGCTGCATCACGCCGTGACCTGCTTCACTTTCCTGCGTGTCACGGGACGGGATCTCGTGACTTCTCCCTCTCCTCTCACAGGCGTCACGAGACGTGACTGGTGGTCACGCCGTGACTGCCTGGCTCCTCTGCCTGGCGCTCGCGTGAAGCCTGCGTCACGCGACGTGATGAATGGTCACGGCGTGACCAGCCTTCCCCTGCTGCCCTATTTTATTAAAACTGAAGTTTAACTTCTGATTTCAAGAATTTTTGCACTACATGATAAATATTTGATTTAAAATCTGTATTGTGTTTTAATAATTGCTTAATATTGGGTTTTGTATACATGATTAATAATTAATATACATGATTTATATGTTTATAGTTTATTTAACAGGGACTTTTTCAATATGAGCTATTTGTTCTTATTACCTCCTGTAGTTAATATTTATATGTTTAAATGTTTCTGAATTTGATTATTATACAAGTATACATGATTTATAAGCTAGTATTTAATGAAATTCTCATGATTTGATATATGAATTGTTGAGTTGTATCAATTGAGCCTGAATAGTCATAGTAGTGGATAAGTAAGCGCTTACTTAGGTCAGAGTGTGTGTGCAGCTGCTATATGATAAAATGATATATGCGGGTCCGTTTGGATCCTTGTTTCGACCATGTTTGGTCTATATGGAAATAAAGCGAGACCTCGGTCTCTATATGAAAAGTACATGTTTGAGACTCATGTCTCTATATGCTTGGGATACTGTGTTCTATCAGTATCCATTGGACCGTATCCACTTCTAATGAGTTTATTCCGACTAATCAGGCTATATGTGTATATGTATTGTATATGTTGAGATGTTTATTAACAAGATTAAATGGATATGATGCATATGAATTCTTGTATAACTTGATGATATGCACCTTGTATATTGATTATAGTATTGTTGCACATATGTTATATGTATATTGTTATTTTGTTTTGTTCCTCCCCACTAAGCGTTATCGCTTAGCACGGGCTCTTTTCCCGTGCAGGTGGCGAGTTCAGTTGAGAGTCAGAGATCTGCAGGTCGGCCACTAAAGTCTTTTTTGGATGAAGTTGTTTTTGAAGTCTTCCGCTGTAATTATTTTTGTATATGGCTTGTGTATAGCAAAGTAAATCTTTTGTAAAGGAACAAATATTATTTTTGTATATGTATTTGCTTACGAGCCTCTTTTTGTAAAACGATATTGATATATGTTATATGTAAACAGGATTTTACTATTAGATGATTAAAAGTTTCTTTACATTTCATTTGGTTTTTATTTATACATGTGTATATGGATTTGTTATATGTGTTCGCTCGCGTGGCACTCCGGCATCCTTCCAACGGAGATGGCGGGGTGTTACAGTTTCCCCCATACCGCCGTGTGAAATGTTTTTACCAGTACCTGTGTAAGTCGTCTTACACGGCGGTAAGGTATAAACCATACCCCCGTGTAAGGTGCCTTACACGGCGGTAAGGGACTACCCATACCGCCGTGTAAAACGAGACTGTCCTCAGTTTTACAGATTTTTGACCTTCTTCCTTTTCACTCCTTTTTCTCTTATGCTTGGGTTAAAATATTATTTAGTGTTATTTCATATATCTCATAACATTTAATGGCATGTTTTACTATGCTAAATCTTGTGAATGCTATAATTGATTATAAAATGAGTTAGTTATGCCTTGAGTCATGAACTCAACATGTGGTTAGTATTGCGCTATGCCAAATTATTTGATTATTATGGTTGACGTCAGAATGCAAAACTATGCCTTAGCTCAAGAGCCCAATGTGTTATGCTTATCTATAATTTTATTTATGCACGATAATTATTGATGGTTTCGAAGGTAATTTCGGGTGTTTGAACCCTATGTTTAAGTAAGTAAATGTTTTATGATTCTGCATGTTGATGTATGACTTAGATTATTGATGTCATTTACTGGTATAATATGGTTTCTTATATTTGATTTTGATATGCCTTAGAGTAATGAATAGAGTTAAAATGTGTGAATGGATTGCAATGTAAATTGTTTAATGCATGTCTGACATCATGAATATATTGATATGCCTATCATACTTTGGTCTATGTATGATGATATATATATATATGTACTATGTGATTTGAATCGTGAATCATTTATGCGTGACCTGCTAGAGTCAAGTCAGTGGATAGTTAGGCATGCCTAATAGAGCCCTATAGCTGCAGCGCCCTTTGGACGTTTGGATCCTGATCAGGTCCCCCGTTTGGTTCCTCGCGAACCCTTTTAATGTGTTCGGATCCTCGCAATCCTTTTTAATGTGTATGGATCTTGTTTAAGGTCCCCCCCTTTGTAAAATATTTTTGAATGTGGAAAATGATGTTACTTATCGACTCGTACAGTAAGGTACGCTACCGTTCAGTTCGTACCAGCAAGGTACTGTCAGTTCACTACCATTCAGTCCGTACCAGCTAGGTACTGTCAGTTCACTCGTTATCCACGATTTTGAGTCAGCAGGTATTCTAATTATTTTGTCTGATATGAGTAAATGAATGTGATATCCGAATGAGCATTATTTCGGACATGTGGAACAGTTATGTATCTGAATGAGATTATGAATCTCTAAATGGGTTGAATATAAGCTTGAATTATTAAGTGCTTGGGCTAATTAGTATGTACATGAATGTGATTTTGTACTTTTGACCATTATGGTGAATTATGTGAATTAGTATAAGTATGAGTGCATTCTTAACTATGGATTGTTATAAATAATGAGTAATGTTAATTATTTTCTCTAGTTTTGTTATGGTAGTAGTCTCGGCATGTTGGCATGCGTTTCATCTCATTATTTGATTATATATGTATTATTGTGATGCTAGGTATGTGGATCAGCTTACGGTAAGTCCATATGCCATAACAGAATGTTATGTTATATGTCTCTTAGGACTCAGTTATCATAGCGTCTTCGGTATGTTATCATGTGTCGCATTCCATGGCATGATACTTTATGTATTAGAGTTACGCAGTGGAAGAGTAGTGTTTAGACGACGTCCCTTGGTTCTCGGCTAGTGTGGGTGTATTATGGTATGATATGGCTATGTTGAGATTTCTATGAATCTGCATGCTAAATGTATATACTAATTGCAACTCATGTGAATTGGCTTTTATTGAGTACCTAGATATTCTGGTATGATAATTGCATGTTTAAAGGTTTGTGTTTATGCATGACGCAATTCTGATATCTGATATCTCGGTAAGTATATGCATGTGTGTAACGCGCGCCGGATCCCCACGGCCGCCCATGGGACTGCCCGCTTGAGGGCGATCGGGGCATTTGTGGGTCCGTTGATAGCTTACAATAAATCGCAAGTGCGTCTATTTTGGGCAACAGGGAGGTTTCATGGAGTCGCCACCAAATAGAACATTGGGAAAGTTACTCTCGCCTCGGAGAGCCTAAGACTGCGTGTTGTATCCATTTTGGGCCAACCAGAGGGGTCTTGGAAGGTAAACCTCTCGCCCTAAGGAGCCTAGGATTAGCGCTAAAGTCTCGTGGCACAAAAAGGTGTCTTGGAGGGTAGACCTCTAGCCTCTTTGAGCCCAAAGACCAGAGCTGGGTCTGGGATTTCTCATCTATTTCTACCTCGACGATCAAATTTTAATCATCATTAATTTGCTCTCTCTCCACACGATGCAATTTTAATTTAAAAGCGCAAATATTCACATTGAACGCGATAGGATAAACATATCAAAAATAACATCAAAGGTAAATTACAATAATACCAGGAGCGGAATACAACTCCCATTTAAAAGTGCAAACATACATAAAACCGGGGAATTTATTAATTATGAGGACTTTGGTCCCCGCATGAACAATTAAAGAAAATATTTTGGATGTGATAATTTTATTTGGGATGAAAACTAGGACATTGGTCCCATTTTATTATGAAAAATCTAAATTAATTTAGTAAAACTATTTTTGAGATTTTTATTTAGGTGCGCATAAGAAAACATTTTATTCAATGAATATATACAAGGAAATTAAAATAAAATTAAAATTAAAAATGTATAAAGAAAATACCAAACCCCGCAACTCCTCCTTCACGTGCATGGGTGCTCAAATGAGAATAAAACAATGATTTGCAACCAAAAATAAAAATAAAAGAAATTAATGTTAGTGATTAAGCCAACGAAATAATATGACATCAAAGATGATATGTACAATGACCATATAACATGCATAAGATACTATAACATGCATAAAAATAATTATGATGCAATTTAACATGCATAAAATGAGATAACATCATGGCAAATGCAATTTATTAATAATAAAGGTTAACATGCATGAAAAATTAATGACAATTAATTTTATTACTCATAAAATGTGCATGAATGTGTAACATAAGAACAATAAAACTTAACATGCATAATAAAGTTTAAAGTAATATCTATCATAAAGGCATAAGAAAATAAATTTGAAATTTAACATACATGCAAAATATGAACAATAACATTAATGATAATAATGATACTAGCACTTAATGATAACAATAAACCAGTCTAATAAAAACTTTAATGATATTTAACACATGCAAACATAATAATAATCATGATATAACATAAAGAAATCAAAGATATTGACAAACTAGATTAAACATGCATAATAACATGGACAAAAAATAATTTGACATGAAAATAATATAATAAAATTTAAAAGAATTTACTTGTTAAAGATAAAAATAAGAAGAAGAATATTGAGACTAAGAGAATTTACATGTTTAATGTGTTAATTGGAAGCAAAAATAAATGAAATTAACAAGAGAATTAATGAGTAAAACCAAGAATAATTACCCTCAAATTCAGTTTTGAAGAATTGAAGGTAGAAGTCTTAAATTCCTTGTCTCTTCCTTGTGAAAATGCTTGGAAAATGCTTGGAAACTTGAAGAAAAACTCTAAAAAACAAGTATGTAAAGATTTATTTTTTTCTCTAAATAAATACCCAAAAAATTCAGTTTTTTTGCTCTAAAATGTTCTTAATCCGTTCCCCCCTTGTTTCTGAATTTTTTCTAGTGTTTTAACCCTCACAAACTACCAAAAACCACCCAAAACAGTCCAAAAACCGTTAAAAATCGAGTGGGGGTCGAAAATGGGCGAAATGGGCGAAGTGGGGGCGAAATCGGCGCCTTAACGCCGAAAATCGGCGTCAAACGTGCGCCTCCCGCGCTGATGCGCGGAGTCTCCGCGTACGACGTGCGCGGAGCTAGCGACGCCCAAGGCGTCGCTTTCGCAGAGCAACCGACGCCCAGGGCGTCGGCCGCGCGGAGCGCACGCTCCGCGCAAGGAAATTCGCGACGGCCCTTGGTCGTCGCCTTTCCGTCGCGATTATTTTCCCCTATTTTCCACTTTTTCTATTTTTTTCATTTTTTAATCACTTTTTCACCTTTTTTTTTTAATATAAAATACCCTCAACCTAAAACACACTTTTTCTTCTTCAAAATAATTTTAAAAAATATTTTTAAAATGCACTTTTTACTCACCGAAAAGACAAGGAAAATCACTTCTGAGCTCCAATCTTTTTGCCTATAAGCCGGCATAGCTAAATTTCATCATCGGGTAATCCTGATCAAGGCTACTCGGGACCCGGTGTGTACAGTTGCCCCCAATTTTGGGGAGGCTAGTGCATGGGTGCCTAGGTGAGCCAAAATTCAGGAAAAGGAAAGAAACGCGTACCTGAAGCGGCGATCTTCCTGCTTGATGATGGTAGCTATTGCTGTCTTTTGGTTGTAATTGGTAATGCCGTGGTCGTGCTAACCTCTTGTGGGTAGTACCGCCATCGTGCTAACCTCTGTGAATTGTATTGTCGTGGTCGTGCTAACCTCTTGTGGGTAGTGCCGCCATCGTGCTAACCTCTGTGAATTGTATTGCCGTGGTCGTGCTAACCTCTTGTGGGTAGTGCCGCCATCGTGCTAACTATTGTGAATTGGTAGTGCCGTGGTCGTGCTAACCTCTTGTGAGTAGTGCCGCCATCGTGCTAACCTCTGTGAATGTTTGAGCTGTGCTCCTTTAGATGCTTGGACTGGTGTCGTCACTCGGCTTTTGTTGGTGTTCCCCGCCGATTTCTCCTGCAAGATTGTATGCATAGGAATATACAAGAAATCACGTGTGCATGATATGGAATGCAAATGCTTGCAAAAATGTATAGATTGTGCCCTAGGTGGTCCAAGGTTTGCTGAGGTTGTAGCTTGTTTGCTCTACAATGCCCCCTGAATCCTGAGGATCGTTGACAAGTTTTCTGAAAGAGACGTCCGGTGTACATCCTTTGCCCCCTGGTCAATGATCACTTACCCGGGATTCTGTTTCATGTTCTGTGTTGTATGTTAAATGATTGAAAGAAGATAATCCGAAATAACGTCGCCCTATTGCTCCAGGCATTGAAAGTCATTGTTTTAAAGGTAGTGCGTCCCTTGTGGATTTTCACACTAGCTTTTCTTTGCGGGAAATGCGTCCCTTAGGGGATTTTCACACAACCCTTTGCCTAATTTTTGCCTGGAATGGACCCAACCCAATCCAGCGGCTTTTGTTTATTTTATATTTTTTTTTGTAGGGAAGACTGCCTGTTTCCAGGTTTTCACCCTACCCTTTGGCCTAACTTTTGTTTAGAGAGCCAGTTACGGTTTTCATCTCTAACGGCCTTCTTTATTTATTTATTTATTTTTGTTTTTTATTATTATTATTATTATTATTATTATTATTTTTAGAGAAAGTTATCACCAAAGCTTCTGTTAAGAGCAAAAAAACACATATCCAATGAAGGGACTGAGCAATAATCATTAGATGAACAATTGGTATATTTCTTTTTTTTTAAGACAGAACTGAAAGAATTGTGAAATTGTGTACATTTCTATATGATTTCATCATACATGATTTTCATTTGACAAGAATTCAAAAGCATATGACTACACCTAATCTCGGAGTGGATTTTGTCAGCCTCAAACTCCTGTTATCAATCGGCCCTCTCGGGTTTTCTCGATTGAACATTTTCTCTTGGCCCTTAATTTTTGTCCAGGATGCCTTTTTTCGGTTTTCACCCTGGCAGGGCGCCCAATTTTAGCAAGGCCGCCTCTTTTCGGTTTTCGACCCGCGGGGCATTTATTCTCTTCTTTTTATTTTTTGTCTTTAGCCATGGAACCTTTTAAGTCTATCGACATTGACCGGGTCCTTGAACTCATTCTCATCACTGTCTGCTAAAATTGCTGCTCCTTTTGTTAGCAACTTTTTCAAAATGAATGGACCTTCCCAGGTTGGTCTGAATTTGCCTCGTATGTCTGGAACTCCCAGCCTCATCATCTTAAAGACCAAGTCCCCCTCCTTCAACGGGTGCTTTCGTACTTTCTTGCCAAACGACCGAGCCAGCCTCTTTTGATAAACTTGGTTGTGGTAATAGGCTCGTAACCTGTTTTCATCCAACAGATTTAGTTGTGACAAACGTTGTTGTGCCCATTCTGCTTCAAGAATCTCAGCTTCCATGACTACCCTCAATGATTTCAGCTCAATTTCAACCAGCAGGACTTCTTCAGTTCTATATACCAGAGAGAATGGCGTTGCCCCTATAGAGGTTCTGACTGTTGTATATTCCCAAAGTGCGAAGGGTAACTTTTCTGCCCAATCCTTGTAGTTCTGAACCATCTTGGCCAAAATTCTCTTCACATTCTTATTCGCCGCTTCAACTGCACCGTTTGCTTGAGGACGGTAAGGAGAAGACTTATGATGTTTGATCCCATATTTCTCGAGCATCTGTTTAGTCTCTGCAAGGAATTGCACCCCATTATCAGACACAATGTGATGTGAGAGACCATATCTGCATATCAGATTCCGTTCGATGAATTTAGCCATATCCCTTGCATCAACGTTCTTGAAAGATTCAGCCTCAACCCACTTAGTGAAGTAGTCAATGGCAACTATGATGAATCTATGCCCATTAGAAGCCGTAGGATGGATTTCGCCTATGATGTCTATTCCCTACGCTGAAAATGGCCATAGAGATGTTAAGTTATGTAACTCTAAAACTGGCACATGCCTCAAATTCGCGTACTGTTGGCATAACTGGCATTGCTTCCCAAATTTTGAACAATCTGTATCCATTGTGAGCCAATAAAACCCTTGGCGCATGATCTTCTTTGCTAAGGCTAAGCCATTCATGTGAGCTCCACAAACCCCGGCATGAACCTCTTCCATAACTCTTTTAGCTTCTTTCTCTGCCAGACATCTTAATTGGATACCATCAGCTTGCCTTTTGTACAAAGTGCCATTAACACTGATGAATTGAGTGGATAACTTCCTGATCATTCTTTGGTCCTTCTCATTGGCTTCCTCTGGAAAGACTGATCTCTCTAAATAATTCTGAATGTCATAATACCATGGATTTCCATCATTGGCCTCAATGTCCATCACCTGTTCAGCTTCAAAGCAAGGTCTTTCCGAACTATAAATCAGCACGGGTTTCATTGCAACTCCTGTTGGGGTATCCCACATAGACACTAATGTTGCTAGAGCATCAGCTAACTGATTTTCCTCTCTGGGGATGAAGTGAAAAGTGCAAAACTCAAACTGGCTGCTCAACGTTCTCAAGTGCTTTACATAAGGCAGCAGCCTTTCTTCCTTGACTGACCACTCCCTTCTGATCTGACGAATTACCAAGGAAGAATCTCCGAATACTTCTGCGGTCTTTGCCCCCAGAGCAAGTAATGCTTCCAATCCAAAGATGCAAGCTTCATATTCTGCTTCATTATTGGTAGCCTTATACCTCAACTTCTTAGCCAATGGTAGCCTTTCACCATCTGGGGTCGTAAGAATAACTCCTACGCCTGCTCCCTTATTATTGACTGCTCCATCAAAGAATAATTGCCACCCTTGTACTGCTATGGCCGTGACATCTTCATCTGGGAAGTTGTATTCAAACTTATCTCCCTCAATAGGATGCTCGGCTAAGAACTCCGCTACGGCTCTTCCCTTAATGGTTTTCCTGGTTATGTACTCAATGTCAAATTCCTGCAATAGCAGTAACCATCTTCCCATCTTCCCTAGTAGAGAGGGTGCTTCTTGGAGGTATCTGAGCGGATTATGTTTGGCAACCGTTTGTACCTTGAAGGAATGAAAGTAGTGTCGCAACTTCTTAGAAGCCCAGATAACTGCTAAACAAATCTTTTCCACCTCTACATATTTGGCTTCGTAAGGCAGGAATTTCTTGCTAAGATAGTAAATGGAAAACTCTACACCAAAATCATCTTCCTGAGACATCATAGCACCCACTGAGTTATCTTCCACAGCTAGGTACAGGATTAGTGGTTTGGCATGGCGTGGTGGTCTTAACACCGGAGGATTTAACAAATACTCCTTAATGGTATCAAAGGCCAATTGACAGTCATTGTTCCATATCACCGGCTGATTCTTCCTAAGAAGCTTGAAAATAGGCTCACATACTGAAGCTAGCTTGGCAATAAATCGGCTGATGTACTGAAGCTTTCCTAGGAAACTTCTGACGTCCTTCTCCTTCTGGGGCACTGACATCTCTCTTATGGCTTTGACTTTATCGGGATCTACCTCGATTCCCCTCTGGCTTACTACATGTCCTAACAACTTTCCTGATGTAACTCCAAAAATGCACTTCTTGGGATTGAGGCGCAAATCATACTTGCTAATTCTTTGAAAGAACTTTTCTAAAGCCTCAAAATGACCTTCTCTGGTAGCCGACTTAATCATCATGTCATCGACGTACACCTCCACTTCTTTGTGGATTAAGTCATTGAGAACCTTGGTCGCCATCCTTTGATAGGTTGCTCCTGCATTCTTCAACCCAAAAGGCATAACCCGGTAGGCATATGTCCCCCACTCGGTGATAAAGGCTGTCTTGATCCGGTCCACTATCTTGTTAAGGATTTGATTGTACCCTGCGTACCCATCCACAAAGCTATACATCATACAAGCAGCAGCACTATCTACTAGCACATCAATATGAGGCAGTGGGAAATCATCTTTAGGGCAAGCTTTGTTCAGGTCTCGATAGTCGACGCATACTCGAACCTTACCGTCTTTCTTAGCTACAAGAACCACATTAGCTAACCATGTTGGGTATTGAACCTCTATCAGGAACTTAGCCTCAATCTGCTTATGGATCTCCTCTTTCACTTTCTGTGCCCATTCTGGCCTAAGCCTCCGAAGCTTTTTCTTGACTGGTTTAAACTCTGGGTAAGTTGGGATGGCATGTTCGGCAACATCTCGATCTATTCCCGGCATATCCTCATAGGTCCAGGCAAAGACTTTTTCATATTTTTTTAATATTCTCTCAAATTTTATTCTCTCTTCAGGAGTTATGTCTGATGCTAGCAAAATTTCCTTTGGATTTTCCAAAGTTCCGAGATTAAATGCAGTTGTGCCAGTTGAATTAATATAAAAAATGAATGCATCATGCTTATGATCATGCGAAATGAAATCATCAGAAACATCACACAAGTAAGCAAAGTTGTTCATCTCATTAACATTGTCCTCAAAGAGTTCTGGTATAAAAAGAGAATCTAAATGACTATCAACTTCAGTCGACGCCGATGCTGCGGCTGACTGTGCTTTGGCTTCTTGATTTGGTGAAATCTTGAGATCTTCAATCTTTGGCTCTGGCTCCACTATCTTCTCCTTCCCCTTAAGTCTGGTGGCTGACAGCTTATCAGTTACAATCTCTTCGGGCTCATCTCTGTCCCAGATACTGCATTGGGTCATAATCTCCCCATCCCAAAAGTTCTCTATAGCTTTAACAACTCCGATCTCCCAATCAAAGACATCGTTAAAAATTTCAAATCCCGGGGTAATCTTCCCATCTACCCACTGCAGCTCTTCTTCTCCGGTGTAAGCACATACCGAGGATGATGGCACAAAGCTCTCCGAGATATGGGGGATCTTCTCTGATACTTTCTTCTTACCATACTCTCCTTTGTAGCCCAACCCTTTTCTATCCTTCTGACCACGTGTAGTGATAGCATTCTGCAGTCCTTGTGACTCTTTTCCCAAACCAGCCCCTGGGAGGAAGTGCATCTTTTTCAGCATATTCACCACTTGAGGGCTACCTTCTAAGCTTTGCTCTTCTCCGATCACCGATACATTAAAGCCACTGAATGGCTGATTAGAGATCTCTAAGGCAGACACTTGGTTCTCTCTTGCCGCTTTAATGGTCACTACCTCTCCTTCATGGGGTATCTTAATTATCTGGTGTAATGTGGATGGCACTCCCCCTAACTTGTGAAACCACGGTCTACCAAGTAGAGCGGAAAAGTTTGTTGGGATCGGCAGAACCATAAAATCTGTTTATGTCTCAATAGGCCCCGTCATTACCAAAGCTTTGAAAGTTCCCAATGCTTGCCTCCTGGAGTTATCATAGGCTGTGATAGTCAGGTCGGACTTGCTTAACATACTCTCATTCATCCCGAAGGCCTGGAGCGCCACTAAAGGACAGACATTTATCGACGACCCGTCATCAACCATGACGCAAGCAGTGTGTTTACCATTGATTTGTGCCTTGATGTACAAAGGTCGGTTGTGGCTACGACCCTCAACTGGTAAATCTGCATCAGAAAAAACCAACTTCTCCCCAGATCCCCCCTTTACAAGGTCTAATAGCTCAGATGGGGAGATTGTAGTTGCTACAGTTGATACACTCAATGCTTCAACTAACTTCTGTCTGTGAGAGAGAGACTGTCTCAAGAGATCCCAAATAGATATCTGAGCCGTGGTCTTTTTCAGTTGCTTCACTATTGAATTTTCTTCCGGCTCTTTCTCTACGATTGCTTGTGTTGGGTCTTGCTGCTTCTCAACATCTGGAATGACCCTCCCACTTCTTGTTACTGCTTCTACTCTTTCTTCTTCCTCTGAATCCCACGGATCCGTAAACTCTCCATTTTTCTCATCTTCATCATCTCCACTCTCACTAGTGGACCAACAGTCTATCGCTGCCACGGAAATCCCTTCTTCATTCATTGTAGGGCGAGTAATAGCGACATACTCATTTCCATATAGATCTTGCATCACGTACCACTCTGATAGGCTCGATCCAATCATAAAGACTGGAGGTGGCACCGTATTATAACCGGACTTCTTCTTGCTTTCTCTCTTCTCAGGATCGGTGATCTGCTTGTTGTCAATTAGATCTTGGACCCGATGCCTTAGCATTATACAATCATCCGTCAAATGGCCGGTATGTTGGTGGAATGCGCAGTATTCATTCTCTTTGTGCCCTGGCTGTCCTTGGGTCTTGGCCGGCCTAGGTGATAGGGGCCGCAATTTTCCTTCTTTTATTAGCCTCTTCAGTACCAATGATAAAGGCTTACCCAAGTTGGAGAAATACCTCTGACTTATGCCGGTTGCAGACACCTCAGCAGTCTTCCCAACTCTGTTACCAGTGCTTGAACTTGCTGGTTTGCCTATCCCCTGATTGCTGTATCCCCTCCTGGCATAAGACTCACTATTTGCCCTCTTGGCTAGATATTCTCCTTCTGCTTCTATGGCAATGTCCTTCAAGGACTCCCAATCCTTGAGTCCCTTCATTTTCAGTCCATCTCTCAAGTAAGGGCTGGCATTTCGAATGAATAGCCTGATCTGATTAGAAGTGTTTGGTTTGCGTTTCATCTCCATAACCCAGTTTCTCCACCGAGTAAGGTACTCATGGAAGGACTCCCCAGCCTTCTGTTGTAGCAACTCGAGATCTTTCAAAGTGACCTCCATCCGGGTACTGCAATCGTCTTGCTTAAGGAACACTTCAGTTAGCAAGTCCCAATCCTCCTTGGACCTCCTCTCAAGCCCATGGTACCAATCAATAGCAGCTCCTGTGAGACTCAAGAAAAAATACTCTATCTTTTGCTTTCTTGTTAAGGTCGTTCCCTTCATGACCAGCGAGTATTGCTTGATGTGTGCGGCAGGGTCAGAGGTGCCATCAAATTTGGGAATGTCCGGCATCTTAAAATTCTTGGGAATCAGGTCATCCCCATCCAGCTCTCGGTCTTCCGGGTTCATTCCTTTTCCCACGGTCATCATCCTTGCCATGGCCTCAAATCTTTCTTCCATTTTCCTCCACATTGCCTTATCCAGTTTTGGCGACTTCTCTTTAGCTACTTTATGCTCCTCTAGCTCATCTTCTCCAAATTCAGCTTCAGACCTGGGGCCCTCTCTGCGCTCAAAAGGTGCAGGCACTCTTTGCTCAACAACAGGTGGGTCAACCACTGGTTGTTTAATTGCAACAGGACGTTCTTCTCTTACAACCTCTTGTTCAGCTGGTACTCGGATAGGGGCAGCAGCAGCTTGTTGCCCAGCTATGGTGGTGGCAAGATTGCCCATCATTGCAATCATTCGGGCTTCAAATTCCTCCATTCTCTTTCCTACCTCCTCGGTAATTATTGCCCGGGTTGCATCAGACTCATTTGATGGATTAGCCATGCCTACTTCTGTTGATGATTTGGAAGAAAACCCCACACTTCCTTCTAAGACTGACTCTGAACTCTGATCCGACACTAACTCTGTTAACCCCAAAAGCGGCGTCCTTCTTAACCGTCCGTCGGGACCTCTAGACCACCCAGGAGAATCTATGATGGTTGAAGTGCAAAAATTGTTAAGATGATGCATGATTAAAATGCAATGCATGCTCGTGCTGATGCAATATAGACAAACACATGCAAGCAGATAGATCCTTCCAACCTTATATCTCCCACACACGTGGTAGTGCGGTCTCTTTCCTAGGTGGGCTTGATCCATGGATTAACGTGGAACCCAATGGACACGTATGGTGCGCGGTGAAAAATCGGCAGCATAACAGCTCCTATCTAATGTACATACGTATGGGTGTTTGGCAATTATGTATTTAAACAATTCAACTTAACTAAGATGGGCCCACTGGGGCATAAAAGCCTTTGATGAAGACCATTTAATTAAATTGATTTCGTTTAATATATGATGGCCCATATAGCAAGCATAGTATTACGGTACATTTAACCTAGTGGAAGTATATATTGCCATTACATGAGCTTTGGACAAGGGAGATATTACTTTAAGGCTACCCAAGCATGATCCCTGCCGATGGGTCTAGCTCATCACAAGCATAGCGACCGATCGGCTCATCATTTTGATATACCATTGAGGTACATGGCTTGGGCTGGTGATTATCCTTATCACTTCCCCAAATTGAGTAAAAATGAGGTCGTGCTTCGGGAACGCACCGGGGCTTGAAAAGGGACCAAACTAACTTAATCTAAAGCTCTAATGAGATGATATGCAATTTTGAGATAAAGCGAATTTATGAATTAAATTTTAACCATAAATGTTAAATGAGGTATTTTCAAATTGAAATCTCGAACCATATCTTCCCCAGTGGAGTCGCCACTGTGACGCGCGCCGGATCCCCGCGGCCGCCCATGGGACCGCCCGCTTGAGGGCGATCGGGGTATTTGTGGGTCCGTTGATAGCTTGCAATAAATCGCAAGTGCGTCTATGTTGGGCAACAGGGAGGTTTCGTGGAGTCGCCACCCAATAGAACATTGGGAAAGTTACTCTCGCCTCGGAGAGCCTAAGACTGCGCGTTGTATCCATTTTGGGCCAACCAGAGGGGTCTTGGAAGGTAAACCTCCGCCCTAAGGAGCCTAGGATTAGCGCTAAAGTCTCGTGGCACAAAAAGGTGTCTTGGAGGGTAGACCTCTAGCCTCTTTGAGCCCAAAGACCAGAGCTGGGTCTGGGATTTCTCATCTATTTCTACCTCGATTAATTTGTGATCAAATTTTAATTATCATTAATTCGCTCTCTCTCCACACGATGCAATTTTAATTTAAAAGCGCAAATATTCACATTGAACGCGATAGGATAAACATATCAAAAATAACATCAAAGGTAAATTACAATAATACTAGGAGCGGAATACAACTCCCATTTAAAAGTGCAAACATACATAAAACCGGGGAATTTATTAATTATGAGGACTTTGGTCCCCGCATGCACAATTAAAGAAAATATTTTGGATGTGATAATTTTATTTGGGATGAAAACTAGGACATTGGTCCCATTTTATTATGAAAAATCTAAATTAATTTAGTAAAACTATTTTTGAGATTTTTATTTAGGTGCGCATAAGAAAACATTTTATTCAATGAATATATACAAGGAAATTAAAATAAAATGAAAATTAAAAATGTATAAAGAAAATACCAAACCCCGCAACTCCTCCTTCACGTGCATGGGTGCTCAAATGAGAATAAAACAATGATTTGCAACCAAAAATAAAAATAAAAGAAATTAATGTTAGTGATTAAGCCAACGAAATAATATGACATAAAAGATGATATGTACAATGACCATATAACATGCATAAGATACTATAACATGCATAAAAATAATTATGATGCAATTTAACATGCATAAAATGAGATAACATCATGGCAAATGCAATTTATTAATAATAAAGGTTAACATGCATGAAAAATTAATGACAATCAATTTTATTACTCATAAAATGTGCATGAATGTGTAACATAAGAACAATAAAACTTAACATGCATAATAAAGTTTAAAGTAATATCTATCATAAAGGCATAAGAAAATAAATTTGAAATTTAACATACATGCAAAATATGAACAATAACATTAATGATAATAATGATACTAGCACCTAATGATAACAATAAACCAGTCTAATAAAAACTTTAATGATATTTAACACATGCAAACATAATAATAATCATGATATAACATAAAGAAATCAAAGATATTGACAAACTAGATTAAACATGCATAATAACATGGACAAAAAATAATTTGACATGAAAATAATATAATAAAATTTAAAAGAATTTACTTGTTAAAGATAAAAATAAGAAGAAGAATATGGAGACTAAGAGAATTTACATGTTTAATGTGTTAATTGGAAGCAAAAATAAATGAAATTAACAAGAGAATTAAAGAGTAAAACCAAGAATAATTACCCTCAAATTCAGTTTTGAAGAATTGAAGGTAGAAGTCTTGAATTCCTTGTCTCTTCCTTGTGAAAATGCTTGGAAAATGCTTGGAAACTTGAAGAAAAACTCTAAAAAACAAGTATGTAAAGATTTATTTATTTCTCTAAATAAAAACCCAAAAAATTCAGTTTTTTTGCTCTAAAATGTTCTTAATCCGTTCCCCCCTTGTTTCTGAATTTTTTCTAGTGTTTTAACCCTCAAAAACTACCCAAAAACCACCCAAAACCGTTAAAAATCGAGTGGGGGTCAAAAATGGGCGAAATGGGCGAAGTGGGGGCGAAATCGGCGCCTTAACGCCGAAAATCGGCGTCAAACGTGCGCCTCGCGCACGTTTCCGCGCTGATGCGCGGAGCTAGCGACGCCCAAGGCGTCGCTCGCGCAGAGCGACCGATGCCCAGGGCGTCGGCCGCGCAGAGCGCACGGAAATTCGCGACGGCCCTTGGCCGTCGCCTTTCCGTCGTAATTATTTTTCCCTATTTTCCACTTTTTCTATTTTTTTCATTTTTTAATCATTTTTTCACCTTTTTTTTTATATAAAATACCCTAAACCTAAAACACACTTTTTCTTCTTCAAAATAATTTTAAAAAATATATTTAAAATACACTTTTTACTCACCGAAAAGACAAGGAAAATCACTTCTGAGCTCCAATCTTTTTGCCTATAAGCCGGCATAGCTAAATTTCATCATCGGGTAATCCTGATCAAGGCTACTCGGGACCCGGTGTCTACAATGTGGGACGGCAAGTATTTCTGCATGATGATATCTGTATCTTATATGATATCCCGTCTGCTTAATTTGCTTAATATGATTATAAAATGTGGAAACCGTATGTATATATATATGCATGTGGATGTGAGTTTCTGAGTTCATGGTTTTATATACAAGCATGTATATCTATCTGCCATGATTATTTGCATATGTCATTTGTGTATGTGACTGCCTTGGCGACCATTGTGAATGGCCGTCCATTTTTTTTTGCTTGCGTGTTCTCCCCACTAAGCGTTTATCGCTTAGCATGGATTCTTTTCCGTGCAGGTGGCAGGTTTGGTTCGGTTCGAGTCGAGCATCTGCAAGGTCGGCCACATAGGAGTTAGAAGTTGTGCTATTTTTGTTATCAGTTTTTATATTTTGGATTTTGTATTTGTTTTCACAGCTTTTGTATATGTATTTATAAGTAAGGATCCGGATGTAATATTTTGGGCTAAGTACTTGTTATTATATGTATGTATCAAGTTTTGGGTTGCACCTTTCGTTTTATGCTTCCGCTGAACAGTTGTGTGTATGTATGTGTGTATACTACCGCTTAGTGCCTGTGTGTGTATAAATTATGGCATGATCAGCTTCTGCCCTCTGGGTAAGTTTTAAATTACTCGTGTTTTTGTATGCTTGTGATGCATGAATGTACGTTAGTATTGTCTTGTATGTGAGCGTGCGGCGGATAGCGCGCCTGTCTGTGCCCTTCCAACGGGGGTTTCGAATGGGGGTGTTACAGTAATAGACTATTATATCTGTCACTAGTATGTGTATGGGCATACCTAATAATTAGTAGAAATTAAGTTAATACAATTGGTAAAGTAAAACATAGATTTTTAAGTTAAAGGAAAACTGAC
This sequence comes from Excoecaria cochinchinensis, assembly GCA_947683425.1. Classification (NCBI taxonomy): domain Eukaryota; kingdom Viridiplantae; phylum Streptophyta; class Magnoliopsida; order Malpighiales; family Euphorbiaceae; genus Excoecaria; species Excoecaria cochinchinensis. The sequence continues at coordinate 8,495,383 of CANTUQ010000021.1, read as the reverse complement.
TAAATGAATAGTAACTTATACAGTTATAAGTCAATTGGTATAATTGAAAATGAATTAAAATAAAAAAAATTCAGTTAATGTTTAAATTAATAAGTATCAATAGACTTAAGTAAATTGTCTTTGCCATACGGCACTATTCACACAATATTATACATATGCTACTATTCACGTATACGACACTATTCACATATATGGTACTATTTAAAAAAAATTATAGGTTTTAATTAATGGTCTATTTAATAACCTGAATAGTTTAATTAGGTTAACCGGATTAAAATGAATAGTTATTTAATTGGATAATAAAGTATTAGAGTATTTGTCAGTTCAGTACGGTGGCAACCGATATCCGTAACACATACGGGTATAGGGTGCTACAATTCTTTTCTCAATTTTCACATTATGTACTATATCAAACTCATATTTTAACTACACTATTTATCATGTATTATTTTCACATCACATATTTACATATTTTATCAATAATTATCATACATACATAAGGCACCCCTTTCAGGGGTTAATTTATTCGGTGGTCACTCAACTTTATGCTTGTAACAATTTGGTCACAAAACTTCAATTTGTAACGAAAAAATAACTCATATATTATTTGTTACAAAAAAATCACAATGACTGAAAATTGTGTTTGCCGGTAATCGACGCGTGATTTGCACGGTGAAACCCAATGCCACGTCAAAAATTTTGCCACGTCGGATTAGGGTTTAATTTCTATGGTGGTCACTCAACTTTATTTCTTGTAACGATGTGGTCACTAAACTTCAATTTGTAATGAAAAAATAATCCATATATTATTTTATAATGAAAAAATCATAATGACAGAAAATTGTGTTCGCCACCGAATTTCTATACAATAGTAAGCAAATCAATGTTGTCTTCATAATCTTGATCTAATCAATGCATTTGCATTGTTGAAAATAATAATAAATTGTGATATTTTGCCTCACTAAGTAGATAGGGATTGTTGGGTCCCTGTAGATGCAGTTATGAAGAAGACGTAGATATTAGAGGACCATAAAACTTATTTGGTCTCGCTGAGCAAATAGTGCGAAAGAAAGAGAGAGGCGAAAGAGGTGGAGAGAAATCGAGAATAGTAAAAACTTATTTTTTTAGTCAGATCTGACGTGGCAAAATTTATGACGTGGCATTGGGCTTCAACATACAGATTAAGGGCTGGTTGTCGGCGAATACAATTTTTGGTCATTGTGATTTTTTTATTACAAAATAATAGATTGGTTATTTTTTTTTACAAATTGAAATTCAATGACTACATCATTAGAAGGCACAAAGTTAAGTGACCACCTCATAAATTAACTCTAATCTGACGTGGCAAAATTTTTGACATGACATTAGGCTTCGTCGTGCAGATCACGCGCCGGTCGCCGACGAACACAATTTTCAGTCATTATAATTTTTTCGTTACAAAATAATATATGAGTTATTTTTGGATACAAATTAAAGTTTAGTGACCAAATCTTAACAATCCACAAAATTGAGTGACCACCGAAGAAATTAATCGCACCATTTAGCCTCTAGGTATCTTAATCATATATAATTTGATCTTTCTTTTGCATTTAATTCCATACACATCATAATCACAATTTAAGCATAATTCAACCATTTCCATATTTAATTCCATCATTTACGTATTTCTCTCTATATTCTATATTAGGAGCCGAATTGCACCATCATCAATCACATGTATTTCTTCCATTCTAATCCCATTAATTCACTTAATTGTCAACTAATTACTCAATTATCACATCAATTTAATTTTCTATATCATTTATGTAAGGCCTCGACTTATACCCTAGTCGTTTTAAACACCATTGGGGTACGAGAGTGGCCTAAGATATGTAATTGACTAAGTAGTTGTGTTTGGGACATAACTGGTATTAATTGGAAAGCTAGGGTAAAAATTGTCATTTAACCCATATGGACTTAAAAGCATGATTTGAGAAGTTAGAAGGCTTAAGGAATGAAATTGATTAATTGAGTGGTTAATTTATGTTTTGGGAACAAAAGAAGGACTAAAAGGAGAATTTGCTAAAGTAACCCTTGGATGAGTGACAAATGGATGGTAAGGATTTCGAGAGAGAAGAAGTGGATAAACATGGCTTAAAGCCATGTGAAGAATGTGAGAGAGGGAGCAGAAATCTTTCCCTCCTCTCTCTCTCATTCTCCTCATTCTTCCCCTCTCTTTGTTCCTAAAATCCGCCCAAAATCCATTTGTTGTTCTCAATTAGTTAAGTGAATTAAAGGTTGTGAAGGTAAGTGAATAGTTCTTCTTTTTCTTTTTCTCCTATTCTCTTTCACGTGAATGGATTTGAGTGTGACTTTGAGTAAGTTCTGAGTTTTTGGTTTGATTTGTAGTGGAGAAAGTAAGAGAAGCTAAAGGAAAGGAGAAAGCTAGTGGGTGTGCAACCAATTGAGTAATTAGGAGCAAAGGAAGAACAGGTTTGGGAATTTGTGATTTTGCATAAAAATTATGTAAATTGATGAATTGATGTGTTAAGATGTTTATATTTGGATGTTGAGGTTGATAGAACTGAATTAATTGTGTTTTGATTGGTAATTTTGAGTTACGGTGTGAAGTGGGTTAGAAATGGGGAAAATAGAGCATGGCTGTGTTTTTCCAAAAAAGCACGGCTCACAAAAAACAAAGCCGTGTTCTAGTGTTAAAGTAGATTTTTATTGATTCACACAACGGTTAGGAAAATTCATACCGCCGTGTAATCTTATTTTGGTTGATGAATTTGGTTTGTTTGGTAGATCACACGGTGGTCAGTTTCCTTGTCCACCGTGTGGCACCCTACACCACAGGTAGGAATCCCTTTACCACTGTGTAAATGCATTCTTTCTAATATTCTGGAAATTCATTCTTTGACACGGCGATCAGGATTGCCCTTATCGCCGTGTGACTGCATTCTATTTGGCATTCTGGAATTCCTGCATTTTACACGGTGGTCAGGATGATTCTTACCTCCATGTAAATGCATTCTGCTTTGCTAAGTTCCAGACTTTGACATTTCACACAGTGGTCAGGTTTATCCTTACTGCCATGTGGTATATTTTACACATCAGTCGGGATTGTTCTTACCGCCGCGTAAATGCTTTCTGTTTAGTAAAGTTTAGTTTTTAACTTTTTACACAGCGGGTAGGGTTTTCATGATCGCCGTGTAACCTCTGTTTTCCAGGTTTGATTTTGTAACAACCCAAATTGTACCCTAGTAGGAATTTAAGTGCTTATTGCTGTGTAATTTTGAGTTATGGTAATTAGGAGGGGTGAAATTGAAGGAGAATTTAAGTAATTAAAAGAAAGAATTGGCTTGAGGGACTAAAAGAGAGAATTGCCAAAGGATTTTGTATGATATTTGCTTTGAATGGGATATTTGTCAAGAGGAGCTGATGTGGCTAGTGAGGAGAGTGCCACCTAGTGGAGTGCATGCAATAAAAGGAGGGGTTAGTGGAATTTTTCTGCCCCATTTCTTGCATGTGGTCGGTTTATGCTTCTCTCTTTCTTTTGTTTCCTTTTTATCTTTCTTTCCTCTTCATTTTAGGTTCTTGTTCTTTATTGTGCGTTTTTACTGCAAATTGGATAGATTGAAGAGGTTTAGCAGGAGTTTGAGAAGGTATATATGGGTTTATGGTTTATGGGTCTTCATCTTCTTCTCATTTCTTTGTTATGGGTTTTAAAATTGCTGTGTTAAGTGGATTAAGTGTGTGTGTTTGACTTGGTTGTGCAAGAAGCATTGGATAAGAGAAAAGAGAAGGGCGAAGAGAAGGTTTCATCAAGAAGTGGAAGAGTGGTTCAAGCTGCACTTTTGAGAGGTTTGGGATTATTTATTGGTTCTTTGTTTTAGAAGTATGTTTATTAGTTTGAATTGGTGATTGTTATATGTTAGTAGATGCATGTGTAAGATTATGTGTGTTAATTGTGGATAAATGCATGTTTTGGTAAATGAATTTAGAGAGCTTTGAACTATTCTATAGCTTTCTCAGTTGTTAAAGTGATTTACTTTAGTTGCATGTTGACTAAATGTAAGGTTAAGAGCATGTTATAGGTTGATTATGTAAAGTACTAGTTTTTTTTTAAAATGTTTGATGATCAATATGGTTAGTATTGGTTTTTAAATGTGTTCATAATTGATTTTAGAAGCCTTGTGATGAATATGTCATGATTAGGATGAATGTATGTGCTTATAGGATGGTATGTGTAAAGTTTGTGCATAAGTCTTTGTGTTGTTTGGAGTTTTGAACACTTAGTTCGATTCTATCGCGAGCGCGACAGAACGCTCCTTGGGCAAGCTTCGTTTAGCTGAGCATGTATCGCCGAGCCTTGCTTCCATCGAGTGGGTCGCAAGCTCTATCACGGGCGCGACAGAAGCTACTTTAGCAATCTGTCGTGAGTTGTGGGTTCTGTCGCGAGTGTGACAAGGGTCTCGAGCGCGACATTGCTAGAGTTTTGTATATGAATCTTTTGACCTTGATTATCTATGGTATTACATTAGTATACGTATGATCATGCGTAGTAAAACTTATATGTGATAACATAAATGGAGTTGAGGTTTATGTATGATGGCTTGATTAGCTTGTGCATGAGTTGAGTTGATGGGTAATGCTTTGATACAAGCAGAGTATTTATTGAAGTAATTTTGTGTTGAGCCTGAGTGATACATAGTAGTGGATAAATAAGCATGCTTATAAAGGGCTAGAGTTTGCAGCAGCTAGAGTTGGCCCATATAGGTCTAGAGTTTGTTACCTTCGGGTAACTAGAGATTTGACACTTCGGTCTCTAGAGATTTGATACTGCTAGTTAGTATCTAGTGCACCCGTATCCACTATTAATGGAATTCAGGCTATGATTGTTGTATGTTGCTTATGGCTATGTTCTTCATTATATTTATATAAGAATGTTTATGTATATGATCAAGTGAGTGAAGTAGTGACTTGTTATTTCATTCTCGATATGATAAATGTTATGATATGGTATATGTACATATAGATGTAGTTATTGATAAAGGCATGCTAGTATATAAAATGTGCTCGTATTTGATTATATCTATATATATATGTTGTACTTTATGCTATGATTTCGTATGAAGTCCTTTGCTTTTATATATCCCCAGTAAGCTTATCGCTTAGCACAGGTGTTTTTTCATGTAGGTATGCAGGATCGGTTTGGTTTTTGGGAGTCATTCATTTGTAGGCCACTAGGAGCTTAAGAGGAGTTTTTGCTTTTGTTTATGATTTTTTTTGTAATGATCATACAATGTATATGATAAGAGAATATTTTGTATAGTGTAAATGTTATAAAGCTTTGATCATGTAATGTAAGAATGATAATATTTTTTTAATATGATTATGTTAATTCATTTAATGATAGTATGCTTTGTTTGTATGATTGCTTCCACTTTAGTAGTTGTTAGTATTGTTTGCGCTTTTGTGTGTGTGGTGCTCCCTTGTCCTTCCAAGGGGCATTGGGGTGTTACAGATTTGTGAAATAATTGCCTTTATATGAGTTCAACATTGCCATAATCAAGCAATAATATGACTGATACATAACGAATGATGTCTTAAATGTAAAGTTTCATATGAGATATGTTTGAATTACATATATGGTTATCAATGGTTTAAGATAATAATTTTAATTAGTGCTGAATGTGTATCGCCTTGTTATGTGAATAACATGATTAATGTGTAATTAGCCTGCAATAGTTGAGTTGTGGATAGGTAGGCATGCCTATAGGGTTTTGTTATTGTAACCTATGCGTTTTCTGGATCCTGATCAGATTCCTATGCATTCTTGACTCCAATCAATCCCTATGCGTTTGGATTCCTTCGAATCTCTATGTGTTTGGATCTTGCTTAAGATCCCTATACGTTTTTAAAAAGAAAAAGAAAAATGATTTTTGTACCTACAGGTACCTATGCGTTCTCACTCGTTATCCACCACATTGAATATTCATAATTATATGTATAAGTAAGAAATGAAACTATATGAATGAATGAGTTGATGTGTAAAATTTGATATATGGAACATTTATATGAACTTATGATATTATGGATATATGTCGCATGCATATGTGATTTGTATTGACGACCACTGTGTGTGGTTGTTCATTATATATTTTTTCCCCACTAAGCCATTGTGCTTAGCAAGGGTGTTTCATCCGTGCAAGCACAAAACTAAGAGATTTTGGAAGGATGAATCCACAACCTCAAGAGCCAACGCAATAGGATGAGCTTTTGTATGGGTCCTTAAGTTATGGAATTGTAATTTTGTTGTAATATTTTGAACTGTACTAAGTGATGTAACATATAATCCTTTGACATATATATATGTAAAGACTTATAATTTTGTAGAGCAAAGTGATGTATTTATTTTTGTATATGGTTGAATGAATGATGTATCTATTTTAGAAAGAAATTTGTGATGGAATTATAAGTTTGTGATGGAGTTATTGCTTGTATGATATGCATGTTTTGTCTTTATGTAGCAACCCTTACCTATTGTGGTAACTCACCTCTTCAGGATGTGGTTCATTACTTATGGGTGAGGGGTGTTACAATTTTATTAGCATCAGAGCACAGGTTTGGGCAACTCTGGGTGTCCGTAGGATCAAAATACATATAGAATTATGTTGGCCTGATGCGGATGTCCTTTTATTTTGTAGCTTGAAGATGACTTCATCACGCGAATCGTTAGAGGAGTTAGCTGAGAGTGTGAATCCTCGAGACCAAGATCCATCTATTTTCGCTCCAGCTGCTAGAGTGCAACCTGAGGTTCCAGCTATACCTATGGAAGCTCTATTCAAGATATCGTAAGATATAGCTAAAGTGTTGGATCGGATGACTGCACCTAAAGCTTCGATTGATATATTGAGGAAGCATGGAGTTGAGGATTTCTATGGGACTAGTCTAGATGAGTCCGATAAGGCAGAGTTTTGGATTGAGAAAGTGCGAAGAGTGTTAGAAGAGATTAGATGCCCTCTAGAGCATGAAGTGGAATGTGACGTGTCTTTATTGCGAGGTCACTGGTGGAAGTTAGTTTTGAGGCACCCAATGTTGCCTGATCCGATTACTTAGGAGTTCTGTAACACCCCAATTACCACCCTAGAAGTTAAGAGCTTTTGTGTGTGTTATTGCATGTGTTGGGCCATTATGTTAGTTAATTAAGGAGTTAATTGCATGATGTTTACCTATTTGTGAGGATTGTTGTGGGTTTGGGTTGTCTTGAAGGATTAGGGGTGAGATGTGCCCAAAAGCCACCATGGAATGGTGACATGTGGGAGGAGAAAGAAAAGAAGAAAGAGGGGACATATAAGTAGGAGAGAGAAAATAAGAGAGAGAGCAAATCTGCCCCTTTCTCCCATTTTCTCTCCCTCACACCATCTTCTTCCTCTTCTTCTTCTTTGCTTTCTTCTCCCTTCTTGCCTTATATTTTCCTTCAATTGATCTTTGGTTGAGTTTTGGCAATTCAAGGTTAGTGTTCTTTTTATTCTTCTTCTCTCTCTTTTCTGTTTCCTTTTGTTCCCGTTGGTTGTGTGTGTGAGTGGGTTATTGTGGCTGTGATTGTGTTTGATTAATTGGTATGTGTTGGGTTATGATTTTTGGATCAGAGGTGCCTGCTAGAGAACCAAAAAGGAAGGAAAAAGCTAGTGGTAGTGAAGCCCTTTAAGCTTGTGGAGCTTAGGAAATTCTAGGTTTGGGAACTTTTTGAATTGCATATTTATGCTTGAATTTCTATGTTGATTTCTGGGAATTGAGTGGGTAAATGTGTATATATATGTTTAATTGAAGTATATAATGATGAAGTAATGTGAAATTGTTAATTTTGGTAGTATAATTGTGATTTGGGTATGGTTTTGTATGGTTTTGGCAAAATTTCTGGATTTGAAGAACTTTTGGTTTTGATTACCTATTTTGATGTTTTAATTCATGTTAAGTAGATTTAAACTTGGGTATTGAAGGCTCGATTTTGATTGTGTTAGAGTTTGATAAGTTAATTGGAGGTTTGTGTATGGGAATTTTCTGCAGATTTGGCTGAAGGAGTTGAAAACCCATTATGTCGCGACCGCGATGCCTGTCGCTAGCGTGATAGAGCCCGGTCATCTAATCCCTTACTTTAGAGGGTCTCTGTCACGGGCTCGACCTCGATTGTGAGCACGACAGAGAGCTCGGTAGCCGAGCTATTGATGGGCTAATTGCTCGCGAGTGCACCTGTGCGCTTTAGTGACCTTTTCTGCCCTCTGTAGCAAGCGCGACAGAGGCCTATCAGCCCTTCTTCGTGTGAGCATGGAGGCTGTCGCGAATGCAACAATGGGCAAATTTTACCTCTGTCACGAGCGTGATTGTCCCCTAATTTCTATGTTATTTATTTTGTGCCATTCTTGCATGGTTATTCACTCATGTATTGTATTTGCTCCTATACATAACTTATTATATAGTCAATATCTTCAATATATGTTAAGTCTGTTGATTTGTGCCTAGCCTGTAAGAGTCAAGTTAGTGGATAGATAGGCATGCCTATAGAGTTCTGTTAGCTACAGCCCCAATGTGTTTTTGACCCTGATCAGGTCTGTTTGGGTCCTCGCAATCCTGAATGTATTTGGATCTTGTTTAAGATCCCCAATGTGAAAATGTTTTCAAATGGAAAAGAAGGAAGTTGCTTTTATTCGTACCCACGAGTACTAATGTGTTCACTCATTATCCGCGACTTTGAGTTTGCAGGCATATCTGTGTTTATCGGATGATTGTGAATTTTTGGCTTGTGATGTTATATGAATGTTATTATATAGTTATCTCTTGTGAAATTTATATACAAGATAACTAGTATGTTCTGATATGGATATATGTATGTTTGTATGAGCCATATGTATGTATTTTGCTTTGCGGACATTGTGAATGGTCGTTCATCTTTTATTTTCCACACTAAGCGTTATTGCTTAGCACGAGTGTTTTATCCGTGCAGGTGCGGAAGTAGTGGAGTTTTTGGGTGTCCCGCAGTAGTCTAGGCCAACACATTAGGAAGACTTTTTGAGAGACTTAGTTTTGTATATTGTAATCTTTGGTACAGCTTTTATTTCGGTCTCAATTTTGTAATACTTTAGCTATGTATTTTGTAATTTTGTAAAGCATGATATTGTACTCCTCTCCTTGTAATAAATATTTTTTTATATTAATAAAAGAAGATATTGAGATTTTTATTTGTAGTTTTGTGTATGTTATCGAGTTGTAGAGTTTTTTTATTTATTCTGTTTATTTTGTCAATTGTTTGCTTGGTTGTGATTCGGTTTGGTGGCACCCTTATCTATATGGGGTCTCACTCTTCTTATAGATGAGTTCCCCTAGAGCAAGATCCATTTGTGTTTAGTCTTTCTCAGCCAGCTAGGGTGCAACCTGAGGCTCTAACCGTGCCTTTTGAGGTTATGCTTAAGATCTCTCAAGACATGGCTAGGGTCTTGTGACGCGCGCCGGATCCCGAGCGCCGCCCCTATGACCGCCCGCTTGAGGGCGATCGGGGCATTTGACGGGTCCGTTGGCATCTTGCAATAAATCGCAAGTGCGTCTATGTTGAGCAACACAGAGGTATCATGGAGTCGCCACCCAATAGAACATTGGGAAAGTTACTCTCGCCTCGGAGAGCCTAAGACTGCGCTTAGTATCCATGTTGGGCCATGAGGCCTAGGATTAGCGCTAAAGTCTCGTGACCCAAGAAGTATATTGGAGGATAACCTCTAACCTCTCGAGCCCAAAGACCAGAGCTGGGTCCGGGATTTCTCATCTATTTCTACCTCGATTAATTTATGATTGAATTTTAATTGTCATTAATTCGCTCTCTCTCCACACAATGCAATTAATTTAAGGCGCATTTACTCATATTAGGAAAACCATAAATTAGCAAGTAAAGCAATGAATTACAATAATACAAGGAGCGGAATACAACTCCCTTTTAAAAGTGCAAACATGCATAAAACCGGGGAATTTATTAATCATGAGGACTTTGGTCCCCGCATGCACAATTAAAGAAAATATTCTGGATGTGATGATCTTATTTGGGATGAAAACTGGGACATTGGTCCCGCTTTATTATGAAAGATCCAAGTTAATTTAGTAAAAATATTTTGGTGATTTTTATTTTGGTGCGCATAAGAAAACATTTTATTTAATGAATATATACAAGGAAATTAAAAATATAAACGAAATGAGAATTAAAAATGTATAAAGGAAATACCAAACCCCGCAACTCCTCCTTCATGTGCATGGATGCTCAAATGAGAATAAAACAATGATTTGCAACCAAAAATCAAAAAGAAATTCATGTTAGTGATTAGGCCAACGAAACAATACAACATAAACGGTAATATGTACAATGACCATATAACATGCATAAGATACTATAACATGCATAAAAAATAATTATGATGCAATTTAACATGCATAAAGTGATTAAGATGCAATTTAACATGCATAAGGTGATGAAGTATCATGGCATATGCAACTTATTAATAATAGTTATTAACATACATGTAAGATTAATGGCAATCAATTTTATTATAGTTAAGACATGAATAAATGTGTAACATGAGAATAATTCCACTTGACATGCATAACTAGCATAAAATAATGACTATAACACTCATACATGCAAAAGAAAGCATAATAATAAACATGATATAGCATTAAGAAATTAAAGGTATTTACAACCTAAAACATGCATAATTACATGAACAAAGAATAATTTGACATAAAAAAAAATATTAATAGAATTTTAAAAAAGCTTATTTGTTATATGAATAATTGAAGATAAAAAATAAGAAGAAGAATATGGAGACTAAGAGAATTTACATGTTTAATATGTTAATTGGAAGCAAAAATAAATGAAATCAACAAGATAATTAATGAGTAAAACCAAGAATAATTACCCTCAAATTCAGTTTTGAAGAATTGAAGATAGAAGTGTTGAATTCCTTGTCTTCTCTTGTGAAAATCCTTAGAAAATAGCTTGAAAACTTGAAGAAAAGCTCTTGGAAACAAGTGTGTAAGATGGATTTTTTTCTTTCAACTCAAAGCTCCAAAATTCAGTTTTTTTTCCTCCAAAATGTTCCTCACTCGTCCTCCCCCTGTTCTGAATTTTTCCAGTGTTTTTAATCATCAAAAACTACCCAAAAACCACCAAAAACCGTCCAAAAACGGTTGAAAATCGAGTGGGGGTCGAAAAGTGGGCGAAATGGGCGAAGTGGGGCGTCAATCGTGCGCCTCGCGCACGTTTCCGCGCGGATGCGCGGAGTCTCCGCGCACGACGTGCGCGGAGCGAGCGACGCCCAAGGCGTCGTGCGCGCAGAGCTACCGACGCCCAGGGCGTCGGCCGCGCGGAGCGCACGCTCCGCAGCGCTCCGCGCACGAACATTCGCGACGGCCCCTGGCCGTCGCCCTTCCGTCGCGAATCTTTTCCCCCATTTTCCATTTTTCCTACTTTCTTCATTTTTTCATCATTTTTCACCTTTTTTTTTTTTTTTTTTTTATTTTTTATATAAAATACCCTCAACCTAAAACACACTTTTTCTTCTTCAAAATAATTTAAAAAATATTTTTAAAATATTTTTTAAAATACCCTTTTTACTCACCGAAAAGACAAGGAAAATCACTTCTGAGCTCCAATCTTTTTGCCTATAAGCCAGCATAGCTAAATTTCATCATCGGGTAATCCTGATCAAGGCTACTCGGGACCCGGTGTCTACAGTTGCCCCCAATTTTGAAGAGACTAGTGCATGGATGCCTAGGTGAGCCAAAATTCAGGAAAAGGAAAGAAACGCATACCTGAAGCGGCGATCTTCCTGCTTGATGGAGTTATGATGATAGCTGCTGCTGTCTTTTTTGTTGTAGCTGGTAATACCGTAGGTGCGCTAACCTCTTGTGGGTGGCGCCGCTATCGTGCTAAACATTGTGCATTGGTAATGCCGTGGTCGTGCTAACCTCTTGTGGGTAGTGCCGCCATCGTGCTAACCGCTGTGAACTGGTAGTGCCGTGGTCGTGCTAACCTCTTGTGGGTAGTGCCGCCATCGTGCTAACCGCTGTGAATTGGTAGTGCCGTGGTCGTGCTAACCTCTTGTGGGTAGTGCCGCCATCGTGCTAACCGCTGTGAACTGGTAGTGCCGTGGTCGTGCTAACCTCTTGTGGGTAGTGCCGCCATCGTGCTAACCGCTGTGAATTGGTAGTGCCGTGGTTGTGCTAACCTCTTGTGGGTAGTGCCGCCATCGTGCTAACCGCTGTGAATTGGTAGTGCCGTGGTCGTGCTAACCTCTTGTGGGTAGTGCCGCCATCGTGCTTACCGTTGTGAATTTTGGTAGTGCCGTGGTCGTGCTAACCTCTTGTGGGTAGTGCCGCCATCGTGCTAACCGCTGTGAATTGGTAGTGCCGTGGTCGTGCTAACCTCTTGTGGGTAGTGCCGCCATCGTGCTAACCGTTGTGAATTAATTTTTTATTTTTTATTTTTTAATTTTTTTGCTCCTTTAGATGTTTGGACTAGTGTCATCACTTGGCTTTTGTGGGTGTTTCCCGCCGATTTCTCCTGCAAGATTCTATGCATAGGAATATACAAGAAATCATGTGTGTATGTTATGGAATGCAAATTCTTGCAAAAATGTATAGATCGCTCCCTAGGTGATCCATGGTTTGCTGAACTTATAGCTTGTTTGCTGTACCATGCCCCCTGAATCCTGAGGATCGTCGACAAGCTTTTTTGAAAGAGACGTCCGGTGTATATCCCTTGCCCCCTAGTCAATGATCATTTACCTGGGATTCTATTTCATGTTCTGTGTTGTGTGTTGTCTGACTGACAGAAGATCATCTTGAAATAATGCCGCCTTATCGCTCCAGGCATTGAATGTCATTGTTTTAAAGGTAGTGCGTCCCTTGTGGATTTTCGCACTAGCTTTTCTTTGCGGGAAATGCGTCCCTTATGGGATTTTCACACAACCCTTTGCCTAACTTTTGCCTGGAATGGACCCAACCCAATCCAGCGGCTTTTGTGTATTTTATTTTTTTTGTAGGGCAGACTGCCTGTTTCCAGGTTTTCACCCTGCCCTTTGGCCTAACTTTTGCTTAGAGAGCCAGTTACGGTTTTCATCTCTAACGGCCTTTTTTTTTTTTTTTTTTTATCACCAAAGCTTCTGTTAAGAGCAAATAGCACATATCCGATGAAGGGACTGAGCAATAATCATTAGATGAACAATTGGTATATTTCTTTTTAAGACAGAACTGAAAGATCAATGAAAATGTATTCTTTTATTCATTGCAAAATTGTGTACATTTCTATATGATTTCATCATACATGATTTTCAATTGACAAGAATTCAAAAGCATATGACTACACCTAATCTCGGAGTGGGTTTTGTCAGCATCAAACTCCTGTTATCAATCGGCCCTCTCGGGTTTTCTCGATTGAATATTTTCTCTTGGCCCTTAATTTTTGCCCAGGATGCCTTTTTTTTTTTTTTCACCCTGACAGGGCGCCCAATTTTAGCAAAGGCCGCCTTTTTTCGGTTTTCGACCCGCGGGGCATTTATTCTCTTCTTTTTATTTTTGGTCTTTAGCCATGGAACCTTTTAAGTCTATCGACATTGATCGGGTCCTTGAACTCATTCCCATCGCTGTCTGCTAAAATTGCTGCTCCTTTTGTTAGCAACTTTTTCAAAATGAAAGGTCCTTCCCAGGTTGGTCTGAATTTTCCTCGTATGTCTGGAACTCCCGGCCTCATCATCTTAAAGACCAAATCCCCTTCTTTTAACGGGTGCTTTCGTACCTTCTTGCCAAAGGACCGAGCTAGTCTCTTCTGATAAACCTGATTGTGGTAATAGGCTCTCAACCTATCTTCATCCAATAGATTCAACTGCAACAATCGCTGTTGTGCCCATTCTGTCTCCGGAATCTCGGCTTCCAGGACTACTCTTAATGATTTCAGCTCAATTTCAACCGGCAGGACTGCTTCAGTTCCATACACCAGAGAGAATGGTGTTGCCCCCGTAGAGGTTTTGACTGTTGTTCTATAACCCCAAAGTGCGAAGGGTAGCTTTTCTGCCCAATCCTTGTAGTTCTGAACCATCTTGGCCAAAATTCTCTTCACATTCTTATTTGCCGCTTCAACTGCACCGTTTGCTTGAGGACGATAAGGAGAAGACTTATGATGTTGGATCCTATATTTCTGGAGCATCTGTTTAGTCTCTGCTAGGAATTGTACCCCATTATCAGACACAATGTGATGTGGGAGACCATATCTGCATATCAAATTCCGCTCGATGAATTTAGCCATATCCCTTGCATCAACCTTCTTGAAAGATTCAGCCTCAACCCACTTAGTGAAGTAGTCAATGGCAACTATGATGAATCTATGCCCATTAGAAGCAGTAGGATGGATTTCGCCTATGATGTCTATTCCCCATGCTGCAAATGGCCATGGAGATGTTAAGTTATGTAACTCTGAAACTGGCACATGCCTCAAATTCGCATACTGTTGGCATAACTGGCATTTCTTCACAAATTTTGAACAATCTGTATCCATTGTGAGCCAATAAAACCCTTGGCGCATGATCTTCTTTGCTAAGGCTAAGCCATTCATGTGAGCTCCACAAACCCCGGCATGAACTTCTTCCATAACTCTTTTAGCTTCTTTCTCTGCCAGACATCTTAACTGGATACCATCAGCTTGCCTTTTGTATAAAGTGCCATTAACACTGATGAATTGAGTGGATAACTTCCTGATCATTCTTTGGTCCTTCTCAGTGGCTTCCTCTGGAAAGACTGATCTCTCTAAATAATTCTGAATGTCATAATACCATGGATTTCCATCAATGGCCTCAATGTCCATCACCTGTTCAGCTTCAAAGCAAGGTCTTTTTGAGCTATAAATCAGCACGGGTTTCATTGCAACTCCTGTTGGGTTATCCCACATAGACACTAATGTTGCTAGAGCATCAGCTAACTGATTTTCGTCTCTGGGGATGAAGTGAAAAGTGCAAAACTCAAACTGGCTGCTCAACGTTCTCAAGTGCTTTACATAAGGCAGCAGCCTTTCTTCCTTGACTGACCACTCTCCTTTAATTTGATGAATTACCAAGGAGGAATCCCCAAATACTTCTGCGGTCTTTGCCCCCAGAGCAAGCAATGCTTCCAATCCAAAGATGCAAGCTTCGTATTCTGCTTCATTATTGGTAGCCTTATACCTCAGCTTCTTAGCCAATGGTAACCTTTCACCATCTGGGGTCGTAAGAATAACTCCCACGCCTGCTCCCTTATTATTGACTGCTCCATCAAAGAATAATTGCCACCCTTGTACTGCTATGGCCGTGACATCTTCATCCGGGAAGTTGTATTCAAACTGATCTCCCTCAATAGGATGCTCGGCTAAGAACTCCGCTACAGCTCTTCCCTTAATGGTTTTCCTGGTTATGTACTCAATGTCAAATTCCTGCAATAGCAGTAACCATCTTCCCATCTTCCCTAGTAGAGAGGGTGCTTCATGGAGGTATCTGAGCGGATTATGTTTGGCAACCGTTTGTACCTTGAAGGAATGAAAGTAGTGTCGCAACTTCTTAGAAACCCAGATAACCGCTAAACAAATCTTTTCCACCTCTACATATTTGGCTTCGTAAGGCAGGAATTTCTTGCTAAGATAGTAAACGGCAAACTCTACACCAAAATCGTCTTCCTGAGACATCATAGCACCCACTGAGTTATCTTCCACAGCCAGGTACAGGATTAATGGTTTGGCACGGCGTGGTGGTCTTAACACTAGAGGATTTAGCAGATAGTCCTTAATGGTGTCAAAGGCCAGTTGACAGTCATCGTTCCATAGCACCGGCTGATTCTTCCTAAGAAGCTTGAAAATAGGCTCACATACCGAAGCTAGCTTGGCAATAAATCGGCTGATGTACTGAAGCTTCCCTAGGAAACTTCTAACGTCCTTCTCCTTCTGGGGCACTGGCATCTCTCTTATGGCTTTGACCTTATCGGGATCTACCTCGATTCCCCTCTGGCTTACCACATGGCCTAACAACTTTCCTGATGTAACTCCAAAAATGCACTTCTTGGGATTGAGTCGCAGATCATACTTGCTAATCCTTTGAAAGAACTTTTCTAATGCCTCAAAGTGACCTTCCCTGGTAGCCGACTTAATCATCATGTCATCGACGTACACCTCCACTTCTTTGTGGATTAAGTCATTGAGAACCTTGGTTGCCATCCTCTGATAGGTTGCTCCTGCATTCTTCAACCCAAAAGGCATAACCCGATAGGCATATGTCCCCCACTCGGTGATAAAGGCTGTCTTGATCCGGTCCACTATCTTGTTAAGAATTTGATTGTACCCTGCGTATCCATCCACAAAGCTATACATCATACAAGCAGCAGCACTATCTACTAGCACATCAATATGAGGCAGTGGGAAATCATCTTTAGGGCAAGCTTTGTTCAGGTCTCGATAGTCGACGCATACTCGAACCTTACCGTCTTTCTTAGCTACAGGAACCACATTAGCTAACCATGTTGGGTATTGAACCTCTATCAGGAACTTAGCCTCAATCTGCTTATGGATCTCCTCTTTCACTTTCTGTGCCCATTCTGGCCTAAGCCTCCGAAGCTTTTGCTTGACTGGTTTAAACTCTGGGTAAGTTGGGATGGCATGTTCGGCAACATCTCGTTCTATTCCCGGCATATCCTCATAGGTCCAGGCAAAGACTTTTTCATATTTTTTTAATATTCTCTCAAATTTTATTCTCTCTTCAGGAGTTATGTCTGACGCTAGCAAAATTTCCTTTGGATTTTCCAAAGTTCCGAGATTAAATGCAGTTGTGCCAGTTGAATTAATATCAAAAATGAATGCATCATGCTTATGATCATGCGAAATGAAATCATCAGAAACATCACACAAGTAAGCAAAGTTGTTCATCTCATTAACATAATCAGAAACATTAACATTGTCCTCAAAGAGTTCTGGTATAAAAAGAGAATCTAAATGACTATCAACTTCAGTCGATGCTGATGCTGCAGATGACTGTGCTTTGGCTTCTTGATTTGGTGAAATCTTGAGATCCTCAATCTTCGGCTCTGGTTCCACTATCTTCTCCTTCCCTTTGAGCTCAGTGGCTAATAGCTTATCAGTGACGATCTCTTCAGGCTCATCCCTGTCCCATATGCTGCATTGGGTCATAATCTCCTCATCCCAAAAGTTCTCTACAGCTTTAACAACTCCGATCTCCCAATCAAAGACATCGTTAAAAATTTCAAATCCAGGGATAATCTTCCCATCTACCCATTGCGGTTCTTCTTCTCCAGTGTAGGCACAAACCGATGATGATGGCACAAAGCTCTCCGAAATATGGGGAATCTTCCCTGACCCTTTCTTCTTACCATATTCTCCTTTGTAGCCCAACCCCTTTCGATCTTTCTGACCACGTGTAGTGATAGCATTCTGCAGCCCTTGTGACTCTTTTCCCAAACCAGCCCCTGGGAGGAAGTGCATCTTCTTCAGCATATTCACCACTTGAGGGCTACCTTCTAGGTTTTGCTCTTCTCCGATCATCGATACATGAAAGCCACTGAATGGCTGATTAGAGATCTCCAAGGCAGACACTTGGTTCTCTCTTGCTGCTTTAATGGTCACTACTTCTCCTTCATGGGGTATTTTAATTATCTGGTGTAATGTGGATGGTACTCCCCCTAACTTGTGGAACCACGATCTACCAAGCAGAGCTGAGAAGTTTGCTGGAATCGGCAAGACCACAAAATCTGTTTCTGTCTCAATGGGCCCTGTCTTTACCAAAGCTTTGAAAATTCCCGATGCTTGCCTCCTGGAGTTGTCGTAGGCAGTGATGGTCAGGTCAGATTTGCTTAACATACTCTCATCCATCCCAAAGGCCTGAAGTGCCACCAAAGGGCAGACATTTATCGATGACCCGTCATCAACCATGACACAAGCGGTGTGTTTACCATTGATCTGTGCCTTGATGTACAATGGTCGGTTGTGGTTACGACCCTCTGTTGGTAGGTCTGCATCAGAAAAAACCAACTTCTCCCCGGATCCCCCCTTTACAAGGTCTAACAGCTCAGATGGGGAGATTGTAGTTGCTACAGTTGATACACTCAATGCTTCGACTAACTTCTGTCGGTGCGAGGGGGACTGTCTCAAGAGGTCCCAAATAGATATCTGAGCCGTGGTCTTTTTCAGTTGCTTCACTATTGAATTTTCTTCCGGCTCTTTCTCTGCGATTGCTTGTGCTGGGTCCTGCTGCTTCTCGGCTTCTGGAATGACCCTCCCACTTCTTGTTACTGCTTCTACTCTTTCTTCTTCCTCTGAATCCCACGGATCCGTAAACTCTCCATTTTTCTCATTTTCATCATCTCCACTCTCACTAGTGGACCAACAGTCTATCGCTGCCACGGAAACCCCTTTTTCATCCACTGCAGGGCGAGTAATAGCGACATACTCATTTCCATATAGGTCTTGCATCACATACCATTCTGGTAGGCTCGATCCGATCATAAAGACTGGAGGTGGCACTGTGTTATAACCAGACTTCTTCTTGCTTTCTCTCTGCTCAGGATCGGTGATCTGCTTGTTGTCAATTAGATCTTGGACCCGATGTCTTAGCGTTATACACTCATCCGTCAAATGCCCGGTATGTTGGTGGAATGCGCAGTATTCATTCTCTTTGTGCCCTGGCTGCCCTTGGGCCTTGGCCGGTTTAGGTGATAGGGGCCGCAGTTTTCCTTCTTTTATTAGCCTCTTCAGCACCCATGATAAAGGCTTACCCAAGTTGGAGAAATACCTCTGACTTACGCCGGTTGCAGACACCTCGGCAGTCTTCCCAGCTCTGTTACCACTGCTTGAACCTACTGGTTTGGCCGTCCCCTGATTGCTGTATCCCCTCTGGGCATAGGACTCACTATTTGCCCTCTTGGATAAATATTCTCCTTCCGCTTCTATGGCAATGTCCTTCAAAGACTCCCAATCCTTGAGTCCCTTCATTTTCAGTCCCTCTCTTAAATAAGGGCTGGCATTTCGAATGAATAGCCGGATCTGATCAGAAGTGTCTGGTTTGCGTTTCATCTCCATAACCCGGTTTCTCCACCGAGTAAGGTACTCGTGGAAGGACTCCCCAGCCTTCTGTTGTAACAACTCGAGATCTTTCAAAGTAACCTCCATCCGGGTACTGCAATCGTACTGCTTAAGGAACTCTTCAGTCAACAAGTCCCAGTCCTCCTTGGATCTCCTGTCAAGCCCATGGTACCAATCAATAGCAGCTCCTGTGAGACTCAAGCAGAAATATTCTATCTTCTGCTTTCTTGTTAAGGTCGTTCCCTTCATGACTAGCGAGTATTGCTTGATGTGTGCGGCAGGGTCAGAGGTTCCATCAAATTTGGGAATGTCCGGCATCTTAAAATTCTGGGGAATCAGGTCATCCCCATCCAGCTCTCGGTCTTCTGGGTTCATTCCTTTTCCCACGGGCATCATCCTTGCCATGACCTCAAATCTCTCTTCCATTTTCCTCCACATTGCCTCATCTAGTTTTGGCGACTTCTCTTTAGCTACTGCATGCTCCTCATGCTCATCTCCCCCAAACTCAACTTCAGACCTGGGGCCTTCTCTGCGCTCAATGGGTGCAGGTACTCTTTGCCCGACAACAGGTGGGTTAACCACTGGTTGGTTAATTGCAACAGGACGTTCTTCTCTTACAACCTCTTGTTCAGCTGGTACTCGGATAGGGGCAGCAGCAGCTTGTTGACCAGCTATGGTGGTGGCAAGATTGCCCATCATTGCGATCATTCGGGCTTCAAATTCCTCCATTCTCTTTCCTACCTCCTCGATGATTATTGCCCGAGTTGCATCAGACTCATTTGATGGATTAGCCATACTTACTTCTGTTGATGATTCGGAAGAAAACCCCACACTTCCTTCTAAGACTGACTCTGAACTCTGATCTGACACTAACTCAGTTAACCCCAAAAGCGGCGCCCTTCTTAACCGTCCGTCGGGACCTCTAGACCACCCAGGAGAATCTATGATGGCTGAAGTTCAAAAATTGTTAAGATGATGCATGATTAAAATGCAATGCATGCTCATGCTGATGCAACATAGACAAACACATGCAAGCAGATAGATCCTTCCAACCTTGTATCTCCCACACACGTGGTAGTGCGGTCTCTTTCCTAGGTGGGCTTGATCCATGGATTAACGTGGAACCCAATGGACACGTATGGTGCGCGGTAAAAAACCGGCAGCATAACAGCTCCTATCTAATGTACATACATATGGGTGTTTGGCAATTATGTATTTAAACAATTCAACTTAACTAAGATGGGCCCACCGGGGCATGAAAGCCTTTGATGAAGACCATTTAATTAAATTGGTTTCGTTTAATATATGATGGCCCATATAGCAAGCATAGTATTACGGTACATTTCACCTAGTGGAAGTATCTATTGCCATTACATGAGCTTTGGACAAAGGAGATGTTACTTTAAGGCTACCCAAGCATGATCCCTGCCGACGGGTCTAGCTCATCACAAGCATAGCGACCAGTCGGGTCGTCATTTTGATATACCATTGAGGTACATGGCTTGGGCTGGTGATTATCCTTAACACTTCCCCAAATTGAGTGAAAATGAGGTCGTGCTTCGGGAACGCACCGGGGCTTGAAAAGGGACCAAACTAACTTAATCTAAAGCTCTAATGAGATGATATGCAATTTTGAGATAAAGCGAATTTATGAATTAAATTTTAACCATAAATGTTAAACGAGGTATTTTCAAATTGAAATCTCGAACCATATCGTCCCCAGTGGAGTCGCCACTGTGACGCGCGCCGGATCCCGAGCGCCGCCCCTATGACCGCCCGCTTGAGGGCGATCGGGGCATTTGACGGGTCCGTTGGCATCTTGCAATAAATCGCAAGTGCGTCTATGTTGAGCAACACAGAGGTATCATGGAGTCGCCACCCAATAGAACATTGGGAAAGTTACTCTCGCCTCGGAGAGCCTAAGACTGCGCTTAGTATCCATGTTGGGCCATGAGGCCTAGGATTAGCGCTAAAGTCTCGTGACCCAAGAAGTATATTGGAGGATAACCTCTAACCTCTCGAGCCCAAAGACCAGAGCTGGGTCCGGGATTTCTCATCTATTTCTACCTCGATTAATTTATGATTGAATTTTAATTGTCATTAATTCGCTCTCTCTCCACACAATGCAATTAATTTAAGGCGCATTTACTCATATTAGGAAAACCATAAATTAGCAAGTAAAGCAATGAATTACAATAATACAAGGAGCGGAATACAACTCCCTTTTAAAAGTGCAAACATGCATAAAACCGGGGAATTTATTAATCATGAGGACTTTGGTCCCCGCATGCACAATTAAAGAAAATATTCTGGATGTGATGATCTTATTTGGGATGAAAACTGGGACATTGGTCCCGCTTTATTATGAAAGATCCAAGTTAATTTAGTAAAAATATTTTGGTGATTTTTATTTTGGTGCGCATAAGAAAACATTTTATTTAATGAATATATACAAGGAAATTAAAAATATAAACGAAATGAGAATTAAAAATGTATAAAGGAAATACCAAACCCCGCAACTCCTCCTTCATGTGCATGGATGCTCAAATGAGAATAAAACAATGATTTGCAACCAAAAATCAAAAAGAAATTCATGTTAGTGATTAGGCCAACGAAACAATACAACATAAACGGTAATATGTACAATGACCATATAACATGCATAAGATACTATAACATGCATAAAAAATAATTATGATGCAATTTAACATGCATAAAGTGATTAAGATGCAATTTAACATGCATAAGGTGATGAAGTATCATGGCATATGCAACTTATTAATAATAGTTATTAACATACATGTAAGATTAATGGCAATCAATTTTATTATAGTTAAGACATGAATAAATGTGTAACATGAGAATAATTCCACTTGACATGCATAACTAGCATAAAATAATGACTATAACACTCATACATGCAAAAGAAAGCATAATAATAAACATGATATAGCATTAAGAAATTAAAGGTATTTACAACCTAAAACATGCATAATTACATGAACAAAGAATAATTTGACATAAAAAAAAATATTAATAGAATTTTAAAAAAGCTTATTTGTTATATGAATAATTGAAGATAAAAAATAAGAAGAAGAATATGGAGACTAAGAGAATTTACATGTTTAATATGTTAATTGGAAGCAAAAATAAATGAAATCAACAAGATAATTAATGAGTAAAACCAAGAATAATTACCCTCAAATTCAGTTTTGAAGAATTGAAGATAGAAGTGTTGAATTCCTTGTCTTCTCTTGTGAAAATCCTTAGAAAATAGCTTGAAAACTTGAAGAAAAGCTCTTGGAAACAAGTGTGTAAGATGGATTTTTTTCTTTCAACTCAAAGCTCCAAAATTCAGTTTTTTTTCCTCCAAAATGTTCCTCACTCGTCCTCCCCCTGTTCTGAATTTTTCCAGTGTTTTTAATCATCAAAAACTACCCAAAAACCACCAAAAACCGTCCAAAAACGGTTGAAAATCGAGTGGGGGTCGAAAAGTGGGCGAAATGGGCGAAGTGGGGCGTCAATCGTGCGCCTCGCGCACGTTTCCGCGCGGATGCGCGGAGTCTCCGCGCACGACGTGCGCGGAGCGAGCGACGCCCAAGGCGTCGTGCGCGCAGAGCTACCGACGCCCAGGGCGTCGGCCGCGCGGAGCGCACGCTCCGCAGCGCTCCGCGCACGAACATTCGCGACGGCCCCTGGCCGTCGCCCTTCCGTCGCGAATCTTTTCCCCCATTTTCCATTTTTCCTACTTTCTTCATTTTTTCATCATTTTTCACCTTTTTTTTTTTTTTTTTTTATTTTTTATATAAAATACCCTCAACCTAAAACACACTTTTTCTTCTTCAAAATAATTTAAAAAATATTTTTAAAATATTTTTTAAAATACCCTTTTTACTCACCGAAAAGACAAGGAAAATCACTTCTGAGCTCCAATCTTTTTGCCTATAAGCCAGCATAGCTAAATTTCATCATCGGGTAATCCTGATCAAGGCTACTCGGGACCCGGTGTCTACAGGTCTTAGAGAGGGTGACTGCTCCGAGAGCCCCGATAGAAAGTATGAGGAATCATGGGGCAAAAGACTTCTATGGGACAATTTTGGATGAATCTGAGTTAGCTGAGAAGTGGATTGAGAAGGTCGTGAGGGTTTTGGAAGAGATTTGCTGTCCTCCGGAAAGGCAAGTGGAGTGTGTAGTCTCCCTTTTGCAGGGTTCTGCCTATGACTGGTGGAAGTTAGTTTGCAGACATCCTCAGTTGCCCGACCCAGTCACGTGGGAGTTCTTTGAAAGGGAGTTTAATAACAAGTATGTGACTAAGGCTTATAAGGAGGCTAGGTGGGCTCAATTTTTAAGTCACAAGCAGAGGGCCTTGTTGGTGGCTGAGTATGAGAAGGAATTCACTAGGCTGAGTAAGTATGCTCCGCCGGGTATCCTCACCGATGATTTCCGTTGTCAACATTTTGAGGTTGGCCTGAATGAGTCATTGAGGGTGATGTTGATATCTTTGATGAGTGCTCCTACATTCAGCTATTAGCAGATTGTACAAGCTGCCTTGAGAGCAGAACGCTCAGAGACTCTTTTGAGAGAGAGAGCTCAGAAGCGGAATCTCACTCGTGGAGGTTCATGCTCGGGTAAGAGATTAAGGAATCCTCAAGAATATTCTCCAGATGAATCCTCTAACAGTCTTGCTACGAGGGGTAGAAGGCATGGATCTTCGTATGTGTCAGGTTCAGATAAAGGTGGTTCGGGTGTCAGGAGCGAAGTGGTGCCGGAGTGTTCTAACTGTAGTAAGCACCATAAGGGTGAGTGTCATTGGTTGACTAGAGGTTGTTTTCGATGTGGAAGCACAGATCATTTTTTGGCCAACACCCGGGAGCAGTAAGAGGCCAGAAGAGCTAGGTCTAATGCCTCTCAAGCTAGCTAGGGAAGAGGTAGTGGAAGAGGCGAGGTGGTCGGGCTAGAGATGGAGTTCCATCTGAGTCAGTGGACCGTCCTCAAATGGCACCAGCGAGGGCCTATGCGATGAGAGCTCGGGAAGTGCAGGATGCATCCGAAGTGATTGCTAGTAAGTTCTTACTCTGTGACTCTAAGTTGTATGCTCTAATAGACGATGGATCCACACACTCATATTTGTGTTCTAATAAATTGTATGCTAATTTGCATGATGTTGATCAGCTAGATTATGAGATCTGTGTGACCAGTCCCTTAGGGCATAGTGTCAATGTGAGTAGAGTGTATAAGAATTGTCCCCTAATGGTTTAAGCTATAGAGTTTTCGGTTGATCTGATCGATTTGCCTTTTCGTGAGTTTGATCTAATTTTTGAAATGGACTGGCTGTCTAAGGAACGGGCCATAGTGGATTGTCTTAGGGAGACCGTGATATTGAAGAGTGGAGATCCGTCTTCTATTGTGGCGAAAGGTCTGGGTTCTGGTCCTTTGGGTAATGTAATTCCGGCTATGCAAGCTAGGCGTTTTATGAGGAAAGGATGTGAGGCAATTTTGGCTGTGGTGTTGGATTCTAGGCGTAGTCAAGTAAGGATTCAGGATATTCCAGTGGTTAGAGAGTTTAAAGATGTGTTTCAGGGAGAGTTGCTTGGTTTGCCTTCGGAGAGAGAAGTGGAGCTATCCATAGAGATTTTGCAGGGTACGGCTCCTATTTCTAAAGCACCTTATCGAATGGCTCCTATAGAATTGAAGGAACTTAAGACTCAATTACAAGAGCTATTAGATAAAGGTTTTATCTGACCCAGTGTATCTCCATGGGTGCTCCGGTGTTGTTTGTCAAGAAAAAGGATGGGACGCTAAGGATGTGTATTAACTACCTCCAGAAATAATAAAGTTACTGTGAAGAACAAGTATTCGTTGCCAAGGATAGAGGATTTATTTGATCAGTTGAGAGAGGCCGAAATATTTTCTAAGATTGATTTGCGGTCCGGTTACTATCAGCTTTGGGTGAAGGATGTGGATAATGTTAAAACTGCTTTTCGGACGCGATATGGCCATTATGAGTTCTTAGTGATGCCGTTTGGGTTGACCAATGCATTAACAGTTTTTATGGATTTAATGAACAAGGTATTCAGGCCATATCTCGACCAATTTGTTGTGGTATTGTAGACATCGGGTCCTGAGGAGGTCAAAGATTAGGATTACCCGATGATGAAAATGATTGCTTGTTCGCAGGTGAAGATGTTAGAACTGATGTTTCCCTTATCGAAGCCCTTCTTTTTAAATAAATAAATAAATAATAAAATAAAAAAATAAAAAAAATTTATTTTGGGAAAAATTTTATTTCATCTTCTGGGGTTTTCGATGGCCTGTGGACTCCCACGAGGCCGCACCTCGCCAGCTTGCGGGCAGCTTCCCTTGTCGTGCTGTCCCTTTCTCACCTGCGAAAAAATCGATTTTGGGACTGTCAAAACTATTTTTTTTCATGTTGTAGTTTTTTTTGGGAAGAGAGCATCAGAAAGGAGCTTTTGTCTTTTCGCTTAGGGGAGATGAGGATAAATAAGAGGGAGAATTGTCTTCATTTGAGGGGGTTCTTCCTGAGAAAAAAAGAGAGGCAAACAAGGGAGAAAGAAAAGAAAAAAGGCATTTTTTTCTTGAAATATTGGAGATTGAATTCTTCTTCTTCAAAAAAGGTTTTTGTTCTTGGAATGACTTGAGTAAGGAAAACTAATTTCCTCAGCTTGAGTACTCCATTAAAATCATTTTCTTGAGATTTTTTTAACGTGAAAAACTTAAGTTTTTCTTGGGTATTTTTGGTTTTTAACATTGCAAAATTTGACATGGGAGATGGATCGAGACATCGTTTCTCCACTTTATAAATTCTGAGGGTAAAGATTCCTGTACTCATTTTTTATCAACACATTTCATTTTATTTTTTGTTACGGTTTTGATTAATGCATGAATGATGGTTTAATGAATGCATGTTTCCTTTTTGTTGGGTTTGAGATTTATTTTTTGCATGACTTTCGTGATGTCCCTTCTATGTTTAAATGCTAATGCTTTTTATTTACCGCATGTTCACTTATCTTATTCGTTTTCCTTCACTTAATTTCATTGGTTTATTATTAACACATAGTGCTATTATTATTTATTATTCTAGCTACTGTTGTCAATATTGTCATTATTACCTTTTATTGTTTTTATTGTTGTTGTTGTTGCTGCTGCTGCTACTACTACTACTACTACTATTATTATTATTATTATTGTGTAATTATTACTACTATTGCCCTTTTTTTATTGTCATCGTCGTCGTCGTCATCATCATCATCATCATCATCGTCATCGTCATCGTCATCGTCATCGTCATCGTCATTATTATTATTATTATTATTATTATTATTATTATACATTTGTGTTTGGTATTACTGTTGTCATTATTTCATTAGGGTTATTATTAATATTATTGTTATTAATGATGTTATTATTGTCGTATTATTACTGTTGTTATTATTTTATTGTTTCCCATTATTATTATTATCATTATTTTATTGTGATCATTGTTATTGTTATTGTTATTATTATTATTATTATATTTTTGCATGATTAATTTTGAAATCTTGTTACATGTGAGTTGCCTATGTATCAAGTTAAATGTATGCGAATTAACCTATCTTGTTTTCTACATGCATGCTAACCATGCTTTATATTTCTCTTGTCTTTATCTTTATGTGTTTAATGTTAGAATTATTACTAATATTTTTATTGGTGGTTTTCGTGTTTGGGTAAAATGTGGTGTCACTTGTTTGAGCATCGCCGTGACCAAACGTAGGGGTCAGGACGGTTAGGAAACCCCTTTTTCGGTGAGATCTTACTTGTCTTTTATTCAATTGACTGTGTTTTATTTGCAAATCGAATAGTTTTATTTTGTACGCGTGTATGATAAAAAATCACGAAAATATTTTTTATAAATAAATAGGGATTTTTTACAAATAAAGTGGGACCAATGTCCTCGATTTTAGCCAAGGAATGCAAAATGTCACGAATTATATATTTTTGTATATGGTTGAATGAATGATGTATCTATTTTAGAAAGAGATTTTATAACCCCGATTTTATTATAAGTTTGTGATTGAGTTATCACTTGTATGATATGCATGTTTTGTCTTTGTGTAGCAATCCTTACCCGTTGTGGTAACTCACCTCTTCAGGATGTGGTTCACTACGTATGGGTGAGGGGTGTTACAATTTACCTGTTTTTTCAATTAGTTACTTAATAGGTAGTTATACGCAAGTCTACTAATTATGCATCCAAATGTTAAATTTCATATTCTTTATGCCTTAATTCTATCCTAATTTCATGAATTTACATTTAATTACATTTTTCTGTAACTTAGTTCACATGCACTTATACATATATAATATGAATCTCACATGAAATAAGCAAGTTTAAGCATCCACATACCTTATTTCCTAAGCTCCAACCTAGGTTGCTCTTTCTTTCCATTCTTCCTCCTTTTTCCCTCTTTCTTCTTTTCCCCACCACCTTGTCCGAATTCCATAGTTAGAAATTCAATCAATTTTCTTCCAAATTTCAATAGAAATTACATATATTCATGGTAACTACACCTAATTCTAATCCAAACTATTAAAATTACATCAAAATGTCTTACTTGATAAAAATCTCCAAATCCAACTCTTCCAAATTTCTCTCAATTTCTTCTCTCAAACTTGCTCTTAGGATGCTAGAGAGCTTGAATAATGCTTAGGAATTAATTTAAAGGTTTAATTTCATGGAATTTAGTTAAAATATGGAAGGAAAATGGTGGATTGCTATGCAGGAGGATGGCTGGCCAAGAGGAAGGGAGAAGGTGAGCGAATATTCGTGAAAATTCTAATTTTTAGGCTATTTATACCTACCCATAATGGGCCAAAATTGGTCCTACCATAAATAAGCCCGATGGGCCTCATACTTAATGTTTATCAAGCCTATAAAATTTTCCCTTCTATTTCTTGAGTCATTCCTCATAAAAATATATCCATAAATATTGAAAAATATTTATTAGGGTGTACAAAAAATTTCAGATGAAAATGATGTCTTTTCGGCGAATTTCCCGATCCGGTGATAATTTTATCGGCCCGATAATTTACTTTTCTGTTTCATCCAATGTAACGCCCATCCTCGACCACTCGCATAGCTTCGCTACGGCAGCCAAAGATGGTTGTCACGATATACATCAACCATCACATAGCATAACCGCATACAATTAAATCACACGCAGAAACCTGAACTAACAAATTTCATTCAGACGCAGCGGAATCATATCAAACACATACTTTCAACATATTATCAACTTGCATTACATATCTTATTTAGTTGATACCTTATATCTCTTTACATGCCAAAACTATTAATTACATTATACATAATACAAAATACCAAAAACCTACACTAAGCAGCAGACCTTAGTGTTGACCAAGAAGATGCGGGGCCATCCTTCAGTTATGCTTCACTTCGGAACCTGCACGGATTAACACCGATGCTAAGCGATAACGGTTAATGGGGAAACAACATACAATATACATATATTCCTAACAATCATTGTATAACATCAAATATATGTTCTATATTCATTCTTCATCATAAACATGCTTCACAATTATAAAATTGAGCATAACACGGTGTACATATAGCATGCTTAGAGGGTCATATTCAAATATCACAATATCACATGACAATCTTATAACGCCTCACATTCACATTCTTATATCGTATAATATTCCCATTGCTCATTATTGCTTATTCATTCATTAGTTACCTTGCCTACATTTCATAGATGCGGACAATGGGTATCGCATTTGTACTTGTAAGTACCATATTTCGCATTTGTATCCGAAGATACACACATTCGCTTTAGTACCCGTCGGTACCAAAATAATTATCAATATATATATATACACACTTTTGTGAACCTAAGAAGGATTCTATACACATTTGGAATTCCAAATGGAATCAAACGGTTCGGCTGTAACACTTTGACCCTATACGCTTGCCTATCTATCCACTACTCGACTTGTAGGTGTAGACACCGGGTCCCGAGGTTGTCCAAATCAGGGTTACCCATTGATGAAATTAGATGCCTATTCACAGGCAAAGAAAAGGTTAGAAGTGATGGTTTCCTTGCGAAATTTAATTTTTAGAAATAAAAAAATTTAAAAATTAAAAAATAAAAAATAAAAATAAAAAAAGCGTTTGAAAATTATAGTGTTTTAGCCAAAATTGCTCTTTAAAAAAAAATTGGACGTTTTCGGCCTCCGATGTGTGAGGGTAGGCCTCCCTCGCATGCTAGGTGAGACCAGCGCGCGAAGGTCGATTGCCCCGCGCGCCAGCCCGTTGGTCGCTTGCGATGTCGTCGGTCACCCCCAGTCTGCTGAAAATTTGATTTTTCACCCAAAATCGGGATTTTTTTTCCCAAAACTGATTTTTATCCCATTTTTTTGGGATTTTCATTGTTTTTTTCAATTTTTCAAATTGAGATAAGAGATAATCTAATTTAATTTAAATCTTTTTCTAATCAATTAGGTTTTTTCTCTTAAGTCATATAAATAGAAAAATATAAAAAGAGAAAAGGGGGGAGGGGGAATTCTTTTAGGTTAAAAATTTTCTTTTTCTTCTCTGCTTCTTGAAGGGAATTCTCTCTAGATTTCTTTTTGAGTTTTCTTCTTCAAATAAATTTCTTAAGTTTTCAAAGATCAATTTTTAATCAATAATCTTTTTTGAGATAAAAAAATAATTCTTTGCTTTTGAAAATTTTATTTTCTTCCATTATTTTTTTAAGCAAATTTTGTTTCTTGGAATAAAATTCCAATTTTTATTACTTTTAATTCTAATTTTGTGTATTAAAAGAAGAAAATCAATCATATTTTTACCTCCATCGAATCAAAATTCTGAGGGTAAACATTCTGAGCTCGATCCTATATTTCTTTTATTTTCTTTTATTTATTTATTCACAATCATTTAATCACCATGTAGATCTTAGATCTATTATGTATTTTTTTATTTTATGTAATCTTAGATGTAGATTTAACATTTTTTGTTAATATTTTTTATTCCTTTTTTATTTATTTACTTGATTATTCATTCTTCTTTTATTATTATTATTATTATCATCATCATCATCATCATCATCATCATCATCATCATCATCATCATTCTTTATGTTTTTATATATCAATTTATTAATATGTTAATTTATTTCTTTCATCATGTCATTTAATTTAATTCTCATTTATGATGCATGCATTTTATTCAATGTTATTTTTGTTCATCTTTTTTATATGTTTTTAATTGATAATTGATTTAATTACTAACAATGGTTTCATTTGTGTTTGTTTTGATTTCAATACATGTTTTCCTTAATTGGGCATTCTCGCGAGCAAATTGGGAGATCCAGAAGACTCAATTGGTTTGACTTATTATCTTTATTATTTGTATTATTTTCTTTATTTGCTCTTTTTAATTCATTTGTCATGTAATTTGCAATGACATTTTTATTTTATGCACGTTAAAAAAGAAAATCACAAAAATATTTATATTTATTAATTTGGAATATTTTCTAATAAAATGGGATCAATGTCCTAGTTTTCCCATCCAAATAAGTTGTCACATTTAATTTTTTTTAAGCATGCATGCGAGGACCAATGTCCTCACCTCAAGTTGAATATCTCACCTTATGCATGATTTACATGTCTTTTTTATTGGGGGTTGTATTTCGCCCCCAGTTTTATTGTAAATTATTGTGCTTTTATTTACTTTATGCCTAATTTACTTTAGTTACCGCTTTCATTATATGGTTGATATGCGCTTTAATATCTGTATTTAAATGTATGAGAAAAGGAATGAAATCTTAAATTCAAAACTCGATTCTAACTTTGACTAAGGTGTGAATAATAGTGGAGTCTCGAACTAAATCTAGTCTTAGACTTCACAAGGTTAGATGAACCTTTCCAATGTGCTATTGGAAAGGAAATTCCAAAATATCTCATGCTGCCCAAAATAGACTCATACGCATTGTCTTAGACTTGATGAGGTTAGATGAACCCTTCCAATGTTCTATTGGAATGAGGAATTTCAAGATATCTCTTGTTGTCCAAAATAGACATATACGCATCGTCTTAGGCTCAACGAGGCTAGATGACCTTTCCCAATGTTTTATTGGGTGGTGACTCCAAAACACCTCCTGTTGCCAAAAATAGATGCCTTAAAAGCGGGTTTTCGGGCCCTCCAGGGTTTGGCGTGCATCGCAGTGGCGACTCCATTGGGGACAACTACGAGGCTTCGCTTCGAAAGTACCTTGGTTAAAACCTATAATTGATTTTTAATTTAAAATTTTCATCCATCTTCGAAACTGCATAGCATTTCATTAGAGCCTTAGATCTATGCTTATTTGGTCCCTCTCTTAACCCCGGTGCATTTCCAAAGCACAACCTAATGTGGGGAAGTGTTAGAAATAATCACCAGCCTAAGTTTAGTACCATTTGGTATATCAAATGATGACCCGACTAGTCGCTATACTCATGTCGAGATAGACCTGTTGGCAGGGATCATGCTTGGGTAGACCTAAAGTATGATCAGACCAAAGCCCATGTAATAAAAATAGATACTTCCCCTTGGTGGTATGAACTATAATACCATACTTGTTGTATGGATCAGTTTGTATTGGACAAACCTAGATAAGTTGGTTAGTCACCTAATCCAAGGCTTTCATGCCCCGATAGGCCCATGCTAGTTCATTCTGATTGCCTGAATACACAATGATCAAAACCTATACATATGCGCTTTAAATAAAGAGATGTTATACTATCGGTTTTCCACCGTGCACCATACGTGTCCATTAGGTTCCCCGTTAACCCATGGATCAAGCCCACCTAGGAAAGAGATCGCACGACGTCATGTGTACAAGTGATAAGGTTGGAAGGATCTGTCTGCTTGCATGTGGTTGTGGATCTTGCATTGCATATGCATGCATTACGTGTCATTCATGTACATAAAAAAATAAAAAAAAAATTAAAAAGTATAAAAAATAAAAAAAATTAATTTCCTTTGTGTGTGATAGAGTTGGGATATGCCCATGACTCTATAAAGGATTGAGTTCCTATTCAGATTAAATTAAGTTATTTAATCTAAATTAAATTACCAAATCTTATCTCAGAAAGGATTCTGAGTTAGACTAGGGTTAAGACTCTAGCCTTTAGGACCTCTATAAATAGAGGTGAGGTCCTCATAATTTAGTAACGAGAAAACGTACATGCCGCAAGGCTGCTCGTTCCCACTCACAGTTTTCTGTCTTATTTTCAGGGGCATTTAGATTGTGATCTAGCTACTCTTACCCCGAGTGGGTAAAAGCCAGACCAGTGACCAAAACAAACGAGATCTTGGTAGACGCTTCCGCAACTAGTTTCTGCGCTACAAGAGGTAGGTACATTTATTTAATGTTACCTCCGCATGTTAATTATATATGTATAATTTTCCCATCATTGGTATCAGAGCCTGGTTGTTTTTGCACCCTGGCATGTGGCTAAACAGATCTAAAATTTTATGTGTAAAATTATTAGATCTGGGATGCATATAACACAATAAAAATTTGTTTTTTGTGTGAAAAATATATATGCGTGTATATTTCGGCTCGATTTCGTGTATGTGTACACCGAAACCCGAGGGGACGAACATGAGTGTTCTAAACGGCTAACTAGAAGTCGAGATTTTTTATTTTTGACCTCACCATTGGATTCACAGACCCTGAAAACCCCCCACCGGCCGGAACCGGAGAGTCAGAAACGGTCGGCAAGGCGGCGCGTGGAGCACACGCGCTCCAACTCATTCAGCACGTACGCGTGGGCGGTGGCCCACACGCGCGTGCCACGTGTCAGCAGTATTGCGTCACTGCTGACACGTGGCCCAATGGCCGAGCGCCACGTGGATGGCAGAGGCCATGCCACGTGGCACAACGTGGGGCGAACACGTGGGCAAATTAGAGGATGACACGTGGCTAACCGAGGTCGTGCCACGTGGCATGATGACGTGTCATACAGCTGACACGTGGCCCAACCAAGGAGAGACACGTGGACCAATGAGGCGGTGCCACGTGTGATGCCGTGTGTTATTGATGACGTGGCATCAATTACACATGGCCCAATCAGGGGTCGCCACGTGTCAGATCGAGGTCCGCCACGTGGCAATGCTAACGTGTCATGCGTGACACGTGGATAAATGAGACACCGCCACGTGGCACCAGTTGGACCAATAGCTTTCAGACACGTGGCATGACTGGATGAAGACACGTGGCACGCTGTGGTTGTGACACGTGTCTGGTCGAGTGGGAGGCCGCACGTGGGGCGCGTGAAGGCGCGTGGGCGTGTCTATCTCCCTCTGGTCGGCGCGTGCGGTGTCTTCCGACCACCATTTCAGCTCCGATTTTTGTCATATAATTTTTAAAAATTATTTCTGATTTTTTGGTTATGTTTTCAAAATTTTTTAATGACCAAAAAAATATATTTTGTAATTTTTGAAATTTAAATGTGTTTAATTTCAAAATAAAATATTAAAAATTGTAGAATATGTGTTTTCTGCATTCGATTAATTTTTGAAAGTATTTTGAAAATTTTTTTGAGATGCTGTCCTTATTTATTGATTGAAATGCATTTCAATTATGTGTATTTATACATGAGTGTATAAATTTTACCTGCAATATGTTACAGAAAAGTTAAATAAGGGCACTGGTACTTCCTTATGAAACACATAGGTTATTTTGAGAATTGCAAGGGTGCAATCAATAAGTAACATGAAAATGCGAAGGAAGTTTTGAGCTGATGACATTGATGCAACAGTGCATCATAAATTACATGTGTGAGAACAAATGCAAGAGTGAATTTGAACTGGTGGTCTTAGTATGAAAATAAAATTTTGGTTCGAGTTACTAAAAGGGCAAGTGTTGAAAAGTAACACTAAAATTCTGTGATGGTGTTGAGAAATGGACAGAGCGTGCATTGTCCATGAATTCATCAATGGACTTATGAGTCACTTGATGAATTGATTAAATTGGTCAAAAATATAATCCTAATAACTAAAAGGATTTTATGAAATCTGGTCTTCTAAAATAGTTGACATAAGTGTCAATTTGAGTTAGCGTTTATTTTTGTTAAATAGGATTTATGTTTCCTATTAATATTTGACATGAGTGTCTTATTTTGGGATTATTGGATTTTTGGTTAAATAAATGTGTTTATTTACTTATCATGATGGCATTTAACTTTATAATAAATGAGTTTATTTTAATTGTTAATTGCCTTGCGATATTTTATGAGTAAAATGATTGCATGCTTATTAAGTAAAGGCTTAATAAAGATCCCCTCATAAGTTTGAGAACTTGATAATCCAATAATTCAGATTTATTATACATGAAATCTTAACCTATAAAGTTGGACATTAGAACTTAGAAGGTAATTGGTACTCTAAGTATACTTTTTGAATTTGAGTCTAATAGAAAACTTTATTAGGTTATTATTTCAGGTGTATAGTAAATTGCATGTATTGCTTTATCTCTTTTAAATATGTGCGACATTGTTCCATTTGAGATCAGAGGATTTTAATGGATGCTGCTTCCAAGTTATAATTATGAAATCTGGAATACAAAGATCCAGTATGTGCTTGAAGAGCAAGAGGCTCTTAAATCCTCAAGTTCAGTTATGGCTAAACCTGAGGATGACGCTATATCCCAGGATAAGCAGGACCAAGATGCCTATGTCGCATCACATCACTAAGCAATTTCGCAAGTATCAAAATGCAATAGATCTGTGGATCGGTTTGCAGGAGAAATTCAGAGATGTGACTCTGAATAAACTCCGATCATTGTAGATCAAATTTGATACATATCAGAAAAGTCTGATCATTCGATGCGAAAACATCTAAGAGAGATGAAAAAGAAAAGTGAGCAAAGTGAGCTTAGTAGTCATAAGTGACTGATAAGTAGAAGGTCCAAACTGTTATTCGTTCTTTACCCAAGAGTTGGTAGCATGTGAGGATGCAACTAACTCACATAGATAAGCAAAAAGACACTTGAGGATGTCGCTTGTCATTTGAAGCTTAGAAGGGACTGTCTGACAATGATTAAGGTCAATGTCATAGTGCATATGGCACAGTCCTGTTCTAATAGAATGAGTTCTCTTTAGAACAATAAAATAAGCTTCAATAATAGAGGTAAGAAAAAGGCTTGAGAGCCTGAAAAGCAAAAGGAATAGAATCACAAAAGGTCCAAAGGCAAATGGGTGGTAAACAATTCAAGAGTGAAATGTTTCAATTGCCTAAAAGGATACTATGCAAAGAGACTGCATTGTGTCTTTAAAGATACACTATTCTGACTCAAGAGTGAGTGAAATTTATGTATCTAGTTTTAAATTTCATCCTTTGTGGGTGATAGATTTAGAGCCAATGGACTATATAACAAGGGATCGAGATACCTTTGTTATGAAATTTAGGTTCTGTTCTTGATTTATTGAAATTTGTTTTCAATTTATTTTTGAGGATAACAGTGTATACTTATGCTTGAATGATTTTATTGTTATGGATGTAGACCATAACTATTTAAGTAAAACTAATTTTTCCTTTAATTGATTCTTACTCTTCACATAGTTATGAGGACAATGTGAAATTATGGCATGCTAAATTAAACCATATTGGACAAAACCAAATGAGTCGGTTAGTCAAAGAAGGTTTAGTAGGCGATTTAAATAAGGTTGAATTACCTACATGTAAGCATTGCCTAAAAGGAAAAACTAGTTAGAAAATCATTCGAATAAGGAACTAAAGCGAATTTCCATTGCAGTTAGTCCATTCTGACGAATGTGGTCAAATGAATGTGAGGGTAAGGCATGGGGCCTACTATTTCATCACATTAATATATGACTATACTAGGTATAGTCATGTCTATTTGAATTCTCACAAGTCAGAAGCATTGAGTTACTTCACGACTTATATGAGTATAGCTGAGAATCAATTAGATAAAAAGATCAAAACTTTAAGAACTGACAGAGGTCAGTAATATCTTACAGATAAACTTAAAGTTTCATGTGATGAAAAAGGATTGAATATCAGTTGTTCATTCCTAGAAATCCACAACAAAATGGTGTTGAGGAAAGGAGAAATAAGACTCTCCTACATATGGTTAGATCTATGATGGCAGAGGAAAATTTGCCTATCTCCTATTGGGGAGATGCTTTGTTGACTGCCACATATGTTTTGAACTGTATGCCCTCCAAATCTGTCATTACCACAACTTATGAGTTGTGAAATGGTCGACAAGTTGACCTAAGCCATTTATAACTTTTGGGTTATAATGCTTACGTCCATGATACCTCAATTTGGTAAATTTGAGACCAAGAGGCAGAAGAGTATCTATGTGAGATATTCTGAAGTATCAAAAGGATACATTTTCATGGGTCAGTAAGAAAATGGCATAATGATAAAATTTGAATCACTAGACGTCACATTCTAAAGAGAATGCATTTTCTAAGTTGGGCGAAGTGAATTGAGATTTCACTTTATATTAATTTCAGGAAGAGACCATCAGGATCACTCCATCCAAGTGGGAGGGAGTTAGAGGAAAAAGGTTAATTCTCATCTGTTGTAAATAAAATTTACGTACATAAGGTTCATTCTAGCTACAGTGGCGAGTTTGAATGTAGAGCTTCATCAAGTGGATGAAAAGACTGTTTTCTCAATGGAGAAATGGATGAAACAATCTACACGTTTCATCGGAAAAAGGCAGCAAAACATAAGGTTTGCTGATTGATGTGTTCAATCTATTGCCTTAAGCAGTTTTCAACACAATGGTGCTTGAGACTTCATCATACAGTCATGTCGAACGTGTTTAGCATGATTGATGAAGGTCATTGTGTTCATAGTAAAAGCTCTGAAAATGAATTCATCATTTTGGCATTGTATGTAGACGACATACTGAAAGCTGAAAATGATAAATGGTACATAAATAAAATCAAAGATTGGTTATCGTCCAACTTTGAGACAAAGAATATGAGTTGTGCATATTACATTCTTGAAGTTAAGATTTCAAGAGATCATTCAAGAAGATTGTTGTCTATTTCTTGAGAGAAATATATCAACAAAGACCTTGAGCGATTTAATATGCAAAACTGCAAACTCATAGATTACCCCATTGCCAAGAATCAGTTTCTTAGCAAAGATGTGTGTCCTATGAGGTCAGGAAAATTGAACGTATGAGGAATGTTCTATATATGACAGTGCCATGGGTAGTCTTATGTATGCAGTGTTGTATACAAGACATGATATATACTATGCAGTGGGCATGGTAAATAGATATCAATCTAACCCTGGCAAAGGACATTGGAAGCAATTGAAAGGATACTTATATACCTTATAGGTACTGCAGCCTATTCTCTCTATTATTAAGAAAATGATCTGCATTGAGAGAATACAGAGACGTTGATTGGGTAGGAGATGTGGATGAGAGGAAATCCACTCCAGGTTTCATATTCTTGTTTGGCAAGAGTGCCATCTCGTGGAGAAACAAGAATTAAAATTGTAAAGCCCTATCAATAGTGGAAGTTGAATTTGTCACTTCCTCAATTGCAGTACAGGTGACAGTTTGGCTAAAATGGTTTATGAGCGATTTAAGAGTAACTGTCTTAGAGGTATTAATGACAGTCTTTAGTGACAGTCAGTCGTTGATAGCTTATAGTGGAGCTAAGCGTATTGGTATTAAGTATCAATACGCGAGAGATATTGTTGCACAAGGAGAGATGTGAACTTACAGTACGTTTCTACGCACGCAGATCCGTTGAGTAAACCTATGACGAGAGATGTGTTT
Source organism: Excoecaria cochinchinensis (assembly GCA_947683425.1). NCBI lineage: Eukaryota > Viridiplantae > Streptophyta > Magnoliopsida > Malpighiales > Euphorbiaceae > Excoecaria > Excoecaria cochinchinensis. Next base: position 8,457,412 of record CANTUQ010000021.1, on the reverse strand, counting down.
TGAGAGACACATTAGATCTCGAGGTTTGCGTAGAATTTAATTGGTATTGTTATACTTTATATAATCGCTTAACGTTATTATTTGCGAATAATAACTAAAGTTCATTGTTGGCAATACATGAGTGTGAATGTTTATGTGTAAACATTAACTGTTATTGATATGAGATTGAGCATGTCGGACAGAGAAGTAGCCCACTCACAAGGGTATTTACCTTAGTTTTATCAATGAGTTGGCAAAGACTAAGATGAGGCGATTTTTGAACATATGAGAAAGCTCGAGAGCCTGTTCAAAATAAAAGTGCCGTCTTGCAGAAATTACAAAATGAGTCTTGTTAAGGTGCGAGATAAAGACATACATAAAGTTGTATGCTTTGGATTGAGATCCAAAATAAGGATTGTATGAAATCCGATGGTCAGTTATATGTAACTACCATGTTCTGTCTAAAAAGCCAAAAGTAGTCCTTAAGTAAGCGGACTAAAGTTGGGTGCTTCGGTGCATCGCAACCTTACGCTACTGTATGGTGTTTTGATATACACATTATTGAAATGTGAGACATGCGCTCCTTTAAGGGAAGGAAAGAACACCATAACACATGTTTTATACCGTGTGTGCTTATGTGACCACAGGGATGGGAATTTAATAATATTATTGATCTCACCTTTCCCTATTGTGAGACCCTATTTATATTTCGACCCTTAGAACCCTTAACTTATCCCTGAAGTATGGTTCAATGTGGCTAGCTTAGTTAGTTTCCAAGAGGTCTGGGAAAAATTTAGGCCTGGCAGATCTAACTAGAAAAGTGAGTTGAATCATGATGGATGGCATACAGTAAAAGGGGAAGATAGCCTTCTGATCACTTTCATAAGGTTTCGTGGTTCACTGGCCGGTCTATTATAGTTTCTATGAGTAGAAACATAATAGTGAACACGAAAATTGTTTTATGAGATCATGAATTAAAACAATGAATGTGAGAAGGCAATCTAGGGTTAGGCATACGTGAAGAAGAGGATCTTGTTTTCCGAGACGCTATATATCCCTAACAGGTGTATAGCACTAGTGCTCTCGAGGTATGCTGGTCACACAATCTATTTGCTAGTATAACTGAACATTAAGACTGGAATGCATTCCGTCACGTGCGAGTGGGAGATGATAGAGTTGGGATACGCCCATGACTCTATAAAGGATTGAGTTCCTATTCAGATTAAATTGAGTTATTTAATCTAAATTAAATTACCAAATGAGTTAGACTAGGGTTAAGACTCTAGCTTTTAGGACCTCTATAAATAGAGGTGAGGTCCTCGTAATTTGGTAAAGAGAAAACGTACATGCCGCAAGGCCGCTCGTTCCCACTCACAGTTTTCTGTCTTATTTTCAGGGGATTTAGATTGTGATCTAGCTGCTCTTACCCCGAGTGGGTAAAAGCCAGACCAGTGACCAAAACAAACGAGATCTTGGTAGACGCTTCCGCAACTAGTTTCTGCGCTACAAGAGGTAGGTACATTTATTTAATGTTACCTCCGCATGTTAATTATATATGTATAATTTTCCCATCAGTGTGTGTACATCCTTTTGTGTTCATATTCTTTTTCACATGTACATATCATCCTATGCATAATTTTTTCCATGCATCACATGTATCATTGTAATCTCTTAATCTTTTAATCGTCGAGGACCATTTACATAGCATGATCATGCATTATATGTCATTCATGCATCATTCTAACTCCTTATGTTTTCAGCCATTGTAGACCATTTGCCTAGTTGGTTTAAGGGTTCCGACGGCTACCTTATCAAAGGGTTTTGATTGAGTAACCAAAATCAAAATCAAGTGCAATTAACAGGCATTTAGAATAATTTTCAACAATGGCCAACCCACCAAGAGAGCCCAACACAACCCATGCACTTATTATTGATGAGATGAATAGAAGGTCATAAGAAATGAAAAGGAGGTTTAAAAATTTTAAAGCCCAGATGATGACTATGATGGAGAATTTAACTGCCGCCGTGACACCACCCGCCAGGCAACAACCTACTGCTCTTACCATGTCGCAAAAAGAGCATGATCCAACTAAAGAAGTGTGCCTACCACCAACTGAGCCTAGAGGAGAGGTGCCTTTTGCTCCATCATCTGGACGAAAAGGTAAAGGCAGGTTTTAGATGATGGGTTTCTGGCAATGACATGAGGCATGAAAAGAAGGATGGATGTCCATGAAAAAGAAATTTTAAGGTCTAAACTCGCAACTACTTAGTTTTCCCATAAGAAATTAATTAGTGGTGCTGCGAACCTAGAAGTGGGAAGCCGACTGTGTAGATGTGATAGTTGTGTTGGCACTCGGGGGATAGAAAAAGTATCAGCAATTGGAACAACCCAGAGATATCGCTTCGGCTTAGATAGATCATTGCCTCAAGCATTAGACGAGAACCCACAACTATGGTAAGTTAGGCCGATTAAAAATTGGGACCAACTGAATCACCGTCAGCACACAAGATATCTAGTAGACGATTGCCAAACCCTGAGGGGTCAAGTCTAGGATCTTAAAGAGCTTGTAATCCTTGAAGGAGGGAATAATGTTATGAGATGAGGTAATCATGAGAGCTTATGCCTCAGGGGTAACAATAAGAGAAATGTTGGAGCCACAAAGGTTTCGACCATTGGAATGACTCAAAGCTGCTATACCATCTTAAATAAACCTTTATCTAAGCACCTCACTCATTTTTTTAAGAAGGGGAAATTACAACCAAGGCCTGCCAAACTACCAGAAGTTAGGGGTGTCCCAATCATCGAGCAGATCTGTATTGTGCCTACCATTAGCACACAGGGCATAAAATAGATTATTGCCACGCTCTGAGAGAGTGGATACAGAAATGGGTTGACACCAATCAAATTCCAGATCCAAGGAAGAAGAGAAAGAGATAAAGCAATTATAAGGCCACAACATCACCAATCTTGGGGGCACTGTCCAAAGAATGGGAGCCTGATGTGTTAGAAGATTTTCAAGCAATTTGTGTTAGCAGTAGAGAAAGATTAGACAGAAGCTATTTTTTCTCATAATGTGACATATATGGCTCTGAACTATGTTATGCACTTATTTGTATGACCATATTAATAGTATGGGCTTTTCTTATGTATACATAGTCATATCTTATCACATCATGCATAATAATAGTCATGATCAAGGCATTGGCTCAATAAATGCTATTTTATTTAGTTTAAAAAAAAACATCTTAGTTGCATCCAGCCTAACTCCTGAAGTGAGATAAAATTTGGGAGATAAAAAAATGATAAAAAAAGAGATAAAAAGAAGAGAAAGGGTCTTTGCTTGAACCTGGAATGACATACCAGGACAAGCTACTTCAATTTGTTAACCTAATAGCAATCAAAAATTTCAAAAGTCAATCCTTTGCTTCGTCAGCATCTGGGACGCATACAGTGCAGCCAAGAAAAACCAAGCTCCAATCCTTGATGTGCTGCCTTAGGAGCTGGACTATCAAATTCAAGACGAACGGAGCTCTGGGCCTTTACAAAAAAAAAAGAAAAAAAGAAAGGTAAAAAAAAGAAGAAAAAAAAAAGAGAAAAAAAAAAGAAAAAAAAAACCCAAAGTTTTGTCCTAAACCATCTGAGGCCAACCTGCAACCCAATTTCAACCATTGAAGGCTACCTCAGAAATTAAGTGACCAAAATCGAAAAAAGGCAAAATACGAACTTTCACAGTCAAGTTACAAAAGGAGAGCTCGTCGACTCAGCCAGTTTGCACAAAGGTAAAGATTAAGCTTTTTATGTTGAAAAGCCACTATCGGAAGAGGCATTGTTAGCAACCGTCTCGGCTAAAACAATGATGCAGGATTCAAGAAATCAAGCAATGCCGACAAAATGAAGAAAGTCTCATGGTAAAGGCAAAAATAAAAAAAAATCAATAAGAAGAGAGTAAAAGCCCTGTGGGTTAAAAGCCGAAATTAGGCAATCTTGCTAAAATTGGGCACCCCTCTGGGGTAAAAACTAAAAAGATACCCTAGGCAAAAATTAGGGGCTGAGAGAAATTAGTCAATCAAGAAAACCTAAGAGGTTTGACTAATAATAGGATTCAAATGCGCTCAAGGTGTTACTCCCTGATATTGAATAAAACTTGTGTTTTTACATCACATGTGTATACATGATTATTGTTGTTGCTATATGGTGCATATAAATAGGAACGCATGCATAAGCTGGCCATAAACATGCAATTGAATGGCCAAGAGAAACCTGTTGGGTTTCGTCGGATTAATTCAACATTAACGCAGCGGAATAAAATCGAAACCCGAAACAGGATCCAAGTATTTTCGATTGATTCAAAAGGAAGAGATTAAAATTACTAACCTTTAGAATGAAATTAACTCCTTTAATCAGGACTGAAGACGCTGCCTTTAAGACGAACGTCCTCTATCGGTATCCACACGCACGAACAAATGAACAGAAGTCCCAGGGGTGCTAGCTCCCTTGAATGCGAATGGATTTTCTTTACTTTCTTTCTCAAAGAATAACGGTGGCTCTGTTCTCTTTTCTTTCTTTCTCAAAGATGAAATGTTAGCTCTGTTTTCTTTTCTTTCTTTCTCAAAGATAAAAACGTGAATACAGCCACTCTAATCCTTGTTATTTTGAATAACGTGATTAGTGTTTTTATTAGGGTTAAACTCTTTATTAACATATATCCCATATATAACTGTATATATATTTCAAATCCTTTTCCTCTCAGGAAAAGATAAATGAGGATATTTTCTCTTAATTCAAAATTAAGATATAATATATATATACATATATTTATATATATATATTTATTTATTTATTTATTATTCAAAATAATAAGAAATAATATATTAATACATATTATTATCTCATATTCAAAATAAGAGATATTTATATGTATAAATATATATATATAAATATGTAATTTCAAAATTAAATATAAATACCTATATTTATATTTTATTCCGAAATAACCCAATAAAATCCATTCTGTTCATTTTGCTCTTGGTGTGTGACCCAATAGGTTTATATTATGTTGGCAGTGGGCCTAATCCCATAAAAGCCCACAAGTCATAATTGGTCTCTAGCAAGACATTATGACTACCCAAATAATATAAATATCGTTAGTCCGATTTTAACCTTACAATGTTATTATCCTTTTGTCACATGATATCTTGTTTGAACATAAGTCATGGTTTATGTCAAACTTAAATTGTTCAAACATATAATTTCTCGATCACTAAGCAGACTGATAAATTCAAATGATATTGATGACACTATCAATTCATTCGAGCACGGCCATGCATTTTACAATCCTACTTATCGAGGGGCCCAATAAATATCTCTCTCATTAGAGAGGGACAAATTCCATCTTGATTATTCACTTTCCTCCGCATAATTCTCATTATGTCCGATCATAAACTTTATAATTATCCGATTAAAGATAACGTTTGATTATGTCAAAACATAATGATCCTTATGTAGGAAACTATGATAACCTCAGGTCAAAGGATTCAATAACATATCTATTATAAGATCACTTATGACACTATCCCATGAAGTGATCTTATAGTGGGTCTATCCAGTACTTTGTTCTCTAGCAAGTACCTATAGATTTGATTTATATCAACATATATAATCATCCCATGATTATCAATGCAAATCTATACTAGTCTTAATTTATCTTTATGCCCTTTATTGATAAATGACTAGGGACAACATGAATAACATTGTTATTCATAAACATTACAATAATGTAACATGCCAATAATATCAATGCGAAGAAAACCATTATATAAATGAAAATGTAATGATTACATCAAGGTCCAAATGTTTGGCCTAGGGCATAACCACTAACAAAACCTGTGGCGTGCATAGGGATATGTGTTGGAGCAACTCTCAAGGCAGTGATAACAATACTTCATATGACTAATCCCACTCTTAAAAAAACAAAAAATAAAAAATAAAAAAACAAAGACAAAAAAGGGCTGTTAGAGATGAAAACCATAACTGGCTCTTTGAGCAAAAGTTAGACCAAAGGGTAGGGTGAAAACCTGAAAATAGGCAGTCTATCCTATAAGAAAAAAATAAAATGAATAAAAGCCGCTAGAGTTGGTTGAGTTCATTCCAACCAAAAAATTAGGCACAGGGTCATGTGAAAATCCCCAAAGGGACACATTTCCTGCAAAGAAAAGCTAGTGTAAAAATGCACAAGGGATGCACTACCTTCAATAAATAACTTCCAATGCTTTAAGAGATAAGGCAGTCCGAATAATCTCCCTTCAAGTAAATAGTGTAGAATGCAGGACACGAGTTAGAGTCCTGGGGGCAAAACGCTGTACATCTCATAGCAAAAGGAGCATGCTCGTTGACTAAGGGGCAAAGATGTACACCGGATAGTTCTCTCTGAAAAGCTTATGGGTCAAGGTTCCTAAGCCAAGATGATACTCTTCTGGATCATTGGTGGCATCAGACAGTATAAGCAGTACCCTCAATAAGTCCCTTAACCACCTAGGATGTGGTCTATCCCTTTTTGAATCTCATGTGCATCTTGCATGTACAATCTTTTGCATATCTCTTTGCACAATTTTACATGTGCATAGCCTTTCACGATGCCCAACATGCATTCACACAAGCATGAAATTTGTATATATCTCACATATGCAATTCTTTGCGCACATTTCATGTACATAATTTCTACATACATGTGACACATAATTCTTTTCACATGTTTAGCATGCATATCAAAAGCACATATCACATGCATTTAATCCTTTACACATATAGCTGTGTACACATAATTTTTGTACATAATCCTTGGCATGTATTGTGTGTATATAGTTTTGTATATGTATTTAACACACATAATTCCATACACACACACACAATCTTTTATATACATTGTTGTGTACATAACTCCGAGGGAAAGGTTCGAATAGACCTCATGCGCAAATATGATCCAAGAGATGGATTCAGCTCAACATTGTCAACCACTGTATTTGGCATAAAATCATATGGGTATGTACAGAGGAGGGACACCTAGAAGAACAAGCGTATTCGGGCACACCATGCTGATGGCAATCAAGAATCATACAAATCTATAGAAAAAAAGACCTTTGGATTGCCCACACGTACCTTGGTTGTCGGCAATTAGGTACAACTTCAGCTCAACATCGGTGCTCATCCATGCTGGACAATCAGATCAAGATGAAGTCCTCACGGAAAGGAATCCCGCAGACTCGTGCCAAAGAGGACATTTAAAAGAGCAAGCCTATTCGCGCACACCATGCTGGGGGCAATCAGGTAAGTTTCTTTGTCATAAAGTGTAAAGGTTGGAAAAAACACTTAAAATATAAGGTTCGCCAAAGTGCAGATTCAAGATCCATCAAAAAATTGAAAAATGCAGAATGCACTTGAGGTGTAAATTCACATAAAAAAAATATCCCAATTGTAAAGCTTCAAAAAAATTAGAGACTTTTTTAAAACAAAAATCACAAAAAAATCAGGACCAAAATCCTCTTAAGAAACACTAAAAATTCTAAAATCTATCTGCCTATATGCAAGTATCAAAATGGCAAATCTAATTTCCTCTAAGGAGGCTCAAAATGTAAGTCTCTCAGTAAGCATCTAAGAGTAAGCATATAAGCCTCTTAGTTAGCATCAAAGCCTCTCAGTGAGCATCTCATCTCTCAATGAACATCTAAATCTCTCAGTAAGCATCTAAGCCTCTCAGTGAGCATCAAAGCCTTTCAGTGAGCATCTAAGCCTCTCAGTGAGCATCAAAGCCTCTCAGTGAGAATCAAAGCCTCTCAATGAGCATCTAAGTCTCTTAGTGAGCATCTAAGCCTCTCAATGAGCATCTAAGCCTCTCAATGAGCATCAAAGCCTCTCAGTGAGCATCTAAGTCTCTCAGTGAGCATCTAATCCTCTCGGTGACCATCAAAACCTCTCAGTGAGCATCTAAGTCTCTCAGTGAGCATTTAAGCCTCTCAATGAGCATCAAAGCCTCTTAGTGAGCATCTAAGCCTCTTAGTGAGCATAAATTTTCAAAGTCTCCCTGCAAGCACAAAGCCCTCTTAAGAGGCATACAGGTTTTTTTTCAATAAGGAGGCTCTGGATTGAGATGATAGAGGGATCGGTATCTGGTATGTCATAGTCGGTAAAGCAATCCAAGAGGATGATATACACACTTTGGAAGTCTAGAAAATGACTCGATGCAATCAAGAGGATGATATCTGCACTTTGGAAGTTTAGAAAATAATTCGGTGCCATCCTAGAGGACGATATTCATATTTTGCAAACCGTTCACCAGGAAACAACCAACCATCCTTTAGGGGACACTCATCTGACATCGACACTAACAGGTACGTGCTACCATAGGTACGTATCTCTTTCCTATGCCCTGCACATTTATTTTGCCCATTTTTGTAGGAAAAGAGGTTCAGGATTAGTGCCAGCAAAGACGTCAGCATTCAGATACCTTGCCAACCCGACGGTGGTTAGCAACTAAACACTATGCCGACCCGATGGTGGTTAGCAATCAGATACCCTACCGACCCGATGGTGGTTAGAAATCAGATACCCTGCCGACCCGATGGTGGTTAGCAATCATATACCCTGCCGACTTGATGGTGGTTAGCAATCAGATACCATGCTGACCCGATGGTGGTTAGCAATCAGATATCATGCCGACCCGATGGTGGTTAGCAACCAGATACTATGCCGACACGATGGTAGTTAGCAATCAGATACCATGTCGACCCGATGGTGGTTAGCAGCCAGATACCATGCCGACTCGATGGTAGTTAGCAATCAGATACCATGCAAGCCTAATGGTGGTTTGCAAGATATCAAGTGAGATGTGGTTGAATACACTTACAACTCAACGACAACAATCTCATGCCGTGCAGGCCTCATGGTGGTCGGTAAGACAAATGCAGTATATCAAATGAGTTGTGGTAGAATACGCTCATAGCTTAGCGATAACAATCTCATGCCGTGCAGGCCTGACGGTGGTCAGCAAGATAAATGAGGTATATCAAATGAGTCGTAGTAGAATACGTTACAACTCAACGGTGACAATCATTTGTCATGCAGACTTGATGGTGGTTAGCAAGCTCAACGGTGACGATGATATACCAAAGTCCCAGAGGTGACGAGCATATGCCTGGAAGGATTAATCGAAGTCTTAAGAGCAAAGGCTTCAGAACGACTTAGTGGCGACAATCAAAAGCCGTAATCCATGAACTCCAACACAAAAAAAAGGTAAGGACTGCCTCAGGTACGCGCTTCTTTCCTTCTTCTCTGAATTTTAGCTCACCTAGGCACGCATGCACTAACTTCCCCAAAATTGGGGGCAACTGTAGATATCTGGTCCCAAGCCAGCCCAGATCAGGGTTACCCAATGATGAAATTTGATGCCTATTCACAAGAAAAAAAAATGGATGTGATGGTTTCCTTATAAAATTTACTTTTTAGAAATAAAAAAAATAACAATATCCAAAAATAAAAAATAAAAAAAGGAGTTTAGAAATTATAGTGTTTTAGTACAAATTACACTTTAAAAAAAAATATTGGATGTTTTTGGCCGCCGGTGTGAGAGGTCAGGCTCCCTTGCGCGCTAGGAGAGCGCCAGCGCACAGGGCACACGCGCGGGCATCGCTCGCCCGTACGCCCGTTGCTCATAGGCTGGCGTGCATCGCCTGTGCACAGGCAGCCCGTCGCTCGCCTGCAACGGCCGCTGGTCGCCCACAGTTTGACGAAAAATAGATTTTTCATCCAAAATCGGGATTTTTTCCCCAAAACTGATTTTTTATCCAATATTTTTGGAATTTTTATTATTTTTTTTCAATTTTTAAAATTGAGATAAGGGATAATCTGATTTAATTTAAATTCTTTTTCTAATCAATTAGGTTTTTTCTCTTAAGTCATATAAATAGAAAAATATAAAAAGAGAAAAAGGGGGGGGGGGGAAGGGAATTCTTTTAGGTTAAAATTTTCTTTTCCTTTTCTACTTCTTGAAGGGAATTCTCTCTACATTTCTGTTTGAGTTTTCTTCTTCCAATAAATTTCTTAAGATTTCAAAGATCAATTCTTAATCAATAATTTTTCTTGAGACAAAAAAAAAATTAATATTTTGCTCTTGAGAATTTTATTTTCTTCCATTATTTTTTTAAGCAATTTTTTTTATTGGAATAAAATTCCAATTTTTATTATTTTTAATTCTAATTTTGTGTGTCAAAACAAGGAAATCAATTATATATTTCTTTCCATCAAATCCGAATTCTAAGGGTAAACATTCTGAGTTTGATCCTATATTTCTTTTATTTATTTATTCACAGGCATTTAATTGCCATGTAGATCTTAGATATATTGCGTATTTATTTATTTTATGTGATCTTAGATGTAGATTTAACATTTTTTGTTAAAATTTTTTATTCCTTTCTTATTTATTTACTTGATTGTTCATTCTTTATTATTATTATTATTATTATTATTATTATTATTATTATTATTATTATTATTATTATTATTATTATGTTTTTACATATCAACTTATTAATATGTTAATTTATTTGTTTCATCATGTCATTTAATTTATTTTTCATTTACGATGCATGCATTTTATTCCATTTTATTTTGTTCATCTTTTTTATATGTTTTTAATTGATGATTGATTTAATTACTAACAATGGTTTCATTTGTGTTTGTTTTGATTCCAATACTTGTTTTCCTTATTTGGGTATTCTCGCGAGCAAATTAGGAGATCCATAGGACTCGTTTGGTTTGACTTATTATTTTTATTTTTTGTATTATTTTCTTTTTTGGTCTTTTTAATTCATTTGTCATGTAATTTGCAATAACATTATTTATTTTATGTACGTTAAAAAAGAAAATCACAAAATATTTATATTAATTAATTTTTAATATTTTCTAATTAAATGGGATCAATGTTCTAGTTTTCCCATCGAAATACGTTGTCACATTTATTTTTTTAAGCATGCATGCGAGGACCAATGCCTTCACCTCAAATTGAATATCCCGCTTTATGCATGATTTACATGTCCTTTTTATTGGGAGTTGTATTTCGCCCATAGTTTTATTGTAAATTATTGTGCTTTTATTTACTTTATACTTAATTTACTTAATTTACTGCTTTCATCATATGGTTGATCTGCACTTTAATAACTGCATTTAAATGTATGAGAAAAGAAATGAAATCTTAAATTCAAAACTCGATTGTAACTTTGACCAAGGTATGAATAAGAGTGGAGTCCCGAACTCTCACTAGTCTTAGGTTCACGAGGTTAGATGAACTTTTCTAATGTTCTATTGGAAAGGGAATTCCAAAATATCTCCTGCTGCCCAAAATAGACTCATACGCATTGTCTTAGGCTTCACGAGCTTAGATGAACCCTTCCAATGTTCTAATGGAATGGGGAATTCCAAGATATCTCTTGTTGCCCAAAATAGACATATACGCATCATCTTAGGCTCAACGAGGCTAGATGACCTTTCCCAATATTTTATTGGGTGACGACTCCAAAACACCTTTTGTTGCCCAAAATAGACGCCCTTGTAATCTCTTTCAAGTTCTAGGAATCTCTCTTGAATGCCCTAAAAGCTGGTTTTCGGGGCCTTTGGGGTTCGGTGCGCATCATAGCAGGCTAAATTATTAATCCAACTATGGTTCATTGCTCACATTATATAAAATCCACACATTTACATATAGCAATATATTAACAATCAATATCTTGCATTCATAGATGTAGCTTGTCACACACATTTATAGTCTCACATGCATGTTTATTCATAGGCAACAACATAATTCATGCAACATAGGACATTTAGAAAATGTCCCAAACTTGAGACTCTGTCGTGCTCGCAACAGACCTTGACAATCCCTTCTGTCGCACTCGTGGCAAAAGTCACGCACGCGACAAAACCAACCAACGACTTCTGTCGCACTCGCGATAGAACACAAACTGGCATCTTTGCCCGTCAGAGCACTCTACTATGCCTGTGCCCTGTTGCGTCCCGACAGAGGCTGAACTTCATGTTAAAAGCTCCACTCCACAAACCTCTTTTTCATGCACTTTGCAATAACCACACAAATGACTTCCAAAACCCAACCTCACATCATATTCTGCAATCATGGCCTTCTAACCATATGTTCACCTACACGTTAAATTTACAATGGCATAAACCTAATAATAATTGAACTTAAGCCTAAGGAGTTATGGCCAATGGGACATCACATGCTCCAAAAGCCCTCCTATAGGATTTAACTACACTTATTAGGCATTTTTGAAGACCTTAGAGCCCTCAAATCAACATGACCATTTCTACAATAATTATAGGCACATATCTTAGGAACCTAATCCCATTAACCTCATTCATTTTAGAGTCACACAACTCAAGTTATGACCCAGACAAGACTAGTAGGTCAAATTACCCTACAAGACCAGTTTTACCATATCAAGCTGTTCAAACTTGAAAACACAAAGTTGGGATATCCAATACTCCAAACTCAATCTAAATTACCAATACTCATACTTGAACACTTTGGCACATTCAAATTCATAATAAGCACTCATTAATTCAAGAATCACATGGTCAATTTCTCAATTCTTCAACATAAAGTTTCATGCATTAAAATAAATGTTTCTCATAGCAATCAATTTGGCATAATAAATTCATATCTTCCAATCACTTCATCACAGAGCTTATTTATATATTTCAGACATTTAAGCAATCAATTTAACACATGATTCTCAGTTTCCTAAACCTCTTCTCCTAAGCTCCAATATGCTCACTTGGCACTAGGTTGTCCCACTTTCTCCTTCCCTTTATCCTTTCTTGGTTTAACCACTTGACTAGATGCAAAAACAACACAATACAAACACCATTTGACACAATCAGTAGAAATTCAAATGGATTAAATTGAAGAACAAGGAGAACGGATGAAGAAGGGAATAAGAAGAACTAAAGAGAGAGGATAACAAATCAACATGCCAAAATGGAAGTATTCTCTCTCCTCAAATCCCTTATATTGCATGCATTTGGTGAGGTGGCAAAAGCAAATGGTGACACCCGGATTTCCACTACCAATCTCCTAATCTTGATCAACTTAATTAATCCCCACTAACATTTAATTACTCCTCCTTTAACTTAATCATGCACAACTACTTATTTAACCACTAAACTTATTTATTTTATGCAATTAAGTCCTCATTTCCAATTACATTTAGGTCCAAAATTAGCAAACTCAAATCAAATTTACCCAATTACCCTAATGAAGCCAAATTACAACTAGGGTATATTTCGAGCCATTATAACTCTCCCCTCCTAAAAAGAATTTCATCCATGAAATTCATTTCTGTTTCAAACAAATAAGGATACTGAGTTCGCATTGCTGCTTCCGGTTCCCATGTCGCTTCCTCTATCCCATGATGTTGCCAAAGCACTTTCACTAACGGAACTTGCTTATTTCGAAGTTGCTTCACTTCTTTTACCAATATTGCTTTAGGCTTCTCATCATAGGAGAAATCCGGTTGCACTTGCACAGATAGAACATGTGAGTCATCTGAACGATATCTTCAAAACATAGACACATGAAAGGCATCATGAAGCTTAGCCAAAGCTAGCGATAAAGCTAACTGATTTGCTACTATCCCAACTCTTTCTAGCACTTCATACGGTCCAATGAATCTCGAACTCAGTTTCCCTTTCTTTCCAAACCGGAGCACTTTTTTCCACGAAGACACTTTCAAAAAGACCTTATCACCCACTTCAAACTAAATATCCTTTCTTTTCAAATCCGCATAGGACTTTTTCCTGTCACTTGTAGCTTTCAATCTCTGCTGAATAATCTTCGCTTTCTCTTCTGTATCTCTTACCAAATTAGAATCAATTATCTTATGCTCGTTCAATTCTGTCCAACATACAAGGGTTCGACACTTCCTTCCATAAAGAACTTCATAAGGTGCCATGCCGATACTCACCTGATAACTATTATTGTACGCAAATTCCATCAATGGAATGTACTTACCCCAACTCTTAGAAAAATCCAAAACACAGGCTTAGAATAAATCTTCTAACACTTGAATTACCCTTTCTGACTGTCCATCAGTCTGCAGATGGAGTGCTGTACTGAAATGCAATCTTTTTCCAAGTGCAGATTGCAAACCTTTCCAGAACTTTGAAGTAAACCTCAGATCTCTGTCAGATATAATAGACAAAGGAATACCACGCAGTCGCACAATCTCATTCACATACAGTTCAGCCAACCGATCCATAGAGTATTCGAGTCGAATCGAAATGAAGTGAGCAGACATAGAAAATCGATCAACTATTACCCATACAAAATCGTTTTGTTTCGATGTCATTGGAAGACCAGTGACAAAACCCATGGTAATATTATCCCACTTAGGATTCAGCAAACCCAATGGAACTTGATGTTTTGCTTTCACTTGTTGACAAGTTAAGCACTTAGAAACATACTCCACCACATCTTTCTTCATACCATGCCACCAATAAAACTGTTTCAAGTCCTGATACATCTTATTGCCACGTGGATGCATAGTAAAAACTATATTATTCGCTTCATGCAAAAGCTTCTTTCTCAACTTTTTATCACTTGCTACACACAACTGATCCCGATAATACAGAACATCTTCCTCATTCACAGAATAGTCAGTCTCATCACCATTCCTGACTGACTGCAGAATCTATTGCAACTTATAATCATCTTTCTGTGCATTCACTATCTCACTCCTCAAATTAGGTCTTGCTCTCAATTCAGCCACTAAAGCCCCATCAGATGCAAATCTCTATTCGACATGTCGCAATGTCAAAGCCGAAGCTGACTTTCTACTCAATGCATCAACCACTACATTAGCTTTTCCAGGATGGTAATCCACAATACAGTTATAGTCCTTAAACAGTTCAAGCCATCTCCTCTGTCTCAAATTCAACTCTTTTTGAGTAAGCAAATTTTTAATACTTTTG
Source organism: Excoecaria cochinchinensis (assembly GCA_947683425.1). NCBI lineage: Eukaryota > Viridiplantae > Streptophyta > Magnoliopsida > Malpighiales > Euphorbiaceae > Excoecaria > Excoecaria cochinchinensis. The sequence goes on along the minus strand of CANTUQ010000021.1, from coordinate 8,442,402 downwards.
TGATCAGTGAAAATTTTACACCTTTCACCATACAAATAATGGCGTTAAATTTTCAAAGCAAACACTACTGCAGCTAACTCAAGATCATGCATTGGAGAATTTTGCTCATGCTGTTTTAACTATCTCGAAGCATAAGCTATTACTTTCCCATCTTGCATCAATACACATCCCAATCCAATTCCAGAAGCATCACTATACATAGCATACTCTTTACTTGGAATGGGTCGAGTCAAGATTGGTGCCTCAACTAGCATCCTTTTCAACTGTTCAAAACTAGCTTGACACTTATCTAACCACACAAACTTAACTCCCTTATGAAGCAACTTGGTATGCGAAGAAGCAATAACTGAAAACCCTTTCATAAAATGCTGATAATAACCCGCTAAACCTTAGAAACTTCTAATCTTATGCACATTTTTGGGCGGTTTCCAATTCACAACTGCTTCTATCTTAGCTGGATCAACTTTAATACCCTCAGAAGAGACAACATGACCCAGAAAAGATACTTCCTTAAGCCAGTACTCACACTTACTGATTTTCCCTCAAAGTCTGAAGCACAATTCTCAAATGCTGCTCATCTTCCTTCTCATTCCTCAAATACACCAATATGTCATCAATGAACACCATTATAAACTGATCCAAGTATTGCCTAAACACTCTATTCATCAAGTCCATAAATGTTGTAGGCGCATTAGTCAACCCGATTGACATTACTAGAAATTCATAATGACCATGCTGAATCTTAAATGTAGTCTTTGGTATATCCTCCTTCTTAACTTTTAGCTGATAGTACCCCGATCTCATATCAATCTTTGGGAACACACTAGCTCGTCTCAACTGATCAAACAAATCCTCAATCCTTGATAAAGGATATCTATTTTTCATTGTCACCTTATTAAGCTGTCTGTAATCAATGCACATTCACATGGTAGCATCCTTTTTCTTAACAAATAACACTGGAGCTCCCCAAGGGGATACACTTGGTCATATAAAACCCCTATCTAACAACTCTTGCAATTGAGTCTTCAATTCTTTCAACTCAGTAGGAGCCATTCGATAAGGTGTCTTAGAGATAGGTGCAGTACCCGGCACAATCTCAATCGACAGCTCTACTTTCCTTACTGGTGGTATACCAGCCAACTCTTCTAGAAACACACCAGGAAATTCCTTCACTACTGGTATATCCTGTATTCTAACTTGTTCCCCTTTTAAACTAACACAAGGGCCAGAAAGGGTCCACATCCTTTTCTCAAAGACCTATACACTTGCATAGCAGAAATTACATTCACTAATGGATTAGAATGCACACCCCTCACAATCACCTTAGACTGTTCTGAACTACCAAACACAACTATTTTCTTTCTACAATTAACAATAGCTTGGTGCTTACTTAACCAATCCATGCCCAGAATTAAATCAAACTCATCAAAAGTCAATTCTATTAAATCCACAGGAAACACTTGACCTTGAATCACTAAAGGGCAATCTCTATACACTTTATTCACATTAATACTACTCCTCGACAGACTAGTCACACATATATCATAATCTAAATAATCAACAGTAGACATCTTATCACATAATTTCTTAGAACACACATATGAATGCATAGATCCAGGGTCAATCAATGCAAACTTTACTATATCAAAGAGTAGAAAAGTACCAGCTATAACCTCTGGCGCATCCTGCTCCTCACGAGTTTTCATAGCATAAGCCCGTGCTAGTGTTGTAGGAGGTCGACCAATAGATTTTGACACTGCACCACCTCTGGACTGGCTACCTCATTCACGATTTGCTAGAGGCAAATTAGATCCACCTCTATTAGCTACTTGCTAATTCCCTGCCACTTCATAGGCTTTTGGACAGTTAGCGAAGAAGTGCTCAGTGCTCCCACATCAGAAACATGCACCAGTCAACCTCTAACATTCACCCTTGTGATGCTTACAATAATGAGGACATTCAAGCACATCATTTCTGTTACCAGACACACCCCTTCCAGTATCGGATGGATAAGAAGATCCTTACTTTATGCCTCTAGTAGCTAGATTACTAGCTGACTCAGCTGGAGGTGCCACTTGAGATTCTCTCGATCTCTTACCCGAATGTGCCCCACCTCTATTAGAATTCCTTCTCTGCATTCTTTCCCTCTGAACTTCTTGTGATCTTTCAACTCTCATAGCTGCTTGAACTATCTAATAGTAGCTCATAGTCTGAGAAGTAGTCAGAGAGATCAGTAATGCCTTTATTGGCTAATTCAAACCTTCCTTAAATTGTTGGCAATGAAACTCTTCTATAAGCACGCCTTCAGGTGCATACTTACTAAGCCTGTAGAACTCTTTCTCATACTCTGCTACAGATAAGGCTCTCTGTGTTAAGTTGAGAAATTGCTTCCAATTTGCTTCCCGATACGCCTTAGTAATGTACTTATTACCGAATTCTTGAACAAATAACTCCCAATTGATCGGATTCGGGAGCAATGGATGCCTTAAGACCAACTTCCACTAGTCATATGCAGATCCTTGCAGAAGAGATACCACACACTTCATTTTCTGCTCGGGAAGGCATCTAAGCTCATCAAGTACACTGTGAACTTTCTCAATCCAATATTCTGCCCTAAAAGACTCATCCAAACTGGTACCATAGAACTCTTCTGCCCTATGTTTCCTTAACAATTCCAATGGAGCTTTCGATGAGGTCATATGATCCAACACCCTCGCTATGTCTTGTGACATGTTGAGCAAATCTTCTGGTACCATTGGAACATCTGGTCTTATATCCTTTGGTATAGATGGTCCGGACACAGACACTTCAGGTTCCCTCGGATTGACGCTTTCAGTGGTCTCTTCTCTCGCATCATGAGAAGGATCCATTGATCTGATATAGACACAAGGACGTCCGCATTAGGTCAACACAATTATACGTATCCAATTCTATACTATGACCAGAAATGACTAAACCTAGGCTCTGATACCACAACCTGTAACACCCATCCCCAACCAGTCTCATAGCTTCGCTACGGGAGACGAAGATGGTCATTACAACATGCATTAACCATCATATAGCATAACCGCATACAATTAAATCACATGCAGAAACCTAAACTAACAAATTTCATTCAGATGTAGCGATATCAAACACATACTTTCAACATACTATCAACTTGCATTACATATCTTATTCAGTTGATACCTTATAACTCTTTACATGCCAAAACTATTAATTACGTTATACATAATATAAAATACCAAAAAGATACACTAAGCAGTAGACCCTAGTGTTGACCAAGAAGATGCGGGACCGTTCTTCGGTTACGCTTCACTTCGGAACCTACACGGATTAACACCCATGCTAAGCGATAACGCTTAGTGGGGAAACAATATACAGTATACATATATTCATAAAAATCATTGTATAACATCAAATATATGTTCTATATTCATTTCTTCATCATAAACATGCTTCATAATCATAACATTGAGCATATCTCAGTCCACATATAGCATGCTTAGAGAGTCATATTCAAATATCACAATATCACATGACAATCTTATAACTCCTTACATTCACATTCTTATATCGTATAATATTCCCATTGCTCATTTTTGTTCATTCATTCATTAGTTACCTTGCATGCAATTTATAGATGTGGATAATGGGGTATCGTATTTGTACTCGTAAGTACCACATTTTGCATTTGTATTCGAAGATACACACTTTCGCATTAGTACCTATAGGTACCAAAATAATTATCAATATATATATATACACTTTTGTGAACCCAAGAAGGATTCTATACGCATTGATTCCAAATGGAATCAAATACTTCGACTGCAGCACTTTGACCCTATAGGCATGCCTATCTATCCACTACTCGATTTTTAGGCTAAATTATTAATCTAATTATGGTTTATTGGTCACATTATATAACATCCACACATTTACAGATAGCAATATCTTAACATTCAATATCCTTCATTTATAGATATAGCTTATCATACACATTTATAGTCTCACATACATGCTTATTCATAAGCAAAGCATAATTCATGCAAAATAGGTGTGACGCGCATCGAACCCCGAGAGGCCTCGAACGGCTTGCTTTTAGGGCGATCAAGAGAGGTTCGTGAAAACTTGTAAGAAATTACAAGTGCATATATTTTGGGGAACAAAGAGGTTTCTTGGAGTCACCATCCATTAGAACATTGGGAAAGGTCGTCTAGCCTCTGTGAGCCTAAGATAGCGCTATGCATCCATTTTGGGCAAGCCAAAGATATTTTGGAGACCCCACCCCAATAGAACATTAGGATGGTCCTCTAACCTCGTGGAGCCTAAGACTATGCAAATTAGGCCTATTTTGGCAATAAGAGATATCTTGGAGACCCCACCCCAACGGAACATTAAGATGGTCCTCTAACCTCATTAAGCCTAAGACCAGAGATAGTTCAGGACTTTCTATTTATTCATACCTTGATTAAATTATGATGGAGTTTTGAATTTAAGATTTCATCCCTTTTCTCATTCATTTAAATGCAGTAATTTAACGCGCATGTCAATCATAAAATAAAAGCAGTAAATAAAACAAGATTAAAATAAAATAAATTAAAATACAATAAATTACAACAAAACTAGGGGTGGAATATAACCCCTATTGTAAATAACAAGCGGATCATACATAAATTGGGATATTAATTAAGAATGAGGACATTGGTCCTCGTATGCACATTTACCAAAATGATTTAAAGCGTCAATTTTATTTGCTAAGAAAATAGGACATTGGTCCTCAATTTATTAATGAAAATCCCAATTCAATTACTATAAATATTTAACCATTTTCAGGTGTTAGCGGAATGAAATAATATTTACAATAATAATACATAAGATAAAAAAGGGTAAGGGTAAAAGAATAAAACCCGAGTGAGGATTCTCAGATCATTGCGGTGTCCTCCATTTTAATATCAACCAAATAAAACAATGAAACTCACAAAAAAAAAAAATCATGTTAGTGCCTTAATTAGGACAAAATAAAATGTGTGAAATTAAAAAATGATAAAAATCCAGGAGAAATAATCATAAAAATAATGGGGAAATAAGTGGTAAAAGAAAGAAGAAAAATGGAGGGGAGAAGGCCCAGGGACAGCCCAAGGCTTGTGAGCGACGGGCGTCCCTAGGATGACCGGCGGGTGGAGGCCGAAACCCTCGATGGCCCTTTGTTCGGATGAGCGATGGCCCTCTTCCTGTCGGTCACCCCAGACCCAGAAAAATGTAGCAATTCAAGCAAAAAAATCCTTTTTTTTACATAAAATATGATTTTACGTATAAAATCAAAATGAAATTATTAAAAGCGAAGGAGATCGATCTAGAACGTTTACCCTCGAAATATTACCTTTAAAGGTGAAGGTTGCGTGGTTTTTGTTCCTCGAGTTCTAGAAGGATTGATCCGTGATGTGTGATTTCAAAAAAATTTTGGATTACGAAAATCGTATTTTGAAAACAAATCAAGAAAAGAAAATTATATTTTTCTTTCTCGACGTCTTGGTAGCAGTTATGAATGCTAAAATGACTGGATCAAATAGAAATGAATTAATGCCGTTCCCTCGGATTCACCTTAATTTGGAGAATATTTGAGGACAATTTTTTGAAAAAAAAAGAAAGCAAGAAAACTTTTGTAGGAAAATTTTCTGTAGGAATTGCTAAAATACTCTTTTTTGGTAAAAACTGCTAACCGCGAATAGTGAGCCTCCATCCCCTATTTAGAGGTTTAGGAAAATAATTCAAATAAATTCAAATTTAGAATTTAAATTTGAAAAAGATTTTTGTAATCAAAATCAAAACCGAATGATTTGCAGAATATTCTCAAAATTAAATCCAAGATTTAAAAATATTTGAAAAGATTTAAAAGATTTTGAAAAGATTTAAGAAATATTTTTGAAATCTTGGGAGATATCTAAAAAAATCTGGAAAATCTCACCCAAATAACATCAGATCATCGATCGACGGGCATCAGTGGAGTACCGACGGGCGTCGCTGATGGAGTACACTTGGTCTTTTGGTTGGTGGACCATTCATGAGAGACAGAAGCTGAGTGATAGTTGTCTCTCGCGAGAAGTGGGCGTCTCTCGTACGGGCGATGGGCGTCGCTCAACAGGAGAGACGGTCTCTGCAGGTGAGCGATAGTCGGTGCTCGTCGTGAGAGATAGGTCTCTCATGCGAACGACGGGCATCACTCCCGTGAGAGACGGGCTAGTTCGGCGTGAGGCATAGGCGCCGCTCACGCGAGAGGCGGACCGTCTAGCGATGGGCGTCTCTTCTACAGACGGTATACCCCAACGGTGGAGCAAAATCCAACTTTTCAAAATATGAACTCCTCCTGATCCCCTAAAATCTCCTATTATCGAGAAGAATCCTCAATCCTTGTAAAATTGGAGAATGAAAACTTGCAACTTTCATGCATTTGTCTGAAAACAGACATTGATCTCTTCATCGGGTAACTCTGATCTGCACTGCCTTAGGACCCGGTGTTTATAGTTGCCCCCAATTTTGGGGAAACTAGTACACTAGTGTCTAGATGAGCCAAAATTCAGAGAAAAAAGGAGGAAATGAGTACCTGAGGCAGTCCTTACCTTTTTGCTATTTTGTTGGATCCGGTGACCTGTTGCTGTAGAGTAATAGCATATTCTACCACGACTCCTTGGCAAATTACCCGACCACCTTCATACTGCAGACCTCGTCTTGGCTCGCACAATGTATGAGCGTCGTGAGAGGAAGTGTTATCCAACTGCAATGCACTTGCAATTTGTTCCATTGCATGTATACCACTAGCCTCATCTCGGCTTGCACGGTGTCTGAATGTTGAGAGGTAGTGTTATCCAACTACAACCCTATTGCGATCTGTTCTATCGCGTGTGTCCCACTGGCCTCATCTTGGCTTATGCGGTATCCTTGCTGTGAGAGGTATTGTTATCTAACTACAAACCTGTTGCGATCTGTTTTATCACGTGTGTCCTGCTGGCCTCGTCTCAGCTTATGCGATATCCTTGCTGTGAGAGGTAGTGTTATCTAACCACCCCTTGGCTGCGATTTATCCTATCGCATGTGTCTCGCTGGCCTCGTCTCGGCTTGCGTGGTGTCCTTGCTAACCCCCATCCGATTTGCAAAGTGTATGATTGAGCATTCTGTCCTGCTAGCCTCTTCCGGGCCTGCAAGGTATGATTTTTGATTTGCTAACTCCTATCTAATCTGCAAAGTATGACTTTTGATTTGCTGACCATCATCTGGCTAGTAGAGTATCACTGTCGACCATCCTTGGATCGGTGTGACGTCATGTTCCTGTGGTTATAAAAGATTTTCATCAATTCATTGTGAGTCAATTTATTTTGAAATCTTATAAATGATTTTTATGTTGTAATTTATTTCCTTTTTCTTACTTATTCATGTTATGAAAGGTTAAAAAAATATAAGTAAGATGTTAGCCACAATGTAAATGTACAAAATGAAATATAAATTTAACAAAATGTAAATGTCAGTTTCCATCAACAAAATACAAATTTTGTACAACACATATACAAATACAATCAAATAGACTCCCTAAACAAGCTAGAGAGGGAAGTAATCTGAGGGCTCCTCCAGGTCCTCCTCATCATCCGACACATGCACTGGCTGGCTCCGAGATGACAATGCGGACGGCCCGGCTTTGCAGGTAGAGGGACTACTGGGAGGTGCTGAAGGCTTGGTCCCTAGATCAAAATGCGGCAGGACGACTATCGGTGTAGATACTGGCTATCCTGTAGCTTGGGTGGCCTGCTGGAACAGGACCTGAGCATATCAATCCAGGAAAGGCTGAGCGCAAACCCTGAGGAACTCTAAGGTGTCTCTGACTATGCCACCCAGCTCTGTAAAGGCCCTCGACAGTCTCATAATCTGATCCCTGGCCGAGTCCCTGATACCCATGAGGCTGGTCTCCATCTACTCCCAAAACACCCTGAGGGACGCAAATACAGGCAGTATAGCACCCTCCAAGGCCTCTATCTAGAACCTGAGGGCGCTGACTGACTCATCCACCATCTGGACAGCCGTATCTACCCTCTGAGCTGTTGTGTCATGGGAGGTGCTCAAACTCTGCCTGAGCTCCTCAATGAGCCTCCCCTGATCCTGTATAACCCTCTTCTGCTGGCTCAGCCGCTCCTGTATAACTTGGTCTCACTCCTCGAGATGCTCGAGGAGCGCTCGGTCTCTCTCCTCCTGTCGATGCTGCATGGAGGCGAGGATAGAGGTCATGGCTACTATAAGATCCGGCTGGGCTAGCTGAGGTGATGGTAATGGGGCCAAAGGTCCCAGCTTTGTTGTGTGCTCCGGAGGAGGTTCCATGGAGGTAGATGCCCCCAGATGTCCTGTCCTGCTGTAACGATGGAACCTCCTAGTCTCTTGGGGCACTGACCCCTGGACCCGTGATGGAGGGGGAGGAGTGGGGCTCTGAACTCTCTGTACTGGAGGAGTAACTAACAGCTCGTCCACACTGAAATCTATGGCCATGTCGAAGGGGGTTTGCGGCTGCTCCTCCTCTGCCTGAGACTATTGTGGAGGCTGTGGCTCCTGGTATCCTTGCTACTGTGGAGGCTGCTCCTCCATCCGAGGCTCCTCATCTGCTAGCTGGAGTGACGGGAGGCCAAACGTCCACGTAGTCTCATGTATAGAGAGCAGCCGATACTCCTCTGCCTGACCTGTCACCTATGCAATCATCCCTATGGTCAAGGCTGCTAGTGCATGCACATAAATGCTTTCCTCTACTGCAGGCCCAAGAATATCTTGAACAGCTCCCAACTGCAGCAACAATCTAGTCACCACTCCTCCTACCCATACCATAGGGGTTAATCCCCGTGACACTCTAACCAGGTTAGCCACAATCTCGTGGCTAATATTGAGTCGAGAACCTGCTACCATGGCCCATAGACACCAAATCTTCGCTTTGTTCACTTAACCTAGATGACCTGCCCGTCCCAGGTAAGAGCTGGAGAGTTCTCTGTGTATATACTGCAGTGCCTATGATGAGAGTACCGTACTCTTCACTGTATCGTGGTCATACGGCACTCACGGAATGGTGATCATCTCCCAGTGCTGTCTCCTAACAGCCCTCTGGGGAACTATGATGTCATCTCCAAATGGTAGCCCCATGACCTCGGAGAACCTCTGGTGTATAATGCTGTAATGGTATCCTCAGACCCAAAACTGTATGACCCCCTCCTTGGTGTCTGATCTCTAAAATCCCCCATAGTAAAGCGTAGCAAAAAACTCCTGTACGACCTCGGGGTGAGTCTACAATGACGACCACAAGAATTCCGTCCATCTTGCAACTGCTACCAAAGCGTCTACCTCCTCCAGCATCCCCATACTCTCTAAGAAAGGTCTGGAGATGAAGTGGCTGGATCGAAACTGTACGCGAGCTAATGCTCTGAATCTCTCCCTAGCCTCGTCGTTCATCCACATAGGAGCCTGAGGCTCAGCCTGATCACGGGGAACATTACGTCGCGGAGGCATCCTGAAAATAAGATGAAAAAATTAGGTTCGTATTATCATCGCATGTAAAAGCTGATCCAAAGATTATAAATTTTGGAAATTTCGGTAGCATTTCAGCTGAAATGTGCCTACCAAAAAAAATTTTGGTAGCATCCCGACAAGGATGTGCCTACCTAGAAAATTCTAAAAATTTTGGGCAGCATCTCGGCAAGGATGTGCCCAGCCTCCTGCATAAAAAAAACACAAATATAGAGGGACAGGCCTCAAGCCCTAAGCAACAATTTCATCATTGCGTGTTATTCTCATGTTTTACTTAGCTCAGACTACTCCTAAAACTAAGTTAAACCGGGGCAAGTCCACAAGTCTCTAATTCTCTTTTTTTGATTTTTTATTTTATTATATATTTTTTTGCTATTATTTGTTCATGCATATTCACATTTCAAACACTACAAGAAAATTGACTTTTAATGACCAAAATTTAATGAAGGGATAAAAATTGGGTCATTAAAATATACAAATAACAAAGGAAAATTAATCCGATCGTTAGTTCTTAAATATTATTGTTATATAACGAGGGGATTAAATCCGGTTGTTAAAATAATAAAATTCCGTTCGTTAAAATTTATAAATAACGAAGGGAAATTAATCTGGTCGTTAGTTCTTAAATTTTATTATTATACAGCGAATGGATTGAATTCGATCGCTAAAACAAAAAAAAATCCGGTGGTTAATGGTGTAAAAAAAATGGCGGGACTTAATCTTTACCTCCAAAATAAAACATGGGTAAATACAACCCTAAAAGTTAAAATCACCCATCCCCTTTTTCCAATTTGCGTACAAAATACATTTTGTCTCTCACAGTGGACGGTGCCCCCTTGTGCCTGGATCGCCGCACCGACTCAGAGCCATCGTGGGTCACGTCTGCATTGCATCTGCCTTGCCTCGTATCGCATCGGCCATGCCTCGAGTCACGTCAACCTTGCCTCGCTGCCTCTCCTCGCCCCTATCACGCAATGCATCTGCCTATCCTAGCCACCGTGAGCGGAAGAGAGGCAAACAAACCAATCCTTTCTTTCTACCCATCTAAAGAGAAAGTGAGAATGGAGAAGGTGCTTACAAAAGTTAGCTAGCAGCTTTAAAGTTGGGAGCTCATGGATCTCAAAGAAAGCCAAGGAAGAGCTCTCTAACATTACTGAAGACATCACTGTGAGTTTTCGATGATTCTTTTTTACTCTCTCTCTGATGTTGATTTTTGCCAATGTGGTCACTAGTATTGTAATGTGGGTTACATGATTTGTAGAAATTTCATTCTTCCTTCTGTTAATCCTGAATAGATCTCTGGATTTTCCTAAAAAATGAAAGAATTTAGAAATGGGTTTTGATTTAGTCAATAAAGCTAACGAATTTAAAATGCAAAGGTTTTCGGATTTTAAGCCACTAAATTTGGTTCCTTTTTTTTTTGGCTTTTGTTGTGGCTAATTTTGTCGTAGGGGTTTTAAAATGTTATTCAATTTCTTAATTTATCTTTCCATTTGCTTCTAGATTGGTTGCATTTGTAATTAATTTGATTCAACATCACTGGATATTAGCATCTGAAGAAAAGAGGGGAAAGAAGAGGAATGGAAACTAACATCTTACCAGTTAGCTGGAATATTATTTGTTTTTCATTGGAACTATACAAAAGTTGAGTTAGGCTAAGTGTCATCATATGAAAATCATAATTCAGTCAATATAAGTTTAAATTGCTTAATAACAAGGAGATTTAGGATTTCATTTTAGTTTCCAGTCAAACAAGTTTTCTCCAATACTATCTGATATTATGTAGAGATTCCATTCCTTGTAAAGTAAATTCTACTTCTTCCTAATTTTTTCCTTGTTATGGCAGACTTTCTCTAATACTGTTGAAGAGAAGGCAAAATGGATTTTCAACAAGCTAAAAGGTAATAAATTATGTTCAGTGCTGTTGCTTGAAAAGGAAAATTTATAAAAATAATGCCTCGACTCTTTGTTGCACCACTGTCCTGTTGCCTTTTAACTAAACCAGCATGCAATTAGAGAAGATTAATGATGACATACCCACCTCAACATATAATGCACTTATCAGTGAGCAATTAATTTTTTTACTTGCCGTTCTATATCATTGGATCTTCTTCCCTCAAGTATTAGATGAGTTTTTGTTTCCCCGCATATATTCTTCTTTGATATATTAAGCCCTTAGTAACTTCAAGTTTTTCCATACCACAGTTTATGCATAATATGATGATTCATAAGACTATTAGAGATATCTATATTTTTAATGGTGAAAATTTACAAATTAAGAATTAAATATCTCAATTAGTAGTGTGATCCAATAAATTAAGCTTTAGCCGGCGAAATCAACAAGAACTTAACATGCAAACTATATTCAACATTTAGTTGAGGTTTCAAACACTTAATTAGGATAGAACTTTGGTTTATTAGGAATCAAAGGCATCCATCTAGAGCGCATTCTAATTTTGTAACCTATCTACAATTAAAAAAAAATTCATGAGCCACAGAGCATTAATTTTCTAGATCCTATTCTTCTCATTTTTACTGTATACATGTCTAGAGTATAATGGAGTATTAGTTCTTATACATATGTAGAGTACAACAGAGCATTAATTCGGAAACTGTTTTTCAATTTTATTTTATATTTACTTTTGAACTCTTGTGACTTGAAATTCTGCTTTCTTAGATATGACATTTAAATTCAATGGGACTCGCCAATATTTTTTGTGGGACTCATTTAAGATGAACTAGAATCTGCATATCATATTTTAGGCTTCTGAATTCCTTTTTCCTTTACATTGCACGAGGTTGAGTTCGAATGTGTTCCAACCTCTCTCTTGGAGGAAGTTCTCAACTTTCTAAATGTAAGCATTTTTATTTCTTAAAGCATTATATCATGTTACTGGTATCTTATGTTGTGGAATTTCAGAATATCAGAGAGGACCTCAGATGTTCAATGGCAAAGGATATCATAACTATCAAGAATGAGAGCTTGAAAATTGATGACTCCAGCTGTAGGACAGTGTTACCTGATGCAGAGCTATCTAAAGAACCATCTTTTGATTTTCAGAAAAAAAATTACTCCGACCAAGAATGAGAAAAAATATGTTGGTTTCAGTCCCATTTTGGGAAGTGATGATACATACAAACAGTTCTTAGGTATGCACAGATACATGTTACCTGTAGGAATGGAAAACTGCTGATTTTCTAGAGTTGGTGCATTAATAGATGAACTGCGTATTGATTTCTTGATTTATTCATCTTCCTTCTTGGATGTGTATCATGTGCAGGGACATTTTTCTTCCTATGTCTGCTGCATTGCTCTATTGCTTCTATTTTTCCTCATGCAGCCTATCAAAATAGTTCAGGATTAAGGCTAAGTGGAATTATACTTTGAAGAGATGGTGTTAAAAATAAATTATAGGATCTAGGCAAAGCAAATTATGATATCTTTCAGAATATATATATATATATATATATATATATATATATATATATATATATATATATATATATAATGCTTGAAGAATAGATATTTTGAAACCACATTAACAAGCCATATGTGACTTCTGTACTTTTCATTGACTCTTCTATTGAAGTTATGTCATTTCATTTTCCTTTTAAGCGTCTAACAGTTTTTTTAATCTTCACTTGGAGCCAATTATTATTACTTGCAGGTTTTAAAGGCATCAGGATTAGCCATTCCAGATGCAAGCATATTACATGACAAATAATTCCAACTCATCAGGTTTTAATGATAGTTTACTGACACCTATTCCTAAACTTATCATCGTTCAGTCCAAGTGTCATATTATACAATCTATCCAATACATTAGGGTAGTGAAAAAAACATAAGTATGCTATAGTTGTGCACATATTTAGAGACCAGTAGGTGCAGAGTTGATGTGCCTTATAATATTAGAAATTCATTGGATTATAGACTTTCCTTGCTATGGGAATCATAATTGGCTAACCCTACTTATATCTTTTAATTGATAACAGTCAACTGCCTTTGTTTCCATTTTGCCTCGGAGCATTTAGTGACAAAAAAATTTCTTAAGACAACAAGTGGTCTTTTTGTGAATATTTTGACATATATACTTTTCTTGCAAATTGATACTAGTAATTTTCCTTTATGAATAACTGTTGTGCATTTTATTTTCTAGTGTGACTACAGAGAAGTGGGTTCCTATTATAGAAGTCCCAGTAAAGAGTGTGAAGCAGTTCCTGGAGAAGAAGCAGCAGAAAGGCTTCTCCATCCTGGGATTGGAGCAAAAAGCCAATAGTGTGCCCCTAGATCAATATATCTTTCCTAAGAAGGCAGTAAGTCACTACAATATTTACCTCTAAATTACTAATACTTGATTAGAGCATGAGGATTATTTATGTGACCATAATATTATTACAGATTCAATGCAGAAGTTGCAAGATTTATTGGGAAAAAAAGTTGCAATTGATATTGATATTGTTTGGCTAAGTTGTTTATTTTGACACCCAGTCTTTTATTCCTACTTTAGATGCTTTGATTCTCTTTGTTTGAACTTTTTCAGCTTGTTTACTGTCTCTTTATTTTTTTTTCTATCATGGATGTAAGTTATATTATATCTTTTTATTGTTATAATGTCATTAAACTTGTTGGGAGATTTTGAATATTTAAGGTAAATGATATTTTAAATTAAAAGAATGAAATTATTTTGCCTTTTGATTTATTGCCTTTATGCATGAATTTTAATTATAAATTTATGTTTTAAATTCTATAGGTCTTCAAAACAATGGACAATGAAGATATGAGTTTCATTATGCATTTTTCTAAAAATTTTAGGTAAATAGAAAATGATATAGATGGAGTTGTTTTTATACTTCATACTTGTATATGATAAATACAATGTCAAACAATTTTGAAATATCAATATAGTTGGTATCCGATATTTTTCAATCTATGAAAAAGCTATTTATTATAATTTTGGATATATATATGTGTGTGAATGATGTGTACATGTAGTAGTCAAATAAAATATTTTATTTATTATGAAAATTTAATATTAAATCCCGAATTTTCTTTCAACGATGAAAGATTAATGGCTAAAATGTATCTTTAATGACCGCAAATTTTTTCATTGATAGTGAATACAACAAACGAAAAAAATCAGGTGATAAAAAATATTTTTAACGATCGGAAATTTTTTTGTAGAAAGTGAAACCTTTAAGCGAAAGAAAAATTTGGTCGGTAAAACGGTCGCTAAATGATATGTTTAACGACCTGAATTTCTTGGTTGAAAGTGAATATAATTAACGAAGGGAAAATCCGGTTGCTAAAAGGTATCTTTAACGATTGGAAATTCCTTCATTAAAAGTGATTATAATTAACGAAGGGAAAATCTGGTCGCTAATAGGTATCTTTAATGACCGAAAATCCCTTCGTTGACAGTGAATATAATTAGCGAAAAAAAAATCTGGTCGCTAAAAGGTATCTTTAACGACTGGAAATCCCTTTGTTGAAAGTCAATATAATTAGTGAAGGGAAAATCCGATCAGTAAAAGATATTTTTAATGACCGAAAATCCCTTCGTTGAAAGTGAATACTAGTAGCAAAGGGAAAATCCGGTCGCTAAACATCATTATTCAATGACCGGAAACATTCCAGTCGTTAAAGACATTAACGGCCGGATTTAATATCCGATCGTCTATACCTTTAACGAAGGGGCTTTAACCGACCGGATTTTTCGGTCATTATAGGTGTTTAACGACCGGATTTTGACTTTTAATGACCAGATTTCCCTTCGTCAAAGAGAATTTTTCTTGTAGTGAAAGGTCATGCTTCATACATAATAGCATAAACTAAGCATAAATGGGCAGAATTTAGTCCTACATTTTGCTAAAACATACTAGACATGCATTTTCCATGCAAATTATTTAGAAATAAAAGTAAAAGGAGTAGAAAAAACATGATAAACTAACCTGGTAATAGACGAAACGTGCTAAAAAAAACTCGACAGAAATGTAAAAAAGTACTCCTAAGTTTTCATGACAGTGCGAGGGTCCTTTTGGCGCAAGTGGTGCGCAAAATGGACAATAAACGGGAAAGAAAAGTGCAAAAAACGAAAGGGGGGTGTCGGTTGGCGAGGGGAGAAAAAGCAAGAAGAAGAAAAGAACTGAAAGGGCATCGTTCACTGCGCCTTTTCTCCAGGTTTTTCTCTCTTTTCTTCTTTTCTTTAATTTTAATTTCTCAATTATAACACTTGGGAAATGACTATCATCACCAAGATGCACCGAATTCTGGATAACCCCCTAACTTGGGAAAATACCACCCTTTCTCCACTTTCTGCCCTGAAATTCCTGAGGACAGTTAGGATAGATCACAACCTTCTTTTGGCTGTAGCCAGCTTCTGGAACCCACGTTTTCATGTCTTCAGATTCATTTATCAGGAACTATGCCCTTTACCCGAAGAATTTGCTGCAATCATTGGGGCCTGGTATCCTCCCAGTGCCTTAGCCTGCATTCCCCATTGCGGTCTGATTCATACCCAGGACATCGCATTAGCTTTGAGCATTCCCCCATCTGATGCTGCCTGGTTGATCCCTCAGCATTCTACTTTTACCTTAGAGCCCCTAATTGAGGCACTAGAGGATTTCTGCGATGTTCCCCAGTTCCATACGGGTTTCATCTTTCTGTTTTATCTCATGAGATATTTGACTATGACTTCTGAGGAGCTGACTAGTGACCTTTGTTTATTCGGGATAGTGGATGATTTTCATCGTGGCCTAACCCCTTTCCCACTGATCCTTGTGGAGACTATCCTGGGTTTTGATTCTGTCCTTGCTGAGCCTTTTGCCTCCTTCTTTGGGAGTCCCTTATTACTCCAGGTACGTCATTATTTTCTAAGGTAGTGCATCCCTTATGGATTTTCACACTAGCTCTTGTTTGCAAAAAGTGCGTCCTTTTCGGATTTTCACACAACCTTATGCCTTATTTTTTCCTGGGGTGAACCCAACTCACTCTAGCGGCTTTTATCAATTTTTATTTTTTCTTTAATTTCTCTTTTATTATTTTCATTTTCAGATATGGCTGCAAGAAAAACTGAAACTGGTGTCAGAATCGCCTCCCAAGATTATCAGTCAATATTTTTCGAGGCATTTCCTTCCCCGTCAGCGACTGTATTCATTCGCGACTCTCGAAGAAGGGATTACCAGACTCCATGAGGTAACAAACGAGGATATCAATTTCATGAATGCTTGGCTTCCCCTCCCTACCGCGATAGTCGATGACTCTTCGGGATGTGTTCGCTTATATGGGCTTTGCAAAGCCACTTTCTATATCACAGCTCGCTGTGTTTGACAGCTCGGGATGACCCACACTCCCTTTATCTTTTCGAGGTGAAGTTCTATCTTCAGCCTTTGCTTCCCGATATCATGACCTCTGGATCGACCTACCAGTGAAGATCATCATACCCTCTTTCGGGAATCATTCTCTCACTTCTAACAATTCATATAAGAGATGGGTGCTCAGCCTCGTATTTGATAACAGACTCGACAACTTAGACACCTGGCTGGCGAGAGTAGTGATAGAGCCTAGTTCAAATTTGCATGCATTTTGAGCGATGTATTTCTTTTTTAAACATAACTAGAAAGTAATGAAAATGAATAAATTCAGTTTTATTTCATTTCGCAAAATTGTATACATTTCAGTATGATTTCAGTATACATGATCATCATTTAACACTAATTCAAAATGCAAAGCTACATTCATTCATGGAATAAATCTTGATAGCATCAAACTCCTATTACCAATCAGCCCTCTCGTGTTTTCTTGATTGGACATTTTCTCTGAAGCCTCTAATTTTTGCCCAGGATGCCTTTTTTCGATCTTCAACCTGACGAGGCGCCCAATTTTAGCATGGCTGCCTTTTTTCGATTTTTGACCTTCTGGGCTTTTGTTCTCTTCTTTTGATATTTGGTCTTTAGCCATGGAACCTCTTGAGTCTATCAATGTTGATCGGCTCCTTAAACTCATTGTCGTCGCTAACTACCAGAATTGCTGCCCCTTTTAATAATAGCTTTTTGAGGATGAAAGGGCTTTCCCACATTGGTCTGAATTTTCCTCTTATGTCCGGCGCACCCGGTCTCATTTGTTTGAACACTAAATCCCCCTCCTTTAACAGGTGTTTCTTAACTTTCTTCCCGAATGACCTAGCAAGCCTCTTCTAATAAATCTGATTATGATAGTAGGCCCTGAACCTGCTCTCATCTAACATGTTCAGATGTTGCAACTGTTGTTGTACCCAGTCAGCCTCCGGAACCTGGACCTCCTTGACAACCCTCCATGATTTGAGTTTTATCTCAATCGACAGTACTGCTTCTGTCCCATACAATAAAGAGTATGGCGTGGCCCCTGTGGAAGTCTTGATAGTCGTTCTATAACCCCAGAGTGCAAAAGGCAACTTTTTCGCCCAATCTTTATAGCTTTGAAACATTTTTGCCAGGATTCTCTTGACATTCTTATTGACGGCTTCTACTACCCCGCTGGCTTGAGGAAGGTACGGAGAAGACTTATGATGCTCGATGCCGTATCTCTGAAGTAACTTCTTCATTTAAGCTATGAACTAGACCCCATTGTCGAATATAATGTGATGTGGGAGACCATATCTGCATATCGGGCTCTTTTCAATGAATTTGGCCATATCCCAGGCATCAACTTTCTTAAAAGATTCAGCCTCTACCCATTTGGTAAAATAGTCGATGGTGACTATGATGAATGTATGTCCATTGGAGGCCGTAGGGTGCATTTCTCCAATAATGTGTATCCCCCAAGTTGCAAATGGCCAAGGTGATGTCAAATTGTGTAGTTCCGAAACTGGCAAGTGCCTCAAATCTGCATACTGCTAACACAACTGACACTGCTTTACATACTTCGAGCAATCCGTATCCATGGTGAGCCAGTAAAACCCTTGTCTCATGATCTTCTTGGCCAACATTAAACCATTCATATGGGCCTCACAAACACCAGCATGGGCTTCCTCCATTACCTTTCGGCCTCTTTCTCATCCAGGAACCTTAATTGGATACCGTCGACTTGTCTTTTGTACAATATCCCATCTATGCAGATGAACTGAGTGAATAGGTTGCGAATCAACCTTTGGTCTTTCTCGATAGCCTCTTCTGGGAATACTGTGTTCCCTAAGTAGTTGATGATATTGTGGTACCATGGTTTTTCGCCCACTACTTCCATTTCCATGACTGAATTGGACTCAAAACTAGGCCTCTCAGAACTAAAAATCTGTATGGGCTTCATAACTATCCCCTCCGGGTTATCCCAAATTGATACTAAAGTCACGAGTGCATCCGCCAATTGGTTTTCGTCTCTTGGAACAAAGTGAAAGGTACATACCTTGAACTTGTTGCTCAAATCTTTTAAGTACTTCACATATGGCATCGGTCGCTCTTCCTTGATGGCCCACTCACCTCGAATCTGATCGATTACCAGCAACGAATCTCCAAACAACTCCACATTTTTTGCCCCCAAGGCTATCAAGGCTTCTAATCCGAAAGTGCAGGATTTGTACTCGGCCTCATTATTGGTGGCTTTATATCTTAGTTTCTTAACCAACGGGAGTTTTTCATCATTCGGGGTTTTTTGAATAATTCCTACCCCTGCCCCCTTGCTATTTACAGCCCCAACAAAGTGCAATTGCCAACTGTAAGCACCGTGTCCCGAGACGGTCCAGATCAGAGATTACCCAATGAAGAAATCAATGCCTGGTTCCGAATAGATGGATAAAATTTAGATATTTCAGTCCTTTGAGTTCACGAGAATTAAAGGTTTTTATTTGCGGTAGAAAGAAGCAGAAAATTGGGAGAATTTAGACTTAAATTTTGAGTCTTCTTCCACAGACGTTCAGACCGTCGGTCGCGGGGCATCCGTCGGTCATAGCGGCAGCCCGTCTCACTCGCCATGAGGGACGGGCCGTCTATGAGTTCACCGACGGCCATGTGTCCGAAATAACGAACACGTGTCTGTTGGCATGTGCCCGTCGATAGGTCAGGCACCCGCTGGTTAAATCCTGTTTCCTAGTGGAAATGGGATTTAACCGACGCCCGTCGGTTAGCCTCCGACACCCGTCGGTCATGTTTTTCTATAAAAAGGGAAATTTCACACTTTTTTGAGGTTGGAAAAATTCTCATTTTACCTTTGAAAACAAGAATCCGATTTTCACTCCAAAAGGTTCAATAAATCTCTTTCTTTGGTTTTGTTTTCTTCTCGTGAAATGCGTGGGACCAAATCCAACCAAATTTTCATCCAAAAAGGTAAAATCTGAGGGTAAATATTCTAGACATGCGTTCTGTTTAGTTTATTTTAGTTATTTACATATTTTTCTTAACCCTACTTGATTTTACTATTTATTATTCTTATAACTTTATCTTGATTTTTGGTTAATTTTGAATTTTTTCGATACTAACATATTTTATTATTTTGTGAAATGTCATTTTCTTATTTTTTGGCGAGTTGAACTTGAGGCAACGGTCGCCGTTCACACCCCGGGAGAACCCCTTTTGGTTTAATTCTGTAACTTTATTCTTTCGTTTGTTTATTTATTTATTTGTTTATTCTTAGTCTTCATTATATGCAAATTATTTTATCTCGCGCAAATAAAAATAAACAAACATTTTATAGTAATTAATTGGGATTTTTTAAACAAAGCCAAGGACCAATGTCCTATTTTTCTTATCCAATGAATTTATCATGAAGGATTGTTTTTTATAATAATCAAAGTCAAGGACCAATGTCCTCATAATTAATGTGCCGATTTATGCATGTATCGCACTTTTATAAAATGGGAGTTGTATTCCGCTCCTAGTGTTATTGTATTTTATTTTCCTCATATTTTATTTTATTTTATCTATTTATTTACCGCTTTTAAATATGAATGATTGTACCTTAAATTAAATTGCATCGTGTGGAGAGAGAGCGAACTAATGAATTCAAAACTTAATTGTAGGGACGTGTTAAGGATAACCACTAGCCCAAGCCTCGTACCATTATGGTATATCAAATAGAGACCTAATCGGTCGTAACGCTCATGATGAGCTAGACCCGTTGGCAGGGACCATGCTTGGGTAGCCCCAAAGAAACACCACCTTTGACTAAAGCTCATGTAATGGCCATAGATACTTCCCTTAGGTGATATAAGTCGTAATACCGTGCCTGCTGTATGGATCCTTATGTATTGGATGAGTCCAAATATCTTGTTTGGTTACCTAACCAAAGGCTTTCATGCCCCGGTAGGGCCATGTCAATGTATTTGGACTATCTAAATACATAAAGATCATTATTCATGCTCTTAACCATTAGTATAGGAGTGTTATGCTGCCGGTTTTTCACTGAGCACCATGCGCGTCCATCGAGTTCCCTGTTAACCCATGGATCAAGCCCACCTAAGACAGAGATCGCACGACCGCGTGTGTTGGGGCAATAAGGTTGGAAGGATCTATCTGCTTGCATGTGGTTGTGGATGATGCATTGCATATTCATGTTATTCACGCATAAATAAAATTTTTATTTTCTCCCTATGCATACATCTTATTCTTTGCATATAACTATTACATGTACATATTATCCTGTGTATAGTTTTTTCAAATGTCTCACATGTATCATTGTAATCTCTTTTGGCCATTGTATACCATTTTTGTTGCACAGCACGACCATGCTTTGCGTATTATTCATGCATCATTCTAACTCTTTAACCTTTCAGCCATCAAAGACCATTTTCCTAGCTGGTTAGGGGTTCTGACAGTCGCATTATTAGAGGGTTTTGATTGAGTAACCAGAATCAAGTCAAGTGCAATCAACAGGCATTCAGAGAATCTCAAGAAATGGCCGATTCATCGAGGGAAAAAGATGCTACCAGGGCCTTCATAGCTGAAGAAGTGGGGCGAAGGTTCGAAGAATTCAAGAATCGGATGATGGCCATGATGGTCGCAATGGCTCAACCAGTTGCGCCACATAACCTAGCGCCTCATCCCATGAGATAAAATGAACAGAAGGAGGCCAGAAAGGATCCATCGGAGGATGTACGTCCACCACCAGTGGGCTTAGGGGCTACCATGTCAGGAGGGCAAAAGAGAGGAGTAGCCCATAGAATGGAAGAGGACTTAGAAGGGAATGAATATGAAGAACCCCTGTCAATTAAAAGGAAAGCACCCCAGACCGAAGATACCATTTGGAGGAAGATGGAAGAGAAGTTCGAAGCAATGTCCCGAATACTAATGATGCAAAGGGGGATGAACCCCGAAGACAAAGAGCTGGATGGAGAAGATCTAATCCCCTTGAACTTCAAGATGCCTGATGTCCCGAAATTTGATGGCACATCGGATCCCACCGCTCATATTAAGCAATACTCCTTGGTGATGAAGGGGACGACGCTGACGAGGAGGCAAAAGATTAAATACTTCTGTTTTAGTTTGTTAGGTCTTGCAGTGGACTGGTATCATGGGCTGGAACAAAGAATAAGGAGTTCCTCCAGCAATATGACTGTAATACAAGTATAGAGGTCACTCTGAAAGATCTAGAGTTGCTATAACAAAAGCCGGATGAGTCATTCCATGAGTATTTGACCCGATGGAGGAATCGAGTAATGGAGATGAAGAAGAAGCCGGACACTCCAAACCAGATCAGGCTGTTTATTAGGAATGCCAGTCCATACTTGAAAGATGGGCTAAAGATGAACGGGTTGAAGGACTGGGAGTCCTTAAAAGATATAGCCATCGAAGCTGAGGCTAAGCATCTGGATAAAATGGCTAAATCTGCAAACCTGGCCTTAGGCAAAAGCACAGGAAACAGCAGTGGGAATGGGGGCAATACCAAGGCAGCAGAGGTCTCAACCACCGGAATGACTCCTAAACACCTCATCATCTCAGGCAAGCCTCTATCTTGGCACTTCGCTCGTCTCATCAACGAAGGGAAGTTGCAACCTTGCCAGCTAGGCCTGCCCCAAGTCAAGGAAAGCCTAGGCATATAACAGACTGGTATTGTGCATATCACCAGTACACAGGGCATAGGACAGACTATTGTCGCCCTCTAAGAGATCGCATTCAAGAATTGGCACCTAGCCTGGAGGAAGAAAGGAAGAATTAGAGTTGTTATAATTTTTTTTCCTTTTCTAAAGTGTATTCCTAAACTATGCACTTGTTTCTCTTTTCTATTTTAATAATATGGGCTTTTCTTATATATGCATTGTCATATCTTATTGCATTAAGCATAAGTGATAATCATGATTAAGACATTGGTTTAATAAACACTGTTTCATTCAGTTTTAATAAATAGTAATCTTGGTTGCATCCAACTTGACTCCTGAAGTGAGACTAAAACTTGAAAAAAGAGAGAAAAAAAACTAGTTACAATTAGGTGATTGGATGAAAACTCACTAAGAGCACTAGAACCTTTCCGATTACCCGTCGAAGCGACTTCTGGATAAGGCTGAATCTAGAAAATGATTTAGGCACTGTTTCTTTGTCTAGCTCTCTAAATTACCATTTCCTACCCTTGCTCCACAGTCGCTTGCAAGCCCATTGAGCCTTTATTTTGGTATGCAAAATGCGTACCGATTTTATTGTTACACACGTTAAAACCTCTCTCTTCGCCTAAAATAATTTTGGCTTCCCCTTAGAAGGATGGCCGCTCTAGTAAGGATGGATGTACATTACAACGTTCTTTTGAGATATCAAAAAATCACCCTGATGAGGATGGGTCTATGCTTCAGAAAAGGGGTTTCGATCATTTACATTTTTAAAAAAAAACTACTAAAATTTGCCCTGATAACGATCAGTTTTCACTTTCGGGAAGGGTACCAGTCATTGGTAATTTTGTTGGAATGTTAAAAGATCACCCCGGTGAAAGTGGGTTTACAATTCGGGAAGAGAGTTTCAATTATTTTAGGTTACTAAAAATTGCCCTGATAAAGATGAGCTTACGCTTTGAGAAAAGGGGTTTGATCATTGTCTTTGTATAATTAAAGACATAAGTTAAAAAAAAGGGGGGGAGAACGGAAAGAAGAAAAAAAAAAGAAAGAAAAGGAAAAAAGAAAAAGAAGAAGAAGAAGAGCTTAGGTAATACCCCTAGACGAGTTCGGTGGTTATCTTTTTAACTAAATTGTTATGCTGAGCTTGATGAGTTCATGTATTACCAAATCCAAATTCAAGAGTATCTGGACAGTATACAATTGGGGTTGAAAATGGTTCCTTCATCCGAATGAACGTTGCGGCCATTTTTCTCTAGAAACCTAATCCTCATTTGATAGCCATCTACCTGAGTCTAACATTACAACCAAAATAAGACCTCTTGATTCTGGGTTCGGCCTTATCTAACTAGCGGAGATGACCTTCTAGTAAGGTTTGGTACGTAGGAAGAGGCATATGGTGTTTCTTGAGATTTAAGCGAGAAGCCATGAGTGCATTTATGCATTCGAGTTGAGTCTTGTCCCCAACGTTGCATTTAGAATTTGCGTTCAAAGAATAAGAGCCAAGAGAAAATATTCAATCAAGAAAACCCAAAAGGGTTGATTGATAATAGGAGTCGAATGCACCTAAGGTGTTGATCATTGAGATTGAATAAAACTGGTGTTTTTGCATCACATGTCTAGTCATGATCATTCTTATTGCTATATGGTGCGTATAGATAGAGATGCATGCATAAGCTAGGCATAAATATGCAATTAAATGGTTAAGAGAAACCTGTTAGAGACATGAGTTAAAAAGAAAAAAGAGAAAAAGAAAAAGAAAAGAAAGGCCATTAGAGATGAAAACCATGACTGGCTCTCTAAGCAAAAGTGTTAGGCCAAAGGGCAGGGTGAAAATCTGGGAACAAGCAGTCTGTCCTTCAAAAAAATGAATAAAAGCCGCTGGAGTGGGTTGGGTCCATTCCAGGCAAAATTTAGGCATAGGTTATGTGAAAATCCCTAAAGGGATGCATTTCTCGCTAAGAAAAGCTAGTGTGAAAATCCACAAGAGACACACTACCTTTAAAACAATGACTATTGATGCCCTGGAGCGATAAGACGACATTACTCCGAATGACTTTCCTTTAGGCAGAACTTGATTCAGAGTCCTGGGGGGCAAAATGCTCATTGACCTGGGGGCAAAGATGCGCACGAGTCAGTTTTCTTTAAAAGATTATGGGTCAGAGTCTGTAAAGTCAAGGCAATGCTTTTTTTAGATCCTTGGGTGCATCAGACAATGTGAGCAGCCGAGCAGTACCCTCAACGAATTTCTTAACCACCTGGGATGTGGTCTATTCATTTTTTGCATATCACATGCATCTCACGTGCATTCAATCCTTTATACATATAGATATGCACACATAATTCTTGTACATTAATCCTTTGCTCGTATCTCGTGTATATAGCTTTATGTGTACATTTCATATACATTACGCACACACAATCTTTTGTACATACTTTTGTGCCAATAACTTTACAGGGAAAAGGCCGAACCAATGGACAACTTTGGCAAGATGAATTCAAGATAAAGCCCGCGCAGGTCAAAACCATGTAAGCCCATGAAGGGATTATTTTTAAGACATTTTCTAATGCATTCTCAGTCTCTTCGGAGCATTATCTTTAGGTCCTTTTTTTAAGGCATTACCAGCCTCTTCGGAGCATTATCTTTAAGGCCTTTTCTTAAGGCATTCAAATCTTTTCCTAGACGTTCTCAGTCTCTTTGGAGCATTAAGTTATTTTCAAAAAACTGTCCCAAATCCCTTCAATCCAAGGTGATCCAAGAGATGGGTTTAGCTCAACATCGTCAGGCACTATCCAGAAAAGAGTAAGCCTATTCATGCACGCTATGCCGAGGGTAGCAAGGTAAGTCTCTCTATCACAAGACATATGCTCACACACATCACACAATAAGTGTACAAAATTCAAATTAAAATGTACCAAATCTTAAGCAAAAACAAATTATCGAGCAACAACAAAGACCAACAAAGTAAAATAGCAAAAGAAAAAGAAGAAGATATTTTAAAGGCCTTGAAAATCCAACATATTGTAAAAATTCAAGTGTATCCAAAGTGTAAAAATTCCAAGAAAGAAAATCCCAAAACAAAAACAAAAACAAAAAAATCACCAAAGACATGGAAACCTATCTGCCTGCGGGCAAGCAATCAAAACCTCAAATATAATTTTCCTCTGAGGAGGCTCAAACATAATTTCCTCTCTGGAAGCTCGACATCAAAGTATCTTCGGAGCATTATCTTTGTGTCATTTTTAAGGCATTCTCAGTCTCTTCGGAGCATTATCTTTGTGTCCTTTTTAAGGCTTTCTCAGTCTCTTTGGAGCACTATCTTTAAGACTTTTTCTTAAGGCTTTCTCAGTCTCTTTGGAACGTTAAGTTATTTTAAAAAATATCAAAAATTCCTTCAATCTGAAGTGTTCCGTACATGCCAAGACAAGCCCAGCGGGATAGACCAGCCACCGTGCAGACCAAGACGAGGTTAGTGAGGCACCAGCGATAGAACAGATCGCCAACAGAGGATGGAGTTAGAGACACTACACCTCACACCACGCAAGCCGAGATGACGCTAGCGGGATAGACCAGCCACCGTGTAGACCGAGACGAGGTTAGCGGGGCACCAGCAATAGAACAGATCGCCAACAGAGGATGGAGTTAGAGACACTACACCTCACACCGTGCAGGCCGAGATGAGGCTAGCGGGACAGACCAGCCACCGTGCAGACCGATACGAGGTTAGCGGGACACCAGCGATAGAACAGATCGCAATAAATGATGGAGTTAGAGACACTACACCTCACACCGCGTAGACCGAGATGAGGCTAGCGGGACAGACCAGCCACCGTGCAGACCGAGACGAGGTTAGCGGGGCACCAGCGATAGAACAGATCAGAACAGAGGATGGAGTTAGAGACACTACACCTCACACGGTGCAGGCCGAGATGAGGCTAGCGGGACAGACCAGCCACCGTGCAGACCGAGACGAGGTTAGCGAGGCACCGGCAATAGAACAGATCGCAAACAGAGGATGGAGTTAGACACACTTCACCTCGCTCCGTGCAGGTCGAGAAGAGACCGGTAAGGGCACCTAGATTTGTTCATCAATGAGCAGATCGAGTCGAGACCTGCCAGATGAACACCCCGAAGGTAAGGATTGCTCCAGGTACGCTTTTCTTTCCTTCTTCTCTGAATTTTTGCTCACCTACGCACTTGTGCACTAGCCTCCGCAAAATTGGGGGTAATTGTAAGCACCGTGTCCCGAGGCGGTCCAGATCAAAGATTACCCAATGAAGAAATCAATGCCTGGTTCCGAATAGATGGATAAAATTCGGAGATTTCGGTCCTCTAATTTCACGAGAATTAAAGGTTTTTATTTGCGGTAGAAAGAAGCAGAAAATCAGGAGAATTTAGACTTAAATTTTGAGTTTTCTTCCACAGACGGTCAGACCGTCACTCGCGGGGCATCCGTCGGTCATAGCGGCAGCCTGTCTCACTCGCCATGAGGGACGGGCCGTCTATGAATTTACCGACGGCCACGTGTCTGAACTAACGAACACGTGTCCGTTGGCATGTGCCCGTCGATAGGTCAGGCGCCCGTCGGTTAAATCCTGTTTCCTAGTGGAAATGGGATTTAATCGACGCCCGTCGGTTAGCCTCCGACGCCCGTCGGTCGTGTTTTTCTATAAAGAGTGAAATTTCACACTTTTTTTAGGTTGGAAAAATTCTCATTTTACCCTTGAAAACAAGAATCCGATTTTCACTCCAAAAGGTTCAATAAATCTCTTTCTTTGGTTTTGTTTTCTTCTCGTGAAACGTGTGGGACCAAATCCAACCAAATTTTCATCCAAAAAGGTAAAATCTGAGGGTAAATATTCTGGACACGCGTTCTGTTTAGTTTATTTTAGTTATTTACATATTTTTCTTAGCCCTACTTGATTTTACTATTTATTATTCTTATAACTTTATCTTGATTTTTGGTTATTTTTGAATTTTTTCGATACTAACATATTTTATTATTTTGTGAAATGTCATTTTCTTATTTTTTGGCGAGTTGAACTTGAGACAACGGTCGCCGTTCACACCCCGGGAGAACGCCTTTTGGTTTAATTCTGTAACTTTATTCTTTCGTTTGTTTATTTATTTATTTATTTATTCTTAGTCTTCATTATATGCAAATTATTTTATCACGCGCAAATAAAAATAAACAAACATTTTATAGTAATTAATTGGAATTTTTTTAACAAAGCCAAGGACCAATGTCCTATTTTTCTTTTCTAATGAATTTATCATCGAGGATTGTTTTTTATAATAATCAAAGTCAAGGACCAATGTCCTCATAATTAATGCGCCGATTTATGCATGTATTGCACTTTTATAAAATGGGAGTTGTATTCCGCTCCTAGTGTTATTGTATTTCATTTTTCTCATATTTTATTTTATTTTATCTATTTATTTACCACTTTTAAATATGAATGATTGTGCTTTAAATTAAATTGCATCGTGTGGAGAGAGAGCGAACTAATGAATTCAAAACTTAATTGTAAAATTAATCAAGGTAGAAATAGATGAGAAGTCCCGAACCCATCTCTGGTATTTGGGCTCAACGAGGCGAGGGGACTATCGGATCACTCATTGGAATAAGATCTCCAAGCCCCCTCTTGCGTCCTGCCAAATGACTCAATAAATCCTAGGCTCCAAGGGAGAGAGGTTCATCCTCTAAGACCCCTTTTGGTTGGCCCAAAATGGATACATGCTCTGTCTTACGCTCTCCGAGGCGAGAGGAACTTTCCCAATGTTTTATTGGGTGGTGACTCCATGAAACCTCTTTGTTGCCCAAAATAGACGCACTTGCAATTCATCGCAAGTTGTCAACGAACCTCACTTGCCCGATCGCCCTCAAGCAGGCGGTCAAGGGGTGCCCTCGGGGTTCGGTGTGCTTCACACCAACCTTGTACTGCAATCGCTACCACATCCTCATCCGAGAAGTTAAACTCAAACGAATCTCCTTGGATAGGGCGTTCAGCTAGAAACTCCGCCTCTGTGCTCCCCTTAATGGTTTTTCGGGGTGACGTACTCAACATCGAATTCTTAAAATAGTAATAACCATCTCCCTATTTTCCCAAGCAAAGATGGGGCTTCTTGTAGGTATCTGAGAGGATTATGCTTTGCGACTACTTGTACCTTCTAAGAGTGGAAGTAGTGTCTCAGTTTCTTAGAGGCCCAAATTACTGTGAGGCAAATCTTCTCTACTTTTGCATACTTGACCTTATAAGCAAGGAACTTCTTACTAAGGTAATAAACTGTGAACTCCACTCCAAACTCATCATCCTGAGCGATCGTGGTGCCTAAAGAACTATCCTCTACGGCCAAATATAGAATAAGCGGTTTGACTGGCTGTGGTGGCCTCAAAACCGATGGATTTAGCAAATATTCCCTGATAGTGTCAAAAGCTCTTTAACAGTCTTCATTCCATACTACAAGTTGGTCTTTTCTGAGTAGTTTGAAAAATGACTTGCAAATTGAAGTAAGTTTGGCGATAAATCTGCTGACATACTGCAATTTACCTAAAAAGCTTCTGACATCCTTTTCCTTCTGTGGCACTGACATCTCTCGGATGGCCTTAACCTTGTCTAGGTTGATCTCAATCCCTCTCGGACTGACCACATGTCCTAACAGTTTCCCTAAGGTGACTCCAAAAATGTATTTCTTAGTGTTTAACTGCAAGTTGTACTTACCGATCTTCTAGAAGAACTTTTCTAGAGCCTCAAAGTGACCTTCCCTAGTGGCCAACTTGATCATCATATCCTCCACGTAAACTTCTACTTCCTTGTGGATCAAGTCATCTAGGATCTTCGTTGCCATTCTCTGATAGGTGGCACCTACGTTCTTTAAACCAAATGGCATTACCCTGTAAGCAAACGTCCCCCACTCAATGATGAAGGCTATTTTGATCCGATCAGCTATTTTGTTGAGGATTTGGTTATAGCCTGCATAACCATCCACGAAGCTATGCATCATGCAAGCGGTTGCGCTAACCACTAACACGTCTATGTGACACAATGGAAAGTCATCCTTTGGACAAGCCTTATTCAAATCCTGATAGTCCACACACACACGTACATTACCATTCTTCTTGGCTACCGGGACCACATTGGCCAACCAAGTCGGGCATTGTACTTCAATTAAGAACTTGGCCTCAATCTGTTTATGAATTTCTTCTTTCACCTTATCTGCCCATTTTGGCCTGAGCCTCCTAAGCTTCTGCTTAACAGGCTTATGGTCTGGGTATGTTGCAATGGCGTGCTCTGCAATTTCACGGTCTACTCCTTGCATATCTTCGTAGGTCAAGGCAAAGACTTTTTCGTGTTTTCTTAGGATTCTCTCAAATTTTTCTCGCTCTTCAGGAGTTACGTTAGATGCTATCAAAATTTCTTTTGGGTTTTCCGAAGTTCCAATATTAAATGGAGTTGCATCAATTTAATCAATGTCAAATATGAATGAGTTATGATCATGATCATGCATATTGAAATCATCAGAAACATTGCAAAAGTAAGCAAAATCGTTCACTTTATTAGTACAACTAAAATGTCATCAACATTATCAAAAAGTTCAAGAGTAAAAAGATAATCTGAACTATTTTTTTCCTCCTCTTCCACCGGTGCAGTTGTTGAAGTCGACGCTGTTGCATCCAATTAGAACTTTTGCAGTGACCCCCTGCATGACGTCACTATCTCCGGTAGCTTTGTCTTCCATCTTCTCTTTTCCTTTTACCCAGGCAGACATCAACCTCTCAGTTATAACCTCTTCGGGTGCTTCGCGGTCCCAGACTTTCTCCTTGGTCATGATTTCCTCATTCCAAAAGCCCTCTGCTGGCTTGATCAATCCAATGTCCTAATCGATTACATCATTAAAGACCTCAAAACCTGGCACAATCTTCCCATCGACCCATTGAGGCTCTACTTCCTCGTGTAGGCACATACTGAAGTTGCTGGCACAAAGCTTTCTTTGATATGGGGAATTTCATCGACTGACTTCTTACCCTTCTTCATAATGCCATGATACCCAAGGCCCCTCCTATCTTTCTGACCTCTAGTAGTAACGGCTATTGGTGATCCATGTGAATTCTTGCCTAGACCTGCGCCAGGGAGGAATGACATTCTTTTCATCATATTTAGCACCGAGGGCTTCCTTCCATATGTTCCTCTTCGTTTAACACAGCAATATGAAACCCACTGAAAGGCTATCTTGCAATTTCCAATATTGAGACTTGATTCTCCCTTGTGGCCCTTATAGTCACGACTTGACCCTCATGAGGAATCTTAACCATTTAGTGAAGAGTGGAGGGCACCCCTCCCAACTTATGAAACCAAGGCCTGCCTAAGAGGGCTGAGAAGTTGGTAGGAATGGGTAAGACCATAAATTCTACTTTGGTTTCCACCAACCCATCTTGACTACCATCTTGAATGTCCCGGATGCCTACCTCCACGAGGTGTCAAAGGCCGTAATCGTTAGATCATACTTAGCCAGCATATCCTCAGTCACTCCAAAAGCTACCATCGCTACCAGGGGGCATACATTAATTGATGAACCATCGTCCACCATGACACAT
The DNA here is from genome assembly GCA_947683425.1 of Excoecaria cochinchinensis. Taxonomy (NCBI): domain Eukaryota; kingdom Viridiplantae; phylum Streptophyta; class Magnoliopsida; order Malpighiales; family Euphorbiaceae; genus Excoecaria; species Excoecaria cochinchinensis. The sequence goes on along the minus strand of CANTUQ010000021.1, from coordinate 8,411,255 downwards.
GCTGTGTGCTTTTGATTGATCTAAGCCTATATGTACAAGGGGCGATTATGATTGCGGCCTTCTGCCGGCAGGTCAACACTTGTAAACACCACATTTTCCCCGGCTCCCCCTTTTACTACATCACGCAACTCTGCGGGCGAGATGGATGTGGCCACCGTAGTCTCACACAAAGCCTCCACCAACTTCTCTCTATGAGATGGAGACTACCTCAATAGATCTGATATTGAAATTTGAGCCGGCATCTTTTTCAGCTGCCTCATTATTGGATCGTCTTCCGGCTCTTTTTCTGTTTGGCATATCTCTGGATCTTGTGGCCTATCAACTTTTGGAGCTACCCCTCCTCTCCGAGTCATTATTCCAACCTTCTTCTTTTCATTCTTCTCTTCTTCCTCCTCCGAACCCCACGGGTCGGGAAACGCTTCAATTTTAGAGTAATCATTTTTATCTCCACTTTCATCAGTGGATTAGCAATCGATCACTGCCATGGGAAGCCCTTCTTCACTTACCTCTTGGAGGCGTGTGATAGCAGTGTTGGCATCGATGCCGTACAAATCTCTCAACACAAACCATTCGGGTAAACTAGACCCGATCATGAACACAGGTGAGGCCACATTATTATACTCGTACTTCTTCTGATTTCCTCTTTTCTCGGGATATGTGATCTACTTGGAATCAATCAGATCCTGAATTGCATGCCTTAGCACTTTACACTCATCAGTTACGTGCCCGGTATGCGGATGATATGCACAGTATTCATTATCCTTGTTCCCTGGCAAAACCCAGAGTCCTAGCCGGTCGGGGTGGTAAAGGCTGCAGTTTCCCTTCCTTCATCAGTGTAGACACCGGGTCCCGAGATAGCCTAGAACAGGAATACCCAATGATGAAATTAAGTGTGCCTGTTTATAGGCGAAAAATGAAAGTTGGAAGTGATGATTTCCTTGTCAAATTGATTTATTAAAAATAAATAAAAATATTTTAAAAAATAATTTAAAAATGTTTTAAAAATTATTTTAAGATAAGAAAAGTGAGTTTTGAAATTATAGTGTTTTAGCAAAAATTTTAAAAAATAAATTTCGTGACGTCAGCCTACGGTAGTGCGTTGGGCGCGCGTGCAGGCGTCCTTCCTCGCACACCTCGAGCAGCGCAGAGCGCATGCTAGGCGACGCCCGCAGGGCGCGCGGAGCGTCGCCCAGCAACTCGAGAGATGCTCAGGGAGTGGCTTGCGTGCGCCCCAGCGTGCTGCTGCGCGCGCCGACGGGCGTCGCTCGGCCCTGTCGCCCCCCAATAGCCCTTTGGGCGTTTTTGGGCTATTTTTGAGTGTTTTTACTAATTTTTTTTTCGTAGAATTTAATTTTAAAACCTTTTATCTTCTAAACCTTTAAAATTCTTCAGCTTTTTGTGATTATGTGGATTAAATTAATTTAATTTCTTCATTAAAATATGATTTATTTAGGGGGTATAAAATGATTTTTTTAGAGAGAATTTGGGGGGATTTTTTCCTAAGAAAAATTGGTTTTCTATCTTCTTCTTCTTCTTCTTCTTCTTCAAGAACAAGTTCCCTAAGTATTTTTTAATTTTTTTAAGTTAATTCTTGAGACAAATAAATTAATTATTTGTTCTTGTGAATTTTCTTACTTCTTTGTTTTACAATTTTTCCTTAAGACAAATAAATTAATTATTTGTTTTTGGGATAAAATTTTGTTATATATTTTATTTTTCTAAATCAAGACAAGGCAATTCATCACCTACCTTCATTCATCACATCAAAATTTGAGGGTAAATACTATAAGCTCAATTTTTAATTTAATTTTTGTTATAATTTTTTTGTTTATAATTAATTAGCAACCATGTAGATTTTTGATCTATTATTTTATTTTGTTTATGTTCATATGTTTTAGCCATAGATTTAATATTTTTAGCACATCTTATTTTTATTCTTATTTATTTATTTGATTGTTCACCTTTTGTTATTATTATTATTATTATTATTATTATTATTATTATTATTATTATTATTATTATTATTATTATTATTATTATTATTATTATTATTATTATTATTATTATTATCATTACTTTTGTTCATATATTATTATTTAACATGCTTTAACATGTTTTGTTTTGTTTTTACTTTTTTTATTTTTGCTTGCTTGATTGTTTATCTTCCTTATTGTTGATTGCTAACCTTCTTTATTGTTCATTATTATTATTATTATTATTATTATTATTATTATTATTATTATTATTATTATTATTATTATTATTATTATTATTATTATTATTATTATCTATTTTTAATACTATCATTTTCACTATCATTATTTTTATTGTTGTTAGTATTATTTATTATTGTTATCATTATTTTTATCATTTATGCTTTTTATGCATGTTGAATTATTCATATGTTAATATATTTATTTTTATTATATCATTTAATTGATTTGTCATACATGATGCATTGTATTTTATTTATTTTCATGTGTTATATGTTTAATTCATTTTTTTATCACTAACATCACTTTTTATTTGTGTTTGTTTTATGTTCAATATTTTTTATGTGTGAGCTTTTTCAATGCCAAGTGGGAGCCCATAGAGATTTGAAGACACCATTTTGGTGGAATTTATCTTTTTTTTAGCATTTTATTATTTTTTATTATTATTTTATTTAATGTAATTTGTAATAAATTTATTTATTTTTATGGAAGCTAATTAAAAAATCACAAAAAGCTTTATATTAATAAATTGGAGTTTTCTAATAAAATGGACTAATGTCCTATTTTAAACCAATAAAAATTCACTTTTAAAAGGGAGAGTTAATTATCTTAAAATGGGATCAATCATCTCGATTTTTTCCAAGCATACCAAAATAACTCTTCGACTTTCTAAGTGAAAATGAGGGAACCAATGTTCCTAATAAACATTTCGATTTATATATGATGTCTTTTATTTTATTTTTCTTGTGTAGTATTTATTTCGGGCCCCTGTAATTAATTTTGGGGCAATTCCATTCATTTATTTATTTATGCCTTTTTATTTTGGGGGATTGTTCTATCCCATTTTTTTTCACTTGTAATTTTTTATCGCATTCTTTATTGCTTTCTTTACTGCTTTTCCAAAAATGCTTGAAATGCGCTTTAAATTTATTGCATGATAGCGTGAGATAAGAGATGGAATTTCAATTGCTAAAAACTCATTTATAACTGAACTTAAGCCACTAATAAGAGTGAAGTTCCAAACACCTTCTCTAGTTTAAGACCTCCGTGGTTAGACGAACTTTCCCAATTTCTTGTAAATGGGGTGGCGACTCCAAAATAACTCAAAGGTGCCTAAAGGATTCGAACTAGTGTTCTATTGGAAAGAGGTGTCCAAAATATCTCATGATTGCCCAAGATCAAAAGATGCAAACCCCTCTCGGGCCCTAAAAACAAGCATCCCGGGAATCGATCGGGGCCGGCATACGTCATAATTAGCCTTTTGAGCACCCATGAGAGAGACCTCCCTAAATTGGAAAAATGCCTCGAAGTAGTGTTAGTAACTGAAACCTCAGCCGTCTTCCTCATGCCACTGCTGGAGCCTGCTGACCTACTTGCCCCCTGGCTAGCACTGCCTTTCTTAGCATAACTCTCATTTTTTGCTCTTCTCGAGAGGTACTCTCCCTCCGCCTCAATAGCGATATCCTTCAAAGATTCCCAGTCTCTCAGACCCTTTATTTTCAGTCCGTCCCTCAGATATGGGCTAGCATTTTTGATGAACTACCTGATCTAATCTTGAGTATTTGGCTTCCTTTTGATTTCCATTACCTGATTTCTCCATCGGGTCAGATACTCGTGGAAAGAATCGCCTGATTTCTGCTGCAGCAACTCCAAGTCTTTCATGGTCACCTCCATTCTTGTGCTACAATCATATTGTCTGAGAAACTCCTCCGTCAATAAGTCCCAATCCTCCTTGGTTCTCCGGTCTAGACCATGATACCAATCTATCGTCGGGCCGGTTAAGCTCAGACAGAAGTATTCAATTTTTTGCCTCTTCGTTAAAGTAGTACCCTTCATTATCAACGAGTACTGCTTTATGTGGTCGATAGGATCGAAAGTGCCATCAAATTTTGGGACATCCGGCATTTTAAAGTTCATAGGGATCAAATCTTCTCCCTCTAGTTCCTTATCTTCGGGGTTCATCCCTTGCTCCCTTGCCAGTATCCTTGTCATTGCCTCAAATTTTTCTTCCATCTTCTTTCAGGTGGCTTCATCTGTCTGGGGTGCCTTCCCTCTCAGTGACACGCGCTCTTTATAATCATCCTCATCCTCTAACTCCTCCAACCTACGGGCAGGCCCCCTTCTCTGTCCTGCCAATACATTGGCCCTTAGGTCTACTGGTGGTGGGTGAACCTCTTCTTGTGGGTCTTTTCTGACTTCCTCCTGTTCATTTTGTCTCATAGGAGGAGGAACTGGGTTTTGTGGTGCAGTAGGCTAGGCGATATTTGCCATCATGGCCATCATCTGATTTTCAAACTCTTCAAACATTTTGCCCACTTCTTCTGCTATCATGGCCCTGGTAGCATCTGCCCGTCTTGGTGAATTAGCCATCTCACTAAGTAGGGAGAACTGGGATGATGTAGTGTGACTAGTTTTGAAAATTATGTCCGAATACTCTACTCATTTTGACAGTTCAAAATATGGGTTTCTGGGTAGGCGCCCTTGAGGGCCCCTTGACCACCTGGGTAGATCTATGATGGCTGCAAAACACGTCATGTTAAGATGATGCATGAATGTCATAAGATGCATGGCCGTGCCATGCAGCATGCAAGCACATAGATCCTTCCAACCTTGTCACTCCCGCACACGAGGTCATAGTCTTTTTCCTAGGTAGGCTTGGTCCATGGGTTAACAGGGAACCCGATGAAGGCGCATGATGCACGGTAGAAAATCGGCAGCATAACCTCTCCTAACTAATGCACAAATGCATGGGTTGTGATCGTTGCATAGTTAGGCAGTCCGAATAAATTAACATGGGCTTATCGGGGCATGACAGCCTTTGATTAGGCAACCAAAAAACTATTTGGGTTTGTCTAATACATAATGATCCATACAACAAGCATAGTATTGAGGTTCATACCACTTAGGGGAAGTATCTACTTTCATTACATGAGCTTTGGCCAAGGTGATGTTACTTTAGCGCTACCCAAGCATGGTCCCTGCCAACGGGTCTAGCTCATCATGAGCATAATGACTAGTTAGGTCTCCATTTAATATACCAAACGGTACTAGGCTTGGGTTGGTGATTATCCTTAACACTTCTCTACATTGAGTGAACGTAGGGTCGTGCTTCGAGAACGCACCGGGGCTAAGAGAAGGATCAAACTAGCATATATCTAAGACTCTAATGATATGCAATGCAATTTCGAAAAAAAGATTAAATTTTTAAATTAAAACTCAATCATATGTTTTAATCAAGGTACTTTCGAAGCGAAATCTCAAAGTAAGTCCCCAGTGGAGTCGCCACTATGACGTGCGCCGAACCCCAAGAGGCCCCGTACGGCCCGCTTTTCGAGTGATCAAGAGAGGTTCGTGAAAACTTATAAGAAATTACAAGTGCGTTTATTTTGGGCAACAAGGATGTTTCTTGGAGTCACCACCCAATAGAATATTGGGAAAGGTCGTCTAGCCTCAGTGAGCCTAAGACAATGCATATCCATCAATTTTGGGCAACCCAGAGATATTTTAGAGACCCCAGCCCAATAGAACATTAGGATGGTCCTCTAACCTCATGGAGCCTAGGACTATGCAAGTTGGGCCTATTTTGGCAACAAGGGATATCTTAGAGACCCCACCCCAATGGAACATTGAGATGGTCCTCTAACCTCGTTGAGCCTAAGACCAGAGATGGTTCGAGACTTCCCATTTATTCATACCTTGATTAAATTATGATTGAGTTTTGAATTTAAGATTTCATCCCTTTTTTCATTCATTTAAATGCAGTAATTTAATGCACATGTCAATCACATAATGAAAGCGGTAAATAAAATAAGATTAAAATAAAATAAATGAAAATACAATAAATTACAACAAAATTAGGGGCGGAATACAACCCCCATTGTTAATAACATGCGGATCATACATAAATCGGGAAATTCGTTAAGAATGAGGACATTGGTCCTCAAATCCACATTTACCAAAATGATTTAAAGCGTAAATTTTATTTGCTGAGAAAATAGGACATTGGTCCTCAATTTATTAATGAAAATCCCAATTCAATTACCATAAATTTTTAACCATTTTCAAGTGCTAGCGAAATGAAATAATATTTACAATAATAATACATAAGATAAAAAAAGGGTAAGGCTAAAAGAATAAAATCTGAGTGAGGATTCTCAGATTATTGCGGTGTCCTCTATTTTAATAACCAAAATCCACCAAATAAAATAATGAAACTCACAAAAACAAAAATCATGTTAGTGCCTTAATTAGGATAAAATAAAATGTGAGAAATTAAATAATGATAAAAAAATCCATGAGAAATAATCATAAAAATAATGGGGAAATAAGTAGTAAAACAAAGAAGAAAAATGGAGGGGAGAAGGCCAAGGGACGGCCCAAGGCTCGTGAGCGACGGGCGTCCCTATGCTGACCTGCGGGTGGAGGCAAAAACCCTCGACGGCCTGTCGCTTGGATGAGCAATGGTCGTCGGTGGATCCTCTGCCCGTCGGTCACCCCAGACCCAGAAAAACGTAGCAAGTCAAGCAGAAAATCATTTTGTTTTAAATAAAATAAGATTTTATGTATAAAATTAGAATGAAATTATTAAAAGCAAAGGAGATTGATCAAGAATGTTTACCCTCGGAATATTACCTTGAAAGGTGAATGTCGTGTGGTTTATTTTTACCTTCATTGAATCTGAAATTCTGAGGGTAAACATTTTGGGCTCAATCTTTTAATATTTTTATTATTTTGTTCATATTTAATTTATTAACATGTATATTATATATTTTTATTATTTTTATTTATTTATTTATTTGTTCTATTGCTTTTATATTTGTCTCATTTAATATGTTAATATATTATTTTTGTGCATGTAAATATTGATTTCTTGTTATTGCTAACATGTAAATAATTTATTTTTGCTTTGATTTCTCATTATTTTTAACATGTAATTAATTAATTAATTAATTTTGATTGATCTTTTTTGCCATGTAAATGTTTTATGTTAATTATGATAACATTAATTAATCATGTCATTTATTTAATTATTTTCATCATTCTTTTATTCATTTTTTATCATTATTTTTCATTGCCATTGTTATATTTTTTTTATTGATTATCCATTTATTTGTTTATTTTTATTATTATTATTATCATGTTCATATTTTTATGTATTAATTCATTAACATGTTTTATTTATTTTAATCAAATCATTTAATTCTTTTATCATTTAATTCATTTTTCTCATTTATTTTAAATTGTTAAAATGGTAATTCATTTGTCATTTTGATGTCAACTTATTTTATCTTACTTTATTTTATTTTATCATTTATTATATACTCAATTGATTTAATTGACTTAATTACTAACATTATTTCATTGGTGTTTTATTTTTATTTCACAACTTATTTTCTTTACTTGGGCATTTTTGCGAGCACACGAGGAGATCCAGAAGGCTCGTTTGGGTTAGATATTTAATTGCTTTATTTGTAATATTTCATCTATTTGGCTTTTTCATTTATTTTTCCATATAACCTTTAATAAAATTGTTTATTTTATGCACGCTAAAAAGAAAATCACAAAAACATTTCTAGTAATTAATTTGGTATTTTTTCTAAATAAAAATGGGAGCAATGTCCTAGTTTTTCATACCCAAATAAACCATCACCTTTAACACTTTTTTAAAAAGCATGCATGCGAGGACCAATGTCCTCATCTTTAACAAATAGCCCGTTTTATGTATGATTTGCATTTTATTTACAATGGGGGTTGTATTCCGCCCCTAGTTTTATTGTAATTTATTTTCATGCACTTTAATTTTATTATGCTTTATTTATTTACTGCTTTCCCTCGAATGGATAATTTGCGCTTTAATTTAATTGCACCGAATTGAATGAGAAATGGGATGAAACGCTAAATTCAAAACTCAATTATAAACTTAATCAAGGTATGAATAAATGGGAAGTCCCAAACCTACTCTGGTCTTTGGGCTCAATGAGATGAGAGGGCCATCTCAGCATTCTGTTGGGGTGGAAGTCTCCAAGACACCTCTTGTGTCCCGTAAAAGGCTCAAAATTGCATAGTCCTAGGCACCACGAGGCGAGAGGGTCAGCCTAATGTTCTATTAGGGTGGATGCCTCCAAGACACCTTGGTTTGCCCAAACGTGAGGCTAGAGGACCATCCTATCATTAGGGTGGAAGCCTCCAAGATACCTCCGGCTTGCCTATAATGGACATAGCAGCGCTGTCTTAGGCTCACTGAGGCTAGATGACCTTTCCCAATGTTCTATTGGGTGGTGACTCCAAGAAACCTCCTTGTTGCCCAAAATGGACGCACTTGTAATTTTCTTACATGTTTTTATGAACCTCATCCCGAAAGCCCTAAAAGCGGGTGATTCGGGCCATCCCGGGGTTCGGCGCGTGTCACAGTGGTGACTCCACTGGGGACAATACTCGAGACTTCGCTTCGAAAGTACCTTGGTTAAAACTTATAATTGAGTTTTAATTTAAAAATTTCATAATTTTTTGAAACTGCATTGCATCTCATTAGAGCCTTAGATCTATACTAGTTTGGTCCCTCTTTCAACACCGGTGCGTTCCCGAAGCACAACCCTACATTCACTCAATGTAGGGAAGTGTTAAGGATAATCACCAGCCGAAGCCTCGTACCATCATTGTATATTAAATGGAGACCCGATCGGTCGTTATGCTCGTGATGAGCTAGACCCAATGGCAGGGACCATGCTTGGGTAGCCCTAAAGTAACATCACCCTGGCCAAAGCTCATATAATGGAAATAGATACTTCCCCTAGGTGGTATGAACATTAATACCTTGCTTGCTATATGGATCATTTTGTATTGGACAAACCCAAATAATTTGATTGGTCACCTAATCAAAGGCTTTCATGCCCCGATAGGCCCATGTCAACTTATTCGGACTGCCTAAATACACAATGATCACAACTCATGCGCCTGTGCATTAGTTAAGAGAGGTTATGCTGCCGGTTTCCCACCGTGTACCATACGCGCCCATCGGGTCCCCTGTTGACCCATGGGCCAATCCCACCTAGGAAGGAGACTATGCCCTCGTGTGCGGGAGTAACAAGGTTGGAAGGACATATGTGCTTGCATGTGATTTGTGGATGTTGCATAAGCATGATCATGCATCTTATACGTCATTCATGCATCATCCTAACGAGTGTGTTTTGCAGCCATCATAGATCGGCCCAAGTGGTCAAGAGGTCCCCAAGGGCGACTGCGTAGGAATCCATTCTTTTAGCTACCAAAAAGGGTAGAGTTCTCCGACTCAGTTTCAGAAAGCTGTCACGCTATATCATCCTAGTTCTCCATATATTCAGAAATGGCCAACTCACCAAGAGGGACAGATGCTACTAGGGTTATGATAGCAGAAGAACTGGGTCAAAGGTTGGAAGAATTTGAGAACAAGATGATGGCCATAATGGCTACATTGGGTCAGCCAGCTGTGCTACAGAACCCACCTCCTCCTCCCATAAGACAAAATGAATGGGAGGAGGATAGAGAAGACAGACAAGAGGAAATTCGCCCACCACCTATAGACTTGAGAGCAATAGCGTCAGGGGTCCAGAGGATAAGGCCAGCCCAGAGGTTGGAAGATGACCAAGAAGAGGATGAATATGAAGAGCCAGTGTCAGAGAGAGGGAAGGCACCCCAGAAAGAAGAGGCCATCAGGAAGAAGATGGAAGAAAAGTTCGAGGCAATGGTGAAGATGTTGACAAGGGGTCGAGGGATGAACCCCAAGGACAAGGAGCTGGATGGGGAGGATCTAATCCCTCAAAATTTCAAAATGCCTGATGTCCCGAAGTTTGATGGCACATCGGACCCCACCGCTCATATTAAGCAATACTCCCTAGTGATGAAGGGGATGACGCTGACAAAGAGGCAGAAGATTGAATACTTTTGTTTGACTTTGATAGGTCCTGTGGTGGATTGGTATCATGCACTGGAACAAAGAATAAAGGAAGACTGGGACCTACTGAAGGAGGAGTTCCTCCAGTAATACGACTGTAGTACAAGGATAGAGGTCACTCTGAAAGATCTAGAGCTACTACAACAAAAGCCAGACGAGTCATTTTATGAGTACCTAACCCGATGGATTTATCGGGTAATGGAAATGAAGAAGAAGCCGGATATTCCAGACCAGATCAGGCTATTTATTAGGAATGCCAGCCCATATTTGAAGGATGGGTTAAAGATAAAGGGGCTAAAGGACTGGGAGTCCCTGAAAGACATAGCCATCAAAGCTGAGGCTGAGCATCTGGATAAAATGGCTAAATCTGCAAACCTAGCCTTGGGTAAGAACAAGGGAAGCAGCAGTGGTAATGGGGGCAATACTGGGGCAGCAAAAGTCTCAACCATTGGAATGACTCCAAAACACCTCACTATCTCGGGCAAGCCATTATCTTGGCACTTCAGCCGTCTTATCAAGGAAGGAAAGTTACAACCCTTGCCAGCTGGGCTTGCCCCAAGTCAAGGAAAGCCTAGGCACAGAACAGACTGGTATTGTGTGTATCACCAGTACACAGGGCATAGAACAGACTATTGTCGTCCTCTAAGGGATCGCATTCAAGAATTGGTGCCTGGCCTGGAGGAAGAAAAAAGAATTAGAGTTGTTACAATGCCCTTCTTTTTTTAAAAGTGTATTCTTGAATTAAGCACTTGTTTCTCTTTTCTATTTTAATAATATGGGCTTTTCTTATATATGCATTATCATATCTTATCACATCAAGCATAAATGATAATCTTGATTAAGGTATTGGGATACTATTTCATTCATTTTCAATAAATAGTAGTCTTGGTTGCATCCAATTTGACTCCTGAAGCAAGATAAAATTTGAGAGAATAAAAAAAAAAGAAAAAAAAAAGTCTGAAGAAGTCTTTGCTTGGACCTATGAAGACGTGCCAGGAGATGATCGTGAGTCAAGCACACCATTCCAACATACCCCGATCATGGACCAGTCAAGCAGAAGCTCAGAAGACCCAGGCCGAAAGGGGCAGAAAAGATCAAAAGGAGGAATCCACAAGCTGAGATGAAGCCGAATTCTTTATACAACACCTGGCTTGGTTAGCGTCATCCTCATATTCAAGAAGAGCGAAGAATTACGAGCTATCAGGATTTGAACAAAGCTTATCCAAAAAAAAAGAGAAAAAAAAAAAGAACAAAAGAAAAGGAATAAAAGGAAAGGAACAGGAAAAAGAACAAAAAAATAAGAGAAAAATAAAATACAAAAAAAGAGAGAGAAGGAAAGCCATCCTGGGGCAAGCTTTGTTCAAATCCCGTTGATCTACACATGCCCGTACCTTGCCATTCTTCTTGGCTACCAAAAAAGGACCAAAAGACTAATTAACAAATCGTCTAAGGGGTGTACTATACAAACAACAAGCTGAGAAAGGAGCTAAGAGGGTCATGTAAGAAATTCATGCTAGAATTTGTACAGGCTATATGAACGGTTTAATGCTGGCAAAAAAGATCAAGAGACAAGGATTGGGAAAAGTTGCTCTTTTGCACTTCGAGGCTAGAGAGCCACCACTGGAACCTCTATAAGAGTCACCTATTATTCCACGACACAGGGGGCAGAAGCAGTATGGCTGATCGATGTAAAGCTCAAATCTTTAAGGACAGTCATGGAAGCCCGGATTTTAAAATCTAATAGGGCGCAGCAGCGGCAGCAGCAATTAAGTAAGTCAGACAAGGACAGGTCATCAGATTATTGTCACAGTCAGATCCATCAGAAAATACTCTGCTCGATCATTCGGGAAGGAATTCAGAAAGCATCCGATAAAAGGGGGAGATTCAGTCTTCAAGCAAATAAGGCCAAATGTTCCAGACGAATGAGGTAAATTTAAGCCGATGTGAGAAGGTCCTTTTGTTCTTCAGAGATTGTTATCCAAGAGAGCAGCAATGGACAGCAATGAAAATAACTTCAAAGAACCGGTCAACATTGATAGACTCAAGAGGATCTAGGGATAAGGACTGAAAATTTAAAAGAAGAGAATAAAAGCCCTGCGGGTCGAAAAACGAAAAAAGGCGGCCTTGCTAAAAATGGGCATCTCGTCAGGGTAAAAATCAAAAAAAGTACCCTGGGTAAAAAATTAGAGGCCTGAGAGAAAATATTCAATCAAGAAAGCCTGAGAGGGCTGATTGATAATAGGAGTAGGATGCACCTAAGGGGTTACTCATTGAGAGTGAATAAAACTAGTATTTTTGTATCACGTCTAGTCATGGTCATTCTTATTGCTATATGGTGCATAGAGATAGAAACACTGTCACACCCCACAAATGGCTTATTTGGAAATTAGAATTTTAATTGGACATTTAAGGGTAATTGGGTAATTTACTAATGAAAGAGGATTAGTTTGCAAGGAAATAAAAGTATTGTTATGGCAGATTTTATTTTAGTGAGTAAAAAGGAAATTAATAAGGATTTATTGGTAACAATGAAGGATCAGATTGTAAAAGGGTAATAAGTGAGTTGAGGAGCCGTGCATGTGTGCCAAGTGGAGAGTGAGTGTGTGTGTACGTGGGTGAGAGAAAAGAAAGGGGTCTGAATGTTTTAGTTTCTGGAAACTAAACACATGAGGTTTTTCCCTCTCTTGCTCTCTCTCACGTTAGCCATCTTTGTTCTCCATTTGCTGTTCTTTTCCTTTTTACATGTGTGTTTTCCTGTTGAGGAACTCAGGTCTGGTTGTGTTAGAAGCTTCAGCAGGGTAAGTAGCTACTGGTTTTATATTGGGTTCTCGTTCTTCATCTTTTCTGGAATTATTCTGAGTTATATAGTGGTTTCCTTGGGTTAATAGTATTTCGGTTTATTGTTGGTTCATGCAAGCTATAGAAGACCGAAGGAAAGATAAAGGGAAAGATAAGATTGTAGATTGAAGAAGTAATACAGTGGACATTTTGGGCTTCAGTACAGGTTTGGGAGTGTCTGCCTTTCTCAATTTTGGATCCTATTTGTGTTAGTTGTTAAAGTTACTTGTTTGATTCTGTCTATGTGTATGCATGAGAAATATAAGGTGTATACATGATTTAGTTAAAAAAGAGTAACGTGAGTTGGTAAATGAGATGAATGTACATGAATTTGAATGAGAAATCTTGATATGTTGACATTCTGGTTTCACCTCTGTTTGAATAGTAAAAATGTGTTATTTGTGTTATAATTGTTGTAAATGTGCTCAGAAGACTTAAAGGTACGTATTTGCATAATTATTTCATGAAAAATGGATTTAGACAAACTGGGGGTTGAGTTTTGGTTGTACTCTGTTTTTTTTCACGTTTTCTGGTTTCTGTGTTTTTCTGGAAATTCTGAGAAGTTGGATGAAGGAGAAGAAGCTGTGAGAGGAAGATCACGTGACGTGATGGGGCATCACGCCGTGACCTCCCTCCTTTGGGAAGTCACGTGGCGTGATGCCTCTCTTGGCGAAGTCGCGACGTGATGGAGCATCACGCCTCGCGACCTCGCCTGCCCCTGTGTGTCACGAGATTGTGACTTTTCTTCCTCTCCTCACAGGCGTCACGAGACGTGACTGATGGTCACGCCGTGACCGCCTGTTCTTGCTTGCTGTTTTGTGTGGCGCTCGCGTGAAGCCAACGTCACGAGACGTGACCAGTGGTCACGACGTGACTGGCTTCTGCTTGCTGCCTTTTTCTAAAAGCATGATTTTTAACTTCTGATTTCAAGGGTTTGACACTACATGACGACTAATTAGTTTTAAAATCTGATTGTATTTTAATAATTGCATAATACTGGGTTTTGAATACATGATTAATAATATTAATATATATGATTTACATGTTTATAATTTACATAGGTATAGATTATTTTAATGTGAGATATAGGTCCTTATAGCTTTTGAATTTAATATTTAAAGTTACATGTTTCCAAAATGTGAACAGTATATACGTATACTTGGATTATTACAAGATGAATTATAAGTTCTTATTACTTCCGCTGTAATTTTTGTATATGGCTTGTGTTTAGCAAAGTAAATTTTTGTAAAGGAACAAGTATATTTTTGTATATGTATTTGCTTTCGGGTCTTTTTGTAAATCAACAGTGATATATATATGTATATGTTAAAGGTTTTACTATAAATGATTAAAAGTTTCTTTACATTTCATTTGGTTTTTATTTATACATGTGTATATGGATTTGTTATATGTGTTTGCTCGCGTGGCACTCCGGCATCCTTCCAACGGGGATGGCGGGGTGTTACAAACACATGCCTAAGCTAGGCATAAACATGCAATTAAACGGTTAAGAGAAACCTGTTGCAGGCATAAAGGCATAAGGACATATGCTGGAGCAATTCTCAAGGCAGTAATAATAAATTTTTTTAGTGACAAATCTTCCTCCTACTCTTAAAAAAAAAGGGCCATTAGAGATGAAAACCGTGACTGGCTCTTTAAGAAAAAGTTAGGCCAAAGGGCAAGGTGAAAACCTGGAAACAGGCAGTCTGTCCTTAAGAAGAAAAGTTAAATAAAAGCCGCTGGAGTGGGTTGGGTCTATTCCAGGCAAAAATTAGGCACAGAGTTATGTGAAAATCCCTAAAGGGACGCATTTCCCGCTAAGAAAGGTTAGTGTGAAAATCCATAAGGGATGCACTACCTTTAAAACAATGACTGTTGACTCCTAGAGCGATAAGGCGGTATTACTCCGAATGACATTCCTTTAGGCAAAACTTGATTTAGAGTCCTGGGGGAAAATTCCTCATTGACCGAGGGAAAAAGATGCGCACGGGTCAGTTCTCTTTGAAAAGATTATAGGTCAGAGTTTGTAAAGCCAAGACAATGCTTTTTTAGATCATTGGGGGCATCAGACAATGTGAGCAGCCGAGCAGTACCCTCAACGAATCCCTTAACCACCTGGGATGTGGTTTATCCATTTTTGCATATCACATGCATCTCACGTACATTCAATCCTTTATGCGTATAGATATGCACACACAACTCTTGTACATTAATCCTTTGCTCATGTCTCGTGTATATAGCTTTATGTGTACATTTCACACACATTACGCACACACAATCTTTTGTACATACTTTTGTGCCAATAACTTTACAGGGAAAAGGCAAAACTAAAAGGATAACTTCGACAAGATGAATTCAAGATAAAGCCCAGGCAAGTCGAAATCATGTAAGCCCATGAAGGGATTATCTTTAAGACCTTTTTTAAGGTATTATCAGTCTCTTCGAAGCATTAGCTTTAAGACATTTTTTTAAGGCATTATCAGTCTCTTCGGAGCATTATCTTTAAGACCTT
The DNA here is from genome assembly GCA_947683425.1 of Excoecaria cochinchinensis. Lineage (NCBI taxonomy): Eukaryota > Viridiplantae > Streptophyta > Magnoliopsida > Malpighiales > Euphorbiaceae > Excoecaria > Excoecaria cochinchinensis. The sequence goes on along the minus strand of CANTUQ010000021.1, from coordinate 8,395,762 downwards.
TTTTAGGCATTCTCAGTCTCTTCGGAGCATTATCTTTAAGACCTTTTTTTTAAGGCATTATCAGTCTCTTCGGAGCATTATCTTTAAGACCTTTTTAAGGCATTCTCAATCTCTTCGGAGCATTATCTTTAGGTCCTTTTGTTAAGGGATTATCAGCCTTTTTGGAGCATTATCTTTAAGTCCTTTTCTTAAGGCATTTCAAATCTTTTCCAAGACGTTCTCAGTCTCTTCGGAGCATTAAGTTATTTTCAAAAAAATGTCCCAAATCCCTTCAATCCAAGGTGATCCAAGAGATGGGTTTAGCTCAACATTGTCAGGCACTATCCAGAAAAGCGAGCCTATTCATACACTCCATGCCGGGGGCAATCAAGTAAGTCTTTCTATCATAAGAGGCACACTCACACACATCACACAATAGGTGTACAAAATACAAATTCAAATGTACAAAGAATACAACACTTTAAAAAAAAATTAAAAACAACAAACAAAAAAAATAAACAAAAAAACAAACAAAACAAAATGAAAACAAAAAGAACATATTTTCAAGGCCTTGAAAATCCAGCATACTGTAAAAATTCAAATACATCCAAAATGTGAAAATCCCAGAAATCAGGTTAAGAGACACCAAAGACATTGAAATCTACCCGCCTGCAGGCAAGCATCAAAACCTCAAATATAATTTCCTCTGAGGAGGCTCAAATATAATTTTCCTATGAGGAGGCTCAAATCCAATTTCCTCTCTAGAGGGTCAAATATAATTTTTCTCTGAGGAGGCTCAAGTCTATTTTCCTCTCTGGAGGCTCAACATCAAATTCTCTCACCCTCTTGAGAAGTACGCAGGTCTTTTCAACAAGGAGGCTACATTAGAGATGATAGAGGAATTGCTATTTGGGGAAAAACCAACCGCCCTTCAGGGGGGCACCCGTCTGACATCGGCCTCAACAGGTATGTAATGCCACAAGTAAGTACCCCTTTTATATACCCTGCGTATTTGCTTTGTCCTTTATTGTAGAAAAAAGGTTCATAAGCTCTAGTAAAGACAATGACGAGTGAGTCACCATGCCGACCTAAGGATGGTCGACAGTCGGATATTGCACTATCCAGATGGGGGTTAGCAGATCAAACACTGTACTAACCGGATGGGGGTTAGCGGATCATAATATTGTACTAGCCGAATGAGGGTTTGCAGATCAGACATTGTACTAGCCGGATGGGGGTTAGCAGATCAGACATTGTACTAGCCGGATGGGAGTTAGCAGATCAAATATCCTATTAGCCGGATGGTGGTTAGCAGATCAGACATTGTACTAGCCAGATGGGGGTTAGCAAATCAGAATATTGTACTAGCCGGATGGGGGTTAGCAGATCAGACATTGTACTAGCCGGATGGGGGTTAGCAAATCAGAATATCGTATTAGCCGATGGTGGTTAGCAGATCAGGGATTGTATTAGCCGGATGGTGGTTAGCAGAGCACATGCGGTAGAACAGATCGCAACTGAGTTGCAGTTAGAGAACACTGCATCTCACAGATCCTGCGCGAGCCGAGATGAAGCCAGCAGAGCATATGCGATAAACCAGATTGCAAATAGAGGTTATAGTTAGAATAATCATAGACTCCGTGCAGGCCGGGATGAGGCTAACGGGACATCAGCGATAGAACATATCGCAAACAGAGGTTGTAGTTAGAGTACTGCATCTCACAGACTCCGTGTAGGCCGGGATGAGGCTAGCGGGACACCAGCGATAGAACAAATCGCAAACAGAGGTTGCAGGCAGAGAGTACTGCATCCCACAGACACCATTATGACGCACGTCGAACCCCGCGATGCCCCAAATGCCCACCTTTAGGGCTTTCTGGAATGAGGTTCATAAAACTTGTAAGAAATTACAAGTGCATCTATTTTGGGCAACAAGGAGGTTTTTTTGAGTCGCCACCCAATAGAACACTGGGAAAGTTCGTCTAGCCTTAGTGAGCCTAAGATAGCGCAGCTATATCCATTTTGGGCAAGCCAGAGGGGTCTTGGAGGCCTCATCCTAATAGAACATTAGGATGGCCCTCTCGCCTCGTGGAGCCTAGGACTATGCAAGTTAAAGCCTTTTTTACGGGACACAAGAGGTGTCTTAGAGGCCCCATCCTAATATAACATTTAGATGGCCCTCTTTCCTCGTTGAGCTCAAAGACCAGAGATGGTTCGGGACTTCTCATTTATTCATACCTTGGTTAAATTATAATTGAGTTTTGAATTTAAGATATTATCCCTTTTCTCATACGTATTGATGCAATAAATAATCACATAATAAAATGGTAAATTAAAATAAAGGTAAATAAAATAGATTACAATAAAACTAGGGGCATAATACAACCCCCATTGTAAATAAAACACACATCATACATAAAGCTGGGCATTTATTTAAGAATGAGGACATTGGTCCTCGCATGCATACTTTAAAAAAGGGTGTTAAAGGTGATGGTTTATTTGGGCATGAAAAACTAGGACATTGGTCCCACATTTATTTAGAAGAAAAACCAAATTAATTAATATAAATATTTTTGTGATTTTTTAATTAACGTGCATGAAAATAAACAAACTTATTACAAATTGCATAAAATAATAATGAAAAATAATAAAATGCTAAAAGTATAAACTCCACCAAAAATGGTGTCTTCAAACTTCCATGGGCTCCCACTTGCCATTGAAAAACTCACACATGAAAAATAAGTATTAAAATAAAAAAACACAAATGAAAGTGATGTTAGTAATAAAAAATGAATTAAACATGTAACATGTAAAAAATGAATTAAAGCAAATAAAACAACATGCATAATGTATGACAAATTAATTAGATGGCATAATAAAAAAAATAACTTAACATATTAACATTTAACATGCATAAAAAATAACAACAATAATAAAATTCAACATGCTTGAAAACATGAAAATAGCAATGACAACAATAAATTAATTATAATAATAAACGAAACTAATAAAAATAATAATGGTGATAGTAGTAATGACAAATAATAATAATAATAATGATAACACTAATCACAATAATAATAACAATACTAATGATAATAATAATAATAATATCAAAGAATATGAACAATCCAATTAAATATGCAAGTAATAATAATAATAATAATAATAATAATAATAATAATAATAATAATAATAATAATAATAATAATAATAATAATAATAATAATAATAATAATAATAATAATAATAATAATAATAATAATAGCATCAAAGAATATGAACAATCAAATTAAATATGCAAGTAATAATAATAATAAGACAATAATGCTAACACATGTTAAATGATAATACTAACAATAACAATAATAATATATGAACAAAAAATAAAAGCAATAATATGAACATGAACTGTAACAACCCAAATAGGGCCTGGTCGGAATCTGTGTTTTAAGTCGGATAAGTGAGTGTATTTTCGTAATTTGGGTAAGAAGAATTTTGGATATTTAAGAATTTTGTGTTAAAGGAATTAATTACTTAAGTGTTAAGTGAAGTGAAGGGAATATTAGTGTGTGTTTATAGTGCATAGTTGTAGGGTGTTAATGGACTTAAGGTTTTTATTGTGGGGTTTGTGGTGTATGGTGCCATAAGTGGATGAGTTAAGATGGATTGATGGATTCCCTTGGATTGTGACAAGTGGCAAGAGGTTGGTGAGTAATTAATGTAAAGTAGGAGAGAGGATGGGAGGGACAGCTTTTGGGTTAAGCTTCCCGTGGAAGCTATCTCATTTCTTCCCTTTCTTCTTCTATTTCCGTCCCCTCTCTCTCTCCTTCTTCCATTTTACTGCTCTCATCCCTTTTCTCTTGTGCTTCTTTGTATTTTGAGTGGTAATTTTGAAGGTTTGAGCTGGAAGTGTTGAAGGTATGTGGTGGAGTTGGATTGGGGTCTCGTTTATATTTTCTTGTTCTTGGATTTCTGATTTTAATCGTGTTTGGGTCTGATTTGTGCGTATTGTGGCTGGGTTTTTGTGCAAGAATCGGAAGAGAGAAGGAAGAGCAAGGGCAAGGATAAAGTGGACTCGTGAGGAGCTCGGTTTGAAGTGCGATTTCCAGGTTTGGGAGTTTATTTGATAATGTATGGGAGCTGTGTTATAGATTGTGGTTTCTCCCCTATTTTTTTTCCCTCCTTGGATCAACTCTAGCTAGTATTTGCATGTTATGTGTAATCTTGAGTATTTTATGAATGCATGTTTAAATTGTGTAGTGACTTATAGTGAAGTGCAAGTGATATAGTGACGATGTTATGCATTTTCAGAATTGAGCATGCCCTGTTAGTGTATTTGAGTTTGATTGTGAATGTGTTCTTGTGGAAATTATAGTTGATTATAGTGTAAATGTGTTTATGAGACTTGTGAATGATGCGGTGATGTGCTGAAGGCGAGAGGTGAGTGTTTAGAATATGTTGTGCGCATGTATGAAGAGTTGCGTGTGAAAATAGTAGGAAAAAGTGCAGAATTGGGCAAATCTGGGTTCTGTCGCGATCGCGACAAGTGCCGCGATCGCGACAGAAGGCGGACTTGGCCCCTTGTTCTTGAAGAGCCCTCTGTCGCGATCGCAACGCTTGTCGCGAGCGCGACAGAGAGCTTGGTCGCGGAAACCTCTGCGCGGGCGTGCTGCCGAGCGTGCACGCGAGGAGGAAGGAACTGGTCACTGTCGCGATCGCGACGCTTGTCGCGAGCGCGACAGAGCTCGGCTCCGTGAAATTCTGCCGCGAGTGCTTCGTCGCGAGGAGGCCCTTGGCGCGACCTCGCGAGGAAGTACCCCGTGCTCTGTCGCGAGCGCGACACTTGTCGCGATCGCGACAGAGGCCCTTCCTGCTTGCCTTGTTTTCTGAATGTGTTTTCTTTTGTTTCACTTTGCACGGTTTCTCACTATTGCAAGTAAATGTGTGTGCATTTGGATTCGTGATATTAATGTGCTAGTGTCCTTGTTATGGATTTATTTTATCTAAGAGTCTTAATTTGAATATTGTTTTTGTTATGTATTGCCTGGTAAATTATTGTGTTGTCGAGCCTGAAGTGTCAAGGTATAGGATAATTAAGCATGCTTAAGAAGGGTTAGTGTTCAGCTGTTCTGTCCGCCCCGTTAGGGCGAAGCGGTCGACCTCCGAGATGGTCATCAATCGTGTAGTGACAAAATGTTTTGAGACTCCGGTCTCTCGCGCTACCTTCGGGTAATAAAGTGTTTTTTTTTTTAGGCTTCAGTCTCCCGTGCCGTGTTCCCGTATCCTCAACCTTTAATTTCAGGCTATTGTGTGAACTGTCTGGTTTTGATACAATGAAGTGTTCTAATTATTGTGTGACTCTGAATAGTGTAATGGCTTAGTGCATTGCGTTATTATCCTGATTATATCGTAATATCTCTGTACTCTGATGCATAATGATTTATGTATATTAGTGCATGTTTCCTTGCATAGTGTTCTGTTATGTTTGTTTCTCCCCACTAAGCGTTATCGCTTAGCACGGGTTTTTATCCCGTGCAGGTAGCGTGAAGGATTTTGGGAATGCTCGAGTCGTGCATCTGCAGGCAGGCCACATTGGAGTCGAGTTTTTAGTTTATTTTTGTTTCCTCCTGTAACTATTTTTGTAAAGTTTTTTTTTATAATGTAATCTTATGGGCCATTGTATATAACTCGTATTTTGATTATTTATGTAATGAAGTATGTTTCCTTTTATATTTTCTAAGATTTTTATTAAATGATTATTGTATGCTTCCGCTGTATGCTTTGCCGCGTCGTGAGTGAGTGCCGTGTTGTAGCGCGCCCGCCGTTGCCCTTCCAACGGGGGCGGCGGTGGGGGTGTTACAATTTAGTGGTATCAGAGCGCCGGTTTAGATGGTTCTGGTTGCCTCTGTTTGTTATGTGTTGAGTCTTTGTATGTGAGTCGGTTTTGTGTCGTGGCCTAATGCAGATGTGTCTTGTCTTGTGTAGTGTTTAGATGGAGTCTGATCCAAGTGAGCATGTGGGTGAGACGGTTGGTAGTGCAAGTGTAGTGAGAGGTGAGCAGCCTGCTCCGCAGCGTCAGCGAGAGGAGATTCCTGGTGTGGATTTTGGTCAAGAGAACCCGGCGTTAGTGCAAGGTTTGCTTCAGTTGGTAGAGAGACTGACTGCTCCTAAGGCCCCGACAGAGTTGTTAAGAAAGAGAGGAGCCGAGGATTTTCATGGTACTGCTTTGGACCAATCTGATGTGGCCGAATTTTGGCTTAAGAGAGTGGATCGGATTTTGCAGGAGATAAGATGTCCTGCAGAGCAGAGGGTGCTTTGTGCAGTGTCGTTGCTTCAAGGGCCTGCGTATGATTGGTGGGAATTAGTGATGCGAAATCCTCAGCGACCAGCCGAGTTGACTTGGGATTTCTTTAAGCAAGAATTTGAGCAGAAGTATGTGACGAAGTCGTATCAAGAGGCTAAGTGGAGAGAGTTTATCAGTCTGAGGCAGCGAGGATTGACAGTAAGTGAGTATGATAAGGAATTCAGCCGGTTGAGTAAGTATGTGCCTGAGACTTTATTGACGGATGAGTTCAGAAGTCGGCATTTTCTAGAGGGACTTCGGGAGGTGTTTAGAGGTCCGTTGTCGGCATTGTCAGTTTTGCAACCCGTGGGGTATTATCAGCTTGTGGCAGCAGCGATGAAGTTAGAGGAGTCTGAGGTGATCAAGCAAAGAATTGAGAGTAAGAGAAAAGCACCGAGTGATGGGTTTGGAAGTGGCAAGAAGTCGAGAGGAGTTCCGAGTGGCCAAAGTGGGAAGAGTTCGATTCCGGTTCGTTCGGAAGCCGAGAGTGTAGCGCCGCCCTCTAGCAAGGGAAGTACGATTCCTGAGTGTGAGCATTGTTATAAGCGCCACTGGGGCGAGTGTAGAAGGATTTCTGGAGCGTGCTTCCGATGTGGCAGCCAAGAGCACTTGGTGGCGAATTGTCCGGATCGAAGAGAGCTTCAGGTTAGACCAGAGGGTCGAGCCAGTGGTCAGAGAGTGAGAGGGAATCAGAGTGGTAGAGGTAGTGGACGTCCTTTGCAAGCGCTGTCAGAGTCAGTGCAGAAGCCACCTGCAGAAGAAGTGCCTTCGCGTCCAAGAGTTTATGCGATGCAACTAGGGGATATAGCAGATCGAGCGGGACCTTCTGGTAAGTTATGTTATTAGTTTCAGTTAAGTTTCGGTTTGTGTTTGGGCTGTTTGGATTTAAGTGAGTAGCGGGGAAATTTCGAGGACGAAATTTCTTAAGGGGGAGTGATTTGTAACAACCCAAATAGGGCCTGGTCGGAATCTGTGTTTTAAGTCGGATAAGTGAGTGTATTTTCGTAATTTGGGTAAGAAGAATTTTGGATATTTAAGAATTTTGTGTTAAAGGAATTAATTACTTAAGTGTTAAGTGAAGTGAAGGGAATATTAGTGTGTGTTTATAGTGCATAGTTGTAGGGTGTTAATGGACTTAAGGTTTTTATTGTGTGGTTTGTGGTGTATGGTGCCATAAGTGGATGAGTTAAGATGGATTGATGGATTCCCTTGGATTGTGACAAGTGGCAAGAGGTTGGTGAGTAATTAATGTAAAGTAGGAGAGAGGATGGGAGGGAGAACTTTTGGGTTAAGCTTCCCGTGGAAGCTATCTCATTTCTTCCCTTTCTTCTTCTATTTCCGTCCCCTCTCTCTCTCCTTCTTCCATTTTACTGCTCTCATCCCTTTTCTCTTGTGCTTCTTTGTATTTTGAGTGGTAATTTTGAAGGTTTGAGCTGGAAGTGTTGAAGGTATGTGGTGGAGTTGGATTGGGGTCTCGTTTATATTTCTTGTTCTTGGATTTATGATTTTAATCGTGTTTGGGTCTGATTTGTGCGTATTGTGGCTGGGTTTTTGTGCAAGAATCGGAAGAGAGAAGGAAGAGCAAGGGCAAGGATAAAGTGGACTCGTGAGGAGCTCGGTTTGAAGTGCGATTTCCAGGTTTGGGAGTTTATTTGATAATGTATGGGAGCTGTGTTATAGATTGTGGTTTCTCCCCTATTTTTTTTCCCTCCTTGGATCAACTCTAGCTAGTATTTGCATGTTATGTGTAATCTTGAGTATTTTATGAATGCATGTTTAAATTGTGTAGTGACTTATAGTGAAGTGCAAGTGATATAGTGACGATGTTATGCATTTTCAGAATTGAGCATGCCCTGTTAGTGTATTTGAGTTTGATTGTGAATGTGTTCTTGTGGAAATTATAGTTGATTATAGTGTAAATGTGTTTATGAGACTTGTGAATGATGCGGTGATGTGCTGAAGGCGAGAGGTGAGTGTTTAGAATATGTTGTGCGCATGTATGAAGAGTTGCGTGTGAAAATAGTAGGAAAAAGTGCAGAATTGGGCAAATCTGGGTTCTGTCGCGATCGCGACAAGTGCCGCGATCGCGACAGAAGGCGGACTTGGCCCCTTGTTCTTGAAGAGCCCTCTGTCGCGATCGCGATGCTTGTCGCAAGCACGACAAAGAGCTTGGTCGCGGAAACCTCCGCGCGGGCGTGCTGCCGAGCGTGCGCGCGAGGAGGAAGGAACTGGTCACTGTCGCGATCGCGACGCTTGTCGCGATCGCGACGCTTGTCGCGAGCGCGACAGAGCTCGGCTCCGTGAAATTCTGCCGCGAGTGCTTCGTCGCGAGGAGGCCCTTGGCGCGACCTCGTGAGGAAGTACCCCGTGCTCTGTCGCGAGCGCGACACTTGTCGCGATCGCGACAGAGGCCCTTCCTGCTTGCCTTGTTTTCTGAATGTGTTTTCTTTTGTTTCACTTTGCACGGTTTCTCACTATTGCAAGTAAATGTGTGTGCATTTGGATTCGTGATATTAATGTGCTAGTGTCCTTGTTATGGATTTATTTTATCTAAGAGTCTTAATTTGAATATTGTTTTTGTTATGTATTGTCTGGTAAATTATTGTGTTGTCGAGCCTGAAGTGTCAAGGTATAGGATAATTAAGCATGCTTAAGAAGGGTTAGTGTTCAGCTGTTCTGTCCGCCCCGTTAGGGCGAAGCGGTCGACCTCCGAGATGGTCATCAATCGTGTAGTGACAAAATGTTTTGAGACTCCGGTCTCTCGCGCTACCTTCGGGTAATAAAGTGTTTTTTTTGTAGGCTTCAGTCTCCCGTGCCGTGTTCCCGTATCCTCAACCTTTAATTTCAGGCTATTGTGTGAACTGTCTGGTTTTGATACAATGAAGTGTTCTGATCATTGTGTGACTCTGAATAGTGTAATAGCTTAGGGCATTGCGTTATTATCCTAATTATATCGTAATATCTCTGTACTCTGATGCATAATGATTTATGTATATTAGTGCATGTTTCCTTGCATAGTGTTCTGTTATGTTTGTTTCTCCCCACTAAGCGTTATCGCTTAGCACGGGTTTTTATCCCGTGCAGGTAGCGTGAAGGATTTTGGGAATGCTCGAGTCGTGCATCTGCAGGCAGGCCACATTGGAGTCGAGTTTTTAGTTTATTTTTGTTTCCTCCTGTAACTCTTTTTGTAAAGTTTTTTTTTTAGAATGTAATCTTATGGGCCATTGTATATAACTCGTATTTTGATTATTTATGTAATGAAGTATGTTTCCTTTTATATTTTCTAAGATTTTTATTAAATGATTATTGTATGCTTCCGCTGTATGCTTTGCCGCGTCGTGAGTGAGTGCCGTGTTGTAGCGCGCCCGCCGGTGCCCTTCCAACGGGGGCGGCGGTGGGGGTGTTACAATTTAGTGGTATCAGAGCGCCGGTTTAGACGGTTCTGGTTGCCTCTGTTTGTTATGTGTTGAGTCTTTGTATGTGAGTCGGTTTTGTGTCGTGGCCTAATGCAGATGTGTCTTGTCTTGTGTAGTGTTTAGATGGAGTCTGATCCAAGTGAGCATGTGGGTGAGACGGTTGGTAGTGCAAGTGTAGTGAGAGGTGAGCAGCCTGCTCCGCAGCGTCAGCGAGAGGAGATTCCTAGTGTGGATTTTGGTCAAGAGAACCCGGCGTTAGTGCAAGGTTTGCTTCAGTTGGTAGAGAGACTGACTGCTCCTAAGGCCCCGACAGAGTTGTTAAGAAAGAGAGGAGCCGAGGATTTTCATGGTACTGCTTTGGACCAATCTGATGTGGCCGAATTTTGGCTTAAGACAGTGGATCGGATTTTGCAGGAGATAAGATGTCCTGCAGAGCAGAGGGTGCTTTGTGCAGTGTCGTTGCTTCAAGGGCCTGCGTATGATTGGTGGGAATTAGTGATGCGAAATCCTCAGCGACCAGCCGAGTTGACTTGGGATTTCTTTAAGCAAGAATTTGAGCAGAAGTATGTGACGAAGTCGTATCAAGAGGCTAAGTGGAGAGAGTTTATCAGTCTGAGGCAGCGAGGTATGACAGTAAGTGAGTATGATAAGGAATTCAGCCGGTTGAGTAAGTATGTGCCTGAGACTTTGTTGACGGATGAGTTCAGAAGTCGGCATTTTCTAGAGGGACTTCGGGAGGTGTTTAGAGGTCCGTTGTCGGCATTGTCAGTTTTGCAACCCGTGGGGTATTATCAGCTTGTGGCAGCAGCGATGAAGTTAGAGGAGTCTGAGGTGATCAAGCAAAGAATTGAGAGTAAGAGAAAAGCACTGAGTGATGGGTTTGGAAGTGGCAAGAAGTCGAGAGGAGTTCCGAGTGGCCAAAGTGGGAAGAGTTCGATTCCGGTTCGTTCGGAAGCCGAGAGTGTAGCGCCGCCCTCTAGCAAGGGAAGTACGATTCTTGAGTGTGAGCATTGTTATAAGCGCCACTGGGGCGAGTGTAGAAGGATTTCTGGAGCGTGCTTCAGATGTGGCAGCCAAGAGCACTTGGTGGCGAATTGTCCGGATCGAAGAGAGCTTCAGGTTAGACCAGAGGGTCGAGCCAGTGGTCAGAGAGTGAGAGGGAATCAGAGTGGTAGAGGTAGTGGACGTCCTTTGCAAGCGCCGTCAGAGTCAGTGCAGAAGCCACCTGCAGAAGAAGTGCCTTCGCGTCCAAGAGTTTATGCGATGCAACTAGGGGATATAGCAGATCGAGCGGGACCTTCTGGTAAGTTATGTTATTAGTTTCAGTTAAGTTTCGGTTTGTGTTTGGGCTGTTTGGATTTAAGTGAGTAGCGGGGAAATTTCGAGGACGAAATTTCTTAAGGGGGAGTGATTTGTAACAACCCAAATAGGGCCTGGTCGGAATCTGTGTTTTAAGTCGGATAAGTGAGTGTATTTTCGTAATTTGGGTAAGAAGAATTTTGGATATTTAAGAATTTTGTGTTAAAGGAATTAATTACTTAAGTGTTAAGTGAAGTGAAGGGAATATTAGTGTGTGTTTATAGTGCATAGTTGTAGGGTGTTAATGGACTTAAGGTTTTTATTGTGTGGTTTGTGGTGTATGGTGCCATAAGTGGATGAGTTAAGATGGATTGATGGATTCCCTTGGATTGTGACAAGTGGCAAGAGGTTGGTGAGTAATTAATGTAAAGTAGGAGAGAGGATGGGAGGGAGAACTTTTGGGTTAAGCTTCCCGTGGAAGCTATCTCATTTCTTCCCTTTCTTCTTCTATTTCCGTCCCCTCTCTCTCTCCTTCTTCCATTTTACTGCTCTCATCCCTTTTCTCTTGTGCTTCTTTGTATTTTGAGTGGTAATTTTGAAGGTTTGAGCTGGAAGTGTTGAAGGTATGTGGTGGAGTTGGATTGGGGTCTCGTTTATATTTTCTTGTTCTTGGATTTATGATTTTAATCGTGTTTGGGTCTGATTTGTGCGTATTGTGGCTGTGTTTTTGTGCAAGAATCGGAAGAGAGAAGGAAGAGCAAGGGCAAGGATAAAGTGGACTCGTGAGGAGCTCGGTTTGAAGTGCGATTTCCAGGTTTGGGAGTTTATTTGATAATGTATGGGAGCTGTGTTATAGATTGTGGTTTCTCCCCTATTTTTTTTCCCTCCTTGGATCAACTCTAGCTAGTATTTGCATGTTATGTGTAATCTTGAATATTTTATGAATGCATGTTTAAATTGTGTAGTGACTTATAGTGAAGTGCAAGTGATATAGTGACGATGTTATGCATTTTCAGAATTGAGCATGCCCTGTTAGTGTATTTGAGTTTGATTGTGAATGTGTTCTTGTGGAAATTATAGTTGATTATAGTGTAAATGTGTTTATGAGACTTGTGAATGATGCGGTGATGTGCTGAAGGCGAGAGGTGAGTGTTTAGAATATGTTGTGCGCATGTATGAAGAGTTGCGTGTGAAAATAGTAGGAAAAAGTGCAGAATTGGGCAAATCTGGGTTCTGTCGCGATCGCGACAAGTGCCGCGATCGCGACAGAAGGCGGACTTGGCCCCTTGATCTTGAAGAGCCCTCTGTCGCGATCGGGACGCTTGTCGCGAGCACGACAAAGAGCTTGGTCGCGGAAACCTCCGCGCGGGCGTGCTGCCGAGCGTGCGCGCGAGGAGGAAGGAACTGGTCACTGTCGCGATCGCGACGCTTGTCGCGAACGCGACAGAGCTCGGCTCCGTGAAATTCTGCCGCGAGTGCTTCGTCGCGAGGAGGCCCTTGGCGCGACCTCGCGAGGAAGTACCCCGTGCTCTGTCGCGAGCGCGACACTTGTCGCGATCGCGACAGAGGCCCTTCCTGCTTGCCTTGTTTTCTGAATGTGTTTTCTTTTGTTTCACTTTGAACGGTTTCTCACTATTGCAAGTAAATGTGTGTGCATTTGGATTCGTGATATTAATGTGCTAGTGTCCTTGTTATGGATTTATTTTATCTAAGAGTCTTAATTTGAATATTGTTTTTGTTATGTATTGTCTGGTAAATTATTGTGTTGTCGAGCCTGAAGTGTCAAGGTATAGGATAATTAAGCATGCTTAAGAAGGGTTAGTGTTCAGCTGTTCTGTCCGCCCCGTTAGGGCGAAGCGGTCGACCTCCGAGATGGTCATCAATCGTGTAGTGACAAAATGTTTTGAGACTCCGGTCTCTCGCGCTACCTTCGGGTAATAAAGTGTTTTTTTTTTGAGGCTTCAGTCTCCCGTGCCGTGTTCCCGTATCCTCAACTTTTAATTTCAGGCTATTGTGTGAACTGTCTGGTTTTGATACAATGAAGTGTTCTGATCATTGTGTGACTCTGAATAGTGTAATGGCTTAGTGCATTGCGTTATTATCCTGATTATATCGTAATATCTCTGTACTCTGATGCATAATGATTTATGTATATTAGTGCATGTTTCCTTGCATAGTGTTCTGTTATGTTTGTTTCTCCCCACTAAGCGTTATCGCTTAGCACGGGTTTTTATCCCGTGCAGGTAGCGTGAAGGATTTTGGGAATGCTCGAGTCGTGCATCTGCAGGCAGGCCACATTGGAGTCGAGTTTTTAGTTTATTTTTGTTTCCTCCTGTAACTCTTTTTGTAAAGTTTTTTTTTAGAATGTAATCTTATGGGCCATTGTATATAACTCGTATTTTGATTATTTATGTAATGAAGTATGTTTCCTTTTATATTTTCTAAGATTTTTATTAAATGATTATTGTATGCTTCCGCTGTATGCTTTGCCGCGTCGTGAGTGAGTGTCGTGTTGTAGCGCGCCCGCCGGTGCCCTTCCAACGGGGGCGGCGGTGGGGGTGTTACATGAACAATTAAATAAGAAATAAGAATAAGAATAAGAAATAATAATATGAACAATTAAATAAACAATAAGAATAAGAAATACAAATATGAATAATTAAATAGGAAATAAGAAATAATAATATGAACAATTACATAAGAAATAATAATATGAACAAAAAATAATAAATAAGAATAATAAATAATAGATCTAAGAGAATTTACATGATAATTAATCAATTGTAAAGAAAAATTAAATTAAAAATTAAATTAAAAGTTGAGCCAAGAATGCTTACCCTAAAATTTTGGTGTGATGAATGAAGTCGGATGACAAATTCCCTTGCTTTGATTTAATAAAAATAAAATATAATGAAATTTTATCCCAAGAACAAATAATTGATTTATTTGTCTAAAGGAAAAAAATTATAACAAATAAGTAAAAAAATTCACAAGAACAAATAATTTATTTATTTGTCTCAAGAATTAAATTAAAAAAAAAATCAAATTAGAACACTTGGAGAATTTTTCTTGAAGAAGAAAAAATAAGAAGAAGAAGAAGAAGAAGAAGAAGAGAGAAAACAATATTTTTCTTAAGAAAAATCCCCCCTAAATTTCCTCTCTTCAAATCATTTTATAATTCCAAAAAAATTCAAATTTTTAATAGAGCAATTAAATTAATTTAACTCATATTAAATCCAAAAAACTGAATAATTTGAAGAGTTTAGAAGATAAAAAGTTTTTAGAATTAAATTATGAAAAAAAAATGAGTTAAAAACACCAAAAAATGAGCAAAAACGGATTGGGGGCTGATCGGGTGTCGGAGGCACGTGCAGGGGCGAGAGATGCCCGTCGGCATGCAGCAGTGTGTGGGTGAGCGCGCCTCTCTCGCTGGGCCGCTACCGCGGGTACCCAACACGCTGCCGCAACCCGACATTTGCCAAATTTTTTTTTTTTTGCTAAAACACAAAACTTCCAAAACTCACTTTTTTGTCTCAAAATAATTTTTTAAAACATTTTTAAAATACATTTTTATTTATTTTTAATAAATCAATTTGACAAGGAAATCATCATTTTAAATTTTCATTTTTGCCTATAAATAGAAACACTTAATTTTAGCAGTGGGTAATCCTGATCTAAGCTACCTCGGGACTCGGTGTCTACAACCGTGCAAGCCGAGATGAGGCCAGCGGGATAGATCAGCCACCGTGCATGCCGAGATGAGGACAGCGGGGCACACGCGATAGAACAAATCGCAACGAGGCTGTAGTCAGAGAGTACTGCATCTCACAGACACCGCGCAAGCCAAGATGAGGCCAGCGGGACAGATCAGCCACCGTGCATGCCGAGACGAGAACAGCGTGGCACACGCGATAGAACAGATTGTAACGAGATCGTAGTCAGAGAGTATTGCATCTTACAGACACCGTGCAAGCTGAGATGAGGCCAGCGGGACAGACCAGCCACCGTGCATGCCGAGACGAGGACAGTGGGGCACACGCGATAGAACAGATCGCAACAGGATTGTGGTTAGTGGACACCGCTTCTCACAGACGCCGTGCAAGCCGACCGGAGGCGAGTGGAACAATGCGATAGAAAAGACTGCAAATGAGCCACAGTCGGATAACACTACAGCTCAATGACAATAAGTCCCAACATTTCACATGGCAAAAAGGTAAGGGCTACCTCAGGTACGCATCTCTTTCCTTCTTCTCTGAATTTTGACTCATCTAGGCACTAGTACACTAGTTTCCCCAAAATTAGGGGTAACTGTAGACACCAGGTCCTGAGGCAGCCCAGATCAGAGTTACCCAATGATGATAAGATACATTGTTACAAGGTTAAAAATGGTGATTTTTTTGTCAAATTTGCATTTTAGAGTGAAAAAATAAAAAATAAAAAAAAATATTTTTAAAATTAGATTTGAAAAATGAGGTTTAGAAATTGTAGTATTTTTAGTTAATTTAAAATTTAAAAAAAAAATCGCGAATGTTGGCCTCGCGTGAGCACGCTGCGCGGTGCTCGTGCCCGAGCAACTTGCAGAGATTCGTCCGCGCGCACGACCGATGCCCGTCGCGCACGCCGACGGGCGTCGGTCGCCCCCTGTTCCGCCGCAAAATGCCAAAATCGCCCTAAAATCGTTATTTTTCCGATTTTTCACCCAAAAATTCGTTTTTTATCCCATTTTTTAGGGGTTTTAAATGTTTTTTTCCATTTTTAAAATAATTCATATTAGATTTAATTAATATTTTTTTCATTAATTAGTTAGGTTTTAATCTTTTCTTCATATAAATAGAAAATGATGAAACTAATTGAAGGGGAGAATTTTTTAGGGTTTTCTAAAGTTTTTTTTCTCTTCTTCTCCTTCAACAAATTCTCTCTTGGTTTTTAGAGTTTTTCCCAACAAAAATAAGAAGAAAGTTCATCAATTCTTCTTGTTTTTCCAATAAAATTTCATCTAAATATATTTTTAGAAGGAGTTTTATTAATGTAATTTAATTTTTAGACAAACATAATAATTGTTTCCTCTCAAAATTCATTTTTTTAACTTGTTATTTGTTTTCAATTAAACTTTTTTCAATGTTTTTTTTTTATTTTGAATCCCTTTTATGGTGAAAAATTGGTTTTGAGACAAACAAAATGATTGTTTGATCTTGAAATCTAATTTTTCATTTGATTTTCTAAAAACAAGTTTTTTCTCATAAATGATTGTTTCTTTGGAACCAACAAAATAATTGTTTGTTCATGAGAACATTTTTATCAATAAAAATCCTTTTTTAGGAAAAGAAATTGATTCTTTGTTCTTAAAGAATTTTTGATTTTCTTCCATCATTTTTTTTTCAAAGTATATTTTTCCTTGGAATAAAATTCCAATATTTTTATTATTCAACTCTAATCTTGCACATCACAAATAAGGAAATCAATCATCATTTTTACCTTCATCGAATCTGGAACTCTGAGGGTAAACATTTTGGGCTCGATCTTTTAATTTTTTTATTACTTTGTTCATATTTAATTTATTAACATGTATATTATATATTTTTATTATTTTCATTTATTTATTTATTTATTTGTTCTATTGCTTTTATATTTGTCTCATTTAAATGTTAATATATTATTTTTGTTCATGTAAATATTGATTTCTTATTATTGCTAACATGTAAATAATTTATTTTTGCTTTGATTTCTCATTATGTTTAACATGTAATTAATTAATTCATTTTGATTGATCTTTTTTGCCATGTAAATATTTTATGTTAATTGTGATAACATTAATTAATCATGCCATTTATTTAATTATTTTTATCATTATTTTATTCATTTTTTATCATTCTTTTTCATTGCCATTGTTATATTTTTTATTGATTATCAATTTATTTGTTTATTTTCATTATTATTATTATCATGTTCATATTTTTATGTATTAATTCATTAACATGTTGTATTTATTTTAATCAAATCATTTAATTCTTTTATCATTTAATGCATTTTTCTCATTTATTTTAAATTGTTAATATGGTAATTCATTTGTCATTTTGATGTCATCTTATTTTATCTTACTTTATTTTATTTTATCATTTATTATATACTTAGTTGATTTAATTGATTTAATTACAAAAATTATTTCATTGATGCTTTATTTTTATTTCACAACTTATTTTCTTTACTTGGGCATTTTTGTGAGCACACGAGGAGATCCAGAAGTCTCGTTTGCATTAGATATTTAATTGCTTTATTTGTAATATTTAATCTATTTGGCTTTTTCATTTATTTTGCCATATAATCTTTAATAAAATTGTTTATTTTAGGCACGCTAAAAAGAAAATCACAAAAATATTTTTATTAATTAATTTGGTATTTTTTCTAAATAAAAATGGGAGCAATGTCCTAGTTTTTCATACCCAAATAAACCATCACCTTTAATACTTTTTTAAAAAGCATGCATGCGAGGACTAATGTTCTCATCTTTAACAAATAGCCCGTTTTATGTGTAATTTGCATTTTATTTACAATGGGGGTTGTATTCTGCTCCTATTTTTATTGTAATTTATTTTCATACACTTTACTTTAATTGTGCTTTATTTATTTACTGCTTTCCCTTGAATGGATAATTTGCGCTTTAATTTAATTGCACCGAATTTAATGAGAAATGGGATGAAACGCTAAATTCAAAACTCAATTATAAACTTAATCAAGGTATGAATAAATGGAAAGTCCCGAACCTACTCTGGTCTTTGGGCTCAATGAGGCGAGAGGGCCATCTCAGCATTCTGTTGGGGTGGAAGCCTCCAAGACACCTCTTGTGTCCCGTAAAAGGCTCAAAATTGCACAGTCCTAGGCGCCACAAGGCGAGAGGGTCATCCTAATGTTCTAGTAGTGTGGATGCCTCCAAGACACCTCTGGTTTGCCCAAGCGTAAGGCTAGAGGACCATCCAATCATTAGGGTGGAAGCCTCCAAAACACGTCCGGCTTGCCTATAATGGACATAACAGCGCTGTCTTAGGCTCACTGAGGCTAGACGACCTTTCCCAATGTTTTATTGGGTGGCAACTCCAAGAAACCTCCTTGTTGCCCAAAATGGACGCACTTGTAATTTTCTTACAAGTTTTCATGAACCTCATCCTGAAATCCCTAAAAGCGGGTGGTTCGGGGCGCCCCGGGGTTCGGTGCGCGTCACAACCTCCTCTTCCTCTTTCTTCTTCAAGTGTGCCATAGGTTGGATCCAAGTGATTTTTGGTGGAAATTGGTCATCTCTCAAGTTTATTGGTTTAGGGTTTAGGGTTTGGTTGGGTTTTCTCTTCTTCTTCATCACTACAAGAAATTACACATTTTATGACGCAAAAAAATTATCCTGAAAAGTTCAATTTTCTTCACTGAAAGGATAAGGTGACGAATTTTTATCGTCATAGAAAACATAACGGTAGACGCGTAACATAAAAGTTTACGTGATAATTTAATTATTTGTCACCATAGATATCATTTTTTGTGACGAAAATGATCATCGTCACATTTGTTTCTTACTTTTTATGACAAAAATTATGTTATAAATAAAATTATATTTCGTCATATTATATTGTTTATCGTCATAAAATATTGGCATTTTTATGACAAATTTAAAATTTATCACCGAATTAACTATTTTTAATGACAAAACTCTACTTATAATTAAAACCATTAAGTATTTGCTACGTAATTATCGTCACAAATAAATATAATTTTCGTCATAAAATAATACATATCGTCACTAAATCTAATACTTTAAGTGACGAAAAATGATTTTGTTATTAAATTAATATATATTAATGATGAATATAAATTGTCGCTTTATTTTACAAATTAGTGTCATAAATAAGGATAAAAATAATTGTCAAAAAAAATAGTTTTAGTAACAACTTTTTATTTTCATTAAATAATACTTTTTGTAACAATATTAATATCATAATCGTAAATATTATATCATCATTTATGAATTGACAAGTCAAAAAATTATGACAAATATACTTGTCATATATGCATTGCACTAAAATGACACATTTTAAATTTAATATTATACAATCAATTAAATTTGTAAAGAAAATTGTTAATCAATTAATATAAAATATTTATTTTAATAAAAGGTCAATCGAATAAAAAGATACTACTTAATGCAAAAAATTAAAATATCCTAATCCATAATTCAGAAATAAATTTTGTTGAAATTTCAAAATGTGCATCTTGTTCCTAAAAAAAAAAAAAAATCATATATTAGATAAAAAAACTCAACCATATACAAAACATGGATAAAAATATAGAATAAAAAGGAAAGATCATATTATTATTTTTCATTTCTTGTACCATTTGTTTTGTTTAGGTAAATTCAAATACCACTTCTCCATTCTATTTTTTGATTAGGTGCATCTTTCTTACATCTAAGGCAATAAAGTAGTTTGTCAAAATAAACACATTTAGTTGAGAATGTCACAAGCATCATTGTATAAATTTAACAATATGACATTATGACCGGATACATTATGATAATATGACAATAATAACAATGCAAATTTTATGATATAACGCTGCAAATCTCTTTTCAATATGATCATATACCTATTGGTGCAAACATAATCGCAATGTTAGGTTCCAGCTCGTAACTTCCTATTAATAAGCAATAGACTCAACATATCACAAATGTTTATTACTTTAGAAATAACCACATACGACATAGATCAATTAACTCAAATAAAAATTTCACAACATTAGTTATATATTTGTTATATATTTGATCCAGGCACATATACATGTCCATCATGAAGGGAGGAAATAAAACTCAACATTAATGACAATTCCCACTCTAATTAATTTTTTCTAACTAAAAAGTACAATAGATACGGTAGAGAAATTAAACATAAACCAATCTAGAATCAAAATCGATTAAATTTCACAACTTCTACTTCAATTATGCATTGGGAGGCCCATAGAAACAATGGGCATCTACATAAAATTCCAAGTTGCTGATAGCGATTATGATTTTGATTGCTGATAAAAAGTGCTAAATACCAAATACTTTTCGACTAAGATCCAACAACAAATAAGTCATTGGCAAAACATATATGCTTTAATCTTTCCAAAACCATGCATATGATCATTTCTCCATTTTGCACTCAAGATCAATTCCAACACCAAGAATCAATTTGCTTCCTAATCTTTAATTAATTGTTAATTAGTTCTACTCAAGATCAAATTTAACTTCAACTTCTTCCACGTACTGGGGATGCAGTTGAAAATATAAAGGAGACGCCCCTTGATTGTATAAGTTTCTTCCACATTTTGCTGTTCAAATAAATTCAACATAACAAATCTATTAACAAAGGTAACTAAAATATTAGATAATTATTTTTCTAAAGGAGCATTACCAGAAGAAAGTCAACCATTCAAAAATTTCAAACTATAAAAAATACAAAAGAAGATTAGATAAGACAAAAAAAAAAACTTAATCCCCTTCAAATATGTAGAAACGCCCTTTACTTCCATCGATTTATTCTATTCTTGTGAACCAGTAAACAATAGCAAATACCAAATATGGATAATTTACCTGCATGCTATAAATCCACCATGGCAACCAGCAGCCTTACTCAGAGTTCCAACACATATGTCAACATCTCTTTCACATTTGAACTCTTCGGCAGTGAGTGAGGGAGATCCACGGACACCCGAAGACTCACCTCGCCGCCAGGAGTCATACACCACCACGCGTCTTGCCGTCGGCCACCGGAGTTGGCCGAAAATCGTGGGATAAGCTTTGGCTTCTCTTTCTCAAAATCAGGGCAGAAGGGACGGGATCGAAGGGCGAGGTTACTGGGGCTGGCTGGCGCAGTGGGGGTCATCAGTCGCTCGCCATTGGTCATTATCGTCGTCGCTCTCTAACGCGCTCTCTCTCTCTCTCTCCGATTTGCTCGCCCGTATTCTTCCCGTTTTTCTTTCCCCTTCTTTTCTTTTTTCATGTCTTTCCCATTTTTACATTTTATTCACTCTCTCTCTCTCTTTAGAGAAAAATATAGACTATCGTTATTATTTCTCATTTATTATTTATTTATAATTTATTTATCTATTTAAATATTCATACATTTAGTTAACTATCTTAATTTATTTATTTATTTATCTATCTACATTTATTTAATATTACTATTTACTTTTCTATTTAGATATACTTGCATTTATTTATTATTATCATTTACTTGTCCATTTAAATAGACATGCACATATATAAATCTTTTATGTAACTAAATTATCCAAATATTTAATTATATAATTTTATAAAAAATTATATTTAATTTATTTATTTATTTGTATATATAATTTATTTTGTCAAATTTATTAATTCAAAATTCAAAAATTTCTTTATTAATATTAATTTCAGTTCATATATCTAATATTTTCATTAAATTTTTAAATAATTGAACAATAAAAATTTTATTTTAGACAAATTAAAAATAAATTCATAATATAAAACGATTACAAGCCAAAAAAATAAAATTAAAAAAATTATCTTAATCAATAAAAGTACTAAAAAACTTGTTAAATTTTATTTACAATTATTTTAATTATATAAATTTAAGATTAAATGTTAATCTTATCGAGATTAGCAAAATGGCTGAATTTCAATATAATTTCATGAGTAAAGCAAAAATATTAAAAATAATTAATAAACATAACTATGTATGCATATTTTTATTAATATTATAATGCTTAGTAAAATCAGTAATCAAAATAATATATTTTTTAAAAAAATTTAATTGAACATAGCGACGGATTATCAGTCCAGAAAATATTCCTCAATATGTTCCGCATCTGATTTAGCTGTAATACATTTTTATTACAGTCGATTGTGATAAAATATTATGGCCGCACAAACTGATTGTATTATAATAATGAACTTATATTTGGCCACAATATATTCATTTTTTTGTGACATATTTGTTTATCATAAATTCAATTATTTTTTATGACATAATTTATTTGTCATATATTAACATTACAACCAACTATTACGGAAAATTATTATTGTCATAAATTGATTGTATTGGTGACGAAATTGTATTTCGTCATAATTTATTCCTTTTTTGTGACATATTTATTTGTCATAAAAAAATATTGTGGCAAAATAATTCTATCGTCACTAATTTATTAAATTGTGACAAATATAATTCATGTCACAAAAAATAAGTATTTCACGACGAAATTTTGTGTCGTAAATAGTTATTTTTTTTCCCACCAAAAGAAAAAGGCTAAAAATTTTTCTTCCATATCAAATGTGTTGAAATTATACCTCATCACAGTATATTCATTTTTTGTGACACATTTATTGTCATAAATAAAATAATTTTTTAAACTAAAATTTTTAGAAAAAAAATAATTAGAAAATTTTTTTATATCGATATCTTATTTGTGATGAACTGATTTTATTGCCACTAATTTATTTAATTATGATAAAAATAATTCATCACAAAAAAATAAATATTTTGTGACGATTTTATACGTTGAAATATGTTTTTATTTTGTCATTAAATTTTTTGCCTCCAAAAAAAATGGTGAGAAATTTTCCCTCCTAAAAAAACCATGACGAAATATATTTTTTGTCACAAAATTAATCTATTAGTGAAGAAAATTAAAAAATAAAATGATGCAAGATAATTTTGTCATAGTAATAAATAGTATGGTGATGTTTTAAAAAATTTTTCGTTGTAAGTTATAATTAGTGACGAATTTTTTTGCTTCATTAAAAAATTTGTCACAAAAAGTAAAATTTCTTGTAGTGCATCTCCTTCTCTTGGTCTGTTAGAATGTATTTTAACTTAGAGTTTTTGTGTGTTTGTGTGTTCTTCTTGGGTTCCTGGGTTAGAAGCGCCTACTCGTGATCCCAAGGGGAAAGAGAAGGCAAGTGGGAGTGGAGCTAGCATCTAGAAGCATAAGATTTACAGGTTTGGGAATTTATTTATTTTTGATGCATTTTTTTGTGATTTGGTGCGGTGGAATGATTTTCTGGCAATCCGATGATTATGAGATGCATGTTAGTTTAAATGTTATAAGCTTTACTTTGATTTAAGTTATGGTGCATGATTGTTGGACTATGAGAGCAGATTTGAGTTGGATGGATCTCACTGTAAGTTTTTGGGTTTGCTACTATCGGGATTCTTATTTTTTGGTTAATTCATTCTGTAAAAGTTGTGTTTGTGCTGTTGGTTGTGTTGGGAAATGCCCGATTTGAGGTAAGGTGGTATTTAGTTGGATTTTTTAAGTTTTGGGCAAGTTTGGAACCAAAGGAGTTTCTACAGATTGGAACGCGACTCTCGGTCATGAGACAGAGATCCGTTAATCTAGTGTTTCGACCGAACTACCATCTTCCGATCGGAAGTGCCATGGCGCTCGGTCGCTCGCACGATGGAGTGCTCGGCTGCCGAATGGGAGATGGGGTGATCCGATCGGAATGCCCCGGGAAAAGCACGATTCGTGTAGGCTGGAAAGCCAAGTCACGAGTCATGCACGCAAGCATGACTCGTATGCAGCATCAGCACGAGTCGTGCCAATCGGCACTACTCTTGTCCCTTTGTTTTCCCTTCCCGATCGGCCTTCCGGCTAGGAAGAGCATCGACATGAGTCATGTCAATCCTGCACGACTCGTGTCCTGGCTTTTTCCACTCTCGATCGACCTTTCGGCCATGTGAAGCATCAACACGAGTCATTTCGACCTGCACGACTTGTGTCCTTCGCTTTTTCTTCGCGATTAGCCTTCTGGCCACTGTCGTGAGCACGACTCTTGTCGCGATCCAGATAGTGAGCCTCCATTTGCCTGTTCTCTTTTTCGAACTTGTCCTATTTTGCTAAAATGTATTTCATATCTTTTCTACATGGGTTTTCACTACTGTATGGGAATAAATATGCTTATATATGTGCACTATTATGATTTCTTCATGATAAATTATATGTTATGCTTTGGAACATGAATTGTATTATGTATGACCTACGAGAGTCAATCTAGTGGATAGTTAGGCATGCCTAATAGAGTTCAGTAGCTGCAGCCCTCAGTTCCATTTGGACCCTGATCAGGTCCCCTGTTTGGTTCCTCGCGAACCTCAATGTGTTTGGATCTTGTTTAAGATCCCCTCTATAAAATGTTTTTGAATGAGAAAATGTGATATTGCTTTTCAATTCGTACCTATAAGGTACAACCATATGTTCACTCGTTATCCACTATTATGAGTCAGTAGGTGTATTGTTTGTTTGTGTTATGCTTATGAGAATAAGAAATCCGATCGGCTATGATTATAAGTATGTGATGAATGTGATTATGAGCCTTTGAATGTTTATGAATGTGACTCAATTATGATTATATGTAATATAATTATTAGTTTATGCCATTATGTATGTGTTTTGCCTCGACGACCATTGTGAATGTCCATCCATATTATTGTTGTTTGTTTTCCCCACTAAGTGTTATTTCTTAGCACGGGTGTTTCATCCGTGCAAGTGTGGATGGTAGTTAGCTTTTGGGAGAGTCACTGCAAGTCAAACCAACACAGAGGGAATTGATGTTAGGACTTAGCTTTTCGTTATATGGTTTCTTTTATAATAGTGAACTCTCATTGTAATTTTGAAAGATGTAATTATTTTGGTAATATCAGAACAGATATGTAATGAATATTATTATTGCATCTATGAATGCATGATCAGTTTGGATTTAAAGTTTTAAATTCCACTGTGTGTATGTATGTTTATATTATGCGGATAAATGTTATTGTATTGTTTTGCTTGGTGACACCCTTGCTCATACGGGTTCTCACTCCATTGTGGATGGGTTCCCCTACGTATGGGTAGGGGGTGTTACAAACACCACTTGACCTAATCAGCAGAAATTCAAATGGATTAAATTAAAGAATAAGGAGAACGAATGAAGAAGGGAATAAGAAGAACTAAAGAGAGAGGATAGCCGATCAACATGCAGAAATGGAAGAACTGTCTCTCCTTAAATCCCTTATATTGCATGCATTTGGTGAGGTGGCAAAAGAAAATGTTGACACTAAGATTTCCACTACCAATCTCCTAATCTTGATCAACGTAATTAATCCCAACTAACATTTAATTAATCCTTCTTTAACTTAATCATGCACAACTACTTATTTAACCACAAAACTTATTTATTTTATTCAATTAAGTCCTCATTTCCAATTACACTTAGGTCCAAAATTAGCAAACTGAAATCAAATTTACCCAATTACCTCAATTAAGCCAAATTACAACTAGAGTATATTTCGGGCCATTACATCAAAAAATTCAATGTTCACCACCAAAAATTCATTTACAATATTTAGAATGAGCCTATTAAATTGAATGAATTTTTAGAGGTCTTTAACATTTTTTTTTAGCCCGGTCAAAGTTTGGTTAATTGTGGTTACTATTCAAACTAAACCATGACTTATTTTTATTTCTGACTTTTAAGGGCCCACTTAAACTCAATTTCATCTCAAATTATATCCTCGGACTTCTTATGAATTTTATTTTCCAATGGTCCAATAATAAAATTTTTGACCCCAGTCAGTACTATTGACCCCGGGTGGTACTATTCATCTCGAGTGGTACTATTCACAAAAATCGAAATTTTTGGCCATTACATATTTTTTCCAATTAATTTAAATTTCGTCCTCAAAATTTACTTGGATACAGACACTGTGGATACTGCTATCTCGTAATTTCTTTTGAGCTTGAACCCATTGATCATATTGTGAATCTTCCTAATGGAAGATATTTTCCCTATCCACCTTCAACTTCATTATGTGACCCCCAAACATAACTTTAACAACTTTATCATCCTCTGTAACTTTCAGGTTTAACACTTGTATCATCCTCTCTAACATTCCATCT
The DNA here is from genome assembly GCA_947683425.1 of Excoecaria cochinchinensis. Classification (NCBI taxonomy): domain Eukaryota; kingdom Viridiplantae; phylum Streptophyta; class Magnoliopsida; order Malpighiales; family Euphorbiaceae; genus Excoecaria; species Excoecaria cochinchinensis. Next base: position 8,369,788 of record CANTUQ010000021.1, on the reverse strand, counting down.
ATTTCTAGACAAAAAATAGTACCGAGCGTCAACTCAATACCCAATACCTCATATAATTTCTTCTCAAATTTTAAATCTGCTCTTTGCCTTTTTTTTGTGGTTACGGTTCAACTAGAACACAAACACACCCTGACATTATGACCTCAACTTCTATTACACCATAGGTGTAACACCCCATACTACTCCCTGAAAGATAATAGAGTGATCTTTAACTAAATGTAACATCCCCAACTACCCCCTGGAAGGATAATAGAGTGTTACAATACAAAATACGAATCTTGCAAAATTTGAATAATAAAATTTCATTACTTTCCATTGCTGTACATGTTTAATACTATAATAAAAGTTATTTATAGACACAATTATTCTCAAATAACATAAACTTGCATGACTCTATAATAAAGACATCATCCTATCCTAGTGTTGGCCTATCCTTCTGTCGGATGATTCTTTAGAGCAAATCCAAATTTATACCTACACAGATTAGAAACCCATGTGTAGAGACTAGGTCCCGAGACAGCTCCAATCAGAGTTACCCGATGAGGATACAGATACCTATTTTACAGGTGGAGAGCTGAAACCGCTGGTTGTTGCCGTTGAATTTCACGAAGTTTGAAATTATCTTTGACCAAAGTCCTTTTGCATTTTAACTGGACTTAAAAAGGGCCTTCAATAGCAACAATCTATTTTTTGGTGACTGATGGCTGTCCCTTGAGCCCCAAGTTCGCTCGTTTTCTCCTGGATGCCCCATACGCCTGAGGGCAGCCTGTAGAGTGACGGACACCCGTCCCTCACTTGAGGGATGCTCGTCTGTCATGTGATGGGATGCCTATCCCCTTAGGGATGAGCTACTAATGATCAAGAGAGGAATTCGCACTCTCTCCGTGGCTGACGGCCGTCCCTCGAGCGAGGGACACCCGTCGATCGTGACCTGACAGTAAATTTCCATATTTCCTTCATCGAGAAATCTGGAATTATTTTTCGGAATCAAAAGGCTGATTTTTTGGGATGTCATTGATGTATTTTCGGGTTGTTGAGATCATAAATGCCTGATTTCATTCTTGAAATCAATCTAAAATCTAGAAATTCAAGGATTTCAAAGCCTATAAATAGAGATGTTCAAAGAGGGAAAAGGGGAGGATATTTGGGTAAAGAAAATTTCAAGAGCAAAATTCCTTTCAAATCTGTCTTCTTTCAAATTCTTTATTTAGAAATTGAAGAGTTTGATTAAGAAAAAGAAATCAATTATCTTTTCTTAGTTTGGTCTCTCAAATTTCCATTATTTTTAAAAGAGAATTTTAGAGAGAAGTTAGAGAGAGAAAGTGAAAATCCTCACTTCATTTTCAACAAATTTTGTAAAATTTAAGGAAGAAACCTTTTGTTTTGTTACTCTCTAGAGATCAAAAATACTAAGGGTAAACATTCTGGGTTTAAATCCCACCCTTTTGCATTGATTCAAGATTATGACATGAAATGTGATTTTATTGATTTGTACTGTTTTTATTATTTTGTATGATAAATCTTGGCCATAAATTGATTTTAATATGATTATGTGAAAATGGGATAAGAGTATGTGAAAAAATGCATCAAATAAAAGCTTGAATAATCAACAATAGAGTTTTAATCATTTTTATGTATTCTGGACTCGATCGATGGGAAAAAGGCCTGACAAATGCCCGTCGCTCGAGCGAGGGACGGATCATCATCGGTTTCCCTTCCTCCCATTGGTCACCTCTTCTGATGGCCATCCCTCCTCTTTTAGGCCGTCCCTGGTTTCTTTTCCCTTTCCTTTTTATTGTTACTTTTTTCCATATTATTTTTGCATGTCAATATTTATGTGTTATTCTAATGTTATTTTACCATATTGATATTTTGTCTGCCTATTTTAATTCCATTATTATGATTATTTGTTTTATTTATTTTGCTAGCTTTTTACTTTTTGTGTTTCTTTATTTGACATATAATGTTTTTTTAATTTAGTGTTGCCTATGGGCGAAGATTATGAGGCTAAAGGATTGGGAAACTCCCTTGGTTTGATTCATCCCTTCATTACATTTTTCTCCATTGTTTGTTATTCCCTTAGTTTAATTTTGATTATTACTTGAACTTGGCTTATAATAAAGTTAATTTTGTACTTGCTAATGTGAAAAGTCACCAAAAAGATTTTTATCCAATAAAATAAGGTTTTCCTTAATAAAATAGGACCAATGTCCTAGTTTTCTTCCATTAAAATGTCATCAAAAGAATTATTCGATTTTGTAAATATGCAAGCAAGAACCAATGTTCCCACCTCAAATAAATAACCCATTTTATGCATAGTTTCTTTTCATTCTATTTGTTGGGGTTGTATTATGCCCCTTTTTAATTGTAAGCTAATTTTGTTTATTTATTGCTTTATTTACTGCTTTTCCCTATGTGCTTGGATGCACTTTAAATTAATTGCATAATTGTATGAGAAAAGAAATGGAAATTTAATATAAAAACTCATTCATAACTTTAACCAATGTATAAGTAAGGGTGAGGTCCCGAACTCTTTCTAGTCTCAGGCTTCATAAGGTTAGATGACCCTTCTAATATTTTATTGGAATACGATTCGAAAATACTTTCTTGTTGCCCAAAATAAACACATACGTATGGCCTTAGGCTCAACAAGGATAGATGAACTTTTCTAATGTTTTATTTGGTGGCGACTCCAAAACACCTCTTGTTGCCTAAAATAGACGCACTCATAAGTTTTACCAATCTTCACAAGTTTAATGAACCTCTCTCAAACCTAAAAGCGGGCCTCCGAGGACCTATGGGGTTTGGCATGCGTCACACTAGCGACTCCACTGGTGATATAGAGACTTCACTACTAAAGTACCTTGATTAAATAATATATAATTGAGTTTTTAAAATTAAAATTCCATCTCTTTTCAAAAATTGTATTGCATATATGTTAGAGCTTTAGATCTAAGTTAGTTGGTCCCTCTTTAACCCCAGTGCATTCCCAAAGCACGATGCTATATTCACTCAATGTAGAAAAGTATTAGGGATAATTACTAGTCCAAACCTAGTACCATTTGCTATATCAAATTATGACACAATTGGTCGTTCCGCTTGTGAAGAGCTAGACCTGTTGGCAAGTGTGACGCGCGCCGAACCTGCTTAGTAATTTTTCCAAACGGCCTGCTTTTAGGGTCCGAGAAGGTTTGCGTCTAAATTTTGGACAACATGAGATAGTATGGAATCCCCACCCAATAGAATATTGGGGAATTTCATCCAATTCCATGAAACCTTTAGGCACCTTTGAGGTATTTTGGAGTCGCCACCAAATTTACAAAAAATTGGGAAAGTTCATCTAATCTCAGGGTCTAAACTAGAGAAAGATTTGGATCTTCACTCTTATTAATGCATTGGTTTGTAATACCCCATACCTATATGTAGGGGAAATCACCCGTAAGGAGAGTGAATACCCGTATAGATAAGGGTGTTACCGACAAATAAATGTAAATACATAACAATGGCAGAAAATAAACATTCATAAACGATAAATTAAAACATATAATAAGCAAAATGGGCCAACTAAAAATTTCATTTTATAGATCAAAATATTCTTTTACAAAAAGGAGTACAGCAACCTTACATAGGTACAGAGATACACTTGAAACATATACAAAATCTGATACATTACAAAAAGATTACATTATAAAACCCAAAATATAATAGACAACTACAAAAAGAATCTCTCTAAAGTGTTGGCTCTGACTGCTGCGGACTGCACTCCTCAAAAACTCGGATAGCTTCCACACTTGTACGGATTAAACACCCGTGCTAAGCGATTAATGCTTAGTGGGGAAAACAAGAGATGGACGACCACTCACAGTGGCCGTCAAGGCAAACACATACATATGGAACATACAAAAGTACACAATTATACATATAAAACATAACACATAAATCATATTTATTCAAAACATAATTAAAATATAAGATAATCAAGTTTGTGCGTCAAAAATAAGTGAAGTTACGTACATAAGAGAATCAAACATATTTGCCTGCAAATTCAGAGTAGCGGATAACGAGTGAAAACTAGGTACTCGTAGGTACGAGCAAAAGCAACATCTTTCATTTTCACATAAAAACATTTTCACTGGGGATCTTAAACAAGATCCAAACACTTAGGATCATGAGGACCCAAACACTGACCTGATCAGGGTCCAGAACACTAGGCTGTAGCTTACAAAACTCTATAGGCATGCCTAACTATCCACTAATTTGACTCTTATAGGCCATGGATCATTAATCATATCAATTGTATAATGTACATAAAATCATCAATATATAAGTATAATAACGTCACAGGGTCAGAAATCAAGTATCAGAAGCATAGAAGAAAATTCATTTTGAAAACCAGAGAGGTCGCGCTCGCGATAGAGGCAAAGCTCGCCTAGTGTCGCGCTCGCGACAGAGAAAGGTTGAACAGCCTGAACAGCCTCTATCGTGCTCATGACAGAGGACCAACAGGTCACTGTCATAGTCAAGCACTTAAGCGCGCTCGCAATAGTGCTCTGCTCGCACTCAGCTCGACAGCCAAGCTCTCTATCGTGCTGGCGACAGAGGCGCGTTTAGCTGGAATTCGGCAAACAACAGATCGATAGAAGATGAGGGCTTGGATCAACGAGCTCTATCATGCTCGTGACAGAGTCGATTTCTAGGTCCCTTTTGCTAAAAATCTACAGAAACCCAAAACCAAAATCACTCCAAACATGCAATTAATCCACTAAACTTCAATCCAAAGCAAAACAAGCATTTAAGTAATATTAAACAGCATAAAAACCATGTTTTATACCAATAACATCAATTAAAACATCAAAATACAACAATCCAAATTAAAGGTTCAACCAACCTAGAATTTTGCTCCGAAATTTATCCAAATTTAAATTTTGGTTCAATAGATTGCAACCATAGCATCTCAATTCAAATTAATCAAAAACTCATATCATTTACACCGACATAACCAAGTTAAACTTCATAAATTTCAAGAAATTAACACAAAACACCACATTAAACAATTATGCATCAATTCAAAAAAGTTCCCAAACCTTAATTCCTTAGCTCCAAAATTCAAGGGGTTGAGCTTCCACCCACCACCTCCTTGCCTTTAGGATCTTTAGGAAGAACCTCTAAACCAACAACCACAAAACAACTAAGAACATCAAAATCCCAATACCCACACAAAATAAAAAAACACAACTAGAGGAAATCAAAGAAGAAGAAAAGTAAAAAGGAAGAAGAAGAAGAACTAGGAGAGCGCAAACTTACCAATTTAGCTCAAGAGTTATCAAATCCCACCAAAGATCACTTAACCAAGCTAGGGTAAAAGAGAAGAAAAGGAGAAAAGAAGAAGAAGAAGAAGAACGTGAAGGAGGAGGAGGAAACGGGAGAGGGCAGATTTTTGTGCTCTCTTTCTCTCTCTCCTAAGCGTAAATACCCTCTCTTATGCCACTTGTCAAACATTCAATAGTGGGTCTTGATAACTTACACCCAAACTCTCCTCTTCCTCAACACACCCAAGCAAAACTCATACTAAAATTTCAGACATGCTAATACACCCTTCTAACTTATAAAATCAAGCAAGTAGGCCCTCAAACATATAAACTCGGGCAATGACACTCACACACACAAACAAGTGCTCAAACTTTTAGGGTGGGGAAATAGGGTGTTACAACTCTCCCCTCTATAAAAGAATTTCGTCCTCGAATTCTCACTTGCATTGAACAACTGCGGATACTGAGATCTCATTATTGACTTCGGTTCCTATTTAGCTTCCACAGCTCCATGGTATTGCCATAACACCTTAACTAGAGAAATTTGCTTATTCCTAAGCCGTCTCACTCCCCTAACTAGAATTGCCTTTGGTTCTTCATTATATGAATAATTAGGCTGAACCCGCACATCTTGAATCGATAACACATGACACGCGTCTGATCTATATCGTCAAAGCATTGATAAATGGAACACGTCATGCAATTTGGCTAAGTCCATCGGCAAAGCTAACCTGTAGGCAACTGAACCAACTTTTTCCAAAATCTCATATGGTCCTATAAATCTTGGACTCAATTTACCCTTCTTGCCAAAATGCAAAACCTTTCACTATGGAGAAACCTTCAAAAATACTTTATCTCCAACTTCAAGCTGAATGTCTTTTCGTCTTATATTAGCATATGATTTCTATCTATCCCTGACTGTCTTTAAATTTTGCTGAATCACCTTAATCTTTTCTTCGGTATCCCTAACCAAATCCGGACCTATAAAAAAATGTTCTGACAACTAGAGTCCTACACTTCCTAGTCTAACAAACTAGAGTCCTACACTTCCTTCCATAAAGAGCTTCAAACAGAAACAAACCAATGCTTGCTTGGTAGCTACAATTATAGGCAAATTCCATCAACGACACATACTTATCCCAACTTCCTAAAAAATCTAAAACACAACCTTGTAGCATATCCTCAAGAATTTGAATAACTCTTTCCAACTGGCCGTCTGTCTGAGGATGGAATGCAGTATTGAAATTCAATCCAGTGCCCAAAGCTTTTTGCAACTCTTTCCAAAACTTCGATGTAAATCTAGGATCTCGATCAGACACAAAAGACACCGGTATTCCATGCAATCTAACCACATCATCCACATAAATCTCAGCCAACTTATCCACCGAGTAGTATATTCAAACTGACAGAAAGTGAACTGACTTGGTGAATCACTCAACAATAACCCAAACCGCATCATGCTTCCACTAAGTCAAAGGCAAACCCACTATAAAGTCCATAGCGACGTTGTCCCATTGCCATTGAGGAATAGGCAAAGGGTTGAGAAACCTAGATGGAACTTGGTGCTTAGCCTTTACCTGCTAACAAGTCAAACACTTGGAGACAAAGTCCACTACACCTTTTTTTATTCTAGGCCACAAATAAAGCTGTTTCAGATCTCTATACATTTTCTCACAAATAAAGCTGTGTGACTCAAGTAGAAGCTTCTTCTTTAACTCATCATCACTTGGCATTCACAAATGATTTCGATACATAAGCACCCCATCCAAAATCGAAAACTCAGATTGCTTACCATTCTGAATCTCCCTCAACACTTGTTGCAACTTCAGATCATCTTTCTGAGCATCCACTAATAACTACCTCAAAGAAGGCTTGACTTTAAGCTAGGCAATCAAAGCTCCTTCAAAATCAAATCTCCATCTAATTCGCTGCAAAGATAAAGCCGACACTAACTTTCTACTTAAGGCATCTGTAACTACATTTGCCTTACCTAAGTGGTAATCGATAATACATTCGTAATCCTTAAAGACTTCTAACCACCGCCTCTGCTTGAGATTAAGCTCTTTCTGAGTTAGGAAATACTTCGAGCTCTTATGATCTGTAAAGATTCTACAAGTCTCACCATACAGATAATGTCGCAAAATCTTGAGAGCAAAAACTACTGTTGCTAACTCTAAGTCATGCATTGGATAGTTCTGTTTATGGGGCTTCAGCTGTCTAGATGCATAAGCTACCACTTTACCATCTTGCATCAAAACGCAGCCAAGTCCAACACCCGAAGCATCACTGTACATAACATACTCTTTACCTTAAATGGGTTGAGTAAGCACAGGAGCCTCAACTAATATCCTTTTAAGCCGATTAAAACACTCCTAACACTTGTCAAACCACTCAAACTTTACACCCTTCCGAAGAAGCCTTGTTAAAGGCAAAGTAATGACCGAGAATCCCTTCACAAACCGTCTATAATAACCCGCTAAACAAAGAAAGCTTTTAACTTTTGGTATATTTATCGGTGGCTTCTAATCAACAATGGCCTCAACCTTTGCTGGATCCACTTAGATACCTTCCGAGGAGATAATATGTCCCAGAAAATACACTTCCTTCAACCAAAACTCACATTTGCTAAGCTTAGGAAATAACTGATCATCTCTTAACACTTGAAGTACCAAACGCAGATGCTCTTTATTCTCACTTTCATTCCTCGAGTACACTAAAATATCATCAATAAAAACAACTACAAATCGGTCAAGATATGGTCAAAACACTAAGTTCATCAAATCCATAAAAGCCGCAGGAGCATTGGTCAATTCAAACGGCAGTACTAAAAAATTCTTAGTGACTATATCTTGTCTGAAACATAGTCTTGGCCACATCTACATCCTTAACCCTCAACTGATAATATCCTGACCTCAAATCAATCTTGGAGAACACTTTGTCTCCCCTAAGCTGATCAAACAAATCCTCTATCCTTTGCAAGGGCTACTTGTTCTTCACAATAACCTTATTGTCATGTCGATAATCGATACACATCCTTAAAGTACCATCCTTCTTCTTAACAAACAACACCAGAGCACCCCACGCAGATATGCTAGGCCTGATAAAGCCTTTATCCAATAGCTCCTATAATTGAGTTTTCAATTCTATCAATTCCACATGAGCCATTCGATAAGGAGCTTTAGAAATAGGATTAGTGCCTGGCATAATATCTATGGATAGCTCCACTTCCCTTTGGGGTGGAAAACCCGGCAACTCTTCAGGGAACACATTTGTAAATTCTTTGACAATAGGGATATCCTGAATCTTCACTTGAATATGTCTAGAATCCAAAACTAAAGCCAAAAATGCTTCACAACCCTTTCTCATAAACCGTCTGACTTGCAAAGCCGAGATCACATTGCCCAAAGAACAAAAACCCAAACCTTTCACCACCACTACAGACTATCCACTTTTAAGCACTATCATCTTTCTATGATAATCCACTACAGCACGGTGCTTGCACAACTAGTCCATGCCAAAAATTAAATCAAATTCCCAGAACGGTAGACTAATCAAATCCACAGGAATTCTACGCCTTGCACCATCAAAGGACAATTCCTATACACTCTACTCACATTGAAACTATGCCCTAAGGGACTGGTCACACAAATCTCAAAATCTAAATGCTCCACACTAAGCAATTTATTATACAATTCATTAGAACACAAATATGAGTGTGTGGACCCAGGGTCTATTGGAGCATGTATCTCAGTGTCAAGGAGTAGAAACTTACCAGCAATCACTTCTGGTGCATCTTGTTCCTCCCGAGCTCTCATGGTATAATGTGACACGTGTTAAACCTAGCAAAGGCCCTCATTGAACCAGCTTTTAGGGCTCGAGGGATTGGTTCATGTCTTTTTAATATTGGGTTCCATGAGACATTTTGGATGCCTCCTTCCCAATAGAATATTGGAAAGGATCATCTAGCCTCACGACGCCTTTAGCCACCTTTGAGGTATTTTGAAGTCGCCACCCAATTTACAAGAAATTGGGAAAGGTCTCTAACCTCCATTTGTCTAAACCAGAGATTGGTGCTCGGGACTTCACTCTTATTTATGTTTTGGTTAATTATAAATGAGTTTTTAATTTCCTAAAATTCTACGTCTTATCTCACACGATTGATGCATTTAATTAAAAGTGCATCGCAAGCATTCAAAAGCAATAAATAAAAGCTATAAGGAAAAGCAGTAAATAAAATGATAAAGAAAAGTAATAAACACGTCAAGCACACAATTACAAGAGAAATTGAGCCGAAATACAACCCCAAATAAAAGAAGATTAAAAAATGTAAATCGGGATGGAATACAATCCCAAATCCAAAACAAAATAATATTGCCCCAAAATTAGTTATAAGGGCCGAAAATGTATGAACATAAATCTAAAACAAACAAACAAAATCAAACATAAGAAAAATATACATAAATCGGGATATTCGTTTGGTTTAGTAACATTGGTTCCTTCATGCTCATTTAAAAGGGGATCAAAGAGTTGTTCGATTACTAGTTTGAAAAAATCGGGATGAGTGATCCCATTTTGGAGAAATTTCAACTCTTTTATTTTATTGTGACATTTTACATTCCTTGGCTAAAATGAGGGACATTAGTCCCAATTTTATTAATAAAAATCCCGATTTAGTTATAAAATATTTTTGTGATATTTCTCGCACATGTGCTTAAATTGAAAATATTTTATTTTCAAGAATCACAAGACACATAAATGGGATAAGAAATATCTCACCCAACAATGTAGCCTCCTACGCATCATGACCCCTTTCGCGTGGTCACGGGAGCACTCAAGTGGTGCAAATTATAATTAAATTCCTAAACAAAATGACATAGGAAAATGTTAGTAATAATTCTAAAAATTAATCAAATAAAGACAAGATAATGATAACAAAAAAATTATAGTGACAATAACAATAAATAATCAGGGCATAATAGCAACAATTAAATAATAATAATAATAATAATAATAATAATAATAATAATAATAATAATAATAATAATGATGATGATAATAATAATAATAGCAATCACAATGGCAAAAATCATAATAATAAATAATGATAATACAAACTAAACATAAAATGATAGTACTAATAATAATAATACCACAAAATGATAATAATGATGATGGCATGATAATAAGAATAATAACATGACATTAATAATAATAATAATGATAATAATAATAATAATAATAATAATAATAATAATAATAATAATAATAATAATAATAATAATAATAATAACAATAATAATAAAGTAGCCATGATAATAATAATAATAATAATAATAATAATAATAATAATAATAATAATAATAATAATAATAATAATAATAATAATAATAATAATAATAATAATAATAGTAATAGTAATATAAAAGAAAACAATAGGGATGGCAATGTTAACAGCAAATTGCAAACGTGAACACCAAAACAACAATGACTACAAATTAATAACAATGGCAATGTTAACAACAGTGGTAAAAAAAAAAACTTAATAATATGTCCATAATGATAATCACATTAAAACACTGGAAATAAATGATGGATATGGTGATAATAGCATGAAAATAATAATATTAACAACAATAAATGATATACAAAAATAAATGAGAACGGGTCCAAAAATATTTAACCTCAGAGTTTATGAGTCGAAAAAATGGTGTCTTGATCCGTCTTCCTTGTCGATTTTTGTGGTGATAAACACAAAGAAAATATAAGGATCTACGTTTTAAAAAATGAACTCAAGAAAATATTTTTGGAGGGATGATCCAAGACAAAAGGAAATTGATTTTCCTTGCTTAAAGTAATCCCCGAATGGAAAAAAATTTGCCAAAAAAAGAAGAAGAAAAGAAGGTTAAAACTTGAAAATCTTAACATTTTGCTTTGAAAAAAAACTCTTGGCTGCTCTTTTTTGCTCTCGAGAGGAGACTTTTTCTCCCTTTTCTTTAAAAAAATGCAGCTCTTTGAAATGAAGGCAGAAACCACTTTTGTTTCCTATTTTGTTCCGAAATGGAAAATGGACAAACATCCTTTCATTTTTCGTTAACCAAAAATGACATTATAACATGAAATGAATTTAACAGACTGAAATATTGACAAAGAAAATGCAAGTGAAAACGACAGCACGAAGGAGCAGGTGCGGGGATACCTGCAGGCCTGTGCAGCGTGACATGCGCCCCTGTGGGCGGACGTCGTACGGCACGACATGCGCCCCTATGGGCACAAGTCATGCGTGGCGACTTGCGACCGAACGGGAGCATGTCACGTGCAGCGACTTGCATTTGAGTAGGCGCAAGTGCCGCACAGCGATATGCACCCCCACGGGCGCGTGTCTCGCCCCCTGGGACGTACGCCCCAACGGGCGCACGTCGCTCCTGGGGACATGCACCCATGCGAGCGCACGTCGCTCGCGGGCACACTCCGTTCCTGCACGGGATAGCCCGCAAGTGTGCGACCACGACTCGCACGCACGACACGCAAACTGCACGGTAACAGGGCACCGAAAAAATTCGAGAATAAAACCAGAAATAAAAAATAAAAAATAAAATAAAAATAAAAATAAAAGGAATAAAAATAAGAGTAAAAATGCAAAGTTTTGAAATAAAATTTTTGGAGGAACAAACGAGATTTTTGACAAGGAAAAGATAATTTTTGACACCTTTACTTGTGGCACGAATCATTGATATGAGTCTAAATAGCTCATATTTAATCCATGTTTTATGTTTAAAATAATGTTTATGTATAGTTAATTGTGTTAGAATTAGGTGTGTTTTATGTTTTTGTTTGAGTTTTGCGTGTGTAGGAGAAAATGGAGAAGATTGGAGAAAAGGAGCAGAAATTAGCTAAGGAAGAATCAGTCTGTCGCGAGTGTGACAGGACGCGCAATTGAAGGAAGCCAAAGAGAAGGAAGAAGGGACCTAGCGGGCATTATCGCGAGCAATGCCGCCTATCGCGAGGTCGCGACGTGGCGCGGAGGAAAGCCAGCGCGAGGAAAGTGGAGCGAAGAGCAAGGCGTGTTTTGTTGCGAGCGCAACAGACGTTGCGATCGCGACAGAGAGGACCGTTGGAAGTGAGATTTAAATTTTACCTTAAAGATGTATAACTTTCCACCAAGTCTTGCAACCTTCCTAAGGGACACTTGAAGGGACATATTTTTTAGAACATTATAAATATTAGTTTTAATTGTAATTTTAAGTGTTGAATAGTTTTTAGTTGAATATTTTTATTAAGAATTCTGTAAGTTATAAAGTACATTTTTTTTATTTAAAGTATTTAAGTTATAATTTTTATGTTTTGAAGAGAAGATTTCTTGCAAGGAAGAAGATATCTTTTGTGATGGGAAAAGGGTTGAAAGATCTCTTTCTTCATTTCTCATCTTTACTTCTTCTTTGTAATTTTTAAATGATGAACTTATGAACTTGATTATTTAATGCTATATTTTATTATTCATATCAATTTAATATTCTTTCTTGTAGAATTTTCTATTAGTATTTTCATGCATGATCATTATAAGTAAGTATTTAATTGAAAAGATAAATTCTTACTTACATCTAATAGAATTTCATCATTGAAGTATTATTTGAGAAATCATAATATTAAATGGTTGTTATAGGTTGTTCATTATTCCTAAAATTTGCATATATAACACTTTAATTTATTAATGAAAATTGTGACTTAGAATTATAAATGCATGTTTTAGGCACTCTAATTTATGTTGAAAGAGTAAATTGGAATTTAATTCAACTTGGCTTACATGACAAGAATATATTCATAATCAAGAATAATTAATTCAAGTTCTATTTAGTATTTTATAATCATTAATCTTTTATCTTCTCCGATTATCTATAACTAGGTTAATTAGAATTAGACATAGTATTTCCACTTTCATTCAACAAATTTATGATCATTGTAAACAAGATTAAAATTGAGTAGTAATAGCGTGTAATAATTAGCACATTCCTCGTGGGATCGACATCTTTTGTACTATTTCAGTACACCGTATACTTGCGAAAATTAGCATGTAAAATAGGCTAATAAGTTTTTGGCATCGTTGCTGGGGAATGATGTTTATTTATTGCCATTGTGAAACTCGATTGATGATTTTGGATTACAATATTAATTTATTTTATTTTGTTTATTTGTAGAGTTTGACTTATTTTTGTTTTGTATTGTTTTTACAGGATTTGATAAGTTCATGCCTAGTACAAGAAGTTCTCAAGAAGAGCTTGAACCTTTGAATCCTGAAATAGAGAGATATTTGTCAAGTAACAGAAAATCAAATAAAAAAAAGAATAAGAATAAGAAACCAATAATGGCTGAAGAGGAAAATCCACCAAGGTTGATAGATTTTGCTACACCCGCATTGAGTGGTGCTCAACAAGACCTACGATAAATGCTAACCAATTTGAAATTAAAACTTCTCTTTTGCAAATGATACAAAATAGTATTCAGTTTTATGGTTTGGCAAATGAGGATCCTAATGCTCATTTGGTAAATTTTCTAGAGATATGTGATACTTTTAAAATTAATGAGTTTCTAATGATGCAATTAAGCTTAGACTTTTTCCTTTCACACTGAAGGATAAAGCCAAAGTTTGGTTGAATTCATTAACTAGAGGATCAATAACCACTTGGGATCAATTGGCCGAAGCATTTTTATCAAAATACTGCCCTCTAGCCAAGACTGCAAAAATTATAAAAGATATCACAACTTTTTTGCAAAATGACAATGAATCTTTGTATGAAGCATATGAGAGATTTAAGGAATTGCAGCGAATGTGTCCACATCACAACCTTCCTAGGGAGCTATCGATGCAAACCTTCTACAATGGGGTGAATCCTACAACTAGGGGTACTATTGCTGCTGCAGCTGGTGGCTCCTTAATGAGGAAAACAATAGAAGCTGCCTTTGATTTGCTAGAAGAAATGGCTATGAATAATTGTATGTGGCCCACCAAAAGAGTAAGGGAATCTAATTCTAATGCTACAGGGGTTAATGCCATAGATTCTATTGTAGCCTTACAAGCCCAAATAGAAGCTTTAACTCCAAAAGTTAGTAGCCTAGGAATGGGGGGTAGTTCGCAAAAGGTATGCACTATTTGTGGCCAACAAGGTCATACAAGTGAGTTATACAATTTGGGAATAAATAATTTCGAGGAACAAGTTAGTTTTATCCAAGGGTAAGGAAGAGGTAATCCATATTCAAATACATATAATCCTGGTTGGAGAAACCATCCTAATTTTTCATGGGGGAATAATAGTAACAAAAATAGAGGTGTAGGATTTCAACCACCTCAAGATAGGTTTGGAGCTTTAGAAGTTAAAATGGATAGGTTCTTAGAGGGGATTAACCTAAAATTTAGTTCACAAGAAGAGAACCAAAAGAGGCTAGAAACAAAGTTTGACCAAATCACTAAAAATCAAGCCTCATCCATCCATAACTTGGAAGTACAAATAGGGCAAATAGCTAAGGCTTTACCTTCAAGAATGCAAGGAAATCTACCAAGTAATACGAAGGAGAATCCAAGGGAACATCTTAAAGCCATTAAACTGAGGTCAGGTAAATCCTATAACAATGAATTTGTTTCTACTAATGTGGGTAAGAATGTGCAGGAAAAACAAAAGAATTTTCAGAAGGATGAACCTTCTATCGAGAGCGCGACACTAGTCATGAGCGTGACAGAAGAGGGGCAGACCGACATCGCGAGCGCACTTCCTTTCACGAGCGCGAGGATTGAGAATCTGCCTACTATCACGAGCGCGACACTTGTCGCGGGCGCGACAGAAGGGGTGACCAAAGCACAAACTCCACAAGTTTTTCAACCTCGTCCGCCTTTTCCACAATGCTTGAAGCAGCAACACCAAGATAAGCAATTCCAATCATTTATTGATAAATTGAAACACTTACACATAAATTTAAATTTTATTGAGGCCATTACATAAATTCCTAACTATGCAAAATTCCTTAAAGACTTTATTTCAAAGAAAAGAAGTTGGGAGGATATATCCACTATAGAGTTGATTGAAGCATGTAGTTAAATAATTTCAAATAATTTGCCTACTAAGCTTAAGGATAATGGTAGTTTTACTATTCCTTGCACTTTTGGAGATGTTGATTTTCCTAAATGTTTATGTTATTTGGGGGCTAGTATAAATCTTATGCCTTTGACTATCATTAAGAAGTTAGGGTTGGACTATGTTAAACCTACTTCTATGGTTTTGCAATTGGCTAATCAATCTATTAAAAAACCATATGGCATAGTAGAAGATGTGCTTGTGAAAGTTGATAAATTCATTCTACCAGCTGACTTTGTTATTCTAGATTTTGTATATGATGTGAAATGTCCATTGATTTTAGGAAGACCTTTCATGAGAACTGGTAGGGCTTTGGTTAGAAAGAGGATAAAGAGTATAGGTTGGCAAATTTCTGATTTGAAAGGAATTAGTCCTAATGTAGTAATGCATAGGATTAACATGGTAGATGAATGTCAACCAAAAGCTGATAGACAAAGAAGACTTAATCCTAATATGAAAGAAGTTATTAAGAAAGAAATCATTAAATTATTAGATGCTGGGATTATTTATCCAATTTCGGATAGTTCTTGGGTAAGTTCTATTCATTGTGTACCTAAGAAAAGGGGTATGACGGTTGTTAGAAATGAGATTGGGGAATTGATTCCTACTAGAACCACCACCGGTTGGAGGGTGTGTATTGACTATAGGAAGTTAAATTCGGCCACTAGAAAGGATCGTTTTCCTTTACCATTCATTGACCAAATGTTAGAAAGGATAGTTGGCCATTCTCATTATTGCTTTTTAAATGGTTATTCAAGATATTTTCAAATATTTATCTATCCTAGTGACCAAGAAAAGACCAGCTTTACTTGTCCATATGGGACTTTTGCCTATAGAAGAATGCCATTTGGGTTATGCAATGCACCAGTAACTTTTCAAAGGTGCATTACTTCTATTTTTGGGGATATGATAGAAGACATTATGGAAGTGTTCATGGATGATTTTTCTGTGTATGGGGACTCATTTGGGTTATGCCTAAGTAATTTAAATAGAGTATTGGCTAGATGTGAGGAAACTAATTTGGTACTAAATTGGGAGAAATGTCATTTTATGGTTGAAGAAGGAATTATTCTAGGCCATAAAATTTTAAGTAAAGGGATTGAGTTAGATAGAGCTAAAATATAATTGGTAGAGAAATTACCTCCACCAACTACACTTAAGGGGGTAAGGTCATTTTTGGGATATGCTGGTTTTAATAGAAGGTTTATAAAGGACTTTTCCTTGATTGCTAAGCCTTTAACTAATTTGTTAGTTAAGGATGTACCTTTTGAATTTTCTCATGCATGTATGCAAGCTTTTGATACTTTAAAAAATGCTCTTGTAAGTGCACTTATAATTACTTCTCCTAATTGGGAATTACCTTTTGAAATTATGTGTAATGCAAGTGATCTTACTGTTGGATGTGTGTTAGGACAAAGACAAGGTAAACATTTGCATGTGATTTACTAGGCTAGCCATACATTGTCATCACCGCAATTTAATTACACAACTACTGAAAAAGAAATGTTAGCTGTTGTCTATGAATGTGATAAGTTTAGCTCTTATTTGTTAGGGTCTAAAGTAATCATCTACATGGAGCATGCTGCATTAAGGTACTTATTTGCTAAAAAAGATGCTAAGCCAAGATTAATTCATTGCGTTCTTTTATTGCAAGAGTTTGACCTTGAAATTAGAGATAAGAAAGGGTCTTAAAATTTAGTGGCTGATCACTTATCAAGGTTAGAAAATGATGAAGGCCCTATAGGTGATAACAATGAAATTAATGAATTCTTTTCGGATGAATCTCTATTGTCTATTGAGCAAGTAAATAGTCCTTGGTTTGCAGATTTTGCTAACTTTCTTGCTACAGGAATTATACCCAATAATTTGACATGGCAACAAAAGAAAAAATTATTTAGTGATGTCAAAAATTATCTTTGGGAAGAACCCTATTTATTTAAGATAAGTGGGGATGGTATTATACATAGGTGTGTTAGTGAGGGTGAGTATGTAAACATTTTAACTTGTAGCTCATTGTGATAAGTGTCAAAGAGCTGGTAACATTAGGAAGAGAGATGAAATGCCTTTGAACAATATATTAGAAGTGGAGATATTTGATGTGTGGGGAATAGACTTCATGGGTCCTTTTCCTACATCTTTTGTACAAAATTATATTTTGGTTGGAGTTGATTATGTATCCAAATGGGTTGAAACCAAAGCAACATCAACTAATGATTCCAAGGTGGTGATCAAATTCTTAAAGAAGATCTTTTCAAGGTTTGGAGTGCTAAGAGCCATCATAAGTGATGGAGGTAAGCATTTTATTAATCGCTATTTTGATTCTTTATTGCATAAATATGGTGTGCATCATAGGGTAGCTACTCCATATCATCCACAAACTAGTGGTCAAGTAGAGGTATCTAATAGGGAACTAAAATGGATCTTAGAAAAAATAGTTTCTAGCTCTAGGAAGGATTGGGCACATAAGCTTGATGATGAATTATGGGCATATCGCATAGCATTTAAAGCACCTATTGAAATGACACCATATAGGTTAGTATATGGAAAAGCTTGTCATTTTCCTGTTGAGTTAGAGCATAGAGCATATTGGGCTATTAGAACTTTAAATTATGACATTAAAGATGCAAGTGCTAAAAGATGCTTACAACTCAATGAACTTGATGAATTAAGACTTCTTTCTTATGAAAATGCTAAGATATATAAAGAAAGATCCAAAAAATGGCATGATGCTCATATTAGATACAAGAGTTTCAAGATTGGGGATAAGGTCCTATTATATAATTCAAGATTGAAACTCTTTCCTAGAAAATTGAGGTCTAGATGGAGTGGACACTTTGAGGTCAACCAAGTTTTTTACCATGGTTATTTGGAGCTAAAAAATAGTAAAGGAGAACTATTTAAAACAAATGGTCAAAGCTGCAAGGTCTATTTAGAGGAAACTTTTCATGGTAGAGAGGTTTCCTATATCTCTTTACAAGTGGTTTAAAAATTACTTACATGTTCTTTTTATTTTGTACTTAGTGTAATTTTAAGTTGTTTTGTATGTTGTTAATTAGATTTTTGTGTGATTTTTGCATTATTATATATTACTAATATTTTTTATTTTTTATTCTACAGGGTGTCTTAGATAGTGAGTAATTCAACTTATTTAAATTTACAGTGTCATTTTGAAAAGAAAAGAAAAAATGTTCTTCGAAAATTCCTCGCGACAGTGGACGAAAGATGTTTTCGCAAGTTGCTATCGTGATCGCACCTGGCATGGAGCGCACGACAGGAAAATGCTAAGTTTGACAGTTTTATTCTGTTGTGAGCGCGACAGAGAGGTGAGAAAAATTTTTTATCGCGTGATCGCGATGGGTTTGCGAGTAGTTGATTTGAATTTTCGTCTCTGCCGCGAGGTCGCGACAGAGCACGAAATTTGAAATTTTTTGAATTTTAAACCGTTACAACCCTAGAATTTTACTCCCTTATAAAAGCCTAAAGCCCTAACTGCAGATTTCCACTTTACTTTTGAGTTGCCTCTCAAATTTTCTTTGGTTTTTCTCTCAACACTTCTTCTTCTTCTCTCATATTTCTTAAGTTTCCAGTTTTGTTCTTCATTTATTTTCTCTTTGTGAGTTTATTTTGCAAAGTTTCTTTAGATTTCATTGACAATCAAGATGGTGAGAACAAAGTCTGTTGGAGACAAGGGGGAAAAGGATGCTGAAGGGTCCAGTGCAAACAAAGATCCTGTACACCTACAAAACAGGTTTGAGTGTCCTTTCCCTATATTTTCTGAGGAGGAAGGTGAAAATTTTGTATATTTTGACAAGAAAACCTATGTTAGCATGTGGCATGTTGATTTTTCTCTGTTAAATCACTTGGGTATCACTGATAAATTTGAAAAATATTTAAAGTATATGAAATGGGGGAAATTAGTGCATTTAAATCTTCATATTAAACGTGATTGGGCCCTTGAATTTTTTGTTTCCCTTGATTATGTTGATAAGGGTAGAGATAGAATGAAATTTAGACATCAAGGGCAAGAGTATTTCTTTGGGTTTCCTGAATTACATGATTGGTTTGGGTTTCCTCTTAATGGAAAAAGATTTGATGCACATCTTTTTGATCCTAGGCCTATATGAAAATGCTTGTCTGGTTTATATTCCTTCAATAATAAGAATTCCACAAATCACCAAATTAAGGATGTTGTTTTAATGCTTTTTCATAAATATTTATATCATGCCTTATTTGGTAGAGTTGAGATTTCCAAGGTTCAGACCAAAGACTTGCTTGTGCTTGATTTATTACAGTCTAGGATAACCCCATATTCAAGTGATTTTATATTTGATGGTTTATATCATGCCTCCACTGCAAAAAGTAAAATTGTTGGGATGTATCACATGGTGATAGGGATTATTTTATGACGTCTAGGGGATTTACATAATTTTCAGGTAGAAGAGGGTGAACATGTTACTATGCTTGATGTTGTTAGAAGAGGGTGAACATGTTACTATGCTTGATGTTGTTTACTTGAGGTGGGCTAACATTTTGACAAAAGGCGGTTGGACGCCCAAGTTTGTTGATAGAGGTTTGTAGGGTGACAGTTCACACCTAGACAAGGGAAAAGGGAAAGCCCCTGAGTCGTTCGCAGCAGCTGGAGTGCATGCTAATTGAAATGAGGATGATGATTCTAATGAGGAGGAAGAGGCTGCCAAATTTAGTGCTAGTGAAGGTGCCAATGCTGGTAGGCAGCAGGTTCTTACTTGATTTGATGGTATAGAGGCTGCTAACCAAAGTATGGCTGCAAGAATGGACTACTTAGAGACTATTGTGAAGGCTGTCCATAAGGGCCATAAAAGTTTGAGTCGCAAGCTTCTTTCCTTTTTCAGAAAGCAAAATATAGATTTTTCTCCATCTCCACCTAATTCCCCTAGTGGGAATTGAGCTAAGTTTTCTCCTCACTCTTTTATTTTTTCTTATTCTTTTTGTTTTCATTTTATGGTGTTTTGTTTTTGCTTGTATATATTTAATGTTTGTTGTTTTCACACAATGAGGACATTGTGTCCTTTAATTGTGGGGGCATTATTGTTATGTTTTGTGTAGTTGTTGTGTTATTGTAGCCTGTGTTATGCATGCGCTGCTAGTTTTAGGTTGTTATTATTAGGTATGTTGAGCTGTTTTGTACATATGTATATGTAGGATTATTGTATATATGTATAGGTTGTTTTGTGCATTATATTTTGGAGCTTTTATATTTGATATATATTTGGGAATATATGCATGAGTAAGCTGGTATTTCTTTTAATTATGTCTATATATGCCATATCTTGAAAAATGTCATTTTCATTTTTATTTGGATAATTAATTGTACATAGTGAAGGTCATGACTTGGCAAAACACTTTAGTGTAGGCTCTTTTTAAGTTGAGTATCTTTCCACATGTATATAAGGATTATTTTGCCAATTCATTGCTAAGGGTAGTTTGACCTATAGCTATGTGAGCTTTTGAGCCTTATACTTTGAATATTTTCTTATATGAGAGCCTTAGTATGCCATCTCCTCTAGAACTTATCTTTAGTAAATTTTGAGATTACATTTAGTATGGGATGTGCATGAGAAATGAAAAGGGCAATTAGATTAAACCATTTTGGCTTTCTTTAAAAAATTAACCTTTTTGACTTTAGGTAGCCATTTTGAGCCTTAACCTATTTTTGTTGTTAAGGATATATATTATTAACCAAATCCTTAGCTAAACAATAACTACTCATTTTTTGTTACCCTTGTTGTGTGGAGAATTAGGATTGCTATACCATGGGATATATTTGTTAGTATAGGCATGATTATAGTGATGTATAAGTTGAATTCGTTTATTTATGTATCAAAAGTCCATTATTAGACAAATCTAGTTTTTACAAGAAGAATAATAAAATAGAAGAAATAAAAATAAGTGGGATGGAGCATAAAATGCACCCACAAAGAAAAAGACAAAGAAAATAAAAAGAGAAAAAGGAAAGCAAATGATACTAGAGAAAAGGGTGGACATTAGGAAGGGAATTAGAATAGAAACTTTGAATATCATGCTATACTTAGTTTTTACATTTCTTGTGGTATAGTGGTACTTATTCTCTACACAATATTAGCTACATAAACCGAAATTATCTTACCTTTACCTAAGCCAAGTTACAACCCTTTTTAATACCCTTTGATTTTATGTACTACTTTATACTAGTAGTGGAGATTTTTACTATTTACAAGCTTATGGTATGCAATGGCATATTTAAGGAATGAGAGAAACACTAACCTATAAACACATTGAATGATTGAGTGCTTAAGAAAAATAGTGTTTGAGTGAGAATTACTTTAAGCAATGTCTTGTGTGAAATAATCTTTACATGTGTTAAGATATTCAAAATCTTGAGGTCAAACATTCTTGTGTTTTGCAACTTTATGGTTTTCAAAAATGTGCATGATTGTTCAAGTATGATGGATAACGGTATTGATTGAGATGTTGCATATCTAGAATAATTTGTTAAGAGATAAAAGAATATACATGTCATTTCCAAATGTTTATCAAATATGTAAGTAAGCTCCACAATTGTGTGCATCTTTTTGTGTGTTATGTGTTTGTTATGTTTGAGTGTTTGTTATGTTTTGCTCGGGGACAAGCAAATGTTTAAGTGTGGGGGTTTGATATGAGTCTAAATAGCTCATATTTAATCCATGTTTTAGGTTTAAAATAATGTTTATGTATAGTTAATTGTGTTAGAATTAAATGTGTTTTATGTGTTTGTTTGAGTTTTGTGTGTGTAGGAGAAAATGGAGAAGATTGGAGAAAAGGAGTAGAAATTAGCTAAGGAAGAATCTGTCTGTCGCGAGCACGATAGTGGTCGCGAGTGCGATAGGACGCGCAATTGAAGGAAGCCAAAGAGAAGGAAGAAGGGAACTGGCGGGCATTATCGCGAGCAAGGCCGCCTATCGCGAGGTCGTGATGTGGCGTGGAGGAAAGCCAGCACGAGGAAAGTGGAGTGAAGAGCAAGGCGTGTTTTATCGCGAGCGTGACAGACGTCGCGATCGCGATAGAGAGGACCGTTGGAAGTTAAATTCAAATTTTGCGTTGAAGATGTATGACTTTCCACCAAGTCTTGCAATCTTCCTAAGGGACACTTGAAGGGACATATTTTTTAGAACATTATAAATATTAGTTTTAACTGTAATTTTAAGTGTTGAATAGTTTTTAGTTGAATATTTTTATTAAGAATTTTGTAAGTTAGAAAGTACATTTTTTTTAGTTGAAGTTTTTAAGTTAGAATTTTTATGTTTTGAAGAGAAAATATCTTGCAAGGAAGAAGATATCCTTTGTGAAGGGAAAAGGGTTGGAAGATCTCTTTTTCATTTATCATCTTTACTTCTTCTTTGTAATTATTAAATGATGAACTTATGAACTTGATTATTTAATGCTATATTTTATTATTCATATCAATTTAATATTCTTTCTTCACTACAAGAAAATATAAGTTTCCCGACGGAAATTACCGACGGAAAATGTGTAATTTCCGTCGGGAAAAAAAATGCCGACGGAATATTTTCCGTCGGCAATAAACGCGTAGGGAATTTATCCCGACGGAAAATTCCGTCGGTAATAATTACCGACGGAAATTTCATTTCCGTCGGTAATTTCCCGACGGAAAGTAAATTCCGTCGGTAAATAATTACCGACGGAATAGTGTATTCCGTCGGTAATTATTTACCGACGGAATTTACTGTTCCGTCGGGAAATAAATACCGATGGAATTTACTTTTCCGTCGGGAATTTGTTACCGACGGAATACACCATTCCGTCGGGAATTATTTACCGACGGTCACTATTCCGTCGGTAATCCGTAGGCAAAGTAAAAAAATTTTCCCCCCTTAATTAACAATTATATTTTTATAATCCAAATTATAACCTGTAAAATTAATTGCAAAATAATGAGCAAATGAAGATGATATCTAAATTTTAATATACAATAATAGTCGAATTTAATAATTGTACTAGTTATAAAGTTAGTAATTATGTAATAACATAATATCCATGTCTAATACAGAATCAAAACTAATTAAGCTGATGGCGGCGGCGGCTGAGAAGTACGATCGGACTGCTGCGATGACACCATATTCTTCAAATTTGCCATCTCATTGCGCAGCTCAGATATGTAGTCGATAGATTGCTGCCATCGAGTCTGTGACTGATGCAATTCAGATTGCAGCTCATGTACAGTATTCTCAAGTTCATGGACTCGCCTGGATTCAAACCGTCTATGTGATGCGGCAGTACTTGAACTTGAGGCATGCGAGTGACAGGCTTTGGCCAAAGAACCTAAGCCAAATATCCGTCCTCGCTGGTCTCTACCACCAGACACGTCACAATAAACTTGATTCGCATCAACATAATCAGAAGTCTGTGAGCGTTGCTGAATTGCATCTTGAACTTGTTCCTGTCGTAGGACAGATGTTTTACAATAAGTAACGATTAATAATAAGTAATATTTAAAATTTGTAAATTATAGTAACTTGGACATACATGTAAAATCCTTGACCGATCATTGACGAACGTTTGACCATCATGCTTGTTGGTGTGGGTGTGTAAAAATACCTCACCATAGGTAGCCGGTCGACCCATCGATGCTCCCTGTAAACATAAAAAAAAAAATTTAAAGGTGAACTATAATTTATTGACTATTCGTACAAGTTTTTACTTAAATTTCGGCAGAATTTCCCCTATATTTGGAGCATACCTCCTGTATACATAGACAAAATAACACTTCAAAATCCAACATTCAACAACAAACCAAACTCCTAACTCAAGTAACATTCTCATCCTCCTTTATTGTAATGAGATAAAATTCAGACATCCTAACCATTAATTACAGCAGTAAAATTAATATTTTGTAAAGTTTTTACTTAAATTTCGGCAGAGTTTCCCCTATATTTGGAACATACCTCCTGCATACATAGACAAAAAAACACTTCAAATTCCGAAACAACGATACAATCCAACATTCAACAACAAAGCAAACTCCTAACACAAGTAACATTCCCATCCTCCTCTATGGTAATAAGATAAAATTCATATATCCTAACCATTAATTACAGAAGTAAAAGTAATATTTTGTAATACTTACAAGTCTATCTGCATGTTCCCGATGCGACAACGATCCTCCAGTATGCAAGCATGAACTGAGTCCATCAGGTCCTCCCCGTCTGTTACTAGAATTCTGCGATGTGACGGAAATGGCTTCAGGGGTCGTCCAATACTGTCTCCAATGTGCCCATATATCTTTGGTCATGTAGGGAGGTCGGACACCACCAGTTTTTATCAAGCTGATTAAATCTCTGTAACGTGCCCGCGCACGACTCTCCCACACTGAAGGCATTATATCGTCCAACGCCGAATTCCAATAACATTGTTTCTTAAGAGACAGACAAAACAAAAAAAAACTTTTATGTAAGCAAGTGTAAAGTATAATTTGTTATGTAACCGACTTTATCATAAATGTTTTACCTTGAATTCTTCAAAATAAAAATTCTTTGTTTCCTCTGACACATTCTTCCAGGCAAACCCATCGTATTCAATTCTGTTTTTGAAAGAGGTTGTCATTATGCGTGAACACCTTCCTGAAGGATTCAATCTTAGATAAAACATAGTAAATAATGTTAGTACAAGTAATAACTGTCATTGAAATCATAATGAAGTAAAATATTAATTACTTACTCCTTAGCTGTGATATTGATGTATATTCTTCCATCCTCTCCAATTGAGCCAGGCGTAGGCTCTTCCGCTTGTTCTGTTCCCAACCCCTGAGCTGGCATAGACTCTGGGTGTGCCATAGGAGTGGAATCAGTGGAAGGAAAGGTAGATGGTGCAGCAGATATGGGCGGTGATGCTGCGGCAGCCTCAGTGCTGGCATTATTCCCATGCGATGGGGATCCTCCAGTACCAGTCCTATCATCGCCATCATGCAACCTGAGACGCGGAGGAATCGACGTTCTCTTCTTTCGCTTAAACATTTTTCAACCTGCCATTATAAGAAAAATGCATATTGTTAGATAATAGAAAATAATTACATTGTAATAAGCAAATTAAATTAATATCCAAGTCAGTGCAATATTAATTGGTCTCACATGATAAGCAAGTAGTTAAACAAATTATTCGCTATCGTCACTAAGCTGTAAATCGTAATTCAAATCATCCTCATTTTCCGATGTATAAGAGGAAAATTCTGGCTCGTCATCAGATCCATCGCCAACCAAAGTTTCTTCATCATCCTCACCATCAATGTCAACAAATTCATTGTCCGCATAGTTCAATGGTTCGTTATCTTCAAAATGCAGAGAGTTGTTAATTTCATGAACTTCCGGTTCTTCCTCCTGAAATGCATCATTATTTTCAGAACGTTCACTTTGTCCGGCGCCTTTCCTTTCATAAATTCCTCTTGGTTTGACTTTGCATGCTGCAAACCATTCCGATCTGTCTCGCTTTACGCTTGGTTAGGAGACATAATATACCTGACCCACTTGCATTGCCAACACAAATGGTTCAAAGTTCCTCAATCTTCTACGCTGGTTGACTTCAACTAAATTGTATCTGGTATGTATTTTTGTTCCCACGTTAATAGTTGGATCATACCATTCGCACTTGAATAACACACAACGTTTTATTGGCAACGCGGGATACTCGACTTCAATTATATCAACAATTTGCCCATAATAATCCATCAACTCTCCTTGAATGCAAACCCCACTATTTACCGTTACTTTGTTATGACCGTGACTCTGTGTATGAAATTTATATCCATTCACGAAATACACCGGAAATGATTTAACATATCGCAAAGGTCCTTTTGCAAGATCAGTGATGTAGTTGTTGTCAATTGCATTTGTTGATGCCTACATATTCCAATAAGCTAACATCAATGCAATCATATATTTAATATATTCATGTATGTATGGAAATATATGGTGAAAATCACAACTTACATATGTCTTGAACCAATCATGAAAGTGCTTTTCGACTTCCTTGTTCACCTCAGTTTCATTTTTCTCAGGCATTAGCTCCCGTATCCATTCCTCAAATAATCTAAAATGCCAATATCAATTTATATATTACACTCTTTACATAGTAAAACAATATATCACAATGTAGCGTATATATTAACCTTACCTAACATAAGGACGAACTTCCTCGCAATTCAATAAAATATAAATATGGGCCGCTATTAATTCATCCTCTGTTAGCATTTTCCTTATTGAACGGCCATGTAAACGCCCAGGATATGTAAAAATGGATAAGTTTCCGTCCTGATTACTTGATGCCCCGCCATCATCATTACGTGGTACTTTCCGCTGTCTCGTGTCTATATGAGGCTCAAAATAATGCGAACAAAAAGTACTTGCTTCTTCGACCAAATAAGCATTACATATTGAACCTTCAACTCTAGCTTTATTTTTGACGTTCTTCTTCAAGTGAAACAAATACCTACATGATATATCTTAATACCATTAATTAGCATACAAAGGTATAATATAATTACAATTGAAGGTCATAGATAGTTACCGCTCAAATGGATACATCCAACGATATTGAACCGGACCAGCGAGTTTCGCCTCATGTGCTAAATGCACGGGGAGATGCTCCATACAGTCAAAAAAACTTGGAGGAAATATTGCTTCAAGTTTGCATAGGATTACTGGAATTTCTATTTCCAATCTTGCCATATCTGCCGCACTTATCTCGCAGGACGTTAATGTTCTGAAAAACATACTTAGCTCTGTTATAGCTTCCCACACTTTTGTCGGCAATAACTCTCGAAATGCTATTGGGAGTAGCCTCTGCATGAAAACGTGACAATCATGACTTTTCATCCCGAATAATTTGAACTTTCTCATGTCGACGCACCTTGCCAAATTGGAGATGTAACCATCTGGAAACTTTAGTCCTTTTAACCAATCACACAAAACTTCCTTTTGTTTTTTGTCCAAAGTGTAGCATGCTTTGGGATATTTTCCGGTTAAAAAATCTTTATCTAACTCGGGCCTTCGACATAACAACTTTAAATCCGCTCGTGATTTTGAATTGTCCTTGGTCTTCCCTTCTATATTCATAATGGTGTTGAACAAATTATAAAAAAAAATTTTTTCAATGTGCATCACATCTAGATTATGCCGTAACAAATTAGTCTTCCAATATGGCAAATCCCAAAAAAGGCTTCTTTTCCTCCAACCAAAGTTTTTGTTGATTCTTCCATTAACTTCATTAGCATCAACTTCTGTTACCTTAAGTAAACCCAACTCATCAATGTCTTGTAAAATTTGCTCACTGCTTCTGATAACAGGAGGACTTGCAAGAACAACGCTATTCTTAAGAAATTTGTTCTTGTTCCGTCGAAAAGGATGATCAGGTGGAAGGAATTTCCTGTGATTGTCAAACCAAGAAGTTTTGCACCCATGTTGAAGATAAAATGCATCTGAATCGTCGCCACAGTAAGGACATGCTAGTTTTCCAGCCGTGCTCCAACCCGACAACATAGCATAGGCAGGGAAGTCACTGACCGTCCACATTAATGCTGCTTTCATCATGAAATTCTGTTTAAGTGATGCATCATATGTTTCTACACCGACATCCCAAAGCTGTTGCAACTCATAAATCAACGGCTGCAAATATACATCAATTCTGTGCTTCGGATTTCTAGGTCCTGGAATAATAACTGTCAAGAACATATATGCCTCATTCATACACATCCATGGAGGCAAATTATATGGAGTAATTATGATTGGCCATGACGAATATTGTTGCCCTGATTGACCAAAAGGTTGAAATCCGTCAGTGCTCAAACATACTCGAACATTTCGAGATTCAGCAGCAAAATCAGGATGGGTGTTATTGAAATGTTTCCATGCAACTGCATCGGATGGATGGCTCATTATTCCACCTGTACTTTCGTGCTCATCATGCCATCTCATGTGAGGTGCAGTAACTTCGGATGCATATAGTCTTTGAAGCCTGGGAGTCAATGGAAAAAAATACATACGTTTCCAAGGTACCAATTTCTGCTGAATACCACCTCTTTTAGATTTGTACCTAGGTTGACTGCAAAATTTGCACTCTTGTAAATTAATGTCATCCCTCCAAAACAACATACATCCCAACCGACAACAGTCAATTTTCTCAACAGGCAAACCTAAACCACTGATCAGTTTCTTCACATTGTACAAATTATCAACCATTTTATGGTCAGGAGGCAATGATTTATTGTACCAAGCAAGAATTCGGTCAAAACCTCGATCCGAAATATGGCATTCTGATTTTATATTCAATATTTGAGCAACAGAAGATAACTGAGTCATGTTATCGCATCCTGGCCATAACTGCTGATCTGCTGAATTTAGCAAATCATAAAATTTTGTTGCATTTTCGTTGGGTTCTTCCAACATTGGTGTACTTTCCCTAAAATCATGGCCAGCTGCATCGTAAACCATTTGAACGTATGGATTATCAGTCACCCCTACATCATCAGCTACAAATTCCCCCTCTCTTTCAAATTCACCCTCATTTGTCCACATGTTACCCACATTTCCACTCGATGTACTACAGATTGATGGTTCTCCGTGTCGTGTCCACTCAAAATAATTTTGCACAAATCCCTTTCGATACAGGTGAAAATACACTTCATCGACTGACAGATAACGAAGATGTTGGCACTTTTTGCATGGACATCTTATTTTAGCCCCGTCTATAAATGCAGGTTGAGAACTGGCATATTCAATAAACGACTGAACCCCTTCCACAAATTCAGGATTAATGTAACCATCTCTTGTTTTTCGTCTATACATCCAAGATCTATCTATATTACTCATAATTAATTCCAAAACTGTTACATGAAAAAAGAGACATCTCAAATAGAATTATAAAAATCTAATTCAAAAAAAGCAAAACTTAATAGAAATTAGTTTGGTTCACATAATAAAAATGAGTATAAATCAATTCTATGAAAAATATTAAAAAGCTGAAAAGAACATGGTACTCTCTGTGCACATTGGTACTCTCAATTTTTGAAAGGAGAAATTGTTACTCGATTGAATATTGTGTGTTACAGACAAGTGATCATCTTGTTCATATTATACTAAAAGTGGATGCATAAATAATTGAATTCCATTAGCCCTATTTTTAAAATGGTGCTATAAACAATTATGGTGCTCTTTCTCCAATTTAGTTACCTTTCAACAACCATCTATGCTGGATGCGTGTCAATGTTGTGCATATTGCCAGTGAAAAAGTAAAACAAAACTGTAAAATATTGTGACAATGTGACTGCTGCTTATGATAGTGATTGTCATATATACTATAAAATTTTATTAATACAAACAACTCAAATTTTTGGGGGACCATATGTCAATTGGTCTCGTACAATTGCAGACCATTGCTAATTAGTATTTACATTTGCATTCTTTTAGTGTTGTTTTCTTTTTTTTTTTTTTATTTATTTTTACTAGTCTTGAAAGTTCAAACCAATGAAGAATATAACATATTATAATTCTACAAATAAGTCAAAATTTATCATGTCGATTAGAATTCAAATTTCACCCTTACCAAAAAAATATAATTATAAAAATAAAAAATCAATTTCTTATATCAATAAGGTAATAAGTTTAGAACAAAGATGTAGTTTGAAAAGGAATTTTGATCACCATCTTTAGAAAAAGCATAAGCCGTAAATATTCAAGGTTAATAATAATAATAATAATAATAATAATAATAATAATAATAATAATAATAATAATAATAATAATAATAATAATAATAATATTGTTATTATTATTGATAGAAGGAAATGAAGACTCCAAGCTTGAAATTGAAACTTTTCAATATATTAAGAGTAGCATTTACCGTTGTTATGTCCAATTCGAGATATTATTATTATTATTATTATTATTGAATTTAGTTTTTTTTTTTATTACAAGAAAGAAACATAATATCTAATTATAATTCTAAATGTCATTAAAATGAATCAAATTTAAAATTTATAGCACTTTTAAACGAGTGGTGGCTACAACTTCAATTTCTAATGGTTTGAATTGAATAAATTATTAAATGTTCTGAAGTTAATTAATTTTTTTACATGATTTATTCTTATCTCTGAAAAATCATCAATTGAGTCTAATCAAGAATTATCTTTAATATATAAAACCAATTATGAAACTTGAAATATTATAAAGTAACATTCGATTAAACTAATTATTCAGGTTTTTGTGGCTAACTACTGATTTACTCTCATGTTTCTCACCAGACTTCTATAAATTGTAACCCAACCATATCTCAACAATAACACCCTTAACAAATCTCTCATCTCCGACTCACTAAACATAACATGTCCTAAGTAAAGTTCCTGTCTTCAATCCCACCACACCACAGATGGACCTCCAAAAATATCCCCCAACATCCAAATCCAATGTTTCTCACTCTCTGGCAGACCTCCTAAAGCTTGTTGAACATGCTCATTCTGCCAATAATTCTAATGCCAACTCTCCTATATCAAACTAATTACAAAAATATAATATTTCTTATAAATTAATAATAATAATAATAATAATATTAATATTAATAATTAAAAAAAAAATAAACTCAAATGAAGTTTCTGATGGCTTACCAGACGCCGGAGGAGAGGAGAGGAGGAGGAGACGGAGGAGGGAGGTCGACCAGGCTGAGGAGGAGAGGAAGCCAACGCCGGAGCAGCGGCGGTCGACGGCGGCGGCGAACAGAAGGCGAACGGCAGCGAGGGAAGATGAAGGGAAGATCGGGGCGGGAAAAAAAGAGAGAAGGGAGGGAAGAGAGGAGGAGGAGGAGGAGGAGGGGAGAGGACCGGCGATCGGAGGGGAGGGGCGGTCGTCGGCGGCGAGAGGGCAGGGGATCGGACACCGGAGGCAGAGTGAGGGGAGAGGGAGGAGAGAGAGAGGATCGGGGGGGGGGGGGGGGGAGGGGTTAAATCTGAATTTAATTCAGATTTCCCGACGGAAGTATTATTCCGTCGGTAATTAGCGACGGAATAGTTCTTCCGTCGGCAAAACTAGCGACGAAACTCCTTTCCGTCGGTAATTAGCGGCGGAATAATACTTCCGTCGCTAAAATTCTTTTATTTTTTAAATTTTATTTTTTTTTCGCGACGGAATTCGATATCCGTCGCTATATTTCGCGACGGAATACTATTCCGTCGCTATATTTAGCGACGGAAAAATATTCCGTCGCTAAATGTAAATTAATTTTTTTTTTCGCGGCGAATTTATATATCCGTCGCAAATTTCCGTCGCAATTTATGGAGGGAAGTTTTGGCGCTTTTTTTCGCGACGGACTATGGTTTCCGTCGCTATTTTAGCGACGGAATGTGTATTCCGTCGCTAAATAGCGACGGAATGTTTATTCCGTCGCTATGTAGCGACGGTTTCGATTCCGTCGGTAAAATTCCGTCGGGAAACGTGTATTTTCTTGTAGTGCTTGTAGAATTTTCTATTAGTACTTTTATGAATGATCATTATAAGTAAGTATTTAATTCAAAGATAAATTCTTACTTATATCTAATAGAATTTCATCATTAAAGTATTATTTGAGAAATCATAATATTAAATGGTTGTTATAGGTTGTTCATTATTCCTGAAATTTGCATATTTAACACTTTAATTCATTAATGAAAATTGTGAGTTAGAATTATAAATGCATGTTTTAGGCACTCTAATTTATATTGAAAGAGTAAATTGGAATTTCATTCAACTTGGCTTGCATGACAAGAATATATTCATAATCAAGAATAATTAATTCAAGTTCTATTTAGTATTTTATAATCATTAATCTTTTATCTTCTTCGATTATCTATAACTAGGTTAATTAGAATTATACATAGTATTTCCACTTTCATTCAACAAATTTATGATCATTGTAAACAAGATTAAAATTTAGTAATAATAGTGTGTAATAATTAGCACATTCCTCGTGGGATCGACATCTTTTGTACTATTTCGGTACACGGTATACTTGCGGAAATTAGCATGTAAAATAGGCTAACAATGATCTTCTTCATCGGGTAATCCTGATCTTGGACTGCCCCAGGACCCGGTGTCTACACATAAGCTCTAGCTAGTACCATGACTGGACGATCCACAGACTCAAAAGAAGCTCTGTCCCTAGGCCGGCCACCATGACCTCGACCTCGATTGGCCTGAGGGGCATTAGACCTCTCTCTACTCACCTCTTGCTTACCTTGAACATTCTCAACTATATTAGGACAATTGGCAAAGAAATGGCCTTTTCTACCACACTTAAAATAGCCACCAGTGAACCAAAGACACTCACCACGATAGCACTTGTTACAATGAGAGCACTCTGGGGCTAAATCATCTCTACCTTCCAAGCCACCTCTACCAACTCCCGAACTCTGAGAAGACCCCTGTCTTCTACCTCTTGAAACTGGACTAGGATCAAACTCAACTGGAGGATTCCCTTGTGAACCCCTAGCCCTCTTCCCTAAGGACAAACCTCCACGAGAAGCATTCCTCTTCTCTGCTCTGTCCCTCAAGACAGTCTCAGAGCGCTCTGCTCTCAAAGCCACTTGCACAATCTGATAGTAACTCACTGTTGACGAACTCATCAAAGAGATCAACATAGCCCTCAATGACTCATTTAATGCCGCCTCAAAGTGCTGACATCTGAAATCTTTCGTAAGAACACCCGGAGGTGCATATTTACTAAGTCTGTTATGCTCCTTCTCAAACTCGGCAACAAACAATGCCCTCTGTTTCAAACTTAGGAACTGAGCCCACTTAGAATCCTTATATGCCCTTATCACATACATATTATAAAATTCCCTCTTAAAAATGCCCTATGTGACCAGATCAGGCAACTGGGGTTGACTCAACACTAACCTCCACCAATCAAATGCAGAACCCTACAATAGTGAAATCGCACACTCCACTTTCCTATTCGCAGGGCAGTGAATCTCTTCCTCAATCAAAAGCTCTGCCATGTCAGATTCATCCAAGCTAGTTCCATAAAAATCTTCAGCTCCAGAATTCCTTACACTCTCAATCGGAGCTCTCGGGTCTGTCACCCTCTCTAAGACTCGAGCCATGTCTTGAGATATCTTTAGCATAGCCTCAAAAGGCATGGCTGGAGCATCCAGTTGCACCCTAATAGGTTGAGCAGGACCTGACATAGATGGATCTTGCTCTTGGGGGATTAGTACTCTCAGTTGACCCCTCAAGGGACCTACGCACAGACTCCATCTAACAATAAAACATGAAAGATCCGCATCAGGCCAACACAATCCTACACAAAATTCTACTCTATGAACACCCATAAAAGACTAAACCATGGCTCTGATACCAATAAAATTGTAATACCCCATACCTATACGTAGGGGAACTCACCCATAAGGAGAGTGAATACCCATATAGATAAGCGTGTTACAAATAAACAAACATACATACATAACGAAGGCATAAAAGAAACATTCATAAATGATAAATTAAAACTTATAATAAGCAAAATGGGCCAACTAAAAATTTCATTTTATAGATCAAAATGTTCTTTTACAAAAAGGAGTACAGTAACCTTACATAGGTACAGAGATACACTTGAAACATATAAAAAATCTGATACATTATAAAAATATTACATTATAAAACCAAAAATACGATAGATAACTATAAAAAGAATCTCTCTAAAGTGTTGGCTATTACAGCTGCGGACCGCTCTCCTGAAAAACTCAAATAGCTTCCACACCTACACTGATTAAACACCCGTGCTAAGCGATTAATGCTTAGTGGGGAAAACAAGATATAGACAACCACTCACAGTGGCCGTCAAGGCAAACACATACATATGGCACATACGAAAGTACACAATTATTCATATAAAACATAACACATAACTCATACTTATTCAAAACATAATTAAAATATAAGATAATCAAGTTCGTTTCGTCAAAAATAAGTGAAGTTACATACATAAGAGAATCAAACATATTTGCCTGCAAATTCAGAGTAGCAGATAACGAGTGAACACTAGGTACCCGTAGGTACGAGCAAAAGCAATATTTTTCATTTTCACATAAAAACATTTTCATTGGGGATCTTAAACAAGATTCAAACACTCAAGATCGTGAGGACCGAAATGGTGACTAGATCAGGGTCCAGAACACTAAGCTACACCTTACAAAACTCTATAGGCATGCCTAACTATCCACTAATTTGACTATTGCAGGCCATGCATCATTCATCATATCGATTGTATAATGTACATAAAATCATCCATATATAAGTATAATAACATCACAGGGATAGAAATTAAGTATCAGAAGCATAAAAGAAAATTCATTTTGAAAATGAGAGAAGTCGCGCTTGTGACAGAGGCGAAGCTCGCCTAGTATCGCGCTCGCGAAAGAGAAGGGTTGAACAGCCTGAACTGTAAGACCCTTAAATGTACCCTAGAAGGATTTGTATATGTCTAGGGATATTAGTGATCAAAACTGTATGATTTGATGGTTGGAGGGATTAAGTAGGACAAAAGATATGATTAGCACTAAGGAAAAGAGAGCCAAGGGTAATTTGGTCATTTTGGTACACACAGATGTAATAGAATGGAATAGGTAACTATGAGGGCTAAATTATGAGAATGGATAAGTAATATGCCGAATGCATGTGAGTCATGGTGTCAGGTGTGCCGAAAGAACGAATTTGGTATTAATGCAAAAGTTTCGGCAAGTGCAGCCAATTCCAATTTGTAAGGTATTAATTTAGGACTTATTTGAAGGGGTAATGATTTATATATGGACCAATGTATGAATTAGATTTATGAATTGCTCTATTGTATAATAAAATGAGATGATGTGGACTAAAGGGGATAATTTGCATAAAAATCTAAAATTGACCTATAGGAAAGTGACACTTGGCATTGGGGATTAGATAGAATTTAAGAACGTAGAAGGAAAAGGGAGACCAACCACTTTTAGCTGGGATTTTTGTAGCCATGTTTTTCCCCTCTCTTCTCTATTCTGCTTTGTTTATTTGGTTTGCAAAGGGATTTGATGAGTCAAGTAAAGTTTTGGACATGATTAAGGTAAGGTTGGTGTTATTTTAACCCTCTTCTCTTATTCTTTTCCTTTGGGCTTGAATTTTTAATCTTTGTGATGATGAGTAATGTGGGTTTTAGTGTGGTTTATTTGAGGATTTTAACAAGGGGAGTATGGGAGTTATGGAGAATCAAG
Organism: Excoecaria cochinchinensis; assembly: GCA_947683425.1. NCBI lineage: Eukaryota > Viridiplantae > Streptophyta > Magnoliopsida > Malpighiales > Euphorbiaceae > Excoecaria > Excoecaria cochinchinensis. The sequence continues at coordinate 8,334,089 of CANTUQ010000021.1, read as the reverse complement.
TTGAAACAAAGAGGAAGATTAGGGAAGCACTTATGAGGTTTGGGAAATTTATATGCTTGGATGTGAATTTATATATATATATATATATATATATATATATATATATATATATGCACATATGTATTCAGAAGTTGCTGTTTTGATGTGTATTTTGTTTAAAATTTAATTTTTTGTATTGATGTGGTTGTGTGGATTTGCTTGGGTTTGGAGAGTTTGAGTTTGCAGGGGAAACTCTGCCCAGATTTCTCTAGACCTTTAGTGATTGTTTTGGCTGTAAGTCGAGTTATAGACGTCCAAATTGTATGAAATCAGTGCCATTGGAAAGCTAATTCACATATCTGAAATTTTCTTTGAAGGAGCAAAAAAAAATTCTATGTCTAAAACCCTAAAAAATTGTATAAACCAAGGCATCTTTACTTAGACAGGTTCACTGGAGTAGTGTAGGTTGTTTAGATCATATATGATGTTTTAGATGCCTAATTGATATGAACTTTGTTGCATTTGAAATATAACATTATAGGGATCATTTTATAAGAGAACATTTTGGCTAAAAATGAGTTTTAGAGGTTGGTTTAGGTGGTACAAAGTTGGAGGTGGAAAGCTATCCAGGAAGTCTGTTTTCATTGGGCATTTGATGGAGGCTTCTATCGCGAACGAGACCCGTGTCCCGAGCATGATAGAACCTATTTTTTCAAGGATTTTCCTTTTATTTTTAACCCCATGGTTGGCATGAACCTTTTCCCTTCTTTACCCTCCTCTAGGTTGTGTATTTTGACATGTTTTTCCTTCTGAAATGCATCCGAACTTCCCTGGAACTATCTAAAACTTATCCATCACATGTTGAGAGTTTTGAGAAGAATAATTAAATGGTTGTCACTTATAAAAACAAGCAACTAAGGTTATAAATAAGAATTATTGTTAAGATACTTTAAAGCTTAATGAGTCAAAACCTCCGACTAATCTAGAAATGACATGGCATGTTATGTTAGTAAAGTATAAGTGAAAATACTACAATTTTGTACCTTGAACCTTTAGAACTATGGGGCTTGATTCCTAAATCCTTGGAATATGTAGGAAGCTTGGAATACCCTTCCAAGTTTGAACCAAATTATAAAAAACTTAGTTGTTTAGAAAAGATGTTATTTTGGCTGGATCTCTGATATTACTTATGTGACTAGGAAAAGTTAAGGATGGATTAAAATGTATGTAATCAGTATCTATGCTTAGTGAATAATTGTGGATGTAATGTTTATGAAATTAGTATGGACATTATAAGAATAAATATGTTTATGTGTGATATTGTATTAATTGAGAATTGATATCATTGTGATCAAGCTGGTTAGCCTTATTGAGATTTGGTTAGGGTTGGCAGCGTGTGATGTTTGGCTGTGTCGCGAGCACGACAGGGGCCATCTAGCTTTCTGTCGCGATCGCGACTAAGGTCGCGAGCACGACTCTTTTCTATTCTATGAATGTATGTGGTTGATCTATTTGATATGGGTTTATACTTATGATTTACATATGACATGTTATGTAAACTAGGATATGTTATATCATATAAGCAATAATTGAAATGAATGTTTAAGAATATGTTAAAATTACGATGTGATTGTAGTAAAAAGGTTATGGTTTGTTATATTTTATATGAGCCATTGCTTTAGTTTATAAATGAATTATGGGTATGATTATTATGTGAACACAATAAAAGTATGTGCTTCTGAAAAAGTAATGAAAATAACATATACTTCATTAAAGGAAATAAGTATCTGTTTAGTATGCATTAGTCGAGTCGTGGATAGATAGGCATGCCTATAGAGTTCAGTTTGCTACAGCCATGCGATTTGGACCCTAATCAGGTCCCCGATCGGATTCTTGTGATCCTTCTATATCGGATCCTTGCGATCCTTCTGTTTTGGATCTTATTTTAGATCCCATGTGAAAATGTTTTTCAAAGAAAAAGAAAAGAATGATTTTTGTACCTTCGAGTATCTATGTGTTACTCGTTATCCACCCCCTTAAGTTAGCAGGCATTAAATGAATAAGAGTATGTGAATCGAACAATAAGTTGTGAATTGATAAATATATGTGAAGACTTGTATGAAAGTATGAGATTAAGAATTTAATAAGAATTTGATCACATCATTTGCCATGACCTATATGTGGCATGAGCTAGTACTTCGCGCACCTATGTGTTTTTGGATCCCGTATGGATTATTATGCAAGAATGTGATAACACCCTTGAATGCCTAAATGGTCAAGTTGTGTTATCTCCTCTGAAATATCAACATGAGTAAATGACACGAAAGTAATGCAATTATTTGAAATAAATGATTAAATGAAAATAACTATATGTGAGACATCCATTAATGTGCTTGGATATGAAGTTAGACTTTTAGCTTCTTACTCATGACTCTTTAAGGTCTGGGAATTGTTTTTGTAAGAATTGGTTATTGGCTGAATATAATGATATGTGTGGCATGAGAAGTATGAATAATAAAACATATAAAGCATGTATTAATTAGGATTGTCACTCTGTTTGACCTTGTGGACGATTATGATTAAAATATTTCGGTTATGATCAATTTTATGTATTTAATAAATGAGATCTTTAAGTGTGTTTGGAACATGTAATTATATTCATATTATTTTATTTTGGATATTTACTGTGTGTTGTGACTGACGACCATTGGGAGTGGTCGTCCATATTACGTATTTTTCCCCAATAAGCTTTTGTGCTTAGTATAGGTGTGAATCCATGCAGGTTTGGAGTTAGTTGTGTCGCCGAGGACAATCCGCAGCAGTTTGGCCAACAAGTCCGTAGTAGTTGTTGTTTAGAGTTTATAGTCAACTTTTGTAATGAAATTCCTTATTATCGCTGTATTAAGTAATTGGTATGTAATAAGATTTTAATGAAAAGTGTGATGCTAATTATATGATTTTCCTTTGTATAATGTGAATGCTTGTGTATTGAGAAAAAAAAACATTATGTAGGTAAGAATATGTAGTCCTATTTCTGTCTTATTTTTATCAATGTTCCCTGCGTGTTTTCGCCTGTAGCATTCCTCACTCATTGTCGCATACTGCCTATATTATCATATAGTATGCTACGTATGGGTAGGGGTGTTACATTTAGTGGTATCAAAGCATAGGTTTAGTCAATTCTGGATAATTAGGACTTTAAAGTGTGTCTGTATAGTTTTGTATTGGCCAAAGAGGATGTCCTCGTTCTGTATTGGTGTTAGAAATTGTAAGTTCTGAACAAGTTATGTGTGAAGTTAGTAACTGTTGAGCTGATGGATTGCGATCTGTCTGCTTTGGATTGTTTACAGTTGAAAGATATGAAAGTTGTGCATTAGTAGTATTATAAGAAACCTTGTTAAGGAGTTTCTCCTAGTATGGCTTGAATTCTAAAAATAATTTCTTATTTTTAAGGGAGTGCAGAGTAAGGACGTAAATGGTTTTGATTTGGGAATATAGGTGGCACTCTGTCCGTCTGTCTGCCATCTCAATTGAGATCATTTGAACATATGCACGTGTCAGCATAGGGATAGGAAAGTATATTGCCACTGCATAAATCGCATCTGCATCGTTTTGCATACATAAATCATTATACATTCATTTCACTCACATACCTCATTCATATGTGACAAGCATTCTGATTTAACTTAATTAAAAGTGGCTGACAGGTTGTGCTTTGAGTACAAGATCGTTTAGTGGAGATGTTTAAAAATGTAAAGTATAGGTTACCATTAATGTAGAAATTGAATAAGTAACTGAGATAAAAAGATTATTTTGCAAGTTGAGTTTAGAAATGGTGACTAAGGGAGTTAATAGGCAATGTACTGAAAAAAGATAATTATTTGTATAGTTTCGCAATTTGAGGTATTAGACATTATGGCGATAAGACTCTACGTGTATATGTAAGTATCTTAAATGAGAAGCCCATATGTTGTATCCCAACCAATGATATGATTATAATTGCAATACATGTTAGGAATTGAGTAGTGACGATTTGAGATAAAGTTTATTTGATTTGGTAAGATAGTTCTGATGAGTTCGAATTTGACCTTGTTTAAGAATATTTCCCATTATAAGGATATTGAGATATGATATGTGAATGATGCAGTGTATGAGAAGTGATAAATTATGAGTAAAATTTATAAGTTTTTTAATAGTGGATAGTTAATCCATACGTGTGGTAGTGACAAGGAATACGATATGTGAATAATCCGATATTTATGAATTTCGAGGACGAAATTCTTTAAGGAGGAAAGAATTGTAACACCTCGAAATGTACACTAAAAGGATTTGTATATGTCTAGGGATATTGGCGATCGAAACAGTATAATTTGATGGTTGGAGTGATTAAGTAGGAGAAAAGATATGATTAGAATTAAGGAAAAGAGAATCAAGGGTAATTTGGTCATTTTGGTATATACAGATATAATAGAATGGAATAGGTAAGTATGAGGGCTAAATTTTGAGAATGGATCGGTAATATGCTGAATGTATGTGAGTTGTGGTGTCAGGTGTGCCGAAAGGACGATTTCGATATTAATGCAAAAGTTTCGACAAGTGCGGCCAATTCCAATTTTTAAGGTATTAATTAGGACTTATTTGAAGGGGTAAGGATTTATATGTTGACCAAAGTATGAATTAGATTTATGAATTGCGCTATTGTATAATTAAATGAGATGATGTGGACTAAAGGGGATAATTTGCATAAAAATCTAAAATTGACCTATAGGAAAGTGACACTTGGCATTGGGGATTAGATAGAATTTAAGAAGGTAGAAAGAAAAGGGAGACCAAACACGTTTTGCTGGGATTTTGGCAGCCACGTTTGTCCTCTCTCTTCTCTATTCTTCTTTGTTTATTTGGTATGCCAAGGGATTTGATGAGTCAAGTAAAGTTTTGGGCATGATTAAGGTAAGGTTGGTGTTATTTTACCCCTCTTCTCTTATTCTTTTCCTTTAGGCTTGAATTTTTAATCTTGGTGATGATGAGTAACGTGGGTTTTGGTGTTGTTTATTTGAGGATTTTAACAAGTGGAGTATGGGAGTTATGGAGAATCAAGTTGAAAAAAGAAGAAGAGGAAGATTAGGGAAGCACTTATGAGGTTTGGGAAATTTATAAGATTGGATGTGAATTCGTATACATATATATATATATATATATATATATATATATATATATATATATATATATATGAACATAAGTATTGATAAGTTTCTGTTTTGATCTGTATTTTGTTTAAAATTTGATTATTTGTATTGATGTGGTTGTGTGGATTTGCTTGGCTTTGGAGAGTTTGAGTTTCCAGGGAAAACTCTGCCCAGATTTCTCTAGACCTTTAGTGATTGTTTTAGCTGTAAGTCGAGTTATCGACATCCACATTATATGAAATAATTGCCATTGGAAAGATAATTCACATATCTAGAATTGTCCCTGAAGGAGCAGAAACCAATTCTCTCTCTACGATCCTCCAAAATTGTAAAAATCGAGGCATCCCTACTTAGACAGGTTCACTGGAGCAGTGTAGGTATTTTAGATGATATCTTATGTTTTAGATGTTTAATTGATCTGAAATTTGTGCATTTGAAATTTAACATTATAGGGATCAGTTTATAAGAAGAACGTTTTGGATAAAAATGTGTTTTAGAGGTTGGTTTAGGAGGTATAAAATCAGAAGTGGAAAGCTGTCCTGGAAGTCTATTTTCGTTAGCCATTTGATAGAGGATTCTATCACGAGGGCGACCCTTGAGGTGAGAGAGAAAGAACATGTTTCTTAAAGGATTTTCTTTTAATTTTGAACCCCATGGTTGGCATGAACTCTTGCCCTTCTTTACCCTCCTCTAGGTTGTGTATTTTGACATGTTTTTCCTTCTGAAATGCATCCGAACTTCCCTGAAACTATCTAAAACTTATCCATCACATGTTGAGAGTTTTGAGAAGAATAATTAAATGGTTGTCACTTAGAAAAACAAGCAACTAAGGTTATAAATAAGAATTATTGTTAAGATACTTTAAAGCTTAATGAGTCAAAACCTCCGAATAATCTAGAAATGACAAGGCGTGTTATGCTAGTAAAGTATAAGTGAAAATACTACAATTTTGTACCTTGAACCTTTAGAAATATGGGGGTTGATTCCTAATTCCTTGGAATATGTAGGAAGCTTGGAATACACTTCCATATTTGAACCAAATTATATAAAACTTAGTTGTTTAGAAAAGATGTTGTTTTTGCTATATCTCTGATATTACTTATGTGATTAGGAAAAGTTAAGGATGGATTAAAATGTATGTGATCAGTATCTATGCTTAGTGAATAATTGTGGAAGTAATGTTTATGAAATTAGTATGGACATTATAAGAATAAAAAAGTTTATGTGTGATATTGTTTTAATTGAGAATTGATATGAGTGTGATCAAGTTGGTTAGCCTTATTGAGATTTGGTTGGGGTTGGCAGCGTGTGATGTTTGGCTCTGTCGCGAGCGCGACAGAGGCCATCTAGCTTTTTATCGTGATGGCGACTAAGGTCGCGAGCGCGACTCTTTTCTATGCTATGAATGTATGTGGTTGAGCTATTTCATATGGGTTTATACTTATGATTTATATATGACATGTTCTGTAAACTAGGATATGTTATATCATATGAGCAATAATTGAAATGAATGTTTAGGAATATGTTAAAATTATGATGTGATTGTAATAAAAAGGTTATGGTTTGTTATATTTTATATGAGCCATTACTTTAGTTTATAAATGAATTATGCGTATGATTATTATACGAACACAATGAAAGTATGTGCTTCTGAAAAAGTAATGAAAATAACATGTACATCATTAAAGGAAACAAGTATGTGTTTAGCCTGCATTAGTCGAGTCCTGGATAGATAAGCATACCTATAGTGTTCAGTTTGCTGCAGCCATGCGATTTGGACCCTGATCAGGTCCCCGATGGGATCCTCGTGATCCTTCTATATCGGATCCATGTGATCCTTCTTTCTTGGATCTTATTTTAGATCCCATGTGAAAATGTTTTCCAAACAAAAAGAAAAGAATGATTTTGGTACCTTCGAGTATCTATATGTTACTCGTTATCCACCCCCTTGACTTAACAGGCATTAAATGAATAAGAGTATGTGAATCAAGCAATATGTTGTGAATTGATAAATATATGTGAAGACTTGTATGAAAGTATGAGATTAAGCATTTAATTAGAATTTGATCACATCATCTGTTGTGGCCTATATGTGGTATGAGCTAGTGCTTCACGCACATATGTGTTTTTGGATCCCGTATGGATTCGTATGCAAGAATGTGATAACACCCTTGAATGCCTACATTGTCCAATTTTATTATCTCCTCTGAAATATCAACATGAGCAAATGACACGAAAGTAATGCAATGATTTGAAATATATGATTAAATGAAAATAACTATATGTGTGACATGCATTAATATGCTTGGATATGAAGTTAGACTTTTAGCTTCTAACTCATGAAGGTGTGGGAATTGTTTTTGTAAGAATTGGCTATTGGCTGAATATAATGATATGTGTGGCATGAGAAGTATGAATAATAAAACATGAAAAGCATGTATTAATTAGAATTGTTAGTCTGTTTGACCTTGTGGATGATTATGATTAAAATATTTTGTTTATGATCAATTTTATGTATTTATTAAATGAGATCTTTAAGTGTGTTTGGAACATGTATTTATATTCATATGATTTTGTTTTGGATATTTACTGTGTATTGTGACTGATGACCATTGTGAGTAGTCGTCCATATTACGTGTTTTTCCCCACTAAGCTTTTGTGCTTAGCATGGGTGTGAATCCATGCAGGTTTGGAGTTAGTTGTGTCGCAGAGGATAATCCGCAGCAGTTTGGCCAACAAGTCCGTAGTAGTTGTTGTTTAGAGTTTATAGTCAACTTTTGTAATGAAATTCCTTATTATTGTTGTATTAAGTGATTGGTATGTATTAAGATTTTAATGAAAAGTGTGATGCCAATTATATGATTGTCCTTTGTATAATGTGAATGGTTGTGTATTGAGAAAAAAAAAGTTATGTAGTTCAGAATATGTAGTCTTGCTTCTGTCAATGTTCCCTGCGTGTTTTCGCCTGTAGCATTCCTCACTTATCATTGCATATTGCCTATATTATCATACAGTATGCTACGTATGGGTAGGGGTGTTAGATTTAGTGGTATCAGAGCATATGTTTAGTCAATTCTGGATAACTAGGAGTTTAAAGTGTGTCTGTATAGTTTTCTATTGGCCAAAGCGGATGTCCTCGTTCTGTATTGGTGTTAGAAATTGTAAGTTCTGAACAAGTTAGGTGTGAAGTTCGTAAGTGTTGAGCTGATGGATTGCGATCTGTCTGCTTTGGATTGTTTACAGTTGAAAGATATGAAAGTTGTGCATTAGTAGTATTATAAGAAATCTTGTTAAGGAGTTTCTCCTAGTATGGTTTGAATTCTGAAAATAATTTCTCATTTTTAAGGGAATGCAGAGTAAGGACGTAAATGGTTTTGATTTGGGAATATAGGTGGCACTCTGTGCATCTGTCAGCCATCTCAAAGGAGATCATTTGAACATAAGCATGTGTCCGCATGGGGATGGGAAAGTATATTACCACTGCATAAATCGCATTTGCATCATTTTTCATACATAAATCATTATACATTCATTTCACTCACATCCCTCATTCATATGTGACAAGAATTTTGATTTAACTCAATTAAAAGTGGCTGACAGGCTGTGCTTTGAGTACAAGATGGTTTAGTGGAGATGTTGAGAAAATGCAAAGTATATGCTAACATTAGATTAGAAAGTGAATAAGTAATTGAGAAGAAACAATTATTTTGTACTTTGAGTTAAGAAATGGCGACTAAGGGAGTTAATAGGCAATGTACTGAAAAAAGATAATAGTTTGTGTAGTTTGGCAATTTGAGGTATTAGACAATATGGCGATAAGATTCTACATGTATATGTAAGTATGTTAAATGAGAAGCCAATATGTTGGATCCCAACCAATGATATGATTATAATTGCGATACATGTTAGGAATTGAGTAGTGACTATTTGAGATAAAGTTTACTTGATTTGGTAAGATAGTTCTGATGAGTTCGAAGTCGACCTTGTTTAAGAATATTTCCCGTTATAAGGATATTGAGATGTGATATGTGAATGATGTATTGTATGAGATGTGATAAGTTATGAGTAAAATGTATAAGTTATTTAATAGTGGATAGTTAATGCATACCTGTGGTAGTGACAAGGAATACGATATGTGAATAATTCAATATTTGTGAATTTCGAGGATGAAATTCTTTAAGGAGGAAAGAATTGTAACACCCCAAAATATACCCTAGAAGGATTTGTATATGTCTAGGGATATTGGTGATTGAAACAGTATGATTTAATGGTTGGAGTGATTAAGTAGCAAAAAAGATATGGTTATAATTAAGGAAAAGAGAGTCAAGGGTAATTTGGTCATTTTTGTATACACAGACGTAATAGAATGGAATAGGTAACTATGAGGGCCAAATTTTGAGAATGGATCAGTAATATGCTGAATGTATGTGAGTTGTGGTGTTAGGTGTGCCGAAAGGACGAATTCGGTATTAATTCAAAAGTTTCAGCAAGTGTGGCCAATTCCAATTTGTAAGGTATTAATTTAAGACTTATTTGAAGGGGTAAGAATTTATATGTGGACCAATGCATGAATTAGATTTATGAATTGTGGTATTGTATAATTAAATGAGATGATGTGGACAGAAGGGGATAATTTGCATAAAAATCTAAAATTGACCTATAGGAAAGTGACACTTGGCATTGGGGATTAGATAGAATTTAAGAGGTAGAAAGAAAAGGGAGACCAACCACTTTTGGCTGGGATTTTGGCAGCCACGGTTTTCCTCTCTCTTCTCTATTCTTCTTTGTTTATTTGGTTTGCCAAGGGATTTGATGAGTCAAGTAAAGTTTTGGGCATGATTAAGGTAAGGTTGGTGTTATTTTACCCCTCTTCTCTTATTCTTTTCCTTTGGGCTTGAATTTTTAATCTTGGTGATGATGAGTGACGTGAGTTTTGGTGTGGTTTATTTGAGGATTTAACAAGTGGAGTATGGGAGTTATGGAGAATCAAGTTGAAACAAGAAGAAGAGGAAGATTAGGGAAGCACTTATGAGGTTTGGGAAATTTATATGCTTGGATGTGAATCATATATATATATATATATATGAACATAAGTATTGATAAGTTGCTATTTTGATGTGTATATTGTTTAAAATTTGATTGTTTGTATTGATGTGGTTGTGTGGATTTGCTTGGGTTTGGAGAGTTTGAGTTTCCAGGGGAAACTCTGCCCAGATTTCTCTTGACATTTAGTGATTGTTTTAGCTGTAAGTCGAGTTATAGATATTCCAATTTTATGCAATAATTGCCATTGGATAGATAATTCATATATTTAGAATTGTCTCTGAAAGACCGGAAACCAATTCTATCTCTAGTATCCTTGAAAATGGTAAAAATTGAGGCATCTCTACTTAAACGGGTTCGCTAGAGCAGTGTAGGTTGTTTAGATTATATCTAACGTTTCAAATGTCGAATTGATCTGAACTTTGTTTCATTTTAAATCTAACATTATAGGGATCATTTGTTAAGAAGAACGTTTTGGATAACAATGAGTTTTAGAGGTTGGTTTAGAAGGTACAAAGTAAGAGGTGGTAAGCTGTCCTGGAAGTCTGTTTTCGTAGGGCATTTGATGGAGGCTTCTGTTGTGAGCGCGACCTTTGAGGTGAGCACAACAGAACCTGTTTGTTGAAGGATTTTCCTTTTATTTTGAACCCAATCGTTGGCATGAACTCTTGCCCTTCTTTACCCTCCTTTAGGTTGTGTATTTTGACATTTTTTTTAAATGCATTCGAAATTCCCTGGAACTGTCTAAAACTTATCCATCACATATTGAGAGTTTTGAGAAGAATAATTAAATGGTTGTCCCTTAGAAAAACAAGCAACTAAGGTTATAAATAAGAATTATTGTTAAGATACTTTAAAGCTTAATGAGTCAAAACCTCCGAATAATCTAGAAATGACATGGCGTGTTATGTTAGTAAAGTATAAGTGAAAATACTACAATTTTGTACCTTGATCCTTTAGAACAATGGGGCTTGATTCCTAATTCCTTGGAATATGTAAGAAGCTTGGAATACCCTTCCAAGTTTGAACCAAATTGTAGAAAACTTAGTTATTTAGAAAAGATGTTGTTTTGGCTGGATCTTTGATATTACTTATTTGATTAGGAAAGTTACGGATGGATTAAAATGTATGTAATCACTATCTATGCTTAGTTAATAATGTGGGTAATTGTGGGAGTAATGTTTATGAAATTAGTATGGTCATTATAAGAATAAATATGTTTATATGTGATATTGTATTAATTGAGAATTGATATGAGTGTGATCAAGTTGGTTAGCCTTATTGAGATTTGGTTGGGGTTGGCAGCGTGTGATTTTGGCTGTGTCGCGAGTGCGACTGGTGTCGTGAGCGCGACAGAGGATATCTAGCTTCCTATCGCAAGCGCGACTCTTTTGTATGCTATGAATGTATGTGGTTGAGCTATTTGATATGGGTTTTTACTTGTGATTTACATATGACATGTTGTGTAAACTAGGATATGTTATATCATTTAAGCTTTAATTGAAATGAATGTTTAAGAATATCTTAAAATTATGATGTGATTGTAATAAAAGGTTATGGTTTGTTATATTTTATATGAGCCTTTGCTTTAGTTTATAAATGAATTATGCATATGATTATTATGTGAACACAATGAAAGTATGCGCTTCTGAAAAAGTAATAAAAATAACATGTACATCATTAAAGTAAACAAGTATGTGTTTAGCTTGCATTAGTCGAGTCGTGGATAGATACGCATACCTATAGAGTTCAGTTTGCTGTAGCCATACGATTTGGACCCTGATCAGATCCCTGACAGAAGGATCCTTCTATATCGGATCCTCAAGATCCTTCTGTCTTTGATCTTATTTTAGATCCCATGTGAAAATGTTTTTCAAACAAAAAGAAAAGAATGATTTTGGTACCTTTTGGTATCTATGTGTTACTCGTTATCCACCCCCATGAATAAGAGTATGTGAATCAAACAATAAGCTGTGAATTGACAAATATATGTGAAGACTTGTACGAAAGTATGAGATTAAGCATTTAATAAGAATTTGATCACATCCTCTGCGGTGACTTATATGTGGCATGAGCTAGTGCTTCGCACACCTATGTGTTTTTGGATCCCGTATGGATTCTTATGCAAGAATGTGATAACACCCTTGAATGCCTACATGGTCCAGTTTTGTTATCTCCTCTAAAATATCAACATGAGTAAATGACATGAAAGTAATGCAATGATTTGAAATAAATGATTAAATGAAAATAACTATATGTGTGTCATGCATTAATATGCTTGGATATGAAGTTCGACTTTTAGCTTCTTACTTATGACTCTTCAAGGTGTGGGAAATGTTTTTTTTTTGAATTGGTTATTAGATGAATGTAATGATATGTGTGGCATGAGAAGTATGAATAATAAAACATGAAAAGCATGTATTAATTAGGATTGTCACTCTATTTGACCTTGTGGACGATTATGATTAAAATATTTCGTTTACGATCAGTTTTATGTATTTATTAAATGAGATCTTTAAGTGTGTTTGGAACATGTAATTATATTCATATGATTTTGTTTTGGATATTTACTGTGTGTTGTGGCTGACGACCTGTAACACCCCCTACCCATACGAAGGCGTACCCATCCTCAAGGAGTGAGAAGCCGTATGAGCCGGGTGTGTCACCAAGCAGATAAAGATACAAAGCATACATTCATACATAATAACCATACATCATTACGGGGAAATTAAAACCTTCATAAGCATCAGAATAATCCATCATTACAATAGAAAAATTCGTTACAATAATGTTCGGATCAAAATATATCCAAAAAATATATAAATGCGGAAGCTTTACAAAATAATGGTATAAAGAGAGTTCCGATACAAAAGAAGCAACATGCTATCAAAAATAAAGCCCTAACACTAATCCCTCTGTGTTGGCTTGATTGGCGACAACTCTCCCAAAAGAACACCATCCTCCGCACCTACATGGATAAAACATCGTGCTAAGCGATAAACGCTTAGTGGGAAACACACAACAAAAGAGTGGACGGCCATTCACAATGGTCGTCTATGCCATACACATACAATATGACAAATGCGGATAATGATATCAGCTGTATAATCATACTTGCATAATAAAGACATGCATTCAGAAGTTCACATCCACATTCATTTACTATTTAGTTGGTTTCTCATACTTATCATTATACGCATCCGAATACCATATTCTTGTAATCATATCAAAGCGGAGCAAAACAAAAAGAGCATCTGCTGACTCACAATAGTGGATAACGAGTATACGGACAATACCTTACGTGTATGAATCGAATACTGACAGTACCTTACGGGTACGAATCGTAAACCATTTCATTTTATCAATTACAAAACATTTTACTGAGGGGACCTTAAACAAGATCCAAATACTAAGGGGGTTCGCAAGGAACCAAACGGGGACCTAATCGGGGTCCAAACGGAACTGAGGCTGCAGTTTAAGACTCTATTAGGCATGCCTAACTATCCACTTACTTGACTCTAGCAGGTCATGCATCATTCAGATCATACCTCCAAGTGTAACACATAATTATACTCACATTTATATCAATGAATCGTAAGTAAGACATGCATAACCCAATATCATTCAACAATTTATAACATGCAATATCGTATACATTACTCATTATTTGGCTAAGTTAAAATACCAATTATATCATTTGCATATTAAAACACATAAATGAAGACTAAAGAACTCAAAACAGAAGAAAAAGGATTAAAAATGACCCAAATACGTTTGATAAAAATAGAAGGGACAGGGGCTAGAGGGGCACAAGTTATGCTGAGGAGCACTACTCGTGCTCCTGGAGACTTGAGGGGCACGAGTCGTGCTGAGGGAGGAGCACGACTCGTGCTCCTGCTCCCAGCCAAGGGAGCACGAGTTGTGCTCCCAGAGCACGACCCGTGCTCGACTTCTAGCCAGGAGCACGACTCGTGCTCCTGCTCTCTCTGCTCGCCACGAAGAGTTCGTCCTTGATATTGTGATCTCTCAAAAACCCTATTGTCGTGAAAACTGCACAGATCCTAGAATTCCAGAAATCAACCTAACTTAAATCCAATTCAATCTTACCTTGAAATCAAGCTTCCCCAAGCATTCAAATCTAACGTAAACAACATATAAACACTTCCTTCAACAATTACCCACTCCAAAACACATAATAGCTTAATCAAAATTTCACAATACCAGAACCCAGAAAATGACAGTAAACTCAAGTCAACTTCAATTCCATTCTCAACGTTTCAGCCTTCATGCATTAAACTAAAATCAACTCCCACTCATCCATTATCCCAGCATGCATTACTTATATAACAGATTACCACCAAACTGATCAAACACAGCAAGAACACAGGAAATGCAGAAATTCCCAAACCTGAAAATCTGAAGCTCTAGTCACTTGGTTCCACTACCCACTGCCTTCTCCTTGCCTTTCGGGTCATGGGGAGGCTCAACTAACCAACAGACCAACAATAACACACCAAAAACCAAACACTAGATCAAAACTCCAAACCCAGAAAATGAAGAAGAAGAAGAGCAAGAAAGAACAAGATGAAATGCAGAAAACTTACCACAAGAGACACAAGGAGATGATCAATTCCCACTAGCGGTCCTTGAATCCAAGCTAGGGTTCTTAAGGGAAGAGAAAAGGAAGAAGAACAAAGGGTGAGAAGGGACAACGGGAATGATTTCTGCCTCTCCCCTTGTTCTTTCTTCTTCTTTTTCTTTTCCTAACCCTAGACAAGTGTCACTTCCCTATTAGTGAGATTTGGTCACTCAAATCCAAAACACATGCATCACTCACACATCCCAACTTAAACACACCCTACTATGGCATGCTTATGCACACACAAACATAACCCAACTTGCTCACATCCTACTACCATACATGCACCCTTATACTAACAAAACCCACAAATATGCATTTTACGCAAAATGCCCCTATGGCATGCCAAACAAACAATGCATGCACACATAAATAGGCTCATACTACTAGGGGACAAACGGGGTGTGACACGACCATTGATAGTGGTCATCCATATTATGTGTTTTTCCCCACTAAGCTTTCGTGCTTAGCATGGGTGTGAATCCATGCAGGTTTGGAGTTAGTTGTGTCGCCGAGGACAATCCGCAGCAGTTTCGCTAACAAGTCCATAGTAGTTTTTGTTTAGAGTTTATAGTCAACTTTGGTAATGAAATTCCTTATTATTATTGTATTAAGTGATTGGTATGTAATAAGATTTTAATGAAAAGTGTGATTCCAATTATATGATTGTCCTATGTATAATGTGAATGCTTGTGTATTGAGAAAAAAAAAAGTTAAGTAGTTCAGAATATGTAGTCCTGCTTCTGTCAATGTTCCCTGCGTGTTTTCGCCTATAGCATTCCTTACTCATCATCGCATATTGCCTATATTATCACACAATATGCTACGTATGGGTGGGGGTGTTACATGAACAGCCTCTATCGCGCTCGAGTACTTAAGTGCAGACAGCCGAGCTCTCTATTGCGCTTGCGACCAAAGTCGCGCTCACGACAGAGGCGCATTCAGCTAGAATTCGGTAGATAGCAGCTCGGTAGCATATGAGGGCTTGGATCAATGAGCTGTATCGCGCTCGCGATAGAGTCGATTTGCAGGTCCCTTTTGCTGAATTTCTGCAAAAACCCAAGACCAAAATCACTCCAAACATGCAATTAATCCACTAAACTTCAATCCAAAGCAAAGTAAGCATTCAAGTCATATTAAACAACATAAAACCCATGTTTTATACCAATAACTTCAATTAAAACATCAAAATACAACAATCCAAATTAAAGATTCAACCAACCCAGAATTTTGCTCCAAAATTCATCCAAATTCACATTTCGGTTCAATAGATCGCAACCATAGCATCTCAATTCAAATTAATCAAATACCCATAGCATTTACACCAGCATAAGCAAGTTAAACTTCATAAATTTCTAGAAATTAACACAAATCACCACATTAAATAATTATGCATCAATTCAAAAAAATTCCCAAACCTTGATTCCTTAGCTCCAAAATTCAAGGGGCTGAGCTTCCACCCACCACCTCGTTGCCTTTAGGATCTTTAGGAAGAATCTCTGAACCAACAACCCCAAAACAACCAAGAACATCAAAATCCCAATACCCACACAAAAGAAAAAAAACACAACTAGAGAAAATCAAGGAAGAAGAAAAGTAAAAAGGAAGAAGAAGAAGAACTAGGAGAATGCAAACATACCAATTTAGCTCAAGAGTTATGAAATCCCAACAAAGATCACTTAACCAAGCTAGGGCAAAAGAGAAGAAAAGGAGAAAAGAAGAAGAAGAACGTGAAGGAGGAGGAGGAAAGGGGAGAGGGCAGATTTTTGTGCTCTCTCTCTCCTAAGCTTAAATACCCTCTCTCATGCCACTTGACAAACATTCAATGGTGGGTCTTGATAACTCACACCCAAACTCTCCTCTTCCTCAACACACCCAAGCAAAACTCATACTAAAATATCAAACATGCTAATACACCCTTCTAACTTATAAAGTCATGCAATTAGGCCCTCAAACATAAAAACTCAGGCAATGACACTCACACACACACATAAGTGCTCAAACTTTTAGGGTGGGAAAACGGGGTGTTACATGGTTAATTATAAATGAGTTTTTAACAATTAATTTTTCATCTCTCTTCTTACATAGTCATGCATTAAAATTTAAAGCGCACATCAAGTATCCGAGAAAAATGGTAAAAAAATAAGTAAAATAAAAATAAACTACAAAAATAAAATTACAAGATGAAGGTCTAGGACAAAAATACAGTCGCCCAAAATATAAAATAAATAAATAAATGACAAAATCAATTAAATAAATATGCATATATAAATCGGGGCATTTATTTAGGAATAGAAACATTGATTCCTTCATGCTCACTTAAAATTGAAGAGTTATTTTTGGGTGTTATTGAAAAAACTAGGATGAGTGATCACATTTTGAGAAAATTAATTCTTCTTTTAAAAGTGAATTTATTTTTATTGTTAAAATGAGGAAAATGGTCATTTTATTAGAAAAATTTAATTTATTAATAAAAATATATTTATGATTTTCTTTTCAACGTGCATAAAATTAAAAGAATTTTATTAAAAATTACATGAGAAAATAAATAAAAATGATAAATAAAGAAAAATGCTAAAATAATAAAAATAATAAATCAAACCAACACATATCTCCTAGATCACCCTATTCGCTCGCAAGGGTGCTCAAACATGGAGAAAACAAGTATTGAAACCAAAAAACAAATAAAATTAATCTTAGTAATTAAATCAAAAAACCAATTAAACACATAAAATAACAAAAATGAAATAAAGTGCATTATGGATAACAAATAAATTAAATGAATGATAAAACAAATAAATTAATAGATTAATAAATTAACACACATAACAATATAAATAATGATGATGATGATGATGATGATGATGATGATGATGATAATGATGATAATAATAATAATAATAATAATAATAATAATAATAATAATAATAATAATAATAATAAAAACAAAAAAAAGGATGAACAATCAAGTAAATAAAATGAAAAAAAACAAAATAAAAAAATGTTAAAGAATATTAAATCTATGACTAAAATCACATAAGACAAATAAAGGAAAACATAGTTAATTTAGTGAAATAATCCTTAATTAAATCAAAATATTCCTTATTTGAGTTTAAAAAAAGGAAAAATACCTTAAAATCCCGAAAAAATTGAGAATAACTCAATTTGTGCAAAAATCGCACCAAAAACGCGTATGGGGAGCGAGGGGCGGCCTGGGCGGGTGAGGGGAGACCTGGCCACACGTTAGCATGCGCTCTACAAGCTAACCCTTAACGAGGGGCAGGATGCTCAAATGCGCTGCGCTAGTTACGTCCCCGCGCGCAGTGCTGGGGGCGCTCGCCTAGCGTGTGAGGGGGTACCTTACCTCACGCGCCGGCGGCCGCAATCCTCCGAATTATTTTGAAAGCAATTTTAACAAGAACACTACCACTTCCAATGTTTTTTTTATTTTTATTTTTTAATATATTTTTTATTTTTTATTTCTAAAAAAATAAATTTGACAAGGAAACCAGCACTTTCAAATTCTTTACTTGTGAACAAGCGCTAATTTCACCACTTGGTAACCCTAGTCTGGGCTGCCTCAAGATCCAGTTGACGCGATCTTAGCAAGTGTACTGAATCGGCAGGTAATAAAATGGGGTATAATTAGAACCCCGAGTTATCATGCCAAGGGATTGTGTGTGCAAGTTATGAAAATCGAGTCTATGCTAAAGAATTTCCAATTGATTGATGTGAATGAGTTATCTATTAATTAAAATAACGAAATTAAATAGCCAAAGCATGCAAATAGAATTTAATAAATGAGACTGACAGTAATTTTGGCAAAAATGAAATAATAATAGCTAAGGAATTAACAAGTAAGAGAAATCGATATACAAGAAACGTTGCTCGAATTCACTTATCCATCCCGTACCCAAATTTGAATTAATTTAATCTAAGAAACATATATGAATGAATTCAGCATAACCCTCTTAACCTAATTGCACGACATCCCAATCCGGAGCAAGCCATACAATTTGCCTAAGCACGGGTCTAAAATCCTAAGTTCGGTTTGCTTTCCCATTCCGGAGCCAAACAACCCAATACTCAATTATCTCACTCCCTCCTCAAATTTTAAAACATAAAATCCTGCACATCTAGATTCCCTATCCGGAGTCATTTACAAGATACAACATTCATAATATAAAAATTGAGTAAAAACATTTAAAGGCTTCAATCCATACAAGCTAAACATCCAATAAAGATACATGATAAAAACCATACATCAAAGCTGGAAAATAGCTTGAGAAAATAAACACCACAAATTAATCAATAAGCAACAGTGAGATAAACCTTTCATTCTTATAAATAAATCCAAAAGATGTTCAGAATTCACATCATGGGTAGGGGATTCAAAGATCCCCCAAACAACTATGGGACTACTCACAATCCATTATAAAATTAAGAGAAAAAAGGAAAGAATAAACCCAGAAATTCATTGAGGAAGAAATCCCGATTGAATCCTACGTTCTTCGATCTTCTTCTTCGAATATTCGATGGAAAATAGCTCAAGACTATGGAAATCCGAATAAAACTGCTGTGTATTGAAATTGATCTATGCGTTTTAATGTAATTCTCTCAACTTGTAATTTAAATCTCAAGAAAAAAATATTGAAACCCTAATTAAGAACAAGAGAAAAGCTTAGAAAAATTCCAAATATCAAAACCCTAATTGATAGACTGCCTAAAAAAAACTCCCCGCAGCCAAAAAAAAAAATTTAAATTTTTAGCTCTCGAGGGTCACGGTTGCAATGAAGTGCTTGCCACCGTGAGGTATCATGGGTCATGGTGGCAACCAAATGGTTATCACCATGAGGTTGTCGAAGGAACACATCTGCTGGATGCATATGAGGGGGTCACGGTGGCAACCAAATTTTGTTGCCATCATGAGACGCTCAACTTCAGCTACTGTCTGGAAGTTCTTTATGTCACGGTGGCAATGAATTTTGTTGCCACCGTGAGGTACCTCAACTTTTGATTCTGTCTTGCAAGATTTCATATCACGGTGACAACCAGAAGTGTTGCCACCGTGAGGTAGGTATGACCAGAGTTCTGCCCTTATCTCAATTCATATGTCACGGTCACAACCATTTGGTTGTGACCGTGAGGTGCCTAAAAATTCCTGCAATCACAATTCAAACTCTATTAAAATGCTCCCCAAAATGCATAAAAATCTAATTTAACTACAATTGACAAAATTAACTAAAAGTAATCATGAAATAACAATAAACACAACTAAAAACCCAAAAATCATACGAAAATACTAACAAAACTAAATACTAAATTGAAGTTATCAAAATACCCCACACTTAGATTTTGCTCACCCTCGAGTAAATGAATTATCCATATTCCTGAAATTTCAAACTCTAACTCGGAAAAAGAAAACTTAAATAATAATCATAGCACTTAGCAGAAGAGTCTTAACCATAAATCCTCAAATCAATATATATCAAGTAATTCCATGTGTGTGTGCTAGGCTAAAAACAATTTTCCACTTTTCAAAAACAAAACAACTAGTGCATTTCAGCAATTTAGCAAAGACATGAATTAGCAATTAATTTGCATACTAGTTTCGCACTTGAAAGTCAGGATAACCATAACCCTCTCCTTTAGCACCG
The DNA here is from genome assembly GCA_947683425.1 of Excoecaria cochinchinensis. NCBI lineage: Eukaryota > Viridiplantae > Streptophyta > Magnoliopsida > Malpighiales > Euphorbiaceae > Excoecaria > Excoecaria cochinchinensis. Next base: position 8,313,585 of record CANTUQ010000021.1, on the reverse strand, counting down.
GAACCACAAGGGTCATCTCCACTAAACAACTCAAGTTAAGAAAAGGATCACTAGGACTTATTCCAAGGTTGAAATGCTAGGTTAGGGAATTGGCTAACAAGAAAACTTAAGGAATTCAACAAAGATTCAGCCACTCTACCTACATACACCATTACCCAATCTGAACACAAATTTTCCATGACCTACTTTCAATTTGCCCACAGTTGCTAAAACTCATCTAAACTTTCGAAGATGAAAAACACTAAACCACAAGAAAGAGAGGAGACAAAAGTCCCTAATGATTTTTTTTTTCTCAAATCTGATCATCTTTGACTGTGAAAATATCTTCCTCTCTTTTAGGGTACCCCACACTTAAATGTTTCTATAAATGACTAACTCAAAATCAATGATCAATATTCTCATCAAATTTTTATTTTTATTTTTTTATTTTAATTTTATTTTATTTTTCATTGAGATAATCGAGCTAACTTAAATTATTTCTCAGACGAATAAGGTGAAATACCCACAATTCTCATTTTCTAACAAGTTGGACTTCATAAAGGAAAGATTAACAAAATACTTGGCAACACCTCATAGTTTAACAATTTTTTCCTCACACCCATACTATTTTAACAGAGAATACCCTTATTCAACTTTTAATGCTACCCCAACCCAATCCTAGAGTGGCAATTCTTAGAAAGAATAGGCAAAAGCATTTAGGTTAAATGGTGAAATATGAGTGTAACTATAAAAATTGCATAGTATGCTTTTAGCATACCAAATCGGCTCAACTGGGCTAGCAATGGAAAATTACGCATATAGGTAGGTCAAAAGTCATTTAAAGTGGTTAGCAAAGAAAAAATTTGCCTAGGTCATGCCCTAAACTTGCTTGAGTTGTTATAACGTTTCGAAGGGTGATGAGGAAGGTTCTAACTATCCTAAAATTCCTTTACTCAAAAGCTTTCACACACTGGTTTTTTCCAATTTTTTCGCAAACAAGCCTATAGTGCACAAAAGATAGGAATTTACAAGATATATGACTAATTGAGATTATATTGCCGCTAAAATATACAACTACTCTCTTGCTAAAATCAGTTTTTAAGACAATCCATTCACAACTTAAAGTTCGAACCATTCACATCAGAAATATCTAGAGGCAAACTAAGCTAAGATAGGAAAATTCAGATAACAACAATTAAGTACACAAACAACTTAAACTTAAACTCAAACAAAATAAAATATGCAAATAAAAATAAATAAAACATATTAAATTGTTAGATACAAATTGAGATGTTAGAATTACTCCCCCTAATTACTCCCCCTACCCCACATTTAAAATCTTGCTATCCCCAGCAAGTCAAATAGTTACATATCAAAATATAAAATCAAAATATAGGATAGGAGGTCTCCCTGCTCAGGTTTCTGGTGGTGGTGGTGGAGGAAATTGCGCATCAAAGCACACAGTCAATGAAGTATGTCCCAGCAGCACTTGATCCATTTGGGATTGCAGGTCCGCTTGCATTGCAGAGATAGACTCCATGCGGTCTATCAGTGCTGCGCACTGCTGAGAGGAGAAATGTTGAGGCTCTAGGTGTAACACCCCGAACACACCCTAGTCGGATAAGGATAGGTTTAGGGTGTAACGAAAACCGAATGTGGTTGAGATATGAATGGAAGTGTCAAAAAGGATACAACCGTCATTAATTCTAAAGTTTCGGCGAGTTTCTGTAAATGGGACAATTATATCATCGAGCCTCTAACGACATGAAGAGAATTATTCTTGGTGATTAAAATGTGTAATGGGATGATGGAAATGATTAAGTGTAGTAAAGGACGTCATCAGTATTAGGTGAAAAGTTAAAGGTATTTTGGTAATCTGCCAAATTGTGACTTAAAGAAAACAATTAAGAAGATTTGTATGCCAATGTTTTAATTAGAGATAGTTATTTGCCAAATGTATGAAGAAACAAAAGAATAAAGGACTAAATTGATATTAAACATAAAAATCTAAGTGTAGCCAATAGGAGCATGGCATGTGGCTCGATATAGACCAAGTATGTAAAAGGGAAAGAATGAAATAGGGGGACACGGGTTCTTTGGCTGGAAAAAAAAAATCAGAATTTTGCTTCTCCTTTTCTCTTTATTCTTCATCTTTTAAATTGGTAAAAGAAAGAGAGATGAAAGTTGGGAAAAATTAAGCAAGAGTTATTGATTTTGAGGTAAGTTTTAGGTCTTTTGTTATCTTTCTTCCTTTTCTTTGTATAAGATTTCAAGTTATGTGTTTTTGAGGGGAAGCTCATGTGAGTTGTGATGTGTTTTAATTGAGGGAATCAATTGATGCAAGTTGGAATTGGATGCAAAATGAAAGAGAAAGAAGGGATAAAAAGTAAGTGAAGATAGAAGGAGTCACCACATGAGGTTTGGAAACTCTTTGTTTATATACAATTTTGATTATACTAATGTGTTATTTAAGTAATTTGGATGTGTTGATGATGAGCTTTAATGATAGTAGTGTAGACACCGGGTCTCGAGGCAGTCCAGATCAGAGTTACCCGATGAAGAAATCAATGTCGATTTCCGAGTAAGGGGATAAAATTCGGAGGTTTTCGTCTTTCAGTCTCGCAAGGATTAAAATCTTTTTCTATAGCATAGAGTTTTGAAAGAGTTGGATAAATTTTACAGAATTTGGGTAAAAATGGGAGTTTTGCTTCACAGACGGGCATTCCGTCTGTGTAGGGACGCCAGTCTCTACTTGGGGAGATACCCGTCTCTAGGTGTAGTGGGGACGGACAGGTGGCGATGTACCCCGTTCCTAGTCAGTCTCCCGCATTTGCCCCTAGTAGGGACGGGCGTTGGTAGGCGCAGGGAAGCCCGTCGGTACGGTAACTGACCGGATCACTTGAGATTGGATAAAATTTGATCTCTTTTCTTTTCAAAAGGGGGATAGAACTTATCTAAAACTTGAATTTTAAAGTCCTTTTAAAATTCACACTTTCGATAGAGGTTTATCATAATTATCTCATAAAACCCTATAAATAAAGAATCAAATTTCAGTTTTAGGGGTTAGAAAAAATTGGAGGAAATTTGGAAAAAGAGAGTTTTATTTAAAAAGCTATCAAATATGTTTTTTTTGAAAAAAATTGCTTTTTAGAAAAAGGTTTTTCTGTGAGCAGATCACGCAAAAAGTTTATAAATCGCTATTCATCTGTAGAGTTTTATTTTGATAAAAACTTCTTTTAATTAATTGATTTCCTTAATTCTTTTTCTTACGAATTAAGTCAAATTGAGGTGACGAAATTCAGTCGTTTCCATCAATATAACTAATTCGAACACACGATCGCTATCAAAATTTCAAGGAAAGAATAACATAAATTTTCTTTCTTTGATCTGATTCTTCTTTCGATCCTTGCGAAGCACACGGGGACAAAATCATTCGACATCCACCCTAAAAGGTAAAATCCGAGGGTAAACATTCTGGATTAACATTTGTATAATTTTATTTGATTTACATTAATTTCTATATACACTTCATATTCATTTCCATAAAAGATTTAAGAGGTTCTTTAATTTGTTTTTTCCCTCACTAGGGACGGCCGCTGGCACGGTCCAGATAGCCGTCCCTAGGTGAAATTCTCATTTTTTATCTCATAAAATCCTATCTCTTGACTGTTTCTGTAAGAATTTTCTCATTTTTATTTTTTCACGTTTTTGCTAACATGTTTATCCTTGTGAGTTCTTTTTTTACCATTGAAAGTTGGAGTTGTGAGAGATGTTGGTTGCGCCATCCTGAGGATCTCGATTCGGGTTCGTTTTTCTACCCTTACCTTTTATTTATGTTGTTATAGAAATGGTTTTAATGTTGTTAAGGTAAAAAGGACCAAAAGCTTTTTAACAATTATACCTGGATATTTTCCCGAAAACGGTGGACCAATGTCCCATTTCAGCCAATAAAATCTACACTTCATAAAAACCATTTTTGTAATAAATATGTATGGTAGGACCAAAGTCCTCATTCCAATGAATATCCCATTTTATGCATGTATCGAATTTTTTACAAACGGGAGTTGTATTCCACTCCTAGTGTTATTGTAATATTGAATGTTTTATCTTTTGGATTTATCTTCCATTTATCGCTTTTGATATGAATGATTGCGCCTTTAATTTAAATTGCATCGTGTGGGAAGTTGGTGAAACAATAAATTCAAAACTTAATTATAATATTGATCAAGGTATAAATAAATGAGAAGTCCCGAACTCACTCTGGTCTTTGGGGCTCAAGAGGCGAGAGGTCTAGGACTTCCAAGACACCTCTTGAGTCTCACCAAAAGGCTTAAATACACAATCCTAGGCTCTAGGGGAGTAGAGGATGAGGCCTCCAAGATCCCTCTGGTTAGCTCAAGATGGATATGTATGCGCCGTCTTAGGCTCGATAAGGCTAGACGACCCTTCCCAATGTTCTATTGGGTGGCGACTCCAAGAAACCTCATTGTTGCCCAAAATAGATGCACTTGTAAATACCTTACAAGTTTTATGAACCTTTCCCGATCGCCCTGAAGTGGGCTTTCGGGAGGACGCGGGGTTCGGCGCGCGTCACAGTGGCGACTCCGCTGGGGATATACTCAAGACTTCGATTCGAAAGTACCTTGATTAAAAATTATAACAGAGTTTTAGTTTAACAATTTCACCCTCTTCCAAAACTGCATTGCATCGCATTAGAGCCTTAGATCTATGCTAGTTTGGTCCCTCTTTTAGCCCCGGTGCGTTCCTGAAGCACGACCCTATTTTCACTCAATTTAGGTAAGTGTTAAGCATAATCACCAGCCCAAGCCTCGTACCATCATGGTATATTAAATGGTGACCCGATCGGTCGTTACACTCGTGATGAGCTAGACCCGTTGGCAGGGACCATGCTTGGGTAGCCCTAAAGTAACACCACCTTTTGACTAAAGCTCATGTAAACGGAAATAGTTACTTCCCCTAAGTGGTATGAACCTTAATACGATGCTTGTTGTATGGGTCATTATGTATTGGACAAACCCAGATAGTTCGACTGGTCACCTAATCAAAGGCTTTCATGCCCCGATAGGCCCAGGACGCCTTATTCGGATTGCCTAAATACATAATGATCATAACCCATCCGCCTGTACATTAGTTAGGAGAGGTTATGCTGCCGGATTTTCACCGTGCACCATACGCGTTCATCGGGTCCCCAGGTTGACCCATGGGCCAATCCCACCTAGGAAAGAGACTATGACCTCGCGTGCGGGAGTAATAAGGCTGGAAGGACCTATGTGCTTGCATGTGGCTTGTGAGTGTTGTATAGCACGATCATGCATTATCTCTTGCGCAATCATGCATCACCCTGACCCCTGTGTTTTTCAGCCATCATAGATTCGCCTAGGTGGACAAGAGGGTCCCGGGGACGGTTACGCAGGAATCCATTTTTCGAGTTACCAGAAAGGATAAAGTATCCGGACAATTCTTCTGAGACCAGTTATGCCACTTCAGATCCGTTTTCTGTACCCGAAGAAATCGCAAACTCACCGAGAGGGGCAGAGGCCACCCGGGCAATGATAGCAGAGGAAGTGGGCCGAAGGTTGGAAGAGTTTGAGAACTGGATATTGGCAATGATAGCCGCAATGGGTCAACAAGCAGCCCCGCAGAACCCACAACGTCCTCCTGTGAGGAATAATGAAAGGGAAGAGGTCAGAGAGGACCCACAAGATGAAACTCGGCCGCCACTCGTGAACCTAAGAGCTACTACTTCGGGGGCACATAGGGGAAGACCTGTCCCGAGGCTGGATGATGATTGGGACGATGAGGAATATGAGGAACGTATGTCTGAGAAAGGGAAAGCCCCTCAAGTTGAAGAGGCCATCTGGAGGAAGGTGGAAGAGAGATTTGCAGCTATGACAAGGATGTTGACGAAAGGCCAAGGAGTAAATCCTGAGGATAAAGAGTTAGAAGGAGAAGATCTAGTCCCAATGAACTTTAAGATACCGGACGTGCCAAAGTTTGACGGTACTTCTGATCCCCTAGCACACATAAAGCAGTACTCATTGGTGATGAAAGGCACCACTTTGAAGAGGAAGCAGAAAATTGAGTACTTTTGCTTGAGCTTGACGGGCCCGGCAGTGGATTGGTATCATGGGCTCGATCGCCGAACTAAGGAAGACTCGGATTTATTGACATCAGAATTTTTGAGGCAATATGATTGCAGTACAAGAATGGAGGTAACCCTGAAGGACCTGGAACTGTTACAGCAGAGAGAAGGAGAGTCCTTCCATGAGTATCTAACCCGGTGTAGGAATCGGGTGATGGAAATGAAGAGGAAACCAGACACCTAGGATCAAATACGATTATTCATTAAAAATGCGAGCCCGTATTTGAGGAATGGATTAAGGATGAAAGGACTAAAAGATTGGGAGTCCCTGAAGGACATCGCCATTGAGGCCGAAGGAGAGTACCTTGTTAGGAAAGCAGGAAATGAGAACTATCCTAAGAGAGGTAGTGGGAGTCAAGGGGCCAGAAGACCAACAAGTTCTGCTAGTGGTACAAGGAAAATTGCTGAGGTGTCAACTATAAACGCCACTCCGAGACATTTTTCTAATCTCGGGAGGTCCTTATCATGGGTACTAAGAAGACTGATGAAAGAGAATAAGCTGCAACCCCTACCGCCCAGACCTGCGAGAACTCAAGGCACGCCGGGACACAAAGACGATGAGTACTGTGCATATCATCAGCACACTGGACATGTAACCGATAACTGTAGGACTTTGAGGCATGCAATTCAGGATTTGATCGACTCAAAACAGATCACAGATCCAGAAAAGAGAGGGGGTCAAAAGAAAGCCGGGTACAATAACATGCCTCCGCCAGTGAATATGATCGGGTCCAGTTTGCTCGAGAACTTTGTGTTGAAGGAACTATACGGCAACGATATCCACACTGCTGTCACGAGCCTCTATGAGGGGAGTGAAGAAGGGCTTCCCGCTGCAGTGATCGATTGCTGGTCCACTGATGATAGTGGAACTGAAAGTGATGATTTAAAAACATTTTTCGACCTTTGGGGTTCGGAAGAGGAAGGAGAAGAACCAAAGAGGAAGGAAGTGGGAGCTATGACCCGGAGTGGGAGGGTAGCCCCGGAAGTAGAGAAGCCACAAGAGCCGATTGAGGACAGAAGGGGAAAGGAGCCGGAGGAAGATCCGATTGTCAAGCAACTGAAAAAGAAGCCGGCTCAGATTTCAATATGGGATCTTTTGAGATAGTCGCCATCACATAGGCAGAAGGTGGTGCAGGCTTTATGCGAAGCAACCGTGGCTACGACCATTTCACCTACGGAACTTCTGGAGGTAGTAAAAGGAGGATCGGGAGAAAATGTTATTTTTACCAGTGCGGATCTGCCGGCAGAAGGTCGTAACCATAATCGCCCTCTGTACGTAAGGGCGTAGATTAACCAAAAGCATACCGCCTGTGTGATGGTGGATGACGGCTCTTCCATAAATGTATGCCCACAGGTAGCAATAGCAGCTTTTGGGGTAACAGAGGATATATTGGCAAAATCTGATCTTACCATCACGACATATGACAACTCGCGTAGGCAGGCTTCGGGAACCTTCACAGCAGTGGTGAAAACGGGACCGGTAGAGTCAGAAGTAGAGTTTGTGGTGTTGCCCATACATTCTCAGCTTTGCTAGGCAGACCATGGTTTCATAGATTGGAAGGAGTCCCCTCTACACTGCATCAGATGGTAAAGATACCTCACGAGGGCCAGATCGTGACTATAAAAGCTGTACGAGAGAATCAGGTATCAGTACTGGAGATAGCCAGGCAGCCGTTTAATGGGTTTCATGTCACCATGATAGGCAAAGAAGAGCGGAAAGAAGAGAGCCCCCAGGCATTGAATATGATGAAGAAAATGTCATTCCTCCTTGGTGCAGGGCTGGGCAAGAATTCTCAAGGGATACCGACGGCCGTTACCACTAAGGGTCAAAAGGACAAGAGGGGTCTTGGATATACATGTGCTGTAAAGAAAGACGAGAAGTCGAAAATGGAAGTTCCCCATATTTGGAAGACCTTTGTGCCAGCAACCGCAGCATGTGCCTATGCAGGAGAAAATGAACTGCAGTGGCTAGATGGAAGAATTGTGCCAGGGTTCGAGGTTTTCATTGATGTCTATGACTGGGGCATTGGATTAATCAAGCCAACAGAGAGTTTTTGGGATGAAGAAATCATGACCAGTAGGACAATTTGGGACCGCGAGACGCCGGAAGAAATAATTACTGAAAAGATGATAACCACCCAGCTGAAAGGAAAGGCCAAGATAGAGGAAGCTGTGCGGAAGATGGATGAGGAGACTCCAAAGGGCCAATGTGATGCGGAAACATCGACTGCGGTAGATACACTAGCAGAGGAGGAAGAGGAAAATAGTTTAGATTTTCTTTTTGCTCCAGAACTTTTCTATGATGTCAATGACAATTTCAATCTTATTAATAAATTGAATGGTTTTGCTTACTTGTGTGATGTTTCTGATGATTTCACTATGCATAATCATGATCATTATCCATCCATATTTGATATTGATTCAACTGATGCTACTCCATTCAATCTTGGAACCCTAGACAATCCAAAAGAAATTTTGATAGCATCAAATATAACTCCTGAAGAGCGAGAAAAATTTGAGAGAATCTTAAAAAAATATGAAAAAGTCTTTGCCTGGACCTACGAAGATATGCCAGGAATCGATCAAAAAGTCGCAGAGCATGCTATCCCCACCTATCCAGACCATAAACCTGTTAAGCAGAAGTTGAGAAGGCTTAGGCCGGAGTGGGCGGAGAAAGTGAAAGAAGAGATTCACCAGCAAATCAAAGCCAAGTTTCTAGTCGAGGTGCAATACCCAACATGGTTGGCCAATGTTGTCCCTGTAGCCAAAAAGAATGGCAAAGTAAGAGTATACGTGGATTATCGGGATCTGAATAAGGCCTGTCCAAAAGATGATTTTCCATTGCCTCATATAGACGTACTAATAGACAGTGCCGCTGCTTGTGAGATGTATAGCTTCGGAGATGGTTACCCAGGCTACAATCAAATTCTCAATGAAATAATTGATCGGATCAAGACGGCCTTTATCACAGAGTGGGGGACTTACGCTTATCGTGTGATGCCTTTTGGCCTGAAAAATGCAGGGGCCACTTATCAGAGGATGGCAACGAAGATATTGGATGAATTGATCCATAAAGAGGTAGAGGTATACGTGGACGATATGATGATCAAGTCAGCCACTAGAGAAGGCCATTTTGAAGCCCTGGAAAAGTTCTTCCGAAGGATAGACAAGTACAACTTGCAGTTGAATCCTAAAAAGTGTATCTTTGGCGTTACCTCAGGGAAGCTCTTAGGACACATATTTAGTAAAAGGGGGATTGAGATTGACCCGGATAAGGTTAAGGCCATCAGAGAAATGCCGATACCGCAGAAGGAGAAGGATGTAAGAAGCTTTCTGGGCAAGTTGTAATATATCAGTAGATTTATCGCTAAGCTTACTTCGATCTGTGAGCCAATCTTTAAACTACTCCGAAAAGATCAACCAGTAGTATGGAACGAGAGTTGTCAAAAGGCTTTTGATGCTGTCAGAGAATATTTGTTAAATCCACCGGTACTGAGACCACCACGGCTAGTCAAGCCACTGATCCTATACCTGGCCACAGAAGACAGTTCTGTAGGTGCTATAATGGCCCAAGAGGATGATTTTGGAGTGGAATTTGCTGTTTATTACCTCAGCAAGAAATTCTTAGCCTACGAAGTCAAATACACAGAGGTAGAAAAGATTTGCCTTACACTAATCTGGGCTTCTAAGAAATTGCGACATTACTTTCATGCTTACAAAGTGTAGGCAGTCGCGAGGCAGAATCCCTTGAGATATTTGCAAGAAGCCCCATCTTTGCTTGGGAAAATGGGTAGGTGGTTGCTGTTACTTCAAGAATTTGATGTGGAGTATCTCACCCGGAAGACCATCAAAGGGCGTGCAATGGCGGAATTTATAACAGAACACCCGATCCAAGGAGAGTCATATGAGTTTAACTTTCCAGATGAGGATGTGGCAGCTATCGGGATTCAAGGTTGGAAATTACACTTTGACGGAGCTGTAAATAACAAAGGGGCAGGAGTAGGAGTCATTCTTATAACCCCGGATGACGACAAGCTTCCCTTGGCAAAAAAGTTGAGATTCAAGGCTACCAATAACGAAGCTGAATACGAAGCATGTGTTTTTAGATTGGAGGCGTTAATAGCTTTAGGAGCGAAGAATGTGGAAGTGTTTGGTGATTCTTCCTTGGTGGTCAATCAAATTCGGGGTGAATGGGCCGTGAAAGAAGAGAGGCTAATGCCATATACCCGGCACTTGAGAGACCTGAGCAGTCAATTCGAAGTATGCACATTCCATTTCATTCCCAGGGATGAAAATCAGTTAGCCGATGCGCTCGCTACGCTAGTATCAATGTGGGATAACCCTAAAGGGGTGCACTTGAAGCCAGTCTTAATCTATAGTTCTGAGAGACCTAGCTTCGAATCAAGATAAGTTATGGAAGTAGAAGTGGCGGATGGAAAGCCACGGTATCATGACATTATGAATTACCTAGAGAATGCAACATTTGCAGAGGAGGCTACCGAAAAGGATCAAAGGATGATTCGCAAGCTGTCTACCCAGTTTATTTGTATAAATGGGATAATGTACAAACGGCAAGCTGATGGTATCCAATTGAGGTGTTTGGACGAAAAAGAAGCCAGGAGGGTAATGGAAGAAACACACGCCGGAATATGCGGAGCCCATATGAATGGGCTGACATTAGCAAAAAAGATCATGAGGCAAGGCTTCTACTGGCTTACGATGGATAACAATTGCTCAAAGTATGTGAAGCAGTGCCAACTGTGTCAGCAATACGCAGACTTAAGGCATTTGCCAGTGTCAGAGCTACACAGCCTAACGTCACCTTGGCCATTCGCTGCTTGGGGAATAGACATTATTGGAGAAATTCACCCTATAGCATCCAATGGACACAGATATATAATAGTCGCAATCGACTATTTTACAAAATGGGTGGAGGCAGAGTCCTTTAAGAAGATCGACGCAATGGATATGGCTAGGTTCATTAAAAGAAATCTGATATGCAGATATGGCCTCCCACATCACATAGTGTCTGATAACGGGGTGCAATTCATGGGGGAAACCAGAAAGGTTCTTGAGAAGAACGGGATCGAGCACCACAAATCCTCCCCCTATCGACCAAAAGCTAACGGGGCAGTAGAGGCCGCCAATAAGAATGTGAAGAAAATCCTAGCCAAGATTGTCACACCCCAAATCTGGCCTAGTCGAAATATGATTGCTCGGTCGGAATGAGTAAGGGTAATTCGGTAATTTGTACATGAATAATATGGATAATAAGGATTTATTTGCAAAGAAATTAATTAAATAAGTTAAGTGAAGGAATTAGTATAGTGTGCTTGTTGTGTATGGAATTAGGGTATAAGTGGGTTTTAGGAAATGATTTGGTGTGACTCAAGTGTGGTACCTTGAAGATTTTTATTCAAGGAATGTTTGTATGTGGAGGGAGTATGGTGCCTTGATGAAGAGTTAGTCAAAGAGGGATCTTGATTCTTTAGGATTTTGACATGTGGACCAATAGGATTTTGACTAGTGGTTTGGGTTAGTGGGGAGTAATTAATGAAAGAGGAAAACGAAACCAGGAAAGGAAAAGAGGGCAATCAGATTTCCCATTCTTTTCCCTGCGTTTTCTCCTTCTTCTTTCTTTTCTTTTCCTTGGATCGTGTTCTTCTCGGTGGCTAGGCATGGGTTGATGTCTTGGAGTAGCTTAAGAGTCTTTTATGGAGGTATGTGTATGGTTTTGAGTGCTGGGGTTTCCTAAGAAAGATTATGTTTCCCTTCTTCTTCTTGTTTTATTTGAGTTAGGGTTTTTGGGTTAAGAGTAATTCTTTGGTTTTTGATTTGTGTAAGCTTTGGCTAACAAGAGGAAGTATAAAGGCAAGAAAAGGTTTGAGGATCAAGCTTGAAGAAGAATGGTTTTTGCTTCAATGAGGTTTGGGAGCTATTTGAGTTATTTTATCCAAGCTTTTCAATTAATTTGCATGTATGCTTTGATTTGTTTAAATTCTGGAAAATAGATGATGAGTATTAGGTGGGAATGAATGTTTATTGTATGGGTTTTTAATTGTGATGAAAGGATATGCATGATTATAGAATTAATAAATGGATTGTGAGAATTGGTTGAATGTACTGTCAAGTTTGTGATTTTCTACATTTTGAGGTTTCAATACGTGAATAGATTATATGATTGGAAGTAATTGTTGAAACCTTGTGCTTTATATTGGTTAAGATGTTTGGGAAGTTCTATTTTGAGGTAAGATTGGATTCAAGTTTGGTTTGAGTGAAAATGGTTTTGATTTGGATGTTTGGATTTTTCCTGTGTTTTGCTGAGAACTGAAGATCACGACGCTGTCGCGAGCGCGACAGAGACGTGAAATCCAGCTCTCGCGTGTTGAGGGCAAGTTCACAGATCGTGAACTGTGAAGAGAAGTGAGCAGTGCTCACAAGTGAGCAATGCTCACGGCGTGAGCTTAGCTCACGTGACGTGAGCAAGGCTCACGGCGTGAGCAAGGCTCACGCAACGTGAGAATTGCTCACAGCGTGAGACAGGCTCACGCAACGTGAGAATTACTCACGACGTGAGCAAAGCTCACGTGGCGTGAGGGATGCTCACGCGACGTGAGCATCTTGGGCAGTGCTCACGCGTCGTGAGCAACCTTCACGTCGCGTGAAGGTTGCTCAGGACCCGTGTCCCGCGCATTCTGTCGCGAGCGCGACAAAAGTCGCGATCGCGACAGAACCTCCATTTCGCCCTGTTTTTCTCTTTTGTGCTCTGTGTTCCGAAAATGAATTTTAAATGTTTTTGTCATGGTTTTTCTTTCCCGTATGCTATGTGAACTTGGTTAGATGCCTATTATTATACAGATTATGCTTAATAAATTATACGTTATAATTTGAAACATAACTTGGATTATTTTCTAAAGTAAGAGTAATGAAATGATAATATGTTCACACTTACTTATGATATGAGTAGTAAGAGGAATTCCTGATAATCTAATATCTGATTGAAGTTGTGTAATTTGGTTCATGAATACTAAGTAATGTAAAGTATAACGCATGCTGTATTTTGATATACAATTAATCTTTGAATAACTAATATCATGGGTAAAATTTCATGTTATTCTTGGTTGAATGTTCTTGGGTTATGGATATAATATTTAATGATGATGGTGATCTGCATTACATGCCGTGTTTAGAAAATGAAGAAATTATAAAAGTTAAGTTCATAATTGGTTACTCTCGAATAGGTTATATTGAAATATAAAATATGTCATGTCTATCTTTAGTCAGACACTGCTCTTAGGATAACATGCTGTGCTTAGATGTATATTGTATAATTTCCTGATTAGGATTATGCGCTGTGAATTATTGGCATATTATAATTCTATCTTTAATTCTGATATATTGTAGAATCTTGGATGTGTTAAAATGTATTGGTTGAGTTATATTACACGCTTTATAATATGAATAGTATGGGGTATGATTGATATTATGTACTTATGTATTTGGATATTAGACTCTAGATCATGCATAATGACGTGTATATATATATATATATATGCAGTGTAAATAGACACATGATGTACATGATACATGAGGGTAGTGTGAACTTATTGATACGCCTATTTATACGCAGTATTGTGTATGATGAACTTTGTCGTGTGACTTGAACATAATTTGTATTAAGCATGACTGATATTATGAATTTCTTTATATGTCTAATATACTCTGGATTAAGTATGATGATATTATATATTGTCTGATGTGATACCTGATTTAAATGATGCATGACCTGCAAGAGTCAGTCTAGTGGATAGTTAGGCATGCCTAATAGAGTCTTTGTAGCTGCAGCGCCCTTTGAACGATTTGGACCCTGATCAGGTCCCACGACTGGTTCCTCGCGAACCCTTTGATATGAAATGTTTTTGGAATGTGGAAAGAAAATGATGTTGCTTTTCGACTTGTACCTGTATGGTACATTATATTATATGTTCCCTCTGAGGTTTACCCGGTCAGAGATCGGGCTATATGTTCTCTCATGAGGTCTCTCCCTCAGTACTCGTTATCCACTATTATGAGTCAGCAGGTACTTAGATGGTTTGTTTTATTCTGTTTTGAAATAGCCATCAGAATGTGATATCTGAATGAGCAAGAATCAGTTTATGTGTATATGAATATGACTACGGGCTTCAGAAGGTAAATCTGTATTTAGTAAACATGACTTTTCAGTTAATATGATTATCCGTACTTGATATGTGATTTGTTATTAGTTTCTGAATGTTTTGAAATGATTCGATTGATGTATTTATGTATATGAGTTAAGCATGGTTTTATTGTGTATAAGCATGTGAATCAGATTGGTTGTGAGGGTAAGTATATAAGATGTAATCTTACTTTCTGCATGGTTTTGATATGAATGTGAAGTGATGTGATTATGCCTTCCGTCTCCGTTATGGGAGTGTTTACAGCATGATATGCTATGTATTAGAGTATGCAGCAGAAGTGTGGTGTTTTGGATGGTTTCTTGGGTATGTGGCTCAACATGATAACACTGGTGTCGTGTTTTGTATTATGACTGTTTTGGCCCATTCCTGATATATGTATATGATTATGTGTGTGAGTTTCCGAATGAATGCCTTTATTATTCAAGTCTGTTTAGATATGTGTTTTGGAATATTCGCAATTGCCATTTGAATGTATTTTGCCTTGACGACCATTGTGAATGGCCGTCCATATTACTATGTTTGTTTTCCCCACTAAGCGTTATCGCTTAGCACGGATTTCCTTTCCGTGCAGGTGGCAGGTGGGTTCTGTTCGAGTCTCGCTTCTGCAGGGTCGGCCACATAGGAGTTAGAAGTTCTGGATTTTGTTCATCTTCTGTATCTCAACTTTTGTATTTCTGTAGTATTGTTTATGTAATTAATTATGTATTTATTTCGAGTTTCCTTTTGGGAATGTAATAGTTAGTATGTCTTTATGTTAGGTTATTCCTTTATTTTATTTAGTTCGCTTATGCTTCTGTTGAATGGTCGTATTTATGCTTCCGTGCATGCTTCTGCTTAGTGCCTGCGCATATGTGAGTCATTGCATGATCAGTTTGCGACCGCAAGTCAAGGTAAGTTTTTAATTAACCCGTATCTTCGTATGCTTGTTATGTATGTTTGTATACTTCCGCATTGTGCTTATGCTTATCGGTGTAAATGAGCGTCGGGTAGCACGTCCATCGGCGTCCTTCAATCGGGGGCGGCGATAGGGGTGTTACAAAGATGGTCCAAACCTACAAAGACTGGGCAGAGAAGCTTCCCTTTGCAATGTGGGGTTACAGAACGATGGTAAGGACGTCTACAGGCGTTACTCCGTATTCTTTGGTTTATGGAACAGAGGCAGTGCTGCCGGTTGAGGTAGAGCTCAAATCACTGAGAGTAGTCATGGAAGCTCAGATTCCGGTGGCCGAATGGATACAAGAGAAGTTACAGCATTTGAACTTATTAGATGAGAGCAGGATGAAAGCTTACTATCATAATCAGATCTATCAGAAAAGGCTGGCCAGATCATTTAGGAAAAAGGTGAAAAAGCATTCGCTGAAGGAGGGGGATTTGGTGTTCAAACAGATGAGACCAGGAGTACCAGATATCAGAGGAAAATTTAGACCAACTTGGGAAGGACCATATATCCTCAAGAAGCTGTTATCAAAAGGAGCTGCAATCTTATCGGATAGCGATGGTAATGAATTCAGGGAACCGGTCAATATCGATAGACTCAAAAGGTTCCATGGCTAAAGACCAAAATCAAAAGAAGAGAATAAAAGCCCCGCGGGTGGAAAACTGAAAAAAGGCGGCCCTGCTAAAATCGGGCGCCTCGTCAGGGTGAAAACCGAAAAAAGGCATCCTGGGCAAAAATTAGAGGCTTGAGAGAAAATATCCAATCATGAAAACCCGAGAGGGCTGATTGGAGACAGGAGTTTGATGCTGTCAAGATTTAGTTCCATGAATGAATGTAGTCTTGCATAATTGAATTAATGTCAAAAAGCGATCATGTATGCTGAAGTCGTACTGAAATGTGCACAAATTTGTGAAATGAAATAAGTTTGATTTATTCATTTACATTATTGTCCAATTCTGCTTTAATAAGAAACATAGTGCTCAAAATGCATGTAAAGCTAAACTATGCCCTACTACTACCCTCGCTGGCTAAATGCCTCAGTCCCCGAGTTCAGTTATCAGCCGCCGGGCTAAGTATCCACCTCTTGTACGCCCTGATAGAGATGGTAGAATGGTTCCCGAACAAAGGTATGACGGTTTTCAATGGAAGTCGACTCCAAAGCTCATGATAGCGGGAGGCAAAGGCCACAAAAAGGACTCCACCTTGAAAGCATAGAGGGAGTCTCACCACATCCTGAGTCACTCCGAGTTGACGGGAGCAACGAGCCATGATGTAGAAAGTCACCTCACGGAGCCCGCATAAGGGAACACATCCTGAAGACCCATCAATAACTGCACGGGACAAGGGAAGCCAAGCGTGCGTAAAGCTAATATCATCGTCAGATATCTCACTGAATCTGGTAATGCACTCATCAGGAGTCCCAGGTAAATATAGACAACGTCAAGGGAGGAAACACTTCGCAGAGTAACGATTGATGACTCTAGGAGGTGGCTCTGACAAAAGCTTTAATTTCTCCTGCAACCAAATCTGATAGGGGAAACAAAGAAAGAGAAAATAAAAGCCAAAGAGAATAAAATAAAAGGCAAAGATAAGCCGCTGGAGTAAGTTGGATTTACTTCAGGCAAAAATTAGGCATAGGGCTGTGTGAAAATCCGAAAGGACGCACTTCCCGCTAAGAAAAGCTAGTGTGAAAATCCAAAAGGGACGCACTACCTTTTAAAACAATGACGTACCTGGAGTAATAAGGGGCTCCCAAAGAATGAAGTGGTACACCCGACATGAACAGAGTCCAAACCGAAGATAATCTCAGCTAGAATGAGGGGGAAAGGTGTGAGCCCGCGTTGAAAGTCATCCAGAATTCCAAACAGACAAGGGTCTCCGAGCAGCTCCTCTGAAGTCACGACTAGATACTTCATCAGGCAGAAGAGGAAGATGACACTTACGCTGTATGAGGGGATGTTGGAGGATTCATCCATTGCTTCAATCAGAGGTTCTAAGGAAAATACTGAGCCCTGAGGAACTAGACGAGAAGCGTCAGAAGGAGCTACACTTAAGGACAAAGCAATATCCCGGATTTGGATCAAACCACAGCCAGGTACGCAAGGCGAAGCACCAGGTGGATACCAACTTCTGATGATAGCAGCAAATTCTTCAGGCAAGGGGCATAATTCCTGATAGGTGAACCTGAAAACATGAAAAAAAGGATCCCAGAAGTGGGTTGCAGCCAAAAGAAAGGTGTAGTCTACCTTGACTCTCCGTAAAAACCTCAGTCCAGAAAGGGGGGCAAGAGTACTGTGTTGCCAAATTTGAGCATCATCTAAGATACGGTGCATCTTGGAAAGGAAGGGAGAATTCATGTCTTGATAGCTAAAGCCACAGTTGCCAAGAGAAAAAAGGAAAAAACTAGAGAAAAGAGACTATTTTGGAGCTAAAATAAGAAAGGGGCACGAAATTCAAGAAAAATGGTTGAATTTTATAGATTTGGCTGACAGACGGCTAACCCGTCCCTATATTCAGACGGCGAACCCATCTGTACTTGTCCACCTGGCGAATCGTGCATTGTGCATATCACGCGCATTAATTAGGTAATTAATGAAGGAATCTGGATAGACCGACGGAATGGCCGTCTGTCGTTGTATGGGCGGAAAGCCCGTCGGTACTTAAAATCTATATAGGAACGCAAGTACCGACGGGAAATCGTTTTCTTTTCCTTCTTCTTCACACCGACGCCTTTTCCTTTGTTTCCAACTGTCCTTTTTCATTTTTGTCTTTTCAAATTGCATTTTTTCGCACCAGTTTTCAGTTTTTTGACTTCTTCAGTGGGTCTCGACTTCCATGTTAGTAAAATACTCCCATTTTTTTTCTTTGTTTTATTATTATTATGAGCGAGGGGATTTCTTTTTCTTTTGAATTAATGGAATTAGTGGCCTGTTTAATCCTGATTGACACTGTAGATAAGTTAATGGGATGAAGTTTGTTTTAATAAATAAAGAGTGCACGAACGTATGCTGTTCAAGGAATAATTAGTGTTTAGAATATAAATACGGCCTTAGGAATTCATATATTTTGAAGCAAATAATTTGAGAACTAGAAAGCAAAGGTGATTATATTGCATTGTTGTTTGGGGTCTGAGGCCCGTTCCGTTCGATTTCTTCTTCATTATGCAAGAGTTTGGGCACACCCTTGCCGGGGTGCTGCTAGTTTTTTTTTAGCAAATGTAAATATTATATTGTTGCTTGGGGCCTGAGGCCTGTCCCTTCTTTTTATCTTTTTATGCACGAGGTTGGGTACACCCTTGCTGGGGTGCTGCCCAAATTTTTTGAAATCTTTTTGGTTTAGACATACCCAGGCAGAATGCCACCTAAATTTCTACCATAAGGTTTGTTCATACCCACAATATCAAACTAACTGTTTGTCTTATTCACAGGATGCCACCACGACGATATGCTCCACATGATCAGCCCGAGCTCGAGGCCCCGAGTTGGATGAGCGATGAGGCTAGACAGAGATATGCAGCAATGGTTCAGGTATAGTTTCGAGCTAGCCGCTTCGTTTCTAGGCTGTTCTTCGAGGCTCTAGGGATGGCGGATGAGGTGGACATACTGATGGCAGGCGCAGGTTGGATAGAGTTTTTGACACCTGCTTTCCAGACTCACCCAGAGGTGGTACGACAGTTCCTCGCCACGATACACTATGGTAGATATCAGAGATCTGACACGGAGGAGGGTGTCATCCAGTTTTGGATTGAGGGCCACCATTTCAGCATCACTCGTCAGCGGTTTACAGAGGCCATGGGGCTACCATTCGGGCAGGATGTCATAACACCCCAGAGATCAGTGAGACGTCAGCATTGGGCGGTTATAGCCTTACCAGGAGTGCCGTACGATCATGATACGGCGAAGAGTACAATACTTTTATCACAAGCTCTGCGATATCTTCATCGAGTATTGTCCAGCTCATATTTGGGATGAGCTGGTAACCCAGGTTCCCTCAATGCCGCAGAGATCTGGAGTTTATGGGCCATGACTGTAACACCCCCTACCCATACGTAGGCGATCCCATCCGATATGGATTAAGATGCCGTATGAGTCAAGGGGCCACCAAACAGATGCAAAGCAATTTAAACAATCATTCATAACATACATACTGAAATACAGAATAATTAAAAACTTTAAAGGAAAAGAAAGCCATAGCTGATCATGCATTAATATAATAAACCATTACAATAATTTTCTGATCATACCAGCTGGTACAAAAGATATTACATAACCCAAAATATAAATACAATAGCGGAAGCTATAACAAAACTGATACATGAGAGTTCCTTACAAAAAGAATCATCACATAATACAAAAGCTAAGCCCTATACTAAAACCTTCTGTGTTGGCTTGACGGCAGCGACTCTCTCAAAGCAAAACTCCTTCCGCACCTGCACTGGTAAAAACACCGTGCTAAGCGATAAACGCTTAGTGGGGAAACACACATAAAATATGGACGGCCATTCACAATAGTCGTCAAGGCATAACACATATACAATGGCAAATGCAATAGCTTATAACATACTCCAAAAGCATGCTCACAATATAAAGCCATACATTCTGCTTCTCAGATTCATAACTAAAATAATCAAACATACATCTCATCAATATACTCATTCGGATATCACATTCAAATATAACCAAACTGAACAGAGCAAACCATTCGAACACCTGCTGACTCGAGGTAGTGGATAACGAGTGTACTGAAGGTACCTTACGGGTACGAATCGAATACTGAGGGTACCTCGCAGGTACAAATCAAAAGTCATTTCATTTTTTTATCAAAACACAATATTTTTACTGAGGGGATCTTAAACAAGATCCTAATACTAAGGGGTTCGCGAGAAACCAAACGGGGGACCTGATCGGGGTCCAAACTGAACTGAGGGCTACAGCTAAAAGACTCTATTAGGCATGCCTAACTATCCACTTACTTGACTCTAGCAGGTTATGCGTTATTCTAATTATGATTTCAAGTGTAATCTCATAATAATACTCACATTCATATTAATGAATCATAAACAGAACATGCATAATCCAAATTCTGTTTCAATCACAGTATATAATTTAATCATGCATAATAAATACAATAACAGTCGTACACACAAGTTCGTATAACATACAGTACGAAAAAGCCATGAAAAATACCTTTAAAATACATTTTTGGAAATCTGGAGGCAAAGGAGTGACAGACTCATCCTAGTTGTGCTAAGAAGCACGAGATGCTGAGGTGCTTCAGCACAGCATGAGTCGTGCTGAAGAGCACGAGTCATGTCGTGCTAAGCTCCTTCTCAGCTCCTCCGTCTCGCACTTCATCATCCGACTCACACACTGAAGGAGCACGAGTCGGATGAGGGAGCACGAGTCGGACAAGGCAAAAAGCTCAGCTTCACTTCCCTCCGTCTCGCACGCCACCATCCGACTCAAACGCTGAAGGAGCACGAGTCGGATGAGGGAGCACGAGTCGGACAAGCCACCAGGAAGAACAGAAACACGATTTTTGAAGAACACCTACTGTCACTTAATTTTAAAAACCCAGAATTCAAAAACACAGCAATCCAACCTCAAATCTTAATTCACACTCAGTTATCATGCATTACAAACCATTACAAATTAAAACCCATAATTTTAACATCAAAATAATACCAACAAAACATGCATAAACATATCCAAGCCTCAAGTACACAAACCCTAACAATTTTACAGTAAACTCAAAATCATGCACAATTCACAAACAAAAATCCCAAACCGGAAATTCTAAGCTTCAATCACTTAGCTCCGCTAGTCCTAGCAATTTCCTTGCCCTTAGGATCGCGGGAAGGATCAACAATTAGAAGCAAGAGTGACCAATTTCCACTACAAAAGCTTGATCTCCAGCTAGTATTAATTAGGAAAGGGAAAAAGGAAGAAGAAGATGGAGGTAGAAGGGGAAAACGTGAATCTGATTTTTCCCTTCTCTCCTCCTTCTTTTCTTTATTCTTTTTCTCTAACCTAATAGACATGTCAATCTTCTAGTGGTGGAACTTACTCACTCACACCCTAACTAAATGTATCACATGCACACAATGAAACACCCTAATAATGCACCCTACACATGTATGAATGCCTACACATCACAAAAACCCACCAGTGCATATCCTACTATGGTATGTTCAACCACACATAATGCACTCCCAACTTAAAACACCCTAATAAGTTATGGTCAAATGCACACAATCATTTCCCAATTAATTCACACACTAATGTCATACATATCACCATATGCTAATAAACCCCAAAAACATGCATTATTACCAAAATACCCTTATGATATGCCGAACACATGCGAATGCTTACACATACAGACAGGCTCATTCTATTAGGGGGCAAATGGGGTGTGACAACTCTCCCCTACTAATAAGAATTTTGTCCTCGAAATTCTCACCTGAACTGAACAACTGCGGATACTGAGCTCTCATCGACTCTTCCGGTTCCCAAGTCGCTTCCTCGACTCCATGATGGTTCCATAACACTTTTACCAAAGGAATCTGCTTACTCCTCAGCTGTCTTATCTGTCGGGCTAGAATAGCTCGCGGTTCCTAATCAAAGGAAAAATCTGGCTGAACCTGAATATCCTGAACCGAAAGAACATGCGAAGGATCTGATCTGTACCGATGAAGCATCAAAACATGAAACACATCGTGCAACTTTGCTAACTCCATCGGTAACACCAATCTATAGGCTACTGGTCCAACCTTACCCAGAATCTCATAAGGACCTATGAAATGAGGACTAAGTTTACCTTTCTTTCCAAATCGAAGCACTTTCCTCCAAGGCGAAACTTTAAGGAAAACCTTGTCCCCGATCTCAAATTGCACGTCTTTCCTCTTCAAGTTCGCATAAGACTTTTGTCGATCCTTGGCTGCCTTCAAATTCCGCTGTACTACTCTGATCTTTTCTTCGGTATCTCTAACCAACTCTGGCCCAATCACTGATCTCTCGGATAGCTCGGTCCAACAAACTGGAGTCCTACACTGTCGACCATATAATGCCTCATATGGTGCCATACCGATGCTCGACTGAAAACTATTGTTGTAGGCAAACTCCATCAGCATATCTGTCCCCACTACCCGAAAAATCCAAAATACAATCCCTCATCATATCCTCTAGAATCTGATTGACTCGCTCTGACTGACCATCTGTCTGAGGATGAAATGCTGTACTGAAGTTCAACTTAGTGCCCAAAGCTCTCTGCAACTCTTTCCAAAACTTGGAAGTGAACCTCGGATCTCGGTCTGAAACTATGGACAAAGGCACTCCATGCAACCGAACTATCTTATCCACATAGATACTGGCCAATCTATCCATCGAGTAGTCCACTCTAACAGGCAGAAAGTGAGCTGACTTCGTAAGCCGATCCACTATTACCCAAACTGAGTCATGCTTCTTCTGAGTCAAAGGCAAACCAGATACAAAGTCCATGGCTATATCATCCCACTTCCACTTAGGAACGGATAAACGCGTAACTAATCCCGAAGGAACCTGATGCTCGGCCTTTACCTGCTGACAAGTCAAACACTTGGACACAAAATCCACGATGTCTCTCTTCATACCGGACCACAAATAAAACTGTTTCATGTCCCGATACACCTTCTCACTGCCAGGATGCATAGTGAAAACTGTACTATGCGCCTCACTCATGAGTTGTCTCCTCAAATCCTCAGACTCTGGTACACACAAGAGATTTCTGAACATAAGTACCTCATCCTGAACTGAGAACTCTGACTGCTTACCCGATCTGACCTCTTGCACAAACCGCTGATGCCTCTGATCATCCCTCTGAGCATCCACAATCCTCTGTCTCAAGGTAGGCTTCACACGCAACTGAGCAATCAAAGCCCCATCTGAATCAAACCTCCATCTAAACCGTCTCAAGATCAAGGCTGAAACTGACTTTCGACTCAAAGCATCAGCGACTACATTGGCCTTACCAGGATGGTAATCCACAATGCAGTCGTAGTCCTTAAACAACTCGAGCCAACGACATGTCTCATGTTCAACTCTTTCTGTGTGAGAAAGTACTTCGAGCTCTTATGGTCCGAAAAGATCCTACAATTTTCCCCATACAGATAATGATGCCAAATCTTCAAAGCAAAGATCACAGCCGCCAACTCTAGATCATGCGTCGGATAGTTCCTCTCATGTGTCTTTAACTGTCGAGAAGCATAAGCCACGACCTTACCTTCTTGCATCAAAACACATCCAAGGCCAACACCCGAAGCATCACTATAAATGACAAACTCTTTACCCGAGATGGGTTGAGTAAGAATAGGAGCCTCAACTAGCAGTTGCTTCAACTGATCAAAACAAGCCTGGCATCTACCTGACCACTCAAATCTGACCCCTTTCCTCAACAATCTAGTCATCGGAGCGGCAATCACAGAAAAACCCTTAACAAACCGACGGTAGTAGCCTGCCAAACAAGGAAACTCCTCACTTCCTGAACATTTCTAGGCGCTTTCCAATCAACTATCGCCTCAATCTTGGCCGGATCAACCTGAATACCCCTAGCTGAAATAATGTGACCCAAGAATGATACTTCCCGAAGCCAAAAATCACACTTGCTAAGCTTAGCAAATAACTGATGCTCTCTCAACATCTGCAAAACCAATCTGAGATGCTCCTCATGCTCACTCTCATCTTTGAAATACACCAAGATGTCATCAATGAACACTACTACAAATCGATCTAAGTATGGCCTAAACACACGGTTCATCAAATCCATAAAAGCCGCTGGAGCATTGGTCAAACCAAACGGCATCACAAGAAACTCATAGTGGCCATACCTAGTCCGAAATGCAGTCTTAACCACATCTGCATCCTGAACTCGAAGCTGATAGTACCCTGATCGAAGATCTATCTTTGAGAAAACACCTGCACCTCGAAGCTGATTAAACAAATCTTCAATCCTAGGCAACGGATACCTATTCTTCACTGTGACCTTATTGATCTGTTTGTAGTCGATACACATCCGCAGAGATCCATCTTTCTTCTTGACAAACAGAACTAGAGCTCCCCAAGGAGATATGCTAGGTCGAATAAACCCCTTATCCAATAGCTCTTGTAGTTGAGTCTTAAATTCCCTCAACTCTACAGGAGCCATCTGATAAGGTGCTTTCGAAATGGGGGTGGTACCCGGCATAATCTCAATGGACAACTAGACCTCTCTCTCAGGAGGCAACCCAGGCAACTCGCTCGGGAACACATCACTAAACTCCCGCACTACAGGGATGTCCTCAATCTGAACTTAATCTCTCTTGGAATCCAACACGACCGCTAGAAAAGCCTCACAACCTTTCCTGATAAACCTCTTGGCTTGCATCGCAGAAATTACATTATTCAAAGAACTAACACCCAAAACTTTCATAAACACAGGAGACTGACCTCTATCCCGACCTCTACCACGGGTAGCCTAAGAAGCATTCGAAATAACCCTGCTAGCCTCTCTCTAGGAACCTGAATCCTCATGCAATCTCGAAAAGCTAGCCAAAAGATGCTCAGTGCTCCCACACCTGAAGCACGCACCGGAGAGCCACCTACACTCACCCCGATGAGTCTTACTGCAATGAGGACAAACTGATGCAGTCTCAGATCTACCACCTCTACCAGAACTTGACACAACTGCAGAACCCTGTCTTCTACCTCTAGACGCCGGGCCAGAAGATGACTCATCCAGTGGGTTCTTCGATCTCTTACCCGAGGATGAAGAAGAACCTCTACGAGAAGGGTTCCTCCTCTGAGCCCTCTCTCTCATCACAGTCTAAGATTTCTCAGCCCTCACAGCAGCCTCCACAATCTGATAATAACTAACCCCATGCATGCACATCAAGGAAATCAAAGCAATCTTCAAAGACTCATTCAATCCCGCCTCAAAATGCTTGCATCTGAAATCATCTGTCATAACCCCACGCGGAGCATAGCGAGATAACCGGTTGAACTCTTTCTCATAATCTGAAACTGACATGGTCCTCTGTCTCAAACTCAAGAACTGTGCCCATCTAGCATCTCTATAAGTCTGAGTAATATACTTCTTTGTGAACTCACCCTCAAAGAACTCCCAAGTGATCGGATCCGGTAGCTGAGGATGCCTGCAAACCAATTCCCACCATTCAAAAGCGGACCCTTGCAGTAAAACTAGTGCACACTCTGCCTGCTGGTCGGGAGGACACCGAATCTCTTTCATAGCATGCTTCACTTTATCTAACCATCTCTCAGCCAACTCTGACTCATCCAATCCTGTACCATAGAAATCTTCCACACCTGCCCTTCTCAAGTTCTCCATAGGGGCTCTAGGAGCAGTCACTCTCTCCAAAACCCTAGCCATGTCCTGATGCAATCTAAACATAGCCTCAAAAGGCATGGCTGCGGCCTCGGGCTGGACCTAGCATACTGAGCCGACACAGAAATTGATGGATCTACTGCTTGAGGGTTCACACTCTCAGCGGACTCCTCAAGTGATCCACGAGCAGAATTAGAAGCCATCTAAACAAAAAAGAAACAACCGCATCAGCCAACACAGATCTAGACACATACACATCTAAGCAAATCAACACAACAACACCCAGAAATGCCTAAACCGGAGCTCTGATACCAAAAACCGTAACACCCCCTACCCATAAGTAGGCGATCCCATCTGATAAGGAGTAAGATGTCGTATGAGTCAAGGTGCCACCAAACAGATGCAAAGCAATTCAAATAATCATTCATAACATACATACTGAAATACAGAATAATTAAAAACTTTAAAGGAAAAGAAAGCCATAGCTGATCATGCATTAATATAATAAACCATTACAATAATGTTCTGATCATACCAGCTGGTACAAAAGATATTACATAACCCAAAATATAAATACCATAGCGGAAGCTATAACAAAACTGATATAGGAGAGTTCTTTACAAAAAGAATCATCACATATTACAAAAGCTAAGCCCTACACTAAAACCTTCTGTGTTGGCTTGACAGCGGCGACTCTCTCAAAGCAAAACTCCTTCCGCACCTGCACGGGTAAAAACACCATGCTAAGCGATAAACGCTTAGTGGGGAAACACACATAAAATATGGACGGCCATTCACAATGGTCGTCAAGGCATAACACATACACAATGGCAAATGCAATAGCTTATAACATACTCCAAAAGCATGCTCACAATATAAAGCCATACATTCTACATCTCAGATTCATAACCAAAATAATCAATCATACATCTCATCAATATACTCATTCGGATATCACATTCAAATATAACCAAACTGAATAGAGCAAACCATTCGAACACCTGCTGACTCGATGTAGTGGATAACGAGTGTACTGAAGGTACCTTACGGGTACGAATTGAATACTGAGGGTACCTCATAGGTACAAATCAAAAGTCATTTCATTTTTTTATCAAAACACAATATTTTCACTGAGGGGATCTTAAACAAGATCCTAATACTGAGGGGTTCGCGAGGAACCAAACGGGGGACCTGATCGGGGTCCAAACTGAACTGAGGGCTGCAGCTAAAAGACTCTATTAGGCATTCCTAACTATCCACTTACTTGACTCTAGCAGGTTATGCGTTATTCTAATTTTGATTTCAAGTGTAATCTCATAATAATACTCACATTCATATCAATGAATCATAAACAGAACATGCATAACCCAAATTCTATTTCAATCACAGTATATAATTTAATCATGCATAATAAATACAATAACAGCCGTATCCACAAGTTCGTATAACATACAGTGCAAAAAAACCATGAAAAATACCTTTAAAATACATTTTTGGAAATCTGGAGGCAAAGGAGTGACAGACTCATCCTTGTTGTGCTAAGAAGCACGAGATGCTGAGGGGCTTCAGCATAGCACGAGTCGTGCTGAAGAGCACAAGTCATGTCGTGCTAAGCTCCTTCTCATCTCCTCCGTCTCGCACTTCACCATCCGACTCACACACTGAAGGAGCACGAGTCGGATGAGGGAGCAAGAGTCGGACAAGGCAAAAAGCTCAGCTTCACTTCCCTCCGTCTCGCACGCCACCATCCGACTCAAACACTGAAGGAGCACGAGTCGAATGAGGGAGCACGAGTTGGACAAGCCACCAGGAAGAACAGAAAACATAATTTTTGAAGAACACCTACTGTCACTTAATTTTAAAAACCCAGAATTCAAAAACACAGCAATCCAACCTTAAATCTTAATTCAAACTCAGTTATCATGCATTACAAACCATTACAAATCAAAAACCATAATTATAACATCAAAATAATACCAACAAAACATGCATAAACATATCCAAGCCTCAAGAACACAAACCCTAACAATTTTACAGTAAACTAAAAATCAAGCACAATTCACAAACGAAAATCCCAAACCTGAAATTCTAAGCTTCAATCACTTAGCTCCGCTAGTCCCAGCAATTTCCTTGCCCTTAGGATCGCGGGAAGGATCAACAATTAGAAGCAAGAGTGACCAATTTCCACGACCAAAGCTTGATCTCCAGCTAGTATTAATTAGGAAAGGGAAAAAGGAAGAAGAAGATGGAGGTAGAAGGGGAAAACGTGAATCTGATTTTTCCCTTCTCTCCTCCTTCTTTTCTTTATTCTTTTTCTCTAACCTAATACACATGTCAATCTTCTAGTGGTGGAACTTACTCACTCACACCCTAACTAAATGTATTACATGCACACAATGAAACACCCTAATAATGCACCCTACACATGTATGAATGTCTACACACCACAAAAACCCACTAGTGCATATCCTACTATCGTATGTTCAACCACACATAATGCACTCCCAACTTAAAACACCCTAATAAGATATGGTCAAATGCACACAATCATTTCCCAATTAATTAACATACTAATGTCATACATATCACCATATGCTAATAAACCCCAAAAATATGCATTATTACTAAAATACCCTTATGATATGCCGAACACATGCGAATGCTTACACATACAGACAGGCTCATTCTACTAGGGGGCAAACGGGGTGTGACAATGATGGCAGGTCAAAGGCTCAATATCAGCCACGAGATTTTGGTCAACCTGGTGAGGGTATCCAGGGGGGCAGCCCCAGTAGTGTATGTCGGGGTGGGGGGGTCATTACCAGATTGCTTTTGAGTTTGGGTGTTCGTCCAGATATTCTGGGGTGCCCTTTGGATGAGAGTATTTATGTGGATGCTCCAGCGGCTATGACGATGGCCATGATACTACTGATACCGGGCCACCCCGAGGCTTACAGGCTTCGCACTGTGCACGAGACTAGACGCGCATTTAGCTTGCCCTCGTTAGAGCCAGTAGAGGAGCAAGCTCAGGATCAGCCAGAGCACCCAGAGTAGGCTCAGGACCAGCCTTTCGAGCACCCTCAGCATCAGGAGGACCAGCCTCCCCGACAGCCAGAGCAATCAGATGGTCAGCCTCCATAGCCGCAGCACGAGGAGCAGCCGGGTACACCTTTTGATATGGGGATCAAGTTTACTATGGATGAGTTGCTGGCTACTCCTCCAGGACAGAGAGTACAGAGTCCTATCCCTCCATCATCGAGAGTATAGCGGACAGCTCCCCGAGCGCTTGAGAGGTTTAGCCCATATGCTAGAGTGGGGGATCCGGGAGCATCTACATCTACAGCTCCACCACCTGAGTCGACACCAGATTTAGCTCCCCCTCCATCCTCGTCATAAGCTTTCCCAGCGCAGCCAGATTTTACTACCCTATTGTCTTTTATGTTCGCATCTTTGGAGCATAGACAGGAGGAGAGAGACAGGGCCCTTCTCGGACAGCTCGGAGAGTGAGATAGGGTCATATTAGATCGGCTGGATCAGCAGCAGGGGATCATCCAGGACCAGGGGAGGCTTATTGATCATCTGAGGCAGGAGCAGGAGAGACTCGTGGGTCAGCTGAGGCAGGAGATGAGGTCCTCCTAGAGTGAGGCAACCCAGAGGATAGACGCATTTGTACAGATGGTGGATGAGTCAGTTGAGGCTCTCAGATTCAGGATTCAGGTCCAAGAGGGTGCCATACCTCCCATCGCCCAGTCCCTGCGAGAGTTTAGAGAGCAGACTGAGGATAGGCTGAGGAGTATGAGGACCACCTCCACATATCAGACCCTCCACTTGGGCGATGCTTTCAGAGAGTTAGGGGGTTGTTACTAGTACACTCCAGTGCATGACGGTCTGTGCACAGCCATTTCTCGATGGATATGCCCAGGTCCAGTTCCAGCAGCAGGACTCAGCAGGAGCACAACAGTTATCGGTACCAGTGGCTGTACCTCCCAGATACCAGCAGGTAGCCAGGGATTGGGCTACTCAGCAGGCCGGACCGTCAGCCCCTCCCTACCAGCCATCTGCCTCAGATCCAGGGCCCTCCGCCACTCCAGTACGAGACCAGCCAGTTCATATATCGGACGATGATGATGACCCAGAGGAGCTCTCAGATTATGCGCCATTATGGATTGTTCAGGGAGTTCTTCTAGTTTTGTGTTTATACTTTTTGTAATCACATCTGTATATTGTACAAAATTTAACCTTTTAATGGGAAAATTTGGATCAACTTGTTAAATTTGCATGTTATTTCTTCATGATTTCTTAAAAGAAGATTAAAAAAAAAAAGAAAAGAGGAATTGATCACATGGAAATAAGATGATGAATAATAAAGAGAGATATAAGATGTTCATAACTCTACCAATCAAGGTACTTGGCGTAAGAATTAACAAAAGTCTTTTACAATACAGGAACATGGTCTTACACCGATTCAAAATCGACCCGTAGTCAAAAGGAAGAATAAACGAATCAAACATCATCTCCTTCGGGATCACAGGAAATCAAAAGATTAGAATTGCACTTAGGGGGCACGATGAGGCCGCCAAATTAAGACACCTAGTTTAAAAGAACGCCCAGCTCAGGTGAGCCATAATC
Source organism: Excoecaria cochinchinensis (assembly GCA_947683425.1). Lineage (NCBI taxonomy): Eukaryota > Viridiplantae > Streptophyta > Magnoliopsida > Malpighiales > Euphorbiaceae > Excoecaria > Excoecaria cochinchinensis. The sequence goes on along the minus strand of CANTUQ010000021.1, from coordinate 8,283,302 downwards.
GCACTTTGTACAGTCCGAAGAAGGCTCGGTGCAGCTCAGGAGAGAAATTCTAGCACTTTGTACAGTCCGAAGAAGACTCGGTGCAGCTCAAGAGAGCAATTCTAGCACTTTGTACAGTCCGAAGAAGACTCGGTGCAGCTCAGGAGAGCAAATATAGCACTTCATACAGTTCGAAGAAGACTCGGTGCAGCTCAGGAGAGCAATAATCGCACTTTGTACAGTCCGAAGAAGACTCGGTGCAGCTCAGGAGAGCAATTATCGCACTTCGTACAGTCCGAAGAAGACTCGGTGCAAACCCCACGTTTTATAAGTCCAGAACCGACTAGACGCATTGCCGCTTCCCCGGCAAAAAGGTAAGGATTGCCTCAGGTATGCATCTATTTCCTTTCTTCTCTGAATTTTTGCTCATCTAGGCACTAGTGCGCTAGTTTCCCCAAAATTGGGGGCAACTGTAGACACCGGGTCTCGAGGCAGTCCAGATCAGAGTTACCCGATGAAGAAATCAATGTCGATTTCCAAGTAAGGGGATAAAATTCAGAGGTTTTCATCTTTCGGTCTCGCAAGGATTAAAATCTTTTTCTATAGCATGGAGTTTTGAAAGAGTTGGATAAATTTTACAGAATTTGGGTAAAAATGGGAGTTTTGCTTCACAGACGGGCATTCCGTCTGTATAGGGATGCCCGCCTCTACTTGGGGAGATACCCGTCTCTAGGTGTAGTGGGGACAGACAGGTGGCGATGTAGGGACGCCCGTCCCTAGTTCACGCCCCGTCCCTAGTCAGTCTCCCGCATTTGCCCCTAGTAGAGACGGTCGTCGGTAGGCGCAGGGAAGCCCGTCGGTACGGTAACTGACCGGATCACTCGAGATTGGATAAAATTTGATCTCTTTTCTTTTCAAAAGGGGGATAGAACTTATCTAAAACTTGAATTTTAAAGTCCTTTTAAAATTCAAACATTAGATAGAGGTTTATCTTAATTATCTCATAAAACCCTATAAATAAAGAATCAAATTTCAGTTTTAGGGGTTAGAAAAAATTCGAGGAAATTTGGAAGAAGAGAGTTTTATTTAAAAAGCTATCAAATATGTTTTTTTGGAAAAAAATTGCTTTTTAAAAAAAGGTTTTTCTGTGAGCAGATCACGCAAAAAGTTTATAAATCGCTATTCATCTGTAGAGTTTTATTTTGATAAAAACTTCTTTTAATTAATTGATTTCCTCAATTCTTTTTCTTACGAATTAAGTCAAATTGAGGTGACGAAATTCAGTCGTTTCCATCAATATAACTAATTCGAACACACGATCGCTATCAAAATTTCAAGGAAAGAATAACATAAATTTTCTTTCTTTGATCTGATTCTTCTTTTGATCCTTGCGAAGCACACGGGGACAAAATCATTCGACATCCACCCTAAAAGGTAAAATCCGAGGGTAAACATTCTGGATTAACATTTGTATAATTTAATTTGATTTACATTAATTTCTATATACACTTCATATTCTTTTCCACAAAAGATTTAAGAGGTTCTTTAATTTGTTTTTTCCCTCACTAGGGACGGCCGCTGGCATGATCCAGATAGCCGTCCCTAGGCGAAATTCTCATTTTTTATCTCATAAAATCCTATCTCTTGACTTGTTTCTGTCAGAATTTTCTAATTTTTATTTTTTCACGTTTTTGCTAACATGTTTATCCTTGTGAGTTCTTTTCTGACCATTGAAAGTTGGAGTTATGAGAGATGTTGGTTGCGCCATCCTGAGGATCTCGATTCGGGTTCATTTTTCTACCCTTACCTTTTATTTATGTTGTTATAGAAATGGTTTTAATGTTGTTAAGCTAAAAAGGACCAAAAGCTTTTTAACAATTAAACCTGGATATTTTCCCGAAAACGGTGGACCAATGTCCCATTTCAGCCAATAAAATCGACACTTCTTAAAAACCATTTTTGTAATAAATATGTATGGTAGGACCAAAGTCCTCATTCCAATGAATATCCCGTTTTATGCATGTATCGCATTTTTTACAAACGGGAGTTGTATTCCGCTCCTAGTGTTATTATAATATTGAATGTTTTATCTTTTGGATTTATCTTCCATTTATCGCTTTTGATATGAATGATTGCGCCTTTAATTTAAATTGCATCGTGTGGGAAGTTGGTGAAACAATAAATTCAAAACTTAATTATAATATTGATCAAGGTATAAATAAATGAGAAGTCCCGAACTCACTCTGGTCTTTGGGGCTCAAGAGGCGAGAGGTCTAGGACTTCCAAGACACCTCTTGAGTCTCACCAAAAGGCTTAAATACACAATCCTAGGCTCTAGGGGAGTAGAGGATGAGGCCTCCAAGATCCCTCTGGCTAGCTCAAGATGGATATGTATGCGCCGTCTTAGGCTCGATAAGGCTAGACGACCCTTCCCAATGTTCTATTGGGTGGTGACTCCAAGAAACCTCATTGTTGCCCAAAATAGACGCACTTGTAAATACCTTACAAGTTTTATGAACCTTTCCCGATTGCCCTAAAGCGGGCTATCGGTAGGACGCGGGGTTCGGCGGGCATCACAGGTAGTGAGTGTTGGTTTAAATTGTTCATTTGTGCATGCTAATAGGTTTTTGGGTGAAAATTGGGTTAGAATGCACTTGACCTTTCTTTGGTTATTAAGCTGTATTGTGAGTTTTAGAACTCTAATGGATATGAGACTAGTTCCATTTGAAAGCTAAGACATGTTCCTATAAATGTCTTAGAAATATGTTTGAGCTAATTTTACATCTAAAGGTCTCAAAAGTGGTCATGAAGTAGAGCTATCTTCTCTGGCCGGGTTCAAGGGGGCAGTATAGGTTATTTTGCTTATATTTGGAGATTTAGGTGTCCAAATGATCTGAAGTTTATTTTATGTGAAATTTAACATCCTAGGGAACATTTGTTAAGAAGGAAGTTTTGCCTAAAAATGTCGTTTAGATGCCCGTTTAGGCTGAACAAAAAGGAGTTGTGAAGCAGTCCTGAATCCTATCTTCTGTTTTGTAAATTTTTGATAGGTCACGGTGATAACCAAATTCATTACCACCATGACATATGAAAATGCTGGGCAGAATGCTTAGTTTGGACCTCACAGTGGTAACTAAAGTCATTACCACCGTGACCCCTTCTGTCTTGACCATTTTTAGGTGTTTTTCTTCCCGAATTGAACCCGTATTGCACCGGAACTTTCTAGGATCTATCCTATGCATGTTTAGGGTTATTTAATGAGTATAAAAATAGTTATCACTTGGATATTACACCCGAATATGATTAAGATTAATAGTAAACTAATGAATTGATAATGTAAATTTGCATGAAATATAACTCAGTCAAGTTAATTAACATTGAGAATTATAATACCTTAATCTATATGAGCATGTATAATATGAACAAGTATACTTAGTTATGATATGAAATTTAATTATACACATGTGAAGGATATCAAAGAAAAGATGAGTATGACTGAAATGAATGAGATGTGCAAGAGTATGATGATAGGTCTGTAGTAATTATGTATAAGTGCGAAACGTTCAATGGATATGGGATTGAAGAATTTACCAAAGAGTATTATTATGATGCATAAATGGATATGCTTGTTACTATAACGTATTGTTATGCAAGATATCTAGATGTTATAATAATTCATGTGGATATTTGAAGTGATCATATATTATGATAAATGTGATTTAATGCTTTTAGCTTATGAATTACATGATGAAGTGTGAAATACCGTGGATTACATTCGTCATGGTAGTGTGAAGTATGTCACGATGACAACAAAATCGGTTGTGACCGTAAGGTGCCTCAGCTTACATTCTGTTGTGTACCATTAGTATATCACGGTGACAACCAAATCGGTTGTGACCATGAGGTACCCTTGCTTTGCCTTGTCAACTCTAATCAATGACATATGTAATGCACATGTATGATCAGTATTTCAATCTAGTTTAACCTCATTTGAGGAGGAGTATTGTATGCGTAATGCTACGGATTAACGTGAGGAATAATTATGATCAATAATTATGAATTTATTCATAAGCTATATAATAGCCAATTCCATTTTATATATTAATGGGATAGCATGATGCGGTTGGTGAATAAGAACTTGCTGTGCATGATATGAAATTATGGTAGTGAATTTTACCAAGAACATATAAGCGTGATGGAATGTGTGATGGTATATATATATACTGCGATAATTACCACGAAACCATGTGTTTATTCTATTATGTAACTGAATAAATGAATGCCAATTGGGAAATTAATAACATAGCCTGCAAGTCGAGTAGTGGATATATAGGCATGCCTATAGAGTTCTATTTGCTGCAGCCATGTGTATGCGATTTGGACCCTAATCAGGTCCCCCGATTGGATCTTCGTGATCCCTCTGTCTTGGATCTTGTTTAAGATCCCATGTGAAAATGTTTTTGAAACAAAAAGAAAAGAATGATTTTGATACCTTCGGGTATCCATGCGTTATGAAAGAATTGTGATACCCTCGAGTATCTATGTTTTACTCGCTTATCCACCCTTTTGACTTAGCAGGCATTAAATGAACAAGAGTATGTGAATCAAACAATAAGTTATGAATTGATTAAAATATGTGAAGACTTGTATGAAATTATGTATTTTGTTATTGCAAATCTAAATGCCTTGTTGATTGGATGAATTACATGATAAAGCATTTGCTAAGGAAGATGTGTGAAATGAATTTTGGAAGCCGAAAGGAATGTGAATAAGTAAGCAAAGTGACATGTATGTGATGTAAGGAAAATGTAATAAAATATAAGTGATTTGTTAACGTTGATATGCAAAGTAAGTGGTTAATTGATGACCTCCTTGAAACTATCTATTTTGTTATAATTGATAATATATTTTCTATGTTATGTTTCCCTTTAAACTCATTTGACGTCCAGTCTTAATGGTCGTCTGTATTTATGTGTTTCCCACTAAGCTTTTATGCTTAGCACGGATTTTCTTTTAATCCGTGTAGGTACTATTGATCGAGTCTGTCGAGAGTCTTTCCGCAGCAGCCGGGCCAATGCAAGCTTATGACGAGTTATTATAGTAGGATTTGTATCGTCTTCGGAATGTATGAAAGATTTGTAATTTTAAATTATAAATTTTGTAAAAGTGTTATTGGTTATGTAAAAGATCTGTCTATAGTAAATCCTGAAGAAGTTTACTTTATAATGTGAATTTATAATGAATTTATAGTTAATTATAATGTGTTTTTTAAAATGAAAGAAATTTTATAACCCATATTTTAGCTTAAAGGTTTATAAGTTTTACATGTTTGTTCGGTAATGCCCTTGACCGTCGGTATGGTTTACTACGTACGGGTAAGGGGTGTTACATTTAGTGGTATCAGAGCATGGGTTTAGTCGGTTCTGAATGACTAGAGTTTAGAGTTGAGTTGGTAGAGTTCTTGCATTGGCCAAATGCGAAGGTCCTTGTTTTGTATTAGTATTGTAGTAGGAATGTATAGATGTTGATGATATCATCAATGAGAAGGTTAAGTATGATATGCGATAAGTTATGACTCGTTTATCATGAATTTGTTCCTTGATGTTAAGGTTTTGGGTGTAGCTATAGAGATTCTGGTTAGTAATTGTCTGCAATGCAACATAAGTTATGTATAAGTTTTCCCTAAGGGGAAAGATGGAATTAAAGATTAGGTAGTGATAAACTTTCGTCAAGTGGAAGTATTTTGAGGGTTGTCACACTCGGTACACCTGTCAGCTACCTTACTATTGAGAGCAGTTATTTGAATGTGATACATAATGGGGGTTGGGCAATTTGCATTGCCATTATCTGAACTGCATTAATGCATTGCATCATCCAGCATACATAAATCATTCAGCATCCATTACATTCATCTCTATTGTTCCTTTTTAATGAACATTCGATATGTGCATTTGCCTCAAGTGATAGGAAGCTGACAGAATGTACATTGAGTGTAACAAAGTTGAGGAATTGCAATAAGGAATTAGGGATTCAAGCTAGAGGTTGGAAAAAAAATATTAATAAAAGAGGGATTACTGAATGTATAAAGGTATAAGTAAGAAATTAATATTTATAGAATTTCTAGGTTTGACCCTTCTTTGTTAATGAATTAAGGTATAAAATAGGATAAGGTTTCTACAGATTTTGGAAAAGAATGGAATTGTCTCTGATTAGATTAATTTATTGGCCATAGATTTGAGCTTGCTTATAAGAGTGAATAAAATTGTGAACTTTTGTACAGGATAGTTAAATAATAGATACTGTAAGATATATGTGATGTTTCAGAAGTGATAGACAAATTGTGACTAGTGATACTGGTAATTTAGGAGGGAAATGTTATAGTTATTTTGATCAAGAGAAGAGTTTAGAGAATGTGTGAGCGATTCTGTATTTAAAAGATGAGATGTTTTATGAGGAAGGAGTTAAGTGAAAAGATTAACATAATAGTGATAGGATTAGGGTATATGTAAAGATATATGATGAATTGGATATTGAGAATATGTGAATATCATGATTGTATTGAAATTGAGCAAGGAATAATTCGATGAAAAGGGTTATATGTACATATGATCTGATAAGGTGGATTGAGAATGACATTCGGGACATGATAGCGATAGAATGCAAATAATCTGTAACTTAAAATTTTAGAGATGTTTATTCCGTAAGAAAGATTTTCTGATATATGTAATGATATTAGTAAGGATGACTTGGATTATATGATGATTATGCAATGTGGCATATCGTGATAATGACAGTTGATACTGATTTTAATGAGATAATTTGCTAGTTGGATAGCAACGTCGATGATTTTCCAAGCAGATTACTATTGTTTCTAAATAATGACAATTAGGAACGAGGAAAAATCAGAAGTTTAAGTAAGCACTGAAAAGATTTCTAAATTATACTATATGACAGGAAGTAATAAGATGGGGTATGTGAGAAGCAAAGTGTACATATTATATGATGGTATAATGTAAGTGTGTGTGAATGTTAGTGATAAAATTTTGATATTCAGAAAATCGGATATAAGTGAATTTCGAAGACGAAATTCTTTTTAGGAGGGTAGATTTGTAACACCCCGAACACACCCTAGTCGGATTAGGGTAGGTTTAGGGTGTAACGGAAACCGAATGTGGTTGAGATATGAATGGAAGTGTCAAAAAGGATACAACCGTCATTAATTCGAATGTTTTGGTGAGTTTCTGTAAATGGGACAATTATATCATCGTGCCTCTAACGACATGAAGAGAATTATTCTTGGTGATTAAAATGTGTAATGGGATGATGAAAATGATTAAGTGTAGTAAAGGACGTCATCGGTATTAGGTGAAAAGTTAAAGGTATTTTGGTAATCTGCCAAATTGTGACTTAAATAAAACAATTAAGAAGATTTGTATGCCAATGTTTTAATTGGGGATAGTTATTTGCCAAATGTATGAAGAAACAAAAGAATAAAGGACTAAATTGATATTACACATAAAAATCTAAGTGTAGCCAATAAGAGCATGGCATGTGGCTCAATATAGACCAAGTATGTAAAAGGGAAAGAATGAAATAGGGGGACACGGGTTCTTTGGCTGGAAAAAAAACTTAGAATTTTGCTTCTCCTTTTCTCTTTGTTCTTCATCTTTTAAATTGGTAAAAGAAAGAGAGATGGAAGTTGGGAAAAATTAAGCAAGAGTTATTGATTTTGAGGTAAGTTTTAGGTCTTTTATTATCTTTCTTCATTTTCTTTGTATAAGATTTTAAGTTATGTGTTTTTGAGGGGAAACTCATGTGAGCTGTGATGTGTTTTAATTGAGGGAATCAATTGATGCAAGTTGGAATTGGATGCAAAATGAAAGAGAAAGAAGGGATAGAAAGTAAGTGAAGATAGAAGGAGTCACCACATGAGGTTTGGAAACTCTTTGTTTTTATACGATTTTGATTATACTAATGTGTTATTTAAGTAATTTGGATGTGCTGCTGATGATCTTTGATGATGGTAGTGAGTGTTGGTTTAAATTGTTCATTTGTGCATGTGAATAGGTTTTTGGGTGAAAATTGGGTTAGAATGCACTTGACCTTTCTTTGGTTATTAGGCTGTATTGTGAGTTTTAAAACTCCAATAGATATGAGACTAGTGCAGTTTGAAAGCTAAGACATATTCCTATAAATGTCTTAGAAATATGTTTGAGCTAATATGACCTCTAAGGGTCTCAAAAGTGGTCATGAAGTAGAGCTATCTTCTCTGGCCGGGTTCAAGGGAGAAGTATAGGTTATTTTGCTTATATCTGGAGATTTAGGTGTCCAAATGATCTTAAGTTTGTTTTATATGAAAGTTAACATCCTAGGGAACATTTGTTAAGAAGGAAGTTTTGCCAAAAAATGTAGTTTAGATGCCCATTTAGGCAGAACAAAAAGGAGTTATGAAGCAGTCCTGAATCCTAGCTTCTGTTTTGCAAATTTTTTATAGGTCACGGTGGTAACCAAATTCATTACCACCATGAAATATGAAAATGCTGGGCAAAATGCTTAGTTTGGACCTCACGGTGGTAACCAAAGTCATTACCACCGTGACCCCTTCTGTCTTGACCATTTTTAGGTGTTTTTCTTCCCGAATTGAACCCGTATTGCATCGAAACTTTCTAGGATCTATTCGATGCATGTTTAGGGTTATTTAATGAGTATAAAAATAGTTATCACTTGGATATTACACCCGAATATGATTAAGATTAATAGTAAACTGATGAATTGATAATGTAAATTTGCATGAAATATAACTCAGTCAAGTTAATTAACATTGAGAATTATAATACCTTAATCTATATGAGCATGTATAATATGAACAAGTATACATAGTTATGAGTTGAAATTAAATTATACACATGTGAAGGATATCAAAGAAAAGATGGGTATGACTGAAATGAATGAGATGTGCAAGAGTATGATGATAGGTCTGTAGTAATTATGTATAAGTGCGAAACGTTCAATGGATATGGGATTGAAGAATTTACCAAAGAGTATTATTATGATGCATAAATGGATATAGTTGTTACTATAACGTATTGTTATGCAAGATATCTAATGATGTTATAATAATTCATGTGGATATTTGAAGTGATCATATATTATGATAAATGTGATTTAATGCTTTTAGCTTATGAATTACATGATGAAGTGTGAAATACCATGGATTACATTCTTCATGGTAGTGTGAAGTATGTCACGGTGAAAACCAAATCGGTTGTGACCGTGAGGTGCCTCAGCTTACATTCTATTATATACCATTGGCATGTCACGGTGACAACCAAATCGGTTGTGACCGTGAGGTACCCTTGCTTTGCCTTGTCAACTCTAATCAATGACATATGTAATGCACATGTATGATCAATATTTCAATCTAGTTTAACCTCATTTGAGGAGGAGTATTGTATGCGTAATGCTACGGATTAACGTGAGGAATAATTATGATCAATAATTATGAATTTATTCATAAGCTATATAATAGCCAATTCCATTTTATATATTAATGGGATAGCATGATGCGGTTGGTGAATAAGAACTTGCTGTGCATGATGTGAAATTATGGTAGTGAATTTTACCAAGAACATATAAGCGTGATGGAATGTGTGATGGTATATATATATACTACGATAATTGCCACGAAACCATGTGTTTATTCTATTATGTAACTGAATGAATGAATACCAATTGGGCAATTAATAACATAGCCTGTGAGTCGAGTAGTGGATAGATAGGCATGCCTATATAGTTCTATTTGCTGCAGCCATGTGTATGCGATTTGGACCCCGATTAGGTCCCCCGATTGGATCTTCGTGATCCCTCTGTCTTGGATCTTGTTTAAGATCCCATGTGAAAATGTTTTTGAAACAAATAGAAAAGAATGATTTTGATACCTTCGGGTATCCATGCGTTATGAAAGAATTATGATACCCTCAGGTATCTATGTGTTACTCGCTTATCCACCCTTTTGACTTAGCAGGCATTAAATGAACAAGAGTATGTGAATCAAACAATAAGTTATGAATTGATGAAAATATGTGAAGACTTGTATGAAATTATGCATTTTGTTATTGCAAATCTAAATGCCTTGTTGATTGGATGAATTACATGATAAAGCATTTGCTAAGCAAGATGTGTGAAATGAATTTTGGAAGCCGAAAGGAATGTGAATAAGTAAGCAAAGTGACATGTATATGATGTAAGGAAAATGTAATAAAATATAAGTGATTTGTTAACGTTGATATGCAAAGTAAGTGGTTAATTGATAACCTCCTTGAAACTATCTATTTTGTTATAATTGATAATATATTTTCTATGTTATGTTTCCCTTTAAACTCATTTGACGTCCATTCTTAATGGTCGTCTGTATTTATGTGTTTCCCACTAAGCTTTTATGCTTAGCACGAATTTTCTTTTAATCCGTGTAGGTACTATTGATCGGGTCTGTCGAGAGTCGTTCCGCAGCAGCCGGGCCAATGCAAGCTTATGAAGAGTTATTAGAGTAGGATTTGTATCGTCTTCGGAATGTATGCAAGATTTGTAATTTTAAATTATAAGTTTTGTAAAAGTGTTATTGGTTATGTAAAAGATCTGTCTATAGTAAATCCTGAAAAAGTTTACTTTATAATGTGAATTTATAATGAATTTATAGTTAATTATAATGTGTTTTTGAAAATGGAAGAAATTTTATAACCCATATTTTAGCTTAAAGGTTTATAAGTTTTACATGTTTGTTCGGTAATGCCCTTGACCGTCGTCGTGAACCACCGGTTCACGGTATGGTTTACTACGTACGGGTAAGGGTTGTTACACTAGGGCTGGAGGGGCTGGTGCTTTAGGATCGTCTTCTTGTTCATGCGGTAAGCCTCCAAAACCACGCTCTACCCGCTGTAGATACTCCTCTTGCGTAGTCAGTCGGTACCCATTTGCAGCTGTCTCATCATCCACTATGACCTTCATATTCTTTAGCATCTTCTTGTCAATAGCTACAATGGAAGATAGCGGTTTGGGTTTCCTCAATGAGTGATGTACACCCTTAGCAATTACAGTCACCAAACCACCCAGCGCGATCTTCTTAACCTTCTTCGAGTTCCATTGCATTACCTCCAGTTTATGCCACTAATGCGGAGCACCATTAATCCGCACTCCCCTTACCATACATGCTAAAAACAATGCCTCCGGTAGGTTCACCTGCCTTGTTGAGTCCACATGACTCAAAAAGGATAATGAGAAAAAATGATGAATAATTCGTAGGGTATGGCTGTCGAGATGGCGAGCCTTCGTCTTTCTCGACACATACATTGTGGCTGTCACCGTATCTCTAATTGTCGCCCAAGCATTGTCTTTATCATAATCCTCGAAACAATCCGGTGCAAGGGGAGGGAAGCCTAGCAGCTCTGTGAATCTCACAAAAGAAATCTCATATTCTGTGCCCTACAGAAAGAATGAAACCGTTCCAGGATCTCTAGATGGATCTCGGCTGATCTAACAAGTTACAGTTGCCACAAAATCTCCGGTTAAGTCAGGATAAACCTTCTCATTATATGTAAACAACCTCTCCCAGCTAATGTTTGCAATCAGTCTTTGAATTTCATTCCTTATTCCCAGCTTCCGAAGCAAATCAAAATCCAAGTAGTCGGAATATACGAGCATTTAGAGAACAATGCATATGCTGCCTTCTTGCTGCTTGGTACCCAACTAGGCACTTTGGAAATGTTGACAGAATCCTGGCTGGCTTAACTCTTCCTCTTAGGAGCCACTGTATGAAAACAATTTACCAAATTCAATAGTATTCTAACTGCATAAAATTGCAATGGTCCTACATATCTAGCATCAATTTACAAGCTCATTCTAACCAAGCAAAAACAATCTCACATAACCATTTCATTGAAAAAAGAGATACATCAATTCAAAAAGAAGTCAAGAATGTTCAATGACAGCAACAATCACAATTCAACATAAGGGCAAAGTGACTCTATATTCCACCTTATCAAGAGATGCACAATTCTGGAAAAAGTCATTAAAACATTTTAACAAACACTTGGTATGCAACAAATTAACTCGATGTAATTGGAAACCACAGGTACTAACAACAACCAAAAATTGAAATTAAAAGCAATAAAATGTAGAACAACATAGTTAAAGCCTAATAATTCCCAATTTTAGCTAAGAATTTCAGTAAAATCAACAACCAAATTCACACATAAAACATGCCCTAATTTCCTATTCCACATATGTTTATGGGTTCAATGACAAAGTTGTAAATCGAGAAGGAAGTAAGAATTGATAGTATTCTCAACATGAATTAAGAGTAATATGAGAAGACAAAACTAAATGGTCTTAAAATTCAAGCCTCCAAAAGCATATCAATTGAGAAGAACAAGAACAGAGAAAAACTCAAAGGGAAAACAAATAAAAATGAAGAAAGAAAAAGAAAGAGAAAAATTACTTACTTGATGTAAATGTGCAGGAATCGTAGCCTAAAAGGGAGGATCGAAGCACAACAATAGCAAATTATAGCGAATAGAGAAAACTTTGAGAGTGCAAGGTGTGATAGAGTGAGAAATAAAACACGAAAGAGTGAGTTTTTAAAACAGGTATCGCATGGGTCACGGTCACAACCAAATGGTTGCCACCGTGACATACCAAAAATTTTCAATCCAGATTTGAACCGCCACAGGGTCACGGTGGCAATGAAATTGGTTGCCACCGTGACTTACCATGATTTCAAAATATAATGCTTCCTTCGACTCATCACGGTCACAATGAATTTCATTGCCACCGTGACATGCTCCCACTACAAAACAGAACGTAAATCACCAATTGGTCACGATGACAACTAAATTGATTGTCACCATGACATGTACACACGCCAGAACATTATGTAAATTGCCATTTGTTCACGGTGACATCCAAATCCATTGTCACCGTGACATGTCCCAGACCATAGTCCAGAATGCAATTTTCTTTGGTCACGGTGACAATGAAATCTATTGCTACCGTGACCTACTGCAACTTTGCAAAATTTTTCATAAGTATCACCAACTTCAAGCTACAAAAACTCGAAAAATCTCCAACAAAAAATAAAGCTACTCTAAGACCACAAAGCACAAAAATTGACAAAAACAAGCACGACTAACAACCTAAAAAGACCATTAAACACAAAATAACAAAGTTTGAGAAATAGTTCTGCATTTAACAAGTCCACAGCTAGACTTTTAAATACCATCAAGAGTCCATGAGGGTGACGATCGCTAAAGCACCATCATATTGTGATTCAAAATAGGACTTCACACGATGTTCGTTCACCTTGAACTCGTTCTCACCCCTCGGGTGCCTTAATGTCACTACTCCAAATTTGTCAGCTCCCACAACTTCATAGGGTCCCTTCCATCGCGATTTCAGCTTTTCGGGAAATAACTGCAGCCTACTATCATAGAGAAGCACTTTCATTCCAGGCACAAATTCCTTCCTCATCGGCTTTCGATCATGCCACTTCTTGGTATTTTCCTTGTGTTTGGTGGCATGATCGTATGCCCAAAAATGGAGCTCTTTAAGCTCATTCAGCTACAAGGACTTGCACTTTCTTGCACTTTCAAGGACAAAATTCAAAAATTTTGTGGCCCAGTAAGCCTTATGCTCCAATTCCACCAGAAGGTGACAGGATTTTCCATAAACCAACCTAAAGGGAGACATCCCTATCGGCGTCTTAAATGCTGTCCTATAAGCCCATAGAGCTACATCTAGCTTAAGATACCAATCTTTCCTAGAAGCATTGACCGTCTTTTCTAAAATGGCTTTTAATTCCCGGTTTGACACTTCAACCTGTTCATTAGGTTGGGCATGATAAGGGGTAGTAATCTTATGCCTAACTCCAAATTTTTTCAATAAAGCTTTAAATTTGTGGTTAACAAAGTGTTTACCACCATCGCTAATAATGGCTCTAGGGGCTCCATATCGGGTGATTATATTCTTTCTCAAGAATTCTAACACAACTTTGGCATCACTAGTCCTAGTGGCTACAGCTTCTACCCATTTGCTCACATAGTCGATTGCCACTAAAATATACTCAAACCCATAGGAAACCGGGAAAGGCCCCATAAAGTCAATCCCCCACACATCGAATAGCTCTACCTCAAGCATATTGGTTAAGGGCATTTCATCCCTTCTAGAGATATTGCCTACCCTTGGGCATCTATCGCAGGTTTGCACAAAAAACTGAACATCTTTAAACATAGTAGGACAATAAAAACCAGAAGAAAGAATTTTTGATACCATTCGATTTGGCCCGTTATGTCCACCAGCTTCACCGCTATGACAAGCCTTGATGATCTCTCCTTTCTCTTCATCTGGTATGCACCTTCTTAACACTTGATCCGCACACAGGCAGAATAAGTAAGGATCATCCCAGATGTAATACTTCGCATCAGCCTTCAGCTTCTTTCTCTGCTGCCATGTGAAGTCCTTTGGCATATATCCTCCTGCAAGAAAATTGGCTATATTAGCAAACCAAGGTATAGAAATTTCACACATAAATAAAGTACAAATACGCTCATCAGGAAATAAATCTAAAATTTCCCCTTTCTCGATGTGATCATTCTCCAATCTCGACAAATGGTCCGCCACAAAAAATTTTCCCCCCTTCTTATCTTTAATTTTCAAATCAAACTCTTGCAAGAGGAGCACCCATCTAATCATTCTTGGTTTCGACTCCTTCTTAGCAAACTGATGCCTCAAAGTTGCATGGTCAGACCACACCACAATTTTTGCACCCAACAAATATGGCCTGAACTTCTCGAAAGCATAAACGATTGCAAGAAGCTCTTTCTCAGTTGTGGTGTAATTGACCTGGGCTCCTGTCAGTGTATGACTCGCATAATAAACTGCATGAAATACCTTCTCCCGTCTTTGCCCAAGCACTGCCCCTATTGCAAAATCACTAGCATCACACATTGATTCAAAAGATAAATTCCAATCTGGAGATATGATCATCGGGGCTGAAATAAGCCTATGTTTCAAAGTTTCAAATACCAGCATACAATCATTATTAAAATCAAATGGGGCATCTTTCATCAGCAAATTAGACAAAGGTTTTACAATTTTCGAAAAATCTTTTATGAACCGGCGGTATAACCCTGCATGCCCTAAAAAACTCCTAATGCCTTTAACACTCGTTGGGGGTGGTAATTTTTCTATTACTTCCACTTTGGCCTTATCAACCTCTATCCCTTTCTCTGAAATTTTGTGCCCAAGCACAATGCCTTCCCTCACCATAAAATGACATTTCTCCCAATTCAATACTAAGTTGGTCTTTTCACACCTCCCTAGCACCAAATCAAAATGCTCTAAACAGCTCTCAAAATCTCCCCCATAAATGGTGAAATCATCCATAAACACCGCCATAAATTTCTCTATGAAGTCATGAAATATTACCATCATACACCGCTGAAACGTAGCCGGTGCATTACACAATCCAAATGGCATTCTCCTATAGGCAAATGTGCCATAAGGGAAGGTAAAGGTTGTTTTCTCCTGATCTTCAGGGGCTATGGGGATTTGTAAATATCCCAAATACCCATCTAAAAAGCAATAAAACCTATTCCCTGCTAGCCTCTCCAGCATTTGATAAATAAATGGCAATGCGAAATGATCTTTCCTAATGGCATTATTCAATCTTCTATAATCAATACAAACTCTCCAACCCGTAATTGTACGAGTTGGAATAAGCTCATCTAACTCATTCCTTACCACTGTCATCCCCCTTCTTAGGAACACATTGTACCGGGCTAACCCATCTACTATCATAAATTGGATAGATAATACCTGAATCAAGGAGTTTGATTACCTCCTTTTTCACCACTTCTTGCATCGCCGGGTTTAGTCTCCTTTGAGGCTGAGCTACTGGCTTGCATTCTTCCTCCATCGGGATCTGGTGAGTGCAGTAGCTTGGGTCTATCCCCTTTAAGTCCAACGTCTCCCCTCAAGACCTATCAACAAAGAAGAAATAATTACTGGTTTTCTTTCATTTTCTAAAAACACATATTTTAAATGAGAAGGAAGGGGTTTAAGTTCAGAATTTGAATCCCCCTTTTTCAGATTAAGCTTTTCTTGCTGTTGTTCCTCTTCTCCACTTTCTTTCTCCACAGATGCTATTACTTCTCCTCTCTAATTTAACTCTTCATCCTCCATAGAATGCATTAAACTCACATTCAATGAATCATCTAGTACATTCTCTTGAGCTTCCTCTACACATTCATCTATTGTATCTACAAAATAGGCTGACTCCTCCAAATCACTTGACGGATATTTCTGAGCCTTATTCATATCTACAACTAACTCCTCATTATTGAATCTTAGGGTGACCGTTTGATCATGTACATCGATCAAAGCTTTCACTGTATTCAAAAATGGCCTCCCCACAATAAGTGGTACCTTACGATCTTCTTCCATCTCCATTACCACAAAATCCACGGGGAAAATGAATTTTCCCACCTTCACTAACAAGTCCTCAATTACCCCCTTGGGTCTCCTTAACGATCTATCTGCAAGTTGGAGTCTCATTCCCGTCTCCTTGAGCTCTCCGAGATTAAGTTTCCTGCAAATAGAATATGGCATCAAATTAATGCTAGCACCTAAGTCACACAAAGCACTTCAATAAAAATTTTCACCAATTTCACAGGGTAACGTGAAACTACCTGGATCCTCCAATTTTTCAGGAATCTTGTTCATAATTATAGCACTGCAATTTTCTGTGAGCTGAATAATTCCATGCCCTTCTAATTTCTTTTTATTTGAACATAATTCTTTCATGAATTTTGCATAGTTAGGCATGTGAGCTAAGGCTTCAGAAAATGGTAAATTAATGTGCAATTTCTTAAACATCTCTAGAAACCTAGCCAACTGTTCATTTTTCTTTTCTTTCCTAGCTACAGCAGGAAATGGCAACCTATTAATATCAAGATCCTCTACTTTTGGGTTCACTAGGCTCTTACTCTTATCAATTATAGGAGTGTTTTCATTTACCTCTACCCTAGGGTTAGAGTCTCTTACCTTCCGTGTTGGCTCCTCCTTACTTGAAGATGGTGAAGATATTTTACCTTGGTCCTCTCTTTGTGCAACTTCCTTGCCACTTCTCAACGTGATCGCTTTTGCTTCTTCCTTGGGATTCGGATCCATATTCGATAGAAAAGTCCCTGGTTGCCTATGAGAAATAGAAGTTGCAAGCTGACCCAATTGCATTTTCAAGTTCATCATCGAAGCATCCTGATTTCGGTTCCATTGTTCTTGAGACTTCCACCTTGCTTCTTGGTTAGCCATGAATTGCTGCTGGCTATTTACAAACTGTTGTTGGCTATTCATGAAGCTAGCTAACATATCTTCAAGATTGGGTTTCTTTTCTTGCACAGGTGGTCTCGGTTGATAACCAGGTGGGTGGTAAGCTTGAGAGTGGGACTGGTTTGAACCTTAACTTGGGTGGTGATGTGGTTGATATGGGGTCTGAAAATTAGTGGATGTTTGAGGTTGGTATGAATTGCTATGGTTATGATGAATGTTTTGGTTGAAGGGAGCTCTTACTGGTGTTTGGGAAGATGAAGCATTCTGATTTCCGAACTTCTAAGAGAAGTTCGGGTGACTTCTCCACCCCGGATTATATGTATTACTGTAGGGGTCATTTCTCCTATAATCTCCTACAGCATTCACATCCCCCATTGCTTCACCCTCTTGAATATATTGCCCACCTTCATACAACCCACTTTCTTGAGAAATAGAGGCTACATTCCGTACCTTTAACCCATTCATCTCTTTTTGCATTGACTCTATCTGTGCCTTCAGCACTGACACTTCATCCACATTATGTATTCCTTGCCTTTTTGGAATTGATCTAGGGGTAGCCCATTGAGAATCATTTGCTGCTATCTCATCCAACAAATGAAAAGATTCTTTTGGCAGCCTATTCATGAAAGAACCTCCTGATGATGCATCCAATAGTGACCTTGTCTTAGGTGTAACTGCAGAATAGAATATTATCATCAAATGATAAATAGTTATCTCATGGTGTGGACAGCTTCTCAATAACCTCCTAAACCTCTCCTAAGCCTCATGAAAAGGCTCCTCATTCATCTGGTTAAAACCCATAATACTGTTTTGAATCTTTACAGTCTTGGTAGGAGGGAAAAATCTCATAAAAAATTTCTCTTGCAACTGATCCCATGACCTAATTGATTGGCTTGGTAACATCTACAGCCATTCCCTTGCTTTTTCAATCAACGTGAAAGGGAACAATTTCAACCTCACTACATTAGATGTGACCCCTAGAATCTTAATCGTGTCACTAACCTCCAAGAATATATCAAGGTGCTATGCAGGATCTTCCAACTCTGAACCCGAAAACTGATTCCTCTGTACCATGGTGATGGTGGCTGGTTTAAGCTCAAATTGTACTCCCCTAGGCAGTATAATTGTCCTATGATCTTCAGTCCATCTCGGTACAACATAATCCCTTATCTTCCTCTGCCTAGGTACCTCTTCTCTATATCTACCCGGCATTTTTTCTTGTGCCTTCAGCACTTGTTCATTCTCTGGAGGAAGTTCATCAATAGGAGGATCTTCCATATTATTCTCTCTATTATCTCTCCTATGTTGATGTAAAGTCCTCTCAATTTCTGGATCGTAGGGTACGATTTGCCCTTATCTCAATCTGTTCATGTACCATGAATACCTGAAAAGAATAAGCAAAAATTAAAATAAGAAAAAGAAAACACATACAAATAACAATCAAAACTCACAAACAACGCCAATCCCCGGCAACGGCGCCAAAAACTTGACGCGATCTCAAAAAGTGCACTGAATCGGCAAGTAATAAAGTGGGGTATAATTAGGACAATGAGTTATTGTACCCAAGGGATTGTGTGTGCAAGTAATGAAAATCAAGTGTATGCTAAAGAATTCCCAATTGATTGATGTGAATGAGTTATCTATTAATTAAAATAATGAAATTAAATAGCCAAAGCATGCAAATATAATTTAATAAATAAGACTGACAATAATTTTGGCAAAAATGAAATAATAATAGCTAAGGAATTAACAAGTAAGAGAAATCGATATAAAAGAAATGTTGCTCGGGTTTACTTATCCACCCCGTACCCAAATGTGAATTAATTTAATCTAAGAAACATATATTAACCCAAGCATCCCAATCCAGAGTAAGCTACTCTAATTGCATTACATCCCAATCCGAAACAATCCATACAATTAGGCTAAGCACGGGCCTCAAATCCTAAGTTTGGTTTACTTTCCCATTTCGGAGCCAAACAACCAAAAACTCAATTATCTCACTCCCTCCTCAAATTTAAAATCATAAAATCATGCACATCTAGATTCCCTAACGGGAGTCATCCACAAGATATAGCATTCATAATATAAAAATTGAGTAAAAACATTCAAAGCCTTCAATCCATACAAGCTAAACATCCAATAAAGATACACGATAAAAACCATACATCAAAGCTCGAAAATAACTTGAGAAAATAAACACCAAAAATTAATCAATAAGCAACAGTGAGATAAACCTTTCATTCATATAAATAAATCCAAAAGATGTTCAGAATTCACATCATGGGTAGAGAATTCAAAGATCCCCCAAACAACTATGGGACTACTCACAATCCATTACAAAATTAAGAGGAAAAAGGAAAGAATAAACACAGAAATTCATTGAGGAAGAAATCCCAATTGAATCCCAAGTTCTCTGATCTTCTTTTTTGAATCTTCGATGGAAAATAGATCAAGACTATGGAAATCCGAATAAAACTGTTGTGTATTGAAATTGATCTATGCGTTTTAATGTAATTCTCTCAACTTATAATTTAAATCTCAAGAAAAAAATATTGAAACCCTAATTAAGAACAATAGAAAAGCTTAGAAAAATTCCAAATATCCAAACCCTAATTGAAAGACTGCCTAAAAAAAAACTCCCCGCAGCCAAAAAATAAAATTTAAATTTATAGATCTTGAGGGTCACGGTGGCAATGAAGTGCTTGCCACCGTGAGGTATTATGGGTCATGGTGGCAACCAAATGGTTGTCACCGTGAGGCTGTCGAAGGAACATATCTGCTGGATGCATATGAGGGGGTCACGGTGGCAATAAAATTTTGTTGCCACCGTGAGATGCTCAACTTCAGCTACTGTCTGGAAGTTCTTTATGTCACGGTGGCAATGACTTTTGTTGCCACCGTGAGGTACCTTAGCCTTTGATTCTGTCTTGTAAGATTTCATGTTATAGTGACAACCAGAAGTGTTGCCACCGTGAGGTAGGTATGACCAGAGTTCTGCCCTTGTCTCAATTCATATGTCCCTGCCACAACCTTTTGGTTATGACCGTGAGCGCCCCTTAGGGTATGAAAACCTTTAAGGAGTGAACATCTAAATTTATTTGGATTTATTCAATACACAATAACCCATTACACAAGCAACGTATTATGGCGCATGCCCCCTAGTGAAAGTATCTAGGTCCATTACATGGGCTTTGGTCCAAGGTGATGATGTTTTAGGGCTACCCAAGCATGGTCCCTGCCAACAGGTCTAGCTCATCACGAGCATAATGACCGATCGGGATACCATTTAATATACCATGATGGTACGAGGATTGAGCTGGTGATTATCCTTAACACTTCCCTACATTGAGTGAACATAGGGTCATGCTTCGGGAATGCACCGGGGCTGATAGGGGACCAAACTAGCATAGATCTAAGGCTCTAATGCGATGCAATGTAGTTTTGAAAGAAGGTGAAATTTTTAAACTAAAACTTAATTATAAATTTTAATCAACGTACTTTCGAATCGAAGTCTCGAGTATTGTCCCCAGTGGAGTCGCCACTGTGATGCGCGGCGAACCTTGTGGGCGCCCCTTGACCGCCCGCTTGAGGGCGATCGGGAAAGTGAGGTTCGTTGACAACTTGTAAGGTATTTACAAGTGCGTCTATTTTGGGCAACAAGGAGGTTTCATGGAGTCGCAACCCAATAAAACATTGGGAAAGTTCGTCTCGCCTCAGTGAGCCTAAGACGGCGCATATATCCATTTTGGGCAAGCCAAAGGGGTCTTGGACGCAATCATCCCAATAGAACATTGGGAATGACCCTCTAACCCTATGGAGCCTAGGATTATTAGTTAAGTCTTTTGGTGGGACACAAGAGGTGTTTTGGAGATCCCATCGAAATGGGTCTCTCGCCTCGTTGAGCCCAAAGACCAGAGATAGGTTCGGGACTTCTCATTTATTCGTACTTTGATTAATTTTACAATTAGGTTTTGAATTTTTTATTTCACCATCTTTCCATGCGATGCAATCAATTAAAAGGCGCAATCATTCACGTAAAAGCGAAAAATAAAAGCGAAATTAAAATAAAGCATTCAAAAGTAAATTACAATAAAATTAGGGGCGGAATACAACCCCCATTGTAAATAAAATACAAATCATGCATAAATCGGGATATTCATTAATAATGAGAACATTGGTCCTCGCACACATATTTATTATGAAATAATTTTGATGTGATGATTTTGAATGGAGAAAATTGAGACATTGGTCCCATTTTTATTAGGAAATTTCATTTTGATAGAAAAACGTTTGTGTGGTGGTTCTTTTAAGCGCGGTCGCAAATCTTTTATTATTACAGACCACAAACGAATAAAAAGAATAAAATAACAGTTACATATTCTAAATAAGAAATAAATCATAATCTATTCATCCCGACCATGCTCCGCCTAACTCCATGGGCGAGTCACGTGCCACTCGCATTGCGGTAAAGATAAAAAAAAACAATATTGGTTAATAGTGGATAAATAAACAATCGAATAAATAGATAAATAAACAAATAAATGATTGAATGGAGTAAATTGAGAAAAAATGAATGATTGAATAAAGTAAATTGAGAAAAACGAATGGGATCGATAATGGATTAAATTAAATGATAAGTAAATGAATAAATAATTGAATGAAATAAATTGAGAATTAATAAATATAAAAGCACAAATGACAATTAAAATAATTAATGCCAATAAAAATAATAATGCTAATAATAATATCATAAAATAATAATGAATAATAAATAAACATAAAATAATGATAGTAATTATGAATGGATAAAATAATAATTCAATGTAATGATAGTAACATGAACAAAATGATAATAATGATAATAATATACTAATAACAATAATAACTATAAAATGTATTAGACATAAAATTGTAATATTAATAACAATGAATGATAATAAAAATAATAAAAATAATATAACAATAATATAACAAATAATAATAATAATGATAATAATAACATAAAATAAATATACATAGCATAGATAAAATAATAATAATATCACACAACAATAATTATCATAACCAACAAGAATACCACTATAATAATTATAATCAATAATAATAATCATAACAATAATATTAATCCAACCATGATAATAGTAATAACAATAATAATAATAATAATGATAAAAATAATAAAAAATATATATAATAATAATATTAATACTAAATAAAATAACATCAATAACAAAAATAACAATATAGTACATTAACATTAATAGTAAATAAATAAATAATAATAATATCAATAACCATAAATTAATATAACTCAATAATACTAATAATAAATGAATAAAAATAACAATAACA
The DNA here is from genome assembly GCA_947683425.1 of Excoecaria cochinchinensis. Lineage (NCBI taxonomy): Eukaryota > Viridiplantae > Streptophyta > Magnoliopsida > Malpighiales > Euphorbiaceae > Excoecaria > Excoecaria cochinchinensis. The sequence goes on along the minus strand of CANTUQ010000021.1, from coordinate 8,260,592 downwards.
ATAATAATAATAATAATATAATAATAATAATAATAATAAATAATATACAGAATAATCAATAATAAATATAATAAATATAAAACATAATAATAAATTAATACAAATAATAATAATAATAATTAATATTAATTAAATAATAATAATAATAATAATAATAATAATAAAATAAAGAGGGAAGGAGGACTTACTATCGGAGCTTCGCCGGAGCATCACCTGAGCCGCCGTTGAAGACACCGTCGCTGCCATCAGCTTCGTCTGGTCACCGGAAGTTTGCCGCCGATGTCCACGCGCCGGAACGTCACTAGAGGAGGTCAGAAATCGCCTTAAACCGTCGCGCCACCTTCCCTCCGATCTCTCCTTTCCCGGCGAGTGGTGGAGGCCGATGGGTGCCGACTGTTGCGTCCGGCCACCGGGGACCTGGCGCCGCTGCGCGTGTAGCCGTACGACGCCGCGGAGGCCCGCTACTCTCCCTCTCTTTTCTTCTTTCTTTCGGCGTCGCCCCTGTGCTTTTTCCTTTGGTCCTCTCCTCTCTTGCTTATTTGTTTTGCTTTCTTTTCTTTTGTTTTTGGTTCTTTGGTCTCTCAATCCTTGGTCTGTTCTTGCTCTCTCTTCTTACTCTCTCTTTCTTTTTTTCTTTCTCTTTTATTTTCTTTTTATTTTTTCCTTCCTCTCATTTCTTCTTGCTTGCTCTCTCTTTTCGTTCTTCGGCTCCCCCGTGTTCTTCCTCTCTTTTTCCCTTTTTTTTTTTCTTTTTATTTTCTTGGTTTCTTCTTCTTTCTTCAGCCGAGAACCCTCTTGCTCGTTGTTCATCCTTTTCTTTTTATACCCTCAAATTAGGGTTGATTTTTGGATGGCCTAATAATTTCCTCCATTTTCCATTTTTTTTTATTTTTCAATTTTAACTAATTTACTTAAACTAACACACTAACTAATTAAACACGCTATTAATTAAATACTCTATATTTTTATATCTATTTAATTTAATTAATCTACTTAAATTATCATATCTAACTTATTTAATTAAATCCTATATCTATTTTCTTTTTTCAATTTTAACCATCCTAAAATATTAACTAATTAATTAACCCAACCTTAACTAATTTATTTTTTATTTTATTTATTTTTTTGTTATTATTTTTTGTATATATATATATATATTTTTTTGGAGGAATTTATCAAGGACCCAAAATTGCCATCAAAATCTGACTCAGAACCCGGTGTCTACAGTTGCCCCCAATTTTAGAGAAGTTAGTGCATAGACACCTAGGTGAGCCAAAATTCAAAGGAGAAAGGCCAAAATTCAGAGAGGAAAAGAAAAAAGAGGTGCAGAGACACGTACCTGAGGAGGCGACGCTTGAACTGGATGAAGTTAGAGTTGTTAGGGTGGTTAACGTCTGTTCATCGACGCGTTAACCCCTATCGTTTTTGGGCGTATAACATGTGCGGTGCTTAGCCCTTTGGAATGGTGTATGTGTCCCTACTGGTCTCGTCTCGACCTATAAGGTGTTGGTGAGATGCAGCGTTCTCTAGCTACGACCTCGTTGTGAAGACCAGTGATCTCTAAATGCAGCCTCACTTGCTTTTGCTAGCCTCGTCTTTGCTCGCGCAGCTTTGGGGAGATGTAGTACTTTCTGACTACAAACTCGATGTGAAGAGCAGTGTTCTCTGACTGCAACTTCAATTGTGAAGTTCCCCTACTAACCCCCATCCGATCTGCAAGGTGCGTAGTACTCTCTGACTACCACGTGAACTATGAGATGTAGCACTATCTGACTACAATCTCGGTGTGAAGAGCAGTGTTCTCTAACTAGAACTTCGATTGTGAAGTTCCCTTGCTAACCCCCATCCGATCTGCAAGGTGCGTAGTACTCTCTGACTACCGCATGAACTGTGAGATGTAGCACTCTCTGACTACAATCTCGGTGTGAAGAGCAGTGTTCTCTAACTACAACTTCGATTGTGAAGTTCCCCTGCTAACCCCTATCCGATCTGCAAGGTGCGTAATACTCTCTGACTACCGCGTGAACTGTAAGATGTAGCACTCTCTGACTACAATCTCGGTGTGAAGAGCAGTGTTCTCTAACTGCAACTTCGATTGTGAAGTTCCCCTGCTAACCCCTATCTGATCTGCAAGGTGCATAGTACTCTCTGACTACCGCATGAACTGTGAGATGCAGTGTTCTCTAACTGCAGTCCCAGTTGCGATCTGCTCGCTGATGTTTATCTTGAACTTTCTTTTTTCTGCAAAAAATGGAAAATGCAAATTTGTAGGGTAAATTATAAAAGAGATACATACCTGTGGCAGCACTTGCCTGCTGGGGTCGTTGTCTGTTGATGCTCACTTGAGACTTGGATGCTCACCGAGAGGCTCTGATGCTCACTGAGAGGCTTTGATGCTCACTGGGAGACTTTGATGCTCACTGGGAGGCTTTGATGTTCGATCCTCAAGAGAGGAAAAAAGACTTAAGCTTACTTAGACAGAAGTTGGATTGAAAGTTTTGTTGCTTTCTATTTTTGCTTTTGTTCTTGATTCTTCCTTTCTCGGATTTTTTTTTTTGGATTTTTACATTCTGGATGTATTTGAATTTTCACAGTATGTTGGATTTTCATGGCCTTGAAAATGTCTTTTCTTTGTGTTTTACCGTTTGAGAAGTTGTATTGTTTGTACATTTGCATTTGGATTTTGTACATTTATTGTGTGATGTGGGTAAGCATACCTCTTATGATAGAGAAACTCACCCGATTGCCCCCTGGCACAGCGTGGACTGGCTTACTTTTCTGGGTAGTGTCTGACAACATTGAGCTGAACCCATCATCTGGATCACCTCAAAGCATAGGGTCTATTCGGACCTTTCCCCTGAGTCACGCACATGGCAATATATACAAAATATTGTGTGTGTGTATGGGAGCATACGTGCGAAATGTATACATACATTTAAATTCAAATTTTGTACACTTTGTGTGATGTGTGTGAGCCTACATCTTATGATAGAAAAACTTACCTGCTTGCCCCCAGCATGGCATGCATGAATAGGCTTGCTTCCTGCTCAAAAGACTTTCAGATTTCGCCACCTTAGAGGACTTTCAGATTTTACCTCCTTAGGACTTTGAGATCTTTGCTTCCTCAGAGGACTTAGAAATTTTGCCCACTCAGAGGACTTTGAGATTTTGCCTCCTCAAAGGACTTTTAGATTTTGCCTCACCCCCTCGGAGGACTTAGAAATTTTGCCCCCTCAGAGGACTTCGAGAGTTTACTTGTCGACGTAAGACTGATGTATATTATCTACTGTGCGTTGGACACCATGTATACATGGAATGCATGTGAAAGGCTATGCATTTATGAAATGACATGCAAAGGACTATGATCCTAAAATGCTTATGCGTATGTCATATATGCCAATGGCTTATATCCATGTGGAAGATTATCGAACATGTGCTAAGAATCGTTATTCTAACCTGTTTGCAAATGATCATGAATGAGAAAGACATGCAAAAGTTCATGCATGAGAGATATATGCAAAGGGATTATGTATGCAAACTATGTGCAAATGACCATGCATGCAAATGATCATGCATGTGGTAAAGAGTCATTCATCGGTATAGATGTAAAAAAATCATATGCAAAGACAGGTGGGATATGTTATATACATGAAAGTTATGTAATGAATTAGGTGTGTGCAATGTGTGCACATACAACTATGTGTATAAAACATATGTAGGAAAAATCATATATATGTGAATTGAATGCATGCGAAAAATGTGAATGCAAGATGCTGGCAAAGGATATGCCCATAAAGAGCCACATGCGTCAAAAGCACTTATGAAATATATTCGCTAAAGCTCTTATGCCAAAAGACATGCACCAAGAATTTTACATGTCAAACTATTTATTGAGAATATTTGCTTATGTGTAAAAACATTTGCAGAAAGTAGATGTACAAGGGATGTTGCTGAGATATATGCAAAGTTTCATTTTCATGAGTAGTGATAAGAAATATTCCAAGATTGTAAAATGAATGTAACTTATTAGGCACCTCGAATTCAAGTTTCTATCTGCCTTTGAGCATATTGAATGAACCACATTCTCAACCGATTCAATCTCAGTAAAGAATTCGGGAGCCATTCCCAACGGAGTGGAAGGAGGTAAACACGTAAGTATCAATGTTTACTAAATCAGCATGTAAATACGAGGCATACCATGCGATCTCTGTGTGTATGTGCAAAAGGCCAAAACAAGATTTTTCATTTTTCAAAAGCAAATTCCATATGCAATGTCGAGGACAAGACTCAACTCGAATGCATAAATGCACTCATGGCTTCTCGCTTGAAGCTCAAGAAATACCATATGCCTCTTCCTACGTAATAAACCTTATTAGAAGGTCATCTCCGCTAATTAGATAAGGCCAAACCAAGAATCAAGATGTCTTACTTTGGTTGTAATGTTAGGCTCAGGTAGATGGTTATCAAAGGAGGATCAGGTCACTAAAGAAAAATGGCCGCAGCATTCATTTGGATGAAGGAACCATTTTCAATCTAATTGCTTACTATCCAGACATTCTCGAATTGGGACTCGATAATACTCTGACTTATCAAGCTCAACATAACAATTAAGCTAAGAAAGATAGCTAATGGATTCATCAAGGGGTATTATCTTAAGTTCTACTTTTCTTTCTTTCTTATTTTTTTCTTTTCTTTTTTCTTTTTTTTCTTTTTTTTTTATTTTTATCGTTCTTCTTTTTTTTTTTTTAGCTTATGTCTCTAATTATACAAAGACAATGATCAAACCCCTTTTCTCGAAGCGTAAGCTCATCTTTATCAGGGCAATTTTTAGCAACCTAAAATAATTGAAATTCTCTTCTCGAATTGTAAACCCACTTTCACCGGGGCGATCTTTTAACATTCCAGTAAAATTACCGATGACTGGTACCCTTCCCGAAAGTGAAAACTGATCGTTATCAGGGCAATTTTTAGTAGTTTTTTTTTTTAAAAAAATGTAAATGATCGAAACCCCTTTTCTGAAGCATAGACCCGTCCTCATCAGGGTGATTTTTGATATCCCAAAAGAACGTCGTAATGTACTTCTATCCTTACTAGAGCGACCATCCTTCTAAGGGGAAGCCAAAATTATTTTAGGCGAAGGGAGAGGTTTGAACGTGTGTAACAATAAAATCGGTACGCATTTAGCATACAAAAATAAAGGCTCAACGGGCTTGCAAGTGATTGTGAAGCAAGGGTAGGAAATGGTAATTTAGAGAGCTATATAAAGAAATGGTGCCTAAATCATTTTCTAGATTCAGCCTTATCCAGAAGTCGCTTCGATAGGTAATCGGAAAGGTTCTAGTGCTCTTAGTGAGTTTTCATCCGATCCCCTAATTGTAACTAGTTTTTTTTAGTTTATTTTAAAAATAGGCCAAAAGTGCTCGGAATTTAGACATTACATGGTATGGCCAAGTATTTTCATGTGATCCAGCTCTCAGCGATCTAACATATCTACCCCTTACTTAATTCAAAGTGGAATGAAACGCAGATTTCTAAAGTTAAGATAAATCCATTTATAGTTGAGAACTAGTTGGGCAGAGTCAAACTTTGAATTAAAGGTATCTTAATAAGGTGCAAACATATCAACGTTTTAGGTTATAGCTTAGCACAAAATTTTGACTCCATCAAAATGTATATGCATAAAAAATCATTTAGGCAAACAAAGAAAACTCTCTCTCTCTTTTTTTTAATAGGTACAAACTATGTGTTAAAGACCATGTACATGGAAAGATGTATGCAATAGTGTCGTGCATATTAGCAATGCGCGTGAGGAATTATACGTGCAAAACATGTGTAAAAACATATTGTATAAAAATATGTACACAAAATATGTGCAAAGATGTGTGTGCAAAAAAAATTATAAGTGAGTATGTATGTGCAAACAATGTATGACAAATGATGTGCATATATAAATTTGCAGTGTACATGTAAACAGCGTGTAATGAAGGTATGAGTGTAAAACATGGCACAACATGGGGATCAATGTTTACAATACATGGTGCATATGCACATGACATGATAGTAATATGTATGTGATTTAAGATGATGATGATCTAGCATGATAATATGCACCAATTGGTCGTGAGGGATGGCAAAACACATACATAGAAGTGCGAAATATATACAAACAATACATATGACACGAGATAAAAATGGTTGCAAGAGATGAATGATGTTTACAAGGTATGTGTATTTACATGGTATGCATACACAGAACGTGACATGGTATATATAGTGACTAACATGCATGATGCAGCATTCATATGTGCATGGCATAACGCATGCGTGATAATGCATGTTCATGATATGGCACGCGATGTAAAAGGTGCAAGGTGCCTGTCGTGCATGATATGTACAATGACCGACCTAATGATATATGCTAATATGTGTACTCTATGATATGCAGCAGTATGTGCATGCCCTAGCACACCATGTTTATTTACATATGCTATGTGAGTATGTTGATATGTACATCCTATGACACATTATGAATGCATTATTTTGATTTGACATTATTTATTTATTTTTTATTTTTTATTTTTTTTATACATGTCATGGTAGTAGTATGTCTGTGCGTGCTATGATGCATGTCGATACATACCTTCGGGGATGTATGCCGTATGTACTGGCTATGGTGCATGATGGATGTTATGGATGTCATAATGTTAGCGTGAGACGTGACAAGCGCTGCTATGTATGTACATGCAGGACAAACACATATCGTGTTCATATTCATAAATTATGATACAAGCAATTTTACATACAAAGTTCACAGGTTCTATTATTGTATGAAAAGAATTATACATGAGACAAAATGCATGTGTTTTATTTACTATTATTACTCATAAAAGAATGTACAAGCACAAATACACACACAAGAAAAGAGTTCCTTCCAACCATATTTTTATCACACAAGGGATCGTGCGGGCTCTTTCCCTAGGTAGGCTTGATCCATGGGTTAGCGAAAAACCCAACGAGCGCGTACAACATGCTGTGAAACACGAACTCTCATTATTAAAAGCGCATGCAAATGAATTTTCGGCTATCGTATATTTAAACAATTCCAATAAACCAAAACACGCCCCTTAGGGTATGAAAACCTTTAAGGAGTGAACGTCTAAATTTATTTGGATTTATTCAATACACAATAACCCACTACACAAGCAACGAATTATGGCGAATGCCCCCTAGTGAAAGTATCTAGGTCCATTACATGGGCTTTGGTCCAAGGTGATGATGTTTTAGGGCTACCCAAGCATGGTCCCTGCCAACAGGTCTAGCTCATCACGAGCGTAATGACCAACCGGGTCACCATTTAATATACCATGATGGTACGAGGATTGAGCTGGTGATTATCCTTAACACTTCCCTACATTGAGTGAACATAGGGTCGTGCTTCGGGAATGCACCGGGGCTGATAGCGAACAAAACTAGCATAGATCTAAGGCTCTAATGCGATGCAATGCAGTTTTGAAAGAAGGTGAAATTTTTAAACTAAAACTTAATTATAAATTTTAATCAACGTTCTTTCGAATCGAAGTCTCGAGTATTGTCCCCAGTGGAGTCGCCACTGTGACGCGCGCTGAACCCCGTGAGTGCCCCTTGACCGCCCGCTTGAGGGCGATCGGGCAAGTGAGGTTCGTTGACAACTTGCAAGGTATTTACAAGTGCGTCTATTTTGGGCAATAAGGAGGTTTCATGGAGTCGTAACCCAAGAAAACATTGGAAAAGTTCGTCTCGCCTCAGTGAGACTAAGACGACGCATATATCCATTTTGGGCAAGCCAAAGGGGTCTTGGAGGCAATCATCCCAATAGAACATTGGGAATGACCCTCTAACCCTATGGAGCCTAGGATTATTAGTTAAGTCTTTTGGTGGGACACAAGAGGTGTTTTGGAGATCCCATCGAAATGGGTCTCTCGCCTCGTTGAGCCCAAAGACCAGAGATAGGTTCGGGACTTCTCATTTATTCGTACTTTGATTAATTTTACAATTAGGTTTTGAATTTATTATTTCACCATCTTTCCATGCAATGCAATCAATTAAAAGGCGCAATCATTCACGAAAAAGCGAAAAATAAAAGCAAAATTAAAATAAAGCATTCAAAAGTAAATTACAATAAAATTAGGGGCGGAATACAACCCCCATTGTAAATAAAATACAAATCATGCATAAATCGGGATATTCATTAATAATGAGAACATTGGTCCTCGCACACATATTTATTATGAAATAATTTTGATGTGATGATTTTGAATGGAGAAAATTGAGACATTGGTCCCATTTTTATTAGGAAATTTCATTTTGATAGAAAATGTTTCTATGGTGGTTCTTTTAAGCGCGGTCGAAAATCTTTTATTATTACAGACCACAAACAAATAAAAAGAATAAAATAACAGTTACATATTCTAAATAAGAAATAAATCCTAATCTATTCATCCCGACCATGCTCCGCCTAACTCCATGGGCGAGTCACGTGCCCCTCGCATTGCGGTAAAGACAAAAAAAACAATATTGGTTAATAGTGGATAAATAAACAATCGAATAAATAGATAAATAAACAAATAAATGATTGAATGAAGTAAATTGAGAAAAATGAATGATTGAATAAAATAAATTGAGAAAAACGAATGGGATCGATAATGGATTAAATTAAATGATGAGTAAGTGAATAAATAATTAAATAAATAATTGAATGAAATAAATTGAGAATTAATGAATATAAAAGCACAAATGACAATTAAAATGATTAATGCCAATAAAAATAATAATGCTAATGATAATATCATAAAATAATAATGAATAATAAATAAACATAAAATTATGATAGTAATTATGAATGGATGAAATAATAATTCAATGTAATGATAGTAACATGAACACAATGATAATAATGATAATAATATACTAATAACAATAATAGCTATAAAATGTATTAGACATAAAACAGTAATATTAATAACAATGAATGATAATAAAAATAATATAACAATAATATAACAAATAATAATAATAATGATAATAATAACATAAAATAAATATACATAACATAGATAAAATAATAATAATATCACACAACAATAATTATCATAAAGAACAAGAATACCACTATAATAATTATAATCAATAATAAAAATCATAACAATAATATTAATCCAACCATGATAATAGTAATAACAATAATAATAATAATAATAATAATAATAATAATAATAATAATAATAATAATAATAATAAATATATAATAATAATATTTATACTAAATAAAATAACATCAATAACAAAAATAACAATATAATACAATAACATTAATTGTAAATAAATAAATAATAACAATATCAATAACCATAAATTAATATAACTCAATAATACAAATAATAAATAAATAAAAATAACAATAACAATAATAATAATAATATAATAATAATAAAAAATATACAGAATAATTAGTAATAAATATAATAAATATAAAACAGAATATTAAATAATAATAATAAATAAATACAAATAATAATAATAATAATAATAATAATTAATATTAATTAAATAATAATAATAACAATAATAATAATAATAATAATAATAATAATAATAAAATAAAGAGGGAACGAGGACTTACCATTGGAGCTTCGCCGGAGAGTCACCGGAGCCGCCGTTGAAGACATTGCCGCCGCCCTCAGCTTCATCTGGTCACCGGAAGTTTGCTGCCGATGTCCACGCACTAGAACGTCGCCGGAGGAGGTCGAAAATCGCCTTAAACCATCGCGCCACCTTCCCTACGATCTCTCCTTTCCCGGCGAGTGGTGGAGGCTGATGGGTGCCGGCTGGTGCGTCCGGCCACCGGGGGCCTAGCGCCGCCGCGCGTGTAGCCGTGCGATGCCGTGGCTGGCCGGCGGAGGCCCCGCCACTCTCCCTCTCTTTTCTTCTTTCTTCCGGCGTTGCCCCTGTGCTTTTTCCGTTGGTCCTCTCCTCTCTTGCTTATTTCTTTTGCTTTCTTTTCTTTTGTTTTTGGTTCTTTGGTCTCTCAATCCTTGGTTTGTTCTTGCTTTGTCTTCTTACTCTCTCTTTCGTTTTTTCTTTCTCTTTTATTTTCTTTCTATTTTTTCCTTCCTCTCATTTCTTCTTGCTTGCTCTCTCTTTTCGTTCTTCGGCTCCCCCGTGTTTTTCCTCTCTTTTTCCTTTTTATTTTCCTTTTAATTTCTTGGTTTCTTCTTCTTTCTTCAGCCGAGAACCCCCTTGCTCCTTGTTCATCCTTTTCTTTTTATACCCTCTAATTAGGGTTGATTTTTGGATGTCCTAATAGTTTTCTCCATTTTCCATTTTTTTTTCAATTTTAACTAATTTACTTAAACTAACACACTAACTAATTAAACACTCTATTAATTAAATACTCTATATTTTTATATCTATTTAATTTAATTAATCTACTTAAATTATCATATCTAACTTATTTAATTAAATCCTATATCGATTTTCTTTTTTCAATTTTAACCATCCTAAAATATTAACTAATTAATTAACCCAACCTTAACTAATTTTTTTAATTTTATTTATTTTTTTGTTATTATTTTTTTGTATATATATATATATATATTTTGGAGGAATTTATCAAGGACCTAAAATTGCCATCAAAATCTGACTCAGAACCCGGTGTCTACAGGTACCTAAATATTCCTGCAATCACAATTCAAACTCTATTAAAATGCTCCCTAAAATGCATAAAAATCTAATTTAACTACAATTGACAAAATTAACCAAAAGTAATCATGAAATAACAATAAACACAACTAAAAACCCAAAAATCATATGAAAATACTAACAAAACTAAATACTAAATTGAAGTTATCACCAGTGTCTATAGCTGGGATCATGCTTGGATAGCCATAAAATATCATTACCCTGACTAAAGCCCATGTAATGGCAATAGATACTTCTCTTAGGTGACATATACCTTAATATTGTGCTTGCTATGTGGGCCATTACTTATTAAACAAATTCAACCAAATTAAGGGGTCACTCCTCAAAGGCTTTTATGTCCTGAGAGGCCCATTTTAATTCAATTGAGCTGCTTAAATATGTAATGGCCAAAACTCACACGTATGCGCTTCACATAAAAAAAGGTTACGCTGCTGACTTTACACTGTGCACCATACATATCCATTAGGTCCCCCATTGACCAATGGGCTAATCCCACCTAGGAAAGAGACTGCACAACCTCCTGTGTGGGAGCGATAAGGTTGGAATGATCTACTTAATTACATGTGGTTGTGGATGTTGTATAAAGCACGATAATGCATTATATGTTGTTCATGCGTCATCCTAACAAGGTGAATCTTGTAGCTGTCATAGATTCGTCGAAGTGGTCTAGGGGGTCCCGGTGGTTGTTTGATCAGGAATCCATTTTTCGAATTGCCGAAAAGAGTAACATGTTGGGGTTAAGAGTCACTCTTAAACAACAGTGAAACTTTATCTTCAGAATATTCAGCAAAAACTAGTATGGCCAACCTATCAAGAGAATCTGATGCAACCCGTACCATGATTGCTGAGGACGTGGTCAGAAGGTTCAAGGAGTTTAAGGTTCGAATGATGGAAATGATGGGGAACCCAATTGCCACTTTAGCACCACCTATTACTCCTCTTGTGGAGCAAAATGAACAAAAACAAATTAGAGAGGATCCCGTAGCAATATCACGCCAACCAGTAACTGAACTAAGAGGTGTAGCTCCCTCTGAGCTGAGAAGAGTACACGACCCCGACTATGATTTTTTTGAGAAAGAACAAGAGGAACCAGTAGTGATAAGGGGAAATGTAACACCACTTACCTATACGTAGAGACCTTCACCCTACGAAGGGGCGGAAGGTCCCCGATAGATGAGGGTTGCCACACACAGACACTCAAACTAAGCAAATACATGCATGCTAATCACATCGATAACCGAATAAATTAAAATTCCATAAATTATCAAAGAATAAGCTGAAGGACGAAAGATTGACTTTCATTGATATAACATAGGTAATTTTTACATATTTCAAAAAGAAACAAAAAGATACAAAAGTGCCTTAGCACAACTGAACAATTACATATAGCTAGTATCAAAACATCTACAAAATATTCTTTACATTGCTCGAAGGTAAACAACTATTACAAATACAAAAAGGACACAGAGCTCTACACTACAACATCTCTATCTTCTAGTTGTGTTGACCCTGCTAATGCGAATTACGCAGTTCGCTATCTCGAAAAACTTCCACACCTGCACGGATAAAACACCCATGCTAAGCAAAATCGCTTAGTAGGGAAAGCAAAGATGCACAACGACCACTCACAGTGGCATCAACAAATAATCACAAGCTAATGGCATAATCATGAAATGAGTTCTCATAAATTAAGTTAATGCATGGAAGCCCAATAATCACAATATTCATATGCCCACACACTGTGTACAATTCATCACGATACACAATATTTTGAAAATTCATATACATTAATAATATTGCACTTGCTTTGCCAAAACAGTGGATAACGAGTACGTATGGATACCCGAGGGTATCAATAATACTTTCACAACACATGGATACCCGAAGGTATCAAAACAATCTTTTCTTTTTGTTCCAAAAACATTTTCGTGTGGAATCTTAAACAAGATTTAAGACAGAAGGATCACAAAGATCCAGTCGGGGGACCTGATCAGGGTCCAAATCATACACTGGCTGTAGCTACACTGACTCTATTAGGCATGCCTAACTATCCTCTGGACTGACTTTCGCAGGTCGAGCATAAACCAAATCATGTCTCAATTAACAATATATATAATTTGTCATGCATAATTCATATAAATATAGTCATATAAACAAGTTCATATAACAAACAGTAGGAACAAGACAAGAAAAGACATTTGAAGTTCATTTTCGGAAAACTGGGGATGTGAGAAAACAGGGCAAAACGGGGGTTTTTGTCGTGCTCGCGACAGTAAGGCATCGGACACGAGTTGTGCTGAGGGAAATGACTCGTGTCAGACGTCTCTCCCCCCCAGTTGTACTTCAGAGCACGACATGCTGAGGAAGTCACAACAGCACGAGTCGTGCTGCAGCAACACAAGTCATGCTGATCCTCACCTGCTGCCATCGCCCTGCTGAGATGCATAACTCGCACACAAGGAAGGGAGCACGAGTCAGACGGCCAACAATTCTTAAAGCCAACACACGAGAGCTGGAAATCCTCTTCTGTCGTACTCGCGACAGGAGCGGGATTTCCAGTCCCCAGCTAAACGGAAACCCAGAATTTCCCTCCAAACCAAAACCATTTTGACCCAAATCACTCCCATTTCCATCTTACCTCAAATTAGACCTTCCAAACACCATAACCAACATCAAGCAACATATTTCCATAATTAATTCCAAAATAAATCATCAACTCACAATCAAGATCTCAAAATCACAAAACTAGAAATTATGAAGCAAAGTTCAATCAACTTCATATTTGATTCAATAATTCAATAATTATGCTACATAACTCATCAAAACTCAAAACCCATATCATATATACCAATATAAGCCTATTTACACATTATAAATTCCAGAATTTCATGCATATCTCAAAACCCATATATGAACATCAAATCAAAGCAAATTACCAAACCTGGAATTAATGAACCTCCAATCAAGAGGCTCCACTCCCGCTCGCTACTTCCTTGCCCTTGGATTCTCTAGGAGGATTCTCTAAACCACAAAACCCAACAAGTTCAAACCCTAAATCGCAATTACAAAAACTCATCTAGAGAAAAAGAAGGGAGATTATCACTTATCACTTACCACACCGGCTTAGGCTACCCGAACTCACTTGAATTAGAAACTAAAGAGAGGAATTCAAGAAGGAACAAAGAAGTGATGAAGAGAGAAAATAAAGTAGTGTGAAAGAAGAACAACGAGGGATAAACAGGAAGAAGAAAAGAGAACAGCTGAATTCATTCTCTCTCTCTCTCCCCATACTTATCTCATCTTTTCCCTTGCCACGTGTCACACTTTTAAAGGAAAGGCACACTCAACTCTCCTCCTCTATCACTTACCCAATTCTAATCTCCTAACACACACTACTACCATCCCCATTAGACATAATAGCAAATTAATTACACAACACTAACACTTGCTCAAAATAAACCACACACACACATAAGGCTCACTCTACTAGGTTGGTTACGGGGTGTTACAACACTCCCCTCCTTAACAGAATTTCGTCCTCGAAATTGTCACCTGACCCAAATAACTGAGGATACTGAACTCTCATTGCTTCTTCCGGTTCCCAATTCGCTTCCTCAACATTGTGATGCTGCCAAAGCACTTTAACCAACAGTATCTGCTTGCTCCGAAGCTGCCTGACCTCTCTAGCCAAAATTTCTTTTGGTTCATCTTCGAATGAGAAATCTGGCTGAACTGAAATGTCTTGCACTATTAGCACATGAGACAGATCAGACCGGTAACGACGGAGCATAGACACATGAAAGACATCATGTAACTTGGCTAACTCTGTCGGTAATGCTAACCGATAAGCCACAGGACCGATCCTTTCCAAAATCTCGTAAGGTCCAACAAACCGCGAGCTTAACTTCCCTTTCTTACCAAAGCGAAGAACTTTTCGCCATGGCGAAACTTTCAAAAATACTTTGTCCCCAATCTCATACTGAACATCTCTACGCTATAAATTGGCATACGATTGTTATCTGTCTTTTGCTGCCTTCAAATTCTGTTGAACAACTCTAACTTTCTCCTCGGTGTCTCTCACTATCTCCGGACCGATCATAGCTCTTTCTGACAATTCCGTCCAGCACATCGGTGTTCTACATCTTTGCCCATACAACACTTCATAAGGTGCCATTCCGATGCTTGCCTGATGGCTATTATTATATGCAAACTCCATCAGAGGCACATACCGATCCCAACTTCCTGAAAATTCCAAAGCACAACCTCGAAACATGTCTTCAAGAATCTGGATAACTCTCTCAGACTGACCATCGGTCTGGGGATAAAACGCTTTGCTAAAGTTTAACCGAGTACCCAAAGTTGACTGAAGTTCTTTCCAAAACTTGGATGTAAATCTCGGATCCCAATCAGATACAATGGACAACTGAACCCCATGAAGCTTGACTATTTCTCTCACATATATCTCTGCCAACTTGTCCATAGATTTGTCTAACCGAACAGGTAAGAAGTGCGCTGACTTCGACAACCTGTCGACTATAACCCAAACCGAATCATGCTTGTGCTATGTCAACGGCAAGCTAGAAAAAAAATCCATCGTAATGTCATCCCATTTCCATTGAGGAATGGGTAAGGGGTTAAGCAAACCCGATGGAACTTGGTGTTCGACTTTCACTTGCTGACACACTAAACACTTTGAGACAAAATCCACTATGTCCTTCTTCATACCCGGCCACCAATAATGTTGCTTAAGATCTCGGTACATCTTATCTCCACCCGGATGCATAGTGAAGACCGATGAATGGGCCTCTTGCAAAAGCTTTCTCTTAACATCACCCACATCAAGTACACATAACCGGTTTCCATACTTGAGTACTCCTTCACTGTCCACTGAAAATTCAGTCCGCTTGCCATCTTTCACTGCTTGACAAGCACGCTGCAAAACAGGGTCATTCAACTGTGCATCCATTATCACTTGCTTCAAACTCGGTCTAGCCCTTAATTGAGCAATCAATGTGCCTTCTGAATCAAATCTCCATCTTCCTCTACTAAGAGACAAAGCCGACATTGACTTCCTACTAAGGGCATCTGCTAATACATTCACTTTACCCGGATGATAGTCAATAATGCAGTCGTAGTCCTTGAATAGATCCAACCATCTCCGTTGCCTTAAGTTCAACACTTTCTGAGTTAGCAGGTACTTCAAACTCTTGTGATAAGTGAAGATTCTACACTTTTCTTCATACAAATAATGCCGCCACACCTTAAGTGCAAACACTACTGCCGCTAACTATAAATCATACATCGGATAGTGTTGCTCATGGGGCTTCAACTGCCTGGAAGCATAGGCAACTACTTTGCCATCTTGCATCAGAACACAACCCAAGCCCACTCCTGAAGCATCATTACACATGGTGAATTCCTTACCCAACACAGGCTGCTTAAGCACAGGAGCCCTAATCAACATCTCCTTCAGCTAATCAAAACTGGTTTGACACTTTTTAGACCAAACAAACTTGACTTCTTTCCGGAGCAATCTAGTCAAAGGTGAAGCCAACACCGAAATTCCTTTAACAAAATGCCGATAGTAACCAGCCAAACCCATAAAACTTCTCACTTCATGTACGTTCTTAAGTGGTAACCAACTCACAATCGCTTCCACCATGGACGAATCTACCCGAATTCCTTTGGCTGAAACCACTTGTCCAAGGAAGGTCACTTCTTTTAACCAAATTCACACTTACTAAGTTTGGCATAAAGTAGATGATCTCTCAACACTTATAACACCAAACGGAGATGTTCTTCATGTTCTTCCTCATTCCTCGAATAAATAAGAATGTCATCGATAAACACTACCACAAACCGATCAAGATACTACCTGAAAACCCTATTCATTAAATCCATAAAGGCTGCGGGCGCGTTGGTCAAATCAAATGGCATCACTAGGAATTCATAATGACCATAGCGCGTCCGAAAAGCCGTCTTCGCTACATCTGCGTCCTTCACTCTCAACTGGCAATAACCCGATCTCAGATCTATCTTGGAGAACACTCCGGCTCCCCTCAACTGATAAAAAAGATCTTCAATCCGAGGTAACAGGTATTTATTCTTTACCATAACCTTTTTAATCTGCCTGTAATCTATACAAATCCGCAATGTTCCGTCTGTCTTTTTAACAAACAAGACCAGAGCACCCCATTGAGATACACTGGGCTGGATAAATCCTTTATCAAAAAGTTCTTGCAACTGACTCTTCAGTTCTTTCAATTCCACCAGAGCCATCCGATATGGAGCCTTAGAAATCAGAGATGCTCCCGGCACAATCTCCACTAACAACTCTACCTCCCTCTCTAGAGGTAACCCCAGTAACTCTTCCTGAAAAACATCCTCAAATTCCCTTACAATCGAAATATCTTGAATCTTTACCTGTTCTCTCTGCGAATCTAGAACTAGTGCAAAATACTCTTCACATCCTTTTCTTATAAACCTTTTTGCCTTCCTCGCTGAAATGACATTATGCAATGAACTACTTCCCTCACTTTTCACAATCACGAGTAACTGATCTTTATCTTTGAGAACAAAAACTTTCCCGTGACAATCTACTATAGCTTTATGCTTGGCTAGCCAATCCATTACCAAAGTAATATCAAACTCACAAAATGGCAACCGAATCAAATCAACTTCAAATTCCATGCCTTGAATCCTTAAAGGACAATTCCGACATACCCTGATTCACAACAACACTCTGACCCAACGGGTTAGACACACAAATCTCATAATCCAATTCTTCCTCACTCCCCAAACTATCACCTAACTTGCTAGAACACAGGTAAGAATGAGTAGAACCTGGATCTATCAAAGCATACACTTCGGAATTAAACAATAAAAACTTATCGGCAATTACTTCCGGCGCATTCTGCTCATCCCTGGCTTTCCAAGCATAGGCTCTACCAGCTGTTGGAATGGGGCGGTCCACAGACTCAGATAACTCTCTCTCCCGAGGCCGTCCACCATGACCCCGTCGTCTACCACTACCACGGCTTCCTTGAGGAGCATTAGATCCTGCTCGACTACCCTCTTGTTGACCTGGAGAATTCTCATGCAAATTCGGGCAATTAGCAAGGAAGTGGTCCGTACTACCACACCTGAAGCATCCTCCTATCAACCATCTACATTCGCCCCAATGGCGCTTACCACAATGGGAGCACTGAGGCGCACCATCACGTCTAGCTCTAGAACTTCCTCTACCCGTACCTGATCCTCTAGAAGAGTCCTGTCTCCTCCCTCTAGTAGCGGGACTAGTGCGAGACTCACTAGTAGGATTTACTTGAGATTCTCTTGATCTTTTCCCTAAAGAGGAGCTGTCTTTGGAGGTCTTCCTCCTCTGAGCTTTCTCTCTCAAAACATTCTCCGATCGCTCCGCTCTCAAGGCTACTTGAAAAAGCTGATAGTGGCTAACATTCGGGGCCCATATGAAAGAAACTAGCATTGCCTTCAAAGATTCATTCAAACCTGCCTCAAAATGCTGACATCGGAACTCATCAGTAAGAATTCCTAGCGGTGCATACTTGCTAAGTTGGTTGAACTCATTCTCATAGTCTGCCACTGACATTACCCTCTGCCTGAGACTTAAGAACTGCACCCACCTGGCATCTTTAAAAGCATTGGTTATGTACTTATTCTGAAACTCCTTCTCAAAGAACTCCCATGTCAAAGGCTGGGGAAGCTGGGGAAGACTAAGCACTAACCTCCACCATTAATATGCAGAGCCTTGTAACAACGACACTACACATTCCACTTCTCTATCTGGAGGACACCAAATCTCTATAAGCACCCTCTTCACTTTATCAATCCACATCTCAAATTTATCTGATTCATCTAAGCTGGTACCAAAGAAATCCTCCGCTCCAAACTTTCTCATATTCTCTATATGTGCTCGAGGTGCAATTACTCTCTCTAGCACCCTGGCCTTATCCTGAGATATCTTGAGCATCGCTTCAAAGGGAACCGCAGGGGCCTCAGGTTACACCCTAGGAGGTTGAGCCGAACCTAAAACTGATGGATCTTGCTCTTGGGGATTCGCGCTCTCGGCCGACCCCTCAAGCGATCCATGAGCAGACACTATAATTACAAAACATAAACCACAATCCGCATCAGGCCAACACAACTCAAAACATACCCTTTCTCTGACACTAGCCCAGAAATGCCTAAACCAGTAGCTCTGATACTACAAAATGTAACACCCCTTACCTATACGTAGAGAACTTCACCCTACGAAGGGGTGGAAGTGTAACACCCCGAAATAGCCCTAGAAGAATGATATGATTTTTGTTCAAGAAAGATTAGTGTTGTGGGTTAGAGTTCTGTCGCGAGCGCGACAAGCGTTGTGGGCGCGACAGAACCACTCCGGTGATAGGGTATTTAAATTAGCCTTTTTAATTGTGGCTTATAGAAGAGTGACACATGGCTTTGTAGGGGAGAGACAAGTGGCAATAGATTAACCCATGGTAAGAGTGATTAAGAGTTAAAGAAAGGAGATTAGGATTAATTAAAAGGGAATAAGAAGATAACTATGCATTTAAGTGGTAGATGGCATTTATTACCATAGTTAATTGTGGGATTGACTTAGACTATCTGCTTCTTTCCTCTTCTTTCACGTTGGTTTCTTTCTTTTCCTTTGCCCTGCTCTTTCTTTCGTTCCTTCTTCTTCTTCTTTACACTGTTTTGAGTGATTCATTTGGTTTGGCTTTAAGAGGGGCTAGTAGAGCTTGATTGGGTCTCCTAAGAAGGTAAATAATGCTCTTCAGTTAGTATTGGTCTTCTTCTTCTATTTTATTTCTGTTTTTGATTTAAAGTAAGAGAGAAGAGTAACTTTGCTATTTTGAATGGTTTGTGTATGGAAGCTGTGGACAAGAGGCCCAATAAAGGCAAAGAGAAGGTCGGAGCCAAGTAGAGAGCGCGGTTCAACTCCTAGAGGTAGGGATCGTGTGCGGTTTTCCTATGTTTGCATGTGTTGTGACTTTGAATGTGTTAATAGAGATTTAGTTGTATAAAGAAATGTACTTGGAGCTTAAATTAGCTCAATTGCTTTTTAAGTGTGTGTGAAATCATTTTGATGGCTTGTAGTGTTTCAATGTCTAAAGTGATTGTGTGATTTGAGTGGAAACCTAGTTATGAGTATGATTTATAGGGCAATTACATGTTAAAAGAGGAGTGGTTGCATGTGAAAATAAAAGAGTTGGTATGGGTTTTGTTTGAGTTTAACTGTGTGTGGTTTTTACCTTTGGAATTGGGGAATACGCTTCTGTTGCGAGCGCGATACAAGTAGCGATCGCGACAGAATCGCGTCTTTCATTTCCATAGGAAGCGAGTTGGAAATTTGATTTTCAGAGTTGTGAGGAGAGAGTCACGAGACGTGAGGGTAGGTCACGACTCGTGACCCTTGGGCGAGCCTTGTCGCCAGGCGTGAGATGGCATCACGTCTCGCAATGTTTCTCTGTTATTGTGAGAGTTTCATCACGAGACGTGATGAGCAGTCATGCCGCGTGACCTTCCACCGGCGAGGCGTGAGATGGCATCACGACCCGTGATGTCCTCTCTCTGTTGTGAGGATCCTGTCACGAGACGTGATGGGCAGTCACGACTCGTGACCCCTTCCTTCCTTGTGGGCGTGAAGCGAAGCAGATCGTCACGAGCCGCAATCGTGTGTGCGCCTTGTGACGGCCCTGTTTCCTAAGGCTACTGTCGCGATCGCGACAGTGAGTTATTTTCCGCCTGTTTTGTCTTGTTTTTGTCTTTTGCTCCTGTTTTGAGTTATTAAAGGTCTAAATGGGTCTTGCATGTTATCACTTAGCCTGTGTTTGGTTTAATTTATCTTTTAAATCTCTTACATAATTAGTGATAATTAAATGTACATGATTAGTAAAAGTTATACATGAATTAAATGCACTTGAATTATAGTAGATGAGTTGGTATCTGTGTATAATATATGAGTTGTTAGAGCCTGATTACCTTTATAGTGGATAGATAAGCATGCTTATAAAGGGCTAGAGTGCAGCTGCTAGAGTTGGCCTTAATTGTGCCCAGAGTTCGGAATACCTCGTGTATTCCATAGAGTTTGGGTTAATTCTCCACATGTAAGATACTGTAAACAGTATCCAGAGTTACCCGTATCCACCATGAAAGGAATTCAGGCTTATTGTTATTGCTAGTGTATAGTGAACATGAAAAGATTGAATATAGTGTTACGAATAAAAGTAAAAGTATATGAGAATAATGAAACGAAATAGTTGTGTATACAAGTATATGTTTATATGAATTGGAATAAATGATTTATATGAGTATGAAAATATATGTATGAGTTATTTGAGCAGTGCATGTGACATGTATATTTTATTGCTGACTTCGAAAGAAGTCCTTTGCATTATTTTCATCCCCACTAAGCATTATCGCTTAGCACGGATGTTTATTTCCGTGTAGGTTGACAGGTTCGGACCAGTGAAAGCGTTCATCTGCAGGTCAAGGCCACTAGGAGTTTTGTTATATCTTTTTGTATAATTAGAGGTAGAGTTGGTGATGTTTTGAGTAACATCATTATGTAATAAAGAGTATAGTTGTTACATGTAATCGTTAAAAGTATATGTATATGAATCCAAAAATGAACATGTATAAGTATAAAGTTTTTGGTAATATGTACAGTTTACATGTATAGTAAAAGTAATTTTGTTTGGGCCCAACTTATTTCTAATTTATTTTTACTGCTTCCGCTAATGCATGTACATGTATACGTAAGTGTCCGCGTAGTGCCCCGATATTCCTCACCGGGGGTATGGGGGTGTTACATTTAGTGGTATCAGATCCCTAGGTTAATTGGTTCAGGACTATAAGATGATAAAGTATAGTACTAGTGTATATGTTTGAGTTGTCTAGAATGTGGCCTAATGCAGATGCTGGTTTTGTAGGGTCTAGATGGAGTCCGACCCGAGTGAGCACGTAGGAGAGACTACAGGTAGTGTGAATCCGATTCGAGTGGATCCACATGTACAAGTACAAGATAGAGAGGAAAGAGCAAGAGTTGTTCAGGACAACCCGGAGTTGATGCAAGGGTTGGTACAAATCCTAAATAGACTGACAGCTCTTAAAGCTCCAACAGATTTGATAAGAAAGAGAGGAGCTGAAGAGTTCCATGGAACATCCCTAGATCAATCAGAGATAGCAGAATTCTGGTTAGAGAAAATAGAAAGAATTTTACAAGAGATCAGTTGCCCTCAGAACCAGAAAGTAGTTTGCGTTGTGTCATTGCTGCAGGGTGCAGCATATGACTGGTGGAAGTTGGTGTTGCATCATCCTCAGAGACCCATGGAGTTAACCCGGGATTTCTTTGTTCGAGAGTTCAAGGAGAAATTTGTGACCAAAGCGTATAAAGATGCCAAGTGGAAAGAATTTGTAACTTTTAAGCAGAGGAATATGACTGTTCCAGAATATGATAAAGAGTTTACTCGTTTGAGTAAATATGTACCGGAAGGAATGTTAACTGATGACTTCAGATGTAGGCAATTTGAAGATGGATTGAGAGAGAGCATAAGAGGACCGTTAGCTGCCATGGTTGCCTTACAACCGGTGGGTTATTATCCATTGGTGTTGGCAGCGATGAAAATGGAGGAATCGGAGTTGATAAAGCAAAAGAGAGAGCAGAAAAGAAGATTTCCAAGAGAAGATGAGGGAGTTGGTAGAGGAGCTAGAGCAGTAAAAAGAGGAAAGGATGAACAAGCATCGGTACAAGTACCAACTTCGGTTGGAAGTGTGAGACTGCCTACTAGTAGAGGGAGTATGGCCCCAGAATGTGAGCACTGTAATAGACGTCACTGGGGCGTATGTAGAAAGCTCACTGGAGCTTGTTTCAAATGCGGTAGTACAGAGCATTTCCTTGCTCAGTGCCCTAAAACAAGAGAGAATATGGCATCACAAGTAAATAAAGAGAGAGGCACTGCTTCTGGGAATGTTAGAAGTGGAAGAGGACGAAGTAGAGCTGAAAGACCGCCATCGGAGACAGTTGAGAGGCCATTCCCTACTGAGGATCAGCCACGTGTATATGCCATGACGGCTGAAGATGTGGAGGCATTGATTGGAACTTCTGGTAAGTCCTCTTATTAGTTTATACAGTATATAGTTTGAATTAGTTGTTCAGTAGCGGGGGAAATTTCGAGGACGAAATTTCTTAAGGGGGAGAGATTTGTAACACCCCGAAATAGCCCTAGAAGAATGATAGGATTTTTGTTCAAGAAAGATTAGTGTTGTGGGTTTGAGTTCTGTCGCGAGCGCGACAAGCGTTGTGGGCGCGACAGAACCACTCCGGTGATAGGGTATTTAAATTGGCCTTTTTAATTGTGGCTTATAGAAGAGTGACACATGGCTTTGTAGGGGAGAGACAAGTGGCAATAGATTAACCCATGGTAAGAGTGATTAAGAGTTAAAGAAAGGAGATTAGGATTAATTAAAAGGGAATAAGAAGATAACTATGCATTTAAGTGGTAGATGGCATTTATTACCATAGTTAATTGTGGGATTGACTTAGACTATCTGCTTCTTTCCTCTTCTTGCACGTTGGTTTCTTTCTTTTCCTTTGCCCTGCTCTTTCTTTCGTTCCTTCTTCTTCTTCTTTACACTGTTTTGAGTGATTCATTTGGTTTGGCTTTAAGAGGGGCTAGTAGAGCTTGATTAGGTCTCCTAAGAAGGTAAGTAATGCTCTTCAGTTAGTATTGGTCTTCTTCTTTTATTTTATTTCTGTTTTTGATTTAAAGTAAGAGAGAAGAGTAACTTTGGTATTTTGAATGGTTTGTGTATGGAAGCTGTGGACAAGAGGCCCAATAAATGCAAAGAGAAGGTCGGAGCCGAGTAAAGAGCGCGGTTCAACTCCTAGAGGTAGGGATCGTGTGCGGTTTTCCTATTTTTGCATGTGTTGTGACTTTGAATGTGTTAATAGAGATTTAGTTGTATAAAGAAATGTACTTGGAGCTTAAATTAGCTCAATTGCTTTTTAAGTGTGTGTGAAATCATTTTGATGGCTTGTAGTGTTTCAATGTCTAAAGTGATTGTGTGATTTGAGTGGAAACCTAGTTATGAGTATGATTTGTAGGGCAATTACATGTTAAAAGAGGAGTGGTTGCATGTGAAAATAAAAGAACTGGTATGGGTTTTGTTTGAGTTTAACTGTGTGTGGTTTTTACCTTTTGAATTGGGGAATACGCTTCTGTCGCGAGCGCGACACAAGTAGCGATCGCGACAGAATCGCGTCTTTCATTTCCGTAGGAAGCGAGTTGGAAATTTGATTTTCAGAGTTGTGAGGAGAGAGTCACGAGACGTGAGGGTAGGTCACGACTCGTAACCCTTGGGCGAGCCTTGTCGCGAGGCGTGAGATGGCATCACGTCTCGCAATGTTTCTCTGTTGCTGTGAGAGTTCCGTCACGAGACATGACGAGCAGTCACGCCGCGTGACCTTCCACCGGCGAGGCATGAGATGGCATCACGACCCGTGATGTCCTCTCTCTGTTGTGAGGATCCTATCACGAGACGTGATGGGTAGTCACGACTCGTGACCCCTTCCTTCCTGGTGGGCGTGAAGCGAAGCAGATCGTCACGAGCCGCAATCGTGTGTGCGCCTCGTGACGGCCCTGTTTCCTAAGGCTACTGTCGCGATCGCGACAGTGAGTTATTTTCCGCCTGTTTTGTCTTGTTTTTGTCTTTTGCTCCTGTTTTGAGTTATTAAAGGTCTAAATGGGTCTTGCATGTTATCATTTAGCCTGTGTTTGGTTTAATTTATCTTTTAAATCTCTTACATAATTAGTGATAATTAAATGTACATGATTAGTAAAAGTTATACATGAATTAAATGCACTTGAATTACAGTAGATGAGTTGGTATATGTGTATAATATATGATTTGTTAGAGCCTGATTACCGTTATAGTGGATAGATAAGCATGCTTATAAAGGGCTAGAGTGCAGCTGCTAGAGTTGGCCTTAATTGTGCCCAGAGTTCGCAATACCTCGTGTATTCCATAGAGTTTGGGTTAATTCTCCACATGTAAGATACTGTAAACAGTATCCAGAGTTACCCGTATCCACCATGAAAGGAATTCAGGCTTATTGTTATTGCTAGTGTATAGTGAACATGAAAAGATTATATATAGTGTTACGAATAAAAGTAAAAGTATATGAGAATAATGAAACGAAATAGTTGTGTATACAAGTATATGTTTATATGAATTGGAATACATGATTTATACGAGTATGAAAATATATGTATGAGTTATTTGAGCAGCGCATGTGACATGTATATTTTATTGCTGACTTCGAAAGAAGTCCTTTGCATTATTTTCATCCCCACTAAGCGTTATCGCTTAGCACGGATGTTTATTTCCGTGTAGGTTGACAGGTTCGGACCAGTGAAAGCGTTCATCTGCAGGTCAAGGCCACTAGGAGTTTTGTTATATCTTTTTGTATAATTAGAGGTAGAGTTGGTGATGTTTTGAGTAACATCATTATGTAATAAAGAGTATAGTTGTTACATGTAATCGTTAAAAGTATATGTATATGAATCGAAAAATGAACATGTATAAGTATAAAGTTTTTGGTAATATGTACAGTTTACATGTATAGTAAAAGTAATTTTGTTTGGGCCCAACTTATTTCTAATTTATTTTTACCGCTTCCGCTAATGCATGTACATGTATACGTAAGTGTCCGCGTAGTGCCCCGATATTCCTCACCGGGGGTATGGGGGTGTTACAGGAAGGTCCCCGATAGATGAGGGTTGCCACACACAGATGCTCAAACTAAGCAAATACATGCATGACAATCACATCGATAACCGAATAAATTAAAATTCCATAAATTATTAAAGAATAAGCTGAAGGATGAAAGATTGACTTTCATTGATATAACATAGGAAATTTTTACATATTTAAAAAAGAAACAAAAGGATACAAAAGTGCCTCAGCACAACTGAACAATTACATATAGCTAGTATCAAAACATCTACAAAATATTCTTTACATTGCTCCAAGGTAAACAACTATTACAAATACAAAAAGGACTACACTACAACATCTCTATCTTCTAGTTATGTTGACCCTACTGATGCGAATCACGCAGCTCGCTATCTCTAAAAACTTCCACACCTGCACGGATAAAACACCCGTGCTAAGCGAAATCGCTTAGTGGGAAAAGCAAAGATGCACAACGACCACTCATAGTGGAGTCAACAAATAATCACAAGCTAATGGCATAATCATGAAATGAGTTCTCATAAATTAAGTCAATGCATGAAAGCACAATAATCACAATATTCATATGCCCACACACTGTGTAAAATTCATCACGATACACAATATTTCGAAAATTCATATACATTAATAATATTGCACCTGCTTAGCCAAAACAGTGGATAATGAGTACGCATGGATACCCGAGGGTATCAATAATACTTTCACAACAAAACAATCTTTTCTTTTTATTCCAAAAACATTTTCACGTGGAATCTTAAACAAGATTCAAGACAGAAGGATCGCGAAGATCCTTTGGGGGACCTGATCAGGGTCCAAATCATACACCGGCTGCAGCTACAATGACTCTATTAGGCATGGCTAACTATCCACTAGACTGACTTTCGCAGGTCGAGTATAAACCAAATCATGTCTCAATTCACAATATATATAATTTTTCAAGCATAATTCATATAAATATTGTCATATAACAAGTTCATATAACAAATAGTAGGAACAAGACAAGAAAAGACATTTGAAGTTCATTTTTGGAAAACTGGGTACATGAGAAAATAGGGCAGAATGCGGGTTTCTGTCTTGCTCGCGATAGTAAGGCATCGGACATGAGTCATGCTGAGGGACATGACTCGTGTTGGATGTCTCTCCACCCTAGTAGTGCTTTAGAGCACGACATGCTGAGGAAGTCACAACAGCACGAGTCGTGCTAAATGAGCACAAGTCGTGCTTCAGCAACACGAGTCATGCTGATCCTCACCTGCTGCCATCGCCCTGCTGAGATGCACAACTCGCACACATGGAAGGGAGCACGAGTCGTGCTTCTCAGCATGAGTCAGACGGCCAATAATTCTTCAAGCCAAAATGCGAGAGCTGGAAATCCTCTTCTGTCGCGCTAGCGACAGGAGCGGGATTTCCAGTCCCCAGCTAATCGTGAACCTAGAATTTCCCTCCAAACCAAAACCTTTTTGACCCAAATCACTCCCAATTCCATCTTACCTCAAATCAGACCTTCCAAGCACCATAACCAACATTAAACAACATATTTCCACAATTAATTCCAAAATAAATCATCAATTCACAATCAAGATCTCAAAATCACAAAAATAGAAATTATGAAGCAAAGTTCAATCAACTTCATATTTGATTCAATAATTCAATAATTATGCTACATAACTCATCAAAACTCAAAACCCATATCATATATACCAATATAAGCCTATTTACACATCATAAATTCCAGAATTTCATGCATATCTCAAAACCCACATATGAACATCAAATCAAAGCAAATTCCCAAACCTGGAATTAATGAACCTCCAATCAAGGGGCTCCACTCCCACTCGCTACTTCCTTGCCCTTGGATTCTCTAGGAGGATTCTCTGAACCACAAAACCCAACAAGTTCAAACCCTAAATAACAATTACAAAAGCTCATCTAGAGAAAAAGAAGGGAGATTATCACTTATCACTTACCACTTACCACACCAGCTTAGGCTACCCAAACTCACTTGAATTTGCAACTAAAGAGAGGAATTCAAGAAGGAACAAAGAAGAGATGAAGAAAGAAAGTAAAGTAGTGTGAAAGAGGAACAACGAGGGACAAATGGGAAGAAGAAAAGAGAACAGTTGAATTCATTATCTCTCGCTCTCCCCATACTTATCTCATCTTTTCCCTTACCACATGTCACACTCTTAAAGGAAAGGCACACTCAACTCTCCTCCTCTATCACTTACCCAATTTTAATCTCCTAACACACACTACTCCCATACACACACTCACACTAGAACATAACCCCATTAGACATAATAGCAAATTAATTACAAAACACTAACACATGCTCAAAATAAACCACACACACATAAGGCTCACTCTACTAGGGTGGTTACGGGGCACCTAGGTTCGAGGAAATGATCTCCAGGAAAATGGAGGAAAACTTTAAAGCTATGGTTCACATGTTAGTAGTGGGGAAAGGGATGAACCCAGAGGACAAGGAATTAGATGGAAAAAATCTAATTCCACAAAATTTTAAAATGCCTGACATCCTAAAATTTGATGGTACTTCTGACCCGACAGCACATGTAAAGCAGTACTCGCTAGTGATGAAAGGTACAACTTTAACAAGAAAGTAGAAAATAGAATATTTTTGCCCGAGCTTAACGGGGATCGCAATCAATTGGTACCATGGGCTAGATAGGAGGACGAAAGAAGACTAGGACTTGTTGACGGAGGAGTTACTCAAACAATACGACTGTAGTAAGAGGATAGAGGTCATTCTGAAAGACCTAGAGCTCCTACAACAGAAGTTCGGGGAGTCATTCGGTGAATACCTCACTAGATGGAGGAACTGGGTCATGAAAATAAAGAGGAAACTTGATAACCCAGATCAGATTAGGTTGTTTATCAGGAATGATAGCCCATATATGAAGGAAGGGCTAAAGATGTAGGGATTAAAAGATTGGGAGGCCTTGAAGGATATTGCTATACACGCTGAAGGAGAATGTCTGGTGAAAAGGGTGAGTAATGAGGCTTTTGTCAGAAAGGGATATTGTAATCAAGGAGCAAGCAAATTGGCAAGCTCTAGCAGTGGCAACAGAGCAAGCAAGACAGCTGAGGTTTCAATCACAGAAGTAAGTCGGAGATACTTTTTGAACTTGGGTTGGTGTCTGTCATGGGTATTAAGAAGATTGATTAAGGAAGGAAAGCTCTAGCCATTGCTGCCCAAACTAGCCAGAACCCAAGGGAAGCCGGGGCACAAGGATGTTGAATATTGTGCATACCATCAGCATACCAGACATACAATTGATTATTGCAGCACGTTAAGGTATAAGATCCAGGATCTAATTGACACCAAATAGATCACTGATCCAGAGTATAGAGAGTAAGAAGAAGTCCGAATAAAACACCGTCTCCCCGCCTATTTTTATGATCGGATCTAGTCTGCCCGAATTGTATGTGTTAAAAGACTTATTTGTAAATGAGTATGTAGCCCTTACCCGTCATGAGCAAAGGGAAAGTGAAGAGGAATTGTTTGTGGTGGCAATTGATTGCTGGGAATCCACTAGTGAGAGTTGAGAAGAAGATGAGCCCACTGACCTATGGGGCTCAAAAGATGAAAGGAGGGAGAAGATTGGAGCCTTCACAAAGAGTGGAAGGGTCATTCTAGAGGTAGAGAAACAGTAGGATCCAGTGTGTAACACCCCCAACTCCCACACTTAGCATTTCGCAGGGTGAAGAGCTACGGTGAGCAGAAGGTGCTACCAGACAAGGACACTCATGGCAATACAGAAATCAGAACGATAAAATATCTAACATCCTAACCTCAAAACATGCACATCCTGAACCTATGTCATCCACACACCATTATTCACACTATAAGATATTACAACTTATTACAAAGGCTAATAAATTAAAAGTTAATTACAAGCCGAAATCAAAAACACTTCCTATGAAAATTCTAGCGACTCGTTAGCCAAACCTCAGCGGACCACTGTGCTACTCTAATCTCCTAACCTGCATGGACAACCAACCGTGTTAAGTGATAACGCTTAATTGGGCTAAACAAATAATGGGCAGCCACTCACAGTGGTTGCCAAGACAAACACATGCAAATCAGTATATAAAAAAAATACATAAACATAAAGGAATGCCGACTGAAGTTATTACAAACGAATATCATTATTTTGATACGAAAACTTAAGCAACTACACATACATTAGCATCTTATAAACCAGAAATAGAAATACTTATTTATTTAATCAAACAATACATTATACCAAACTTATCATACACTTTGGATCACTTAATGGCCCTATAGATAGTTATACTTCATAACTTCCACAAACACGTTTTAAGGTTCGAAATATAAAGTTCAGAATTCCCATTATTATAAATAATTTCAAAATCATATCAATTTACAATATCAACTCTTAAATCAAAACATTTCATTTTAATCAAACCGTTACTTGCACAGAACTAAACAAAACATTTTAAAACTCAAATTTGGTTCGGGCTTGGAATACTTATCCCAAGCTTCCTACATATCCCTATAGATTCACGTAGTTCTATAGAAAACCTTTATACTTAAATAATCCAACATTAACCCGAAATCCTTTCTTAAGTTCGGTTATCTATTATATTCTTACCACTTTATTTCCCTTAACTATAAATCAATATACAATCATCGTGTCCATTGAAAACCATGAAACATTACACAAGGATTCCTTACAGATATACTTACATTGGTCATCCAAGCTAAGGTTCAGGGGACAAGCAAATACATAACATACTTATTTTCTCAATTCAAACATGTAAACGAATATATATATATATATATATATATATATATATATATATATATATATACACACAAAATTTATTCATTGACTATTCAATTATAGAAAACATGCATATCAATTAATTCAATTATTCATTAACAAGACTTCATTCAGACAATCATACTCTTAACCTTTAACCAGATTTATAACATGCATTATACAATACCCGACTGGAACACCATGGCAGAACAACAGTCGGCAACACACTAACCGGAATGCCACGACCGGACAACAGTCAGCAATATTCCGACGGAGCGCCACAAAAGAACATACACACGCTCGATACATTACAAACATGCGCAATAAGCAGGAGCATTCATGGACAAAGAACATAACTCAATAACCACATCAAATTTCCTAGACAGTTAATATTCACTTATACACCTTCGTTAGAGTAACCATTTATTTCTTTATCTTTGTCCATTTCACAGATATCGGTTGATTATACAAAATACATAAGTATCCGGAGATATCGCACATTTCTACATAGGTACCCAAAAAGGGTCCAGAACAGAGGAGTGCGTAGAGCACAAGTCAAATGGCATTTATCACAAATGCATCAATTGTTTATTCACATAACTTTTGCACATTATTACAGAATTTATCTATTCATTCACATACTTTTATTTTTAATTAATTGCCTGCTAAGTCATAGGGGTGGATAAGTGAGTGAACACATGGCGGTACCATATGGGTATGAATCGAAGGCATGGCGGTACCTTACGGTTACGAATTGAAAAGCAATATCACATTTTCCTTTTAAAACATTTTCTGAGGGGATCTTAAACAAGATCCATACACGTTGAGGTTCACGAGGAACCAAATGGGGACCTAATCAAGGTCTAAACATAACAGAGGCTGCAGCTAACAGAACTCTATAGGCATGCCTATCTATCCACGACTCGACCAACGCAGGCTAAATTCCCATATTATTATATTCTTCACATTTTATTGCATATATATATATATATATCTATGCCTATCATATGTACCCAATTCATTTATCACGCATTCACTTATTTACATATCACATGTACCAATGATGTTTATCATATGTATCATACTGAACATAGCTATATTATTAACATCATACACTCATAAAGACTTAACAACTAAATTACAATACTTTATGCACAAACAGCCATTAAATAATAATGGTAGACAAAAGTCTCATAATTCAATTGCACTCTGGGGTTACAGAACGACCATCAGAACTTCGACAGGAGCCACTCCATATTCCTTGGTCTACAGGACGGAGGCATTATTGCCGATGGAGGTCGAACTCAAGTCACTGAGGGGATAATGGAAGTAGAGATTCTGGAAGCTGAATGGGCACAGCAGCGGCTGTAACACTTGAACATGTTGGATGAGAACAGGCTGAAAGCCTACTATCACAACCAGATCTACCAAAAGAGGCTCACCAGGTCCTTTGGAAAGAAAGTCAAGAAGCACCCATTGAAAGAGGGAGACTTGCTATTCAAACAGATGAGACCAGGTGCGCCGGACATAAGGGGAAAGTTCAGACCAACGTGGGAAGGACCATTTGTCCTTAAGAAGCTGTTGTCAAAAGGAGCTATGATTCGATCAGATAGCAATGGAAATGAATTCAAAGAACCGATCAATATTGATAGACTTAAAAGGTTCCATGGTTAAAGACAATAAAATCAAAAGAAGAGAATAAAAGCCCCGCGGGTCAAAAACCGAAAAAAGGTGGCCTTGCTAAAATTGGGCGCCTCGTCAGGGTGAAAACCGAAAAAAGGCATCCTGGGCAAAAATTAGAGGCATGAGAGAAAATATCCAATCAAGAAAACCCAAGAGGGCTGATTGGTAACAGGAGTTGATGCTATCAAGATTTGGCTCTATGAATGAATGTAGTTTGGCATTTTTGAATTAGTTTTAAATGGTGATCATGTATATTGAAATCGTACTGAAATGGGCACAATGTTGTGAAATGAAATAAAACTAAATTCATTCATTGATATTATTTCCTAGTTCTATTCTAAAAAGGAACATATTGCTTAAAATCCATACAAATCTGAACTAGACCTTACTATTTCTCTCACCGGCCGGGTGCCTTAGTGGACAAGACCTGTTATCAACTGCGGGGCTAGGTGTCCGTCCTCTGTATTCGTTGGTAGAAGTTACAGAATGATTCCCAGAAAAGAGTATAGTAGTTTTCTTTGGTGGTTCAGTCCAAAGATCATGACACTGAGAAGTAAAGGCTGAAGACAAGACCCCGCCTCGAAAGGATAGGGAATGTCTCACTACATCGTTAATCCCTCTGAATTATCAAGCACAATGGGCGGGGATGTAAAAGGCAGCCCCATAAAGCCTTAAGGAACCCGATCCTCATTTGCTACCTCACCCAATCTAGCAACACATTCATCAAGGGAGGCCATGGAATGCAACTGATGTCGTACCTAAAAGGAAAGAGAGTCTAAAAAAAAAAGGCCGTTAGAGATGAAAACCGTGACTGGCTGTCTAAGCAAAAGTTAGGCCAAAGGCAGGGAGAAAACCTGGGAACAAGCAGTCTGTCCTTCAAAAAAATAAAATGAATAAAAGCCGCTGGAGTTGGTTGGGTCCATTCCAGGTAAAAATTAGGCATAGGGTTATGTGAAAATCCCTAAAGGGACGCATCTCCCACTAAGAAAAGCTAGTGTGAAAATCCACAAGGGACGCACTACCTTTAAAACAATGACTTTTGATGCCTGGAGCGATAAGGCGGCATCACTCCGAATGACTTTCCTTTAGGCAGAGCTTGATTCAGAGTCAAGGGGGCAAAATGCTTGTTGACTGGGGGGCAAAGATGTGCACGAGTTAGTTCTCTTTGAAAAGATTCTGGGTCAGAGTCCTTAAAGCCAAGACAACGCTTTTCTAGATCCTCGCGGGCATCAAACAATGTGAGCAGCCGAGCAGCACCCTCAATGAATCCCTTAACCACCTGGGATGTGGTCTATTCATTTTTGCATATCACATGCATGTCACGTGCATTTAGTCTTTTACACGCATAGATATGCACACACAATTCTTGTATATTAATCCTTTGCACGTGTTTCTTATATATAGTTTTGCATATATTTCACACACATTATTCCATACGCACACACAATCTTTTATATATATTGTTGTGTACATGACTT
Source organism: Excoecaria cochinchinensis (assembly GCA_947683425.1). Taxonomy (NCBI): domain Eukaryota; kingdom Viridiplantae; phylum Streptophyta; class Magnoliopsida; order Malpighiales; family Euphorbiaceae; genus Excoecaria; species Excoecaria cochinchinensis. The sequence continues at coordinate 8,227,105 of CANTUQ010000021.1, read as the reverse complement.
AGAGGGAAGGGTCCGAATAGACCTCATGAGCAAGGATGATCCAAGGGATAGGTTCAGCTCAACATTATCGGCTACTGTATCCAGCATAAAATCAGGTGCATATGTGAGGGGGTGGAATGCCCAGAAGGACAAGCCTATCCGGACACACAATGCTCAGGGCAATCCGGAATCACACAAATCTATAAAAAATAAGATCCTTGAGAAGCCGAACTATCCACACATAGTAGGAGACAAATCAGACACAAAAGTGAGCCAAGGTACAGTTTTGAATCTACATCGATGCTCATCCATGCCGAACAATCGGATCAAGATAAAGTCCTCACGAGAATGGAATCTCAATGACCCGCTCCTAAGAAGACATTTAAGAGAGCAAGCCGACTCATACACACCATGTCAGGAGTAGCAAGGTAAGTTTTTCTATCATAAGATATATGCTTGCACTCATTTGTACAATAATCAAGATGAAGTCCTCACGAGAGAAGAATCTCAAGGACCTGCTCCTAAGAGGGAAAAGAATAAGCCTTTCTCATGCACACCATGCCGAGAGCAAACAGGTAAGTTTCTCTGTCATAAGATGTATGCTCACACACCTCACACAATCCGGATTCAAATGTATGTATCTTGCACACACATGATTCCACACACGTGCATAGTGTTTTATATATGTACATGGCTCAGATGAGGGGTCCGAATAGACCTCATGTTTAAAGATGATTCAAGAGATGAGTTCAGCCTAACATTGTCATACTCATGCATGCCGGGCCGGAAGCCACCAGGTAAGTTTCCCTATCATAAGATATACGCTCACATGCATCACATAGTAAGTGTATCAAAGACAAATTCAAATGTACAAATTCTCAAACAAATGCGGATGTACAAAGAATACAAACTCTCAAATCAAAACAACAAAAACAACTTCTCAAACCCAAAACAACAGAGGCAAATTCTCAAACAAAACAAGACAAAACAAAAAGAAGAATACATTTTCAAGGCCTTGGAAATCCAATATACTGTAAATACATTCAAAATGTAAAGGTCAAAAACAAAACAAGAAAAAAACAGAAACAAAAACGAAAACAAAAGAGAAAAATCATCCGCCTGCAGGCAAGCAACAAAACCTCCAATCTAATTTTTTCTTTGAGAAAGCTCAAATCTTTTTTTCGCCCCAGAGGCTCAACATCAAATTCTCTCACCCTCTTGAGAAGTATGCAGGTATTTTCAACAAGGAGGCTGCATTGGAGATGATAGAGGAATCGATATCTGGCATGTCACAGTCAGTGCAATCAAGAAAATGGGGAACAACCAACCGTCCTTCGGGGGCACACTCTAACATCGGCCCCAACAGGTATGTACTGCCACAGATATGCACCTTTTATATACCCTACACATTTGCTTTTCCCTTTTTGTAATAAAAAGAAGAGGTTTAGGATAACTGCCAGTAAAGAAAGCGACGAACGAGTCACGATGTCAACCCAAGGATGGTCAACGATCAGGCACTGGGTTAACCAGATGGTGGTCGGCAAATACATCATTAAGATAATGGTTAATAGGTAGACACCTAGTAGACTGGACGGGGGTCGAAAAGTTAAAAAGCAGACATTGCACTAGCCGGATGGGGGTTAGCAGATCAGACATTGGACTGGCCGAATGTAGGTTAGCAGATCAGACATTGAAATTGCCGGATGGAGGTTTGCAGATCAGATATTGTACTGACCGGATGGTGGTTAGCAGAGCAGATATTACACTGACCGAATAATGGTTAGCAGATAGGATGTTACAGGGATTGGTTGGAGGTTACCAAGGTTGTGCTGTGCAAGCCCAGAAGCGGCTACCAAGACAGAAGGTTCAATCACATGCGATAGAACATATCGCAACGGGATTGTAGTCAGAGAGTACAGCATCTCACAGACACCGTGCAGGCTAGGATGAGGCTAGCGGATCACCAGCGATATAACAGATCACAAATAGAGGTTGTAGTCATAGAGTACTGCATCTCACAGACACCGTGCAGGCCAGGATGAGGCTAGCGGATCACCAGCGATAGAGCAGATCGCAACAGGGGATGCAGATAGACAACACTTCACCTCACACCGTGTAGGCCAAGATAAGGCTAGCGGGATAAACCAGCCACCGTGCAGACCGAGATGAGGTTAGCAGGGGATAGCGATAGATCAGATCGCAACAGAGGATGTAGTTAGACAACATTTCACCTCACACCGCGCAGGCCGAGATGAGGCTAGCGGGACAGACCAGCCGCCGTGCAAACCGAGATGAGGTTTGCGGCGGACAGTAATAGAATAGATCGCAACAGAGGATGCTATTAGAAAACACTTCACCTCACACCGTGCAGGCCGAGATGAGGCTAGCGGGACAGACCAGTCGCCGTGCAGACCGAGATGAGGTTAGCAGGGGACAGCGATAGAACAGATCGCAACAGAGGATGCAGTTAGACAACACTTCACCTCACACCGCGCAGGCCGAGATGAGGCTAGCGGGATAGACCAGCCGCCGTTCAGACCGAGATGAGGTTAGCGAGGGACAGCGATAGAACAGATCGCAACAGAGAATGCAGTTAGACAACATTTCACCTCACACCGCACAAGTCGAGATGAGGCTAGCGGGACAGACCAGCCGCCGTGCAGACCGAGATGAGGTTAGCGGGGGACAGCAATAGAACATATTGCAACAAAGGATGCAGTTAGACAACACTTCACCTCACACCACACAGGCCGAGATGAGGCTAGCGGGACAGCCCAGTCGACATGCAGACCAACGGACGGCGGCTCCGGCGAGGTAAGTTCCTATTCCCCTTATATTTTATTTAACTATTAATATTATTAATATTATTATTATATACTTATTTATTATTATTATTATTATTATTATTATTTAATATTATGCATATCATTTATTATTATTATTATTATTATTATTAGTATTTATTATTATTATTATATTATTATTGTTTGTTATTATTTTTATTTACCTACTATTAGTATTATTGAGTTATATTAATTTTATTGTTATTATTATATTATTTATTTTTCTGTTTTTATATTATTATTTATTAATCTTATTATTATTATTATTATTATTATTATTATTATTATTATTATTATTATTATTATTTGATTTATTTTTTGTATTGGTATTGTTATGTTATTATTGTTATTGATATTATTTAATTTAGGTTTAGTTTACATTTATTTGTTATTGTCATGAGTGTTTATTTTATATAATGGTTTAATTTGCATTAGTTATTATTATTATAATGATTGTTATTGTTATTTGATTTATTATTATTATTATTATTGCATGTATTTAGTTAATATTATTTATTATTATTGATTGTAATTATTATGGTGGTATTGTTTTTTTATTATAATAATTATTGTTGCATGTTATTATTGTTATTTATGTGTTATTATTAATATTATTTATTTTATATTATGATTTTTATTGATATTAGTATATTATTGTTATTATTATTATTATGGTTATTATATTTATTGTCATGATTATTCATTGTTATTATTAATATTAATATCTTATCATTCCATTTGTTTATTATCATTTTATGTGTATTTATTTTGCATCATTATTATTATTTTTTTCCTCATGTTATATTGTCACTATTATTGTTATTATCATTATAATTATTTTCGTTATTATCATCAGTATCATTATTCATTTGTTTTCCGTCTATTTATCTATTATCATTATTATTTACAGTATTATCATTAACATCATTATTTTTATTTTCATTGGTCAGTTTAATTGTCATTTGTACTTTTACATTCAATTTATTTTATTCTATTATTTATTTGTTTATTTATTTATTCAACTATTTATTTATTCATTCATTACTCACCGATACTAATTTTCTGTTTTGACTGCAACCACGAGTGGCACGTGACTCGCCCACGGAGTTAGGCGAAGCATGGTCGGGATAAGTAGATTAGGATTTATTTATTATTATGAAATATGTAATTATTATTTTGTTTTATTTTATTCGCTTGTGGTCTGTAATAACAAATGATTTTTCGACCGCATTAAAAAGAATCACCACACAAATGTTTTCTACAAAATGAAATTTGTCAATAAAACTGGACCAATGTCCACGTTTTCATTCCAAAACCAAAAGATTTAAATTGATTCAAGAATTTTATACTTTTTATAAAACAAGTAGTTGGGAACCAATGTTTCCACCTAAATACCCGGTTTATGTATGTATACTTATTATTATATCTTCCTTTTATGATTTTATATTTATTCTGGATAACTGTAAATATATTTTATTTATCGCTTTATTTGTTATTTTATTATTTTTTACTTGTTTGAATGTGCTTTAATTTATGGCATAACTCGTGTGAGAAGAGAGATAAAATAATTGATCCCAAAAACCCTTTTACATAATATTAACCAAAGGTATGAATAAGAGTGAGGTCCCGAACCCTCTCTGGTTTTGGGCCTCATAAGGTTAGATTTATTTCCCGATGTTCTATCGGGTGGCGACTCCGTGATCCTGCCTTATGATAACCCAATAGACGCTCTCGTAAGTTGATTGCCAACAATGGGTTTGGATATATTTTTGTCCATTGCGAAGCGATCAGCTTTCACGAGTTTTAATGAACCTCCATCCGGTCTCGGGTCCTAAAAGCGGATTTTCGAGGGCCATCCGGATCGCGAGTGGGGTTCGGGCGCGTCACACCAGGCTACGTCATGCTTTGAAGTGTAAAAGAGTCGTACAAGTATATGTTACATGAATATGAACACATGACTAATGTGTATTTGAATAAATGATTTGTACAAGTGTGAAAGTTTATGCATGAGCTATTTAATTTTGTTATATGAGATGTGTGAGTTATTTGTGACTTCGTAAAGAAGTCCTTGGCATTATTTTCATCCCCACTAAGCGTTATCGCTTAGCACGGATGTTTATTTCCGTGTAGGTACAGGTTCAGAACTGTGAGAGCGTGCATCTGCAGGTCAAGGCCACTAGGAGTTTTATTTGATCTCCTTTTTGTAGAAGTTAGAGGTAGAGTTTTTACATTTTGAGTAACATCATTATGTAATATAAGTAGAAAAAGGCACAAGTAAAGGTACATGTAAATGTATATGTAAAGCTAAATGGAAACAGATGTAATATGAACATGTAAATGTATATGTAGTTAATATGAAATGCAAGTGGGCCCTAGTGTAGTATTTAATTACTTTTAAATGGATGTTTTTATGCTATCGCTTACGCTAATGCATGTACATGTATACGTAAGTGTCCGCGTAGCGCCCTGATATTCCTTACTGGGGGTATGGGGGCGTTACACATATCATCATGCATTTCATGCCAATTATCTATAAATCAATCATTAAGATCATACGCTTCACATGCATGCATATATAGCCTAAAAGTATACTTACTTAGCCATCATACTATTACATGCCTTTACATACTTATATACATATTAACTATAAAAAACTTATACACTATTATACAAAATTCCCATAACATCATTCCCCAAAACCTACACCAGTAGCACTCCTATATTGACCGTTACTATGCGGGAATGTCCTTCGGTCCTTTCTCGTCCGTACCTACACGGATTAGAGTAACCCGTGCTAAGCGATAACGCTTAGTGGGGAACACATATATAACAAGTAACATAATATACAAATAGTAATATCACCTAGTACATACACAAGAACTTGCTTAGCTTATTATAGTAACCTCAGGTATCATAATAAACATAGCATAGACCTCTAACGTACTTACACATAAATATTATTCAGCACATTCACATAATTCTAGATTATAGCATATATAATGATTGCTTAATTGCCATTTCCATTTATTAAATTGCCTGCAATTCAAAGATGCGGATAACGGGTTTTGCATTTGTACCACCGAGGTACTAAAATTGCATTGAAATCTCATTTACGCATTGGTACCCTCAGGTACATAATATCATCCCACATGTAATAGAATCCAGTAAGGATTATACGCATTGTTTTCGCATTATGATTCCCAAGGAATCAGACACATTGAACGCATTGGGCTGCAGCACTTTGACCCTATAGGCATGCCTACCTATCCACTACTTGACTCGCAGGCTTAAGTTATTTTATCATGTTATCCATTTCACATTGATCAATCTTCCTAACACATATATCATTCATGATCACATTCTCTTTTACACATGTACTTTAGCATATCAAATTTTCCACATCACTGGCATACTAATTATGCTTCCCAAGTTCACTCACTCATGGCCATTAAGTACCTACTTGATTAAGCTCAAAAATCATCATGTTCATGTGCGATTATACATCATTTAATACACACATAATGCTTACACATAATGTCATTCATTTGAGCTTAAAGCCTTACCATTTGTAAGTCCAAACACATTAGGGTTATATTGCTAAAATAGGGTAGGTCACAGTCAAAACCAATTTGGTTGCCACCATGACATATTGAAGTCCAAAACAGAATGTAAATTGAGGATAGGTCACGGTCACAACCAATTTGGTTGTCACCGTGACATATTCTAACTCTCGGCATAATGCAACTTTAGGGTATGTCACGGTCACAACCATTTCGGTTGTCACCGTGTCATATACTCAACTTGCAAAATAGAATGTTCAATTGGGTACCTCATGGTCACAACCATTTTGGTTGTTACCGTGACATACCCAAATTCACTAGGCAGAATTGAACACAAGCATACCTTACGATCACAACCATTTTGGTTGTCACCGTGACCTATGCAAGTCACTCTAATACACCATTAAATTCTCATTTTACTTCGAGGACTTCAGACCCATCTTTCCCTTTTAGCAACTAACCAATTCAACAACACACACAATTTAGCACATACCTGACTCCCTTCTTGCCATTTGCATTCATTTATAGCACAAATCACAATCATTCTCAAACATGCACAATTTTACACTTTCTCTAGCAACTTTAACACATGGCATTTCACATTGTTCATCTCTTAGCCTAACTTTTACATAATTCATTCTCAATGACCTCAATCCCAAATACACACATGGTTCATATTGATTTCCATACAACAAACACAAATCACACAAATTACATTACTAGGGTTTGTTCCCAAACCTCGTTGCCTTAGCTCCTAGTTTCGCTGAATGCTCGGCTCCCCTATTACAGCTTTTCCTTTATCTCTCTTCAATTCCTCAGCTACCAAAATAATCCAATTTACAGGTTTAAGCTCAATCCAACAATACCCCATCCAAACCAATTTGAAACCAAGAAGGAATGAGTAGAAGATGAGAGTATCAATTACATAATCACTTACCTTTAGTTCTTAACTTTTGATCCTTGATCCCCTTATGCAATTTACACTCAATTTACTTAGAGTCACTCAAAGTAACTCTCACGGTAGAAGGAAGAAGAAAACACAGAAAAGTAGCTGACCCAACTCAATGTTCATCCCTCAATTCACTAGACATATGCATGCCGAGATGGAGGTGGCAAACCCTCACAATGCCACATGAAATCCACCATAAAAATCTGCCTCTCACTTCTAATTAACCATTTATTAACATTATTTTATTCTTTAATTAATCCTTGCTTTACTTAATTAATCAGCCACTAACTCCTCATTAACTTAATTTCGCATAATTACCAATTAGCCACTTAACTATTCTTCTTCTTTTCAATTAAGTCCAAACTACACACACATATCCCAAATTAGGTCAATACTACTAGGGCACATTTCTGGCCATTACATTCGGCACGCATTACAGTGGCAACTCCACTGGGGACAATACACGAGACTTCACTTCGAAAGTGCCTTAGTTTAAATTTACAATTGAGTTTTAATTTAAATATTTCATCCTTTTTCGAAACTGAATTGCATCTCATTAGAGCTTTAGATCTATACTAGTTTGGTCCCTCTTTTAACCCCGGTGCATTCCCTAAGCAAAACCCTACGTTCACTCAATATAGGGAAGCGTTAAGGATAATCACCAGCCCAAGCCTTATACTATCATGGTATATCAAATGGAGACCCGACCGGTCGTTACGCTCATAATGAGCTGGGCCCGTTGGCAGAGACCATGCTTGGGTAGACCTTAAGTATCATCACCTTAACTAAAGCTCATGTAATGGAAATAGATACTGCCCCTACACTATAAGAAAATTGACTTGTAATGACCAAAATTTAACGAAGGGATAAAAATCCGGTCGTTATAATGTACAAATAACAAAGGGAAATTAATCCGGTAGTTAGTTCTTAAATTTTATTATTATATAACGAGGGGATTAAATCCGGTCGTTAAAACAATAAAAATTCGATCATTAAAATATATAAATAACGAAGGGAAATTAATCTGGCCTTTAATTCTTAAATTTTATTATTATATAGCAAATGGGTTAAATTCGGTCGTTAAAACAATAAAAATCCGGTCGTTAATGGTGTGAATTAGTGGGAATTACGAGAAGTAAAAAAGAAAAGAGAGGGAAAGTCACAGAAGGGAGGCAAAACGGGAAAGAGACCAAGGAAGAGAAAGAGAGAGAGAAAGGGAGAGAGAGAGACGGCAGAGCATGGCGGAAGGGGCGTGGAGGCTGGCGATGGTCGACGGCGAGCAACCGGCTCCTCGCAACGCTGATCTCGGCGTCTATTCCCCGTCGCGACTTCACCATTCTAGGAGAGCGGGAGGAAAATGGCGAGCTTCTTCGGCATTTTTCGGCCAGCTCCGGCGACGAACGATGATACAAATTGCACGATGGGACTCCTGGAGGGCAGGCGAATCTTTCGGTACTCATGGGTGGCCCTCAATCCCCGGCAACGAGCAGATCGGTAAGTAATTATGTTTTATTTGGTTCTCATTTCTTCAAAAGCTAACCCTGCTAAATTTTTTGGGTTGATATTCTAATTTTTTCATTTCAAAATCGTTTCTGCTACTTGTTGGGTTTGTATAATCGTCTATGTCCATTGAATTTTCTCTTTGATTCTTGGGTTTCGTCTATAAGTAGCGAAGAAGAGATTCTTAGCTTCGCTTTTGGAGGTTCCACCGATTGATGTTCATTTGGTAATGATTGCATTTTCATGATGAAATTAACCTTATTTTTCCCCTCTTGTGCTGGATAATGGCTGGTGTTGTTTGGCCGTGTTCAAATGCATAGATTCGTTTATGCTCCATAAGAGTGAAATAATGATTTTTGCATTTCTTTTTTCTGTTGGTTATATTATCTGATCTGCTAACTTGTGACAATTGTTGGGTTTTTTTTGACACAGAAATACTCAGGAAGTGATCTTCATAGGGTCACTACCAAAGTTGTAGATATGCCTCACCACTATACGTGATTATAGTTTTGATTCTCTAGTTGCTCCAGTCTGTTAGACATTTTGATATATTTCTAATGCAATAAAGTTTATCATTTTGCTGTCTTTCTTCCTTATTATATTTCATATAGACTGTCTAATTTTTGTTGCCCTGATCTGATTGTGCTTTACTGTAGATTTAAGCATTAGTTAATTTGAGCTTAGATTGACATCAACTTTTCAAATGATAATGGAGGTGCTGCCTCTGAAATGGAATGGATATAACTTCATTGTAGCTATTCCATATTTATGGATTTCAAACAGATATTTACACATTCAAAGTTTTGCTTTTTAGTCGTAAAAGAGCATTCAACATATTCTAGCAATTGTTATCTCAGCATCTCATTGTGCTTTGCATGAACAGATGTTGATTAACTAGTTAGCTCCTGGTTTTCAGCTGAAAGATTACCTTGAAAAAAATATACTATGCACAAATTACCAGCTATAGCTTCAAGATAAGTTGTTCAATTTTTCTGATTTCCTGCTTCCTAAAATGTCAATATAGTAATATATAATTTAATATATTCCTTATCATTAAGAAAGATGACAAGATAAAGAGTCAAAATTCATAGCTATATTAATTAATATTTATTATTATATGTGTTAGTATCTAAATGACATTAGCTTTTTACATAGAAATTCATTATTGACTTGTGAAGCACTTGCATTTGACAATAATTATTTTCTTAATACTGATTAGTATTTGTTGACTTCTAATCACACACTATTTTCTTAAGATTTAATAGTATTTATGTGATATTTCGAATTCGACTTTTATAAAAAAATAAAATTAATGTTAGAATAGCATTTTTGAATTAAATGAGTTGAAATTTATTAACTTCCAAGTATCAATAGAGAGATAAAATGCTGTGTTATTGTGGCAACTGACTTTTTTTGCTGGAATGTTGTTCTTAATTTTCTTCTTCTTTTCAGTTCTGCCATTAGAAGTTTGTCAAGGATTAAAAGTTTGTTTTTAATGGCAATGACCCTAGTTTTTTTCTCGGGCTGATTTTTTTTTTATTTGTGCTGCTATCTCATTAGCTGTTTGGTGGCTGTGATTGGACCTATTTTTGCTTTTGTGAATTTATGAATTATGTGTTTCTGAAAAGAAAAATGAATTTGTATTTGTCTTGTGGCTTATATATGCAGATTCTGTGAGTTCAAGTTCAAATCAATAGAAACCATGGTGGCTTGATAGGAAAATAAAACTGAAGCTTTGCTATATATATAAGGCTAAGGGAATGCTTGAAGACTTTGTCAATACAATATTTCCTTTGGTTCGTGAATCACTTTATGTCAAAACCCTTCGATAGAAGGTAATTGCACCTTTATATACAAGCTTATACATCTAGCTCTCATTCTTGGTATTCCTCTTTTCATAAGGATATCTCATATATATAATTCAGCTTGATGTCTTAGTAAAAAGTGTTATCTTGATTGGACAATTGATTAAATATTTAACCTGTAGGTATTTCACCTATCCTGATGTTGTTTCATCCTTTAGCGTTTAATTGTGCACATTTGAATTGATGATTGGAGATCACTTCTCTTGCATTTGTTCTCCCATGTTCAGCAATTGATTAAGAATCTGACTAGTTAAGGCTCTGTATGTCTCTGGTTCTTAGAATTTTTTTTTTAAATTTTATTTATTTATTTTTGTGTGATATATGATTTGCACCTTACAAAAGTTTACTTGTTCCACATGTGTAATTTATGATACGAGGGCATCATCATTATTATTTTTTCACTAATCCCTTACCATTTTCTTTCATATAAAAGGTAAAGAGAAGACTGACCATAAGTGTTCTTCGTAAACGAACAAAAATTCTGGATGTTGGGGAAGCTGTTGATGTATTTGGTCCTGCAAGGCATATGCACTGCATCTTATATTACAGATTATGGTGGTGAGCATTACAAGATTAACTCTTTTAGCCATTAATGATTCTGTTGCCCGTATCATTTTGCTTCTAATATGTGGATGTGGTATCAATCTATTTACATACTTCAAAATTTATGCATTATCAAGCAAAATATGATATCTATGAGGCACTCTATGTTTTAACTCTTATTCAGTGTTGAGCTAATTTTGATATCTTATAAAGCACTATATGCCACATTTTTTTTGTGTACATGCTCAATCACCCACATTTAATTGAACTTTTTTTTTCATGGAGTGTAAGCTTTCATGTCAAAATTGCAGGTAATTTGAAGCTAATTGCAGAATATTTTTAGAGTAATGAAACCTTTGGTGGTCCATCTAGAGATTGGATTGGTATATATGAAGAATGTGCCAAGTAAGTCACAAGCGGCTGTTTTTTGTTATATTAGATTTTGGGGATCATAATTATGGAACATTTACCATAAAGCAACTGGTGGCAGCCACCTATGCCCCCTTGCAGTTGTGCCTGATTGTAAGCACCGTGTCCCGGAGCAGTCCGGATCAGAGGTTACCCAATGATGAAATCAGTGTCCGAGCCTGTATAAGGGGCTGGATTTGGAGGTTTTAGTCCCACGTTCCACGAGAAATGAGGTTTTTTTTATCATTCCCGGGCAGAGGGGGATAAAATAGAGGTTTTTTCGAGTTAAAAGGATTTTTGCCCTCCACAGACGGCCAGCCCGTCTGTGAAGTCAGCTCGTCGCTTCGAGTCACCGACGGCTTTGTGGTATTTTCCGACGCCCGTCGGAAAGTCACCGCCCCTGTCAGAATGCCGCCTGGTTTCCCGGAACACGCAACTGCTCCGACGCCCGTCGGTGGATATGGCAGGGCCGTCGGACGAATCCTTGTGTCAGAAGGATTATTCTGACGCCCGCCCCTATACACCGACGCCCGTCGATCGTCTCTGGCTATATAAGTTCCGGATTTTCACTTGAAAAGGGTTGGAAAAATTTTCAAAGGAGGAAACTCTGCCCAATTTCAAGCAAATTTTCTCTCTCTTCCAACAAAACACATTTACAAAAGAAATCTATCTGATCAAGGGTCAAATCAATCAAAAGGAACTAAAACTAATTAGTTTTCCTTAGATTTTGACTCCAAAATCGATCTTTTGAAGGGTTGAAGAAGAAATAGTTCATTCTCTCTCTTTAATCCTTCATCTTTGGCTTCTCGGGGAACGCGCGAGGCTCTAATCACCACGAAAATCTCGCCCAAAGCGATTATCTGAGGGTAAATATTCCGGATTCTTCCTCCATTTTATTTTATATTTATTTCATTTTGTGGAGTTTTTTTTTGATATCTATCATTATTTTTCTTTTATCTTGACTCTCTTATCTCCTTTTTGGATAAAATCCACTTTTTTGACTTTGAAAAGGTCCTTTTTTTTCTCTCTCTCCGTTTTATTTTTTGGAAACAGTGGTGACCGACGGGTCATCTTTATCACCGACGCCCGTCGGTCACCCACCTACAGACGCCCCTCCTTGAGTGACAGACGGACATGTCGGTTACCTTAACCGACGCCCGTCGGTCAACTAAGGAAGGCCGTCGGTGGGTTCTGTCTCCATCCTTTTAAGTCGTTTTTCATCTCTTTCAAGTCTCCTTGACTTCTTATATGTTAATTTTATGTATATTAACATCTCTTAACTTTCTATGAGTGTATATTATTTCTCTTGGACTATCCCGAGTTAGAGCGGCTGCATACCATATTTGGAGGACTTCATCCGGTTTAGTTTCCTAATCTTCCTAAGTATTTCCTTCATTTGTTTATTTATTGATCATTTTATATGTATGGATGTACTCCTTTCATATCCCGTTGATGTATAAAAATGACTCAACGTTTTATACTTAAATAAAATGAGGTTTTATGTAAAATGCAAAAAGGGTCCAAAACCCCATTATTATCCAATAAAGATCATCACAAACAAAAATCTCCAATTTTAATAATGATGTATGCGAGGACCAAAGTCCTCAAAATAAGCAATGCCCCGATTTATGCATGATCTGCACATTTACGAAAGGGAGTTGTATTCCGCTCCTTATATTATTATAATCTATTGCTTTCATTATCTATTTGATCATTTATCGCTTTCAAGATGTGAATAAATGCGCCTTTTAATCAAACTGCATAGTGTGGAGAGAGAGCAAATTAATGATATTAAAATTTGATCATAAAATAATTGAGGTAGAAATAGATGAGAAACCCCGGACCCAGCTTTGGTCTTTGGGCTCGAGAGGTTAGAGGTTATCCTCCAAAATACTTCTTGAGTCACGAGGCTTTAGCGCTAATCCTAGGCTCTTTAGGGTGAGAAGTTCACCTTCCATGACCCCTTTGGCTGGCCCAAAATGGATACCAAACGCAGTCTTAGGCTCTCCAAGGCGAGAGTAACTTTCCCAATGTTCTATTGGGTGGCGACTCCATGAAACCTCCTTGTTGCCCAACATAGACACACTTGCAATTCATTTGCAAGATGCCAACGGACCTGCAAATGCCCCGATCGCCCACGTGCGGGCGCTCCGAAAGGGCGGCGCTCGGGATCCGGCGCGCGTCACAGTGGCGACTCCACTGGGGACGTTTATGGTTTGAGTTTTCGATTCGAAAATACCTCTTTTAACATTTATGATTAAAATTTAATTCATGAATTCACTTTCTCTCAAGTTTGCATTTGCATATCATTAGAGCCTTAGAATACGCTAGTTTGGTCCCTCTTTTAGCCCCGGTGCATTCCTGAAGCACCTCCTCATTTTCACTCAATTTGGGGAAGTGTTAAGGATAATCACCAGCCCAAGCCGCATACCTCAATGGTACCTCAATGGTATATCTGATAGATCGGTCGTTACGCTCGTGATGAGCTAGACCCGTCGGCAGGGATCATGCTTGGGTAGCCTTAAAGCAACATCTCCCTTGTCCAAAGCTCATGTAATGGCTGTAGTTACTTTCCATAGGTGAAATGAACCTTAATTCCATGCTTGCTGTATAGATCCTTATGTACTGGGTGAGTCCAGATGTCTTGCTTGGTAACCTAGCCAAATGCTACCATGCCCCGGTAGGGCCATGTCGAAATTTATGGAACGTCCAAAGGCTATCCATCCGCTTGTACATTAGCATAGGAGTGTCATGCTGTCGGTTTTTCGCTGCGCACCATGCGCGCCCATTGGGCCCCTTGTTGACCCTTGGGCTAATCCCACCTAGGAAAGAGACTGCAAGACCACGTGTGTGGGAGAAATAAGGGCGGAAGGACCTACTTGCTTGCTTGTGCTCTGTAAGTGTTGCATATCACGACCATGCATTATACCTGCATTTCATGCATCATGCCTAATTTTTTGTCCCTGCAGCCATCATAGATCTGCCCAGGTGGACTAGATCACCAACCGGACGGCTGATCCGAGTTCCTACTCCCGAACTATCAGATAGAGAGGGTCTACCAGAAGTCTTATCAGAAATCAGTGGTATAGTATCTCAGATGGCAAACTCGCCTAGGGGGGAAGACGCCACCAGGGCCATGATTGCGAAAGAAGTGGGCCGCCGTTTTGAGGAATTTGAGGGTAGGATGATGAATATGTTGGCCACCTTCGCACAGCAGAATGCTCCACAAAATCCTCCTCCTCCTTTAGTGAGACAGAATGAGCCTGAGGAAGAAAGGGTTGAAAGGCGAGAAGAGCCCGTTAGGCCGCCCCCGTTAGAGTTAAGATCAGTGGCCTCGGGAGATCAGGGAAGAAGGCCTGTGCTGAGAATTGATCAGTGGCCTCGGGAGATCAGTGAGCATGGTATTTGAGAAGGGGAAGGCGCCTCGAGCTGATGACTTTATTCTGAAGAAAATGGAAGAGAGGTTTGAGGCTATGGCTCGTATGATAGGCAGAGCTCGTGGGATGAATCCGGAGGATAGGGAGTTGGATGGAGAGGACTCGATCCCTTATAACTTCAAAATGCCGGATGTGCCTAAGTTTGATGGTACTTCTGACCCGACCGCACATGTGAAGCAATATTCTCTGGTCATGAAAGGGACCACGTTATCCGAAAAGCAGAAAGTAGAATACTTTTGTCTGAGTCTAACCTCTCATGCCATTGACTGGTATCATGGCCTTGACCGCCGCACTAAAGAAGATTGGGATCTGCTCACTGAAGAGTTTTTGAAGCAATATGACTATAATACCAGAATGGAGGTGACTCTGAAAGATCTTGAGCTACTTCAGTAGAAGATCGGGGAGTCTTTCCATGATTATCTTACCAGATGGCGGAACCGAGTAATGGAGATGCGCCGAAAGCCTGACACCCCAGATCAGATTCGTCTATTCATTAAGAACGCAAGCCCGTACTTGAAGGAGGGATTGAGGATGAAGGGGTTAAAGGACTGGGAATCTCTCAAAGATATAGCCATCGAAGTAGAGGGAGAATTCTTGGTTCGAAAAGCTAACAATGACAATTTCGCCAAGAGGGCTAGCCCCGGTCAAGGAACTAGCAGGCCGGCGGGTCCCAGTAACAGCACTAGAAGAACGGGGGAAGTGTCTGCTACTGAGGTAACCACCCAGAGGAAGTTTTCAAACTTGGGGAGACCATTATCCTGGGTCTTGAGGAGGTTAATGAAGGAGGGAAAATTGCAGCCCTTAGCTCCTAGACCAGCTTTGACACAAGGGAAGCCTGGACATAAAGATAATGAATTTTGTGCGTTTCACCAGCACTCAGGCCATATCACGGATAAATGCAAAGCACTCTAACACTCTATCCAAGACTTGATTGATAGCAAGCAAATCTCTGACCCTGAGAAGAGGGAAACTGAGAGGAAGCCCGGCTATAATGCCGTACCACCACCCGTGTTCATGATTGGATCTAGCTTGCCAGAGTGGTACGTGCTACAGGATCTGTATGGAAGAGAGAAGTTTGCTGCTGGTTATCCAAAAAATAGAGAGGGGAAGGAGGTTGTAGCGACCCTGGATTGCTGGTCTAGCAGTGAAAGCGGTGGAGAAGCCGAGACTGGAGAAGGATTGAACCTTGATTTGTGGGGCTCCGATGGGGACGAAGGAGAGATAGGGGCCGTAACAAGGAGTGGAAGAGTGATTCCCGAGATTATGAGGCTACCTGAGCCAGTGCAGCCATCAGCAGAGAAAGAGCAAGAGGAGAATCAGATTGTCAGACAGTTGAAGAAAACTGCAGCTCAAATATCCATATGGGATCTGTTGAGGCAATCCCCCTCTCATCGACAGAAGGTAGTAGAAGCTTTGGTTGAGGCCACAGTCGCCACCACTATCTCCCCGTCAGAGCTGTTGGGTTTAATTAAGGGAGGATCCGAGGAGAGATTGGTCTTCTCTGATGCCGATCTACCTGTTGAAGGCCGCAACCACAACCGACCCCTGTACATTAAGGCCCAAATTAACTGTAAGCACACCGCTTGCATTATGGTGGATGACGGGTCTTCTATCAATGTGTGCCCTTTGATAGCTTTGCAAGCTTTTGGTTTAAACGAGGATATGCTCAGCGGATCAGATCTGACTATCACGGCTTAGGACAACTCGAGGAGGCAAGCCTCAGGAACCTTTAAGGCTTTGGTCAAGATGGGACCTATTGAAGTGGAGGTTGAATTTGTAGTTCTGCCCATACCCGCTAACTTCTCAGCTTTGCTTGGGAGACCCTGGTGTCATAAATTAGGGGGAGTGCCATCCACACTGCATCAGATGATAAAATTCCCTCACGAAGGGGAGGTGGTGACTATTAGAGTGGCCAGGGAAAACCAGGTCTCAGCGCTGGAAATAGCCAATCAGCCATTTAGTGGCTTCCACGTGTCCATGATAAGAGAAGAGTGCGGGTCAGTGGATAGCCCAGCTGTGGTTAATATGATGAAGAAGATGCATTTTCTTCCTGGGGCGGGTTTAGGCAGAAACTCCCAAGGACTGCAGACCGCAATCACCACTCGAGGGTAGAAGAACCGGAAAGGCCTGGGGTAAAGAGGTGGCTTCGGCAAGAAGAGGATGACAGACAAGATCCCCCACATTTCAGAGAGCTTTATGCCAGCATCCTCAGTTTGTGCATATACTGGTGAAGACGAGCCGCAATGGGTAGATGGGAGGATTGTCCGTGGCTTTGAGATCTTTAATGATGTGTATGACTGCCATATCGGGTTTGTCAAGACTGCTGAAGACTTCTGGGATGAGGAGGTCATGACTCAGGGTTTCACTTGGGACAGATGCGAGCCTGAAGAGGTTATCACTGAGAAGATAATAGCTGCCAAGCTGAAAGAGAAGTAGAAGATAGCAGAATTAGGGATGAAAATGGGAGATTTGAGGATTTCCCCCGGCACGCCTGAGGGGCCTCTGCTGAATCAGGAAGCTAGTGAACAAGCTGCAACAGCATCAACATCGGGAGTGGCAGAAGAAGACTCTAGCTTAGACTGTCTTTTTATTCCAGAACTCTTTTATGATGTAAATGATAACTATAATAATATTAATAAGAGAAACGATTTCTCTTACTTGTGCGATGTTTCTAACGATTTCAACATGCATGAACATGATCATATTCCATCAATTTTTGACATTGATTCCACTGATACAACGCTTTTTAATCTTGGGACCTCGGAAAATCCGAGAGAAATTCTAATAGCATCAAACATAACTCCTGAGGAGAGAAAAAATTTTGAGAGAATAATAAGAAAACATGAAAAGGTCTTTGCCTGGACCTATGAGGACATGCCGGGAATTGACCGAGAAGTGGCAGAACATGCTATCCCAACTTATCCGGATTACAAGCCTGTGAAATAAAAGTTGAGAAGGCTCAGACCAGAATGGGCTGACAAGGTTAAAGAGGAAATTCGACAGCAGATTGAAGCCAAGTTCCTCGTGGAAGTGCAGTATCCTACATGGCTGGCAAATATGGTCCCTGTAGCAAAGAAGAATGGAAAGGTCAGGGTATGTGTGGATTATCGAGATCTTAACAAAGCTTGCCCTAAAGATAATTTTCCACTAGCCCATATCGATGTATTGATGGACAGTGCCGCCAGCTGCGCGATGTATAGCTTTGGAGATGGATATGTGGGATACAACCAAATCCTGAACAAAATAGCTGATCGGGTCAAAACCGCTTTCATCACAGAGTGGGGAACCTATGCCTACAGAGTCATGCCTTTCGGCCTAAAGAATGCAGGGGCCACTTACCAGAGGATGGCGACCAAGATCTTAAGTGACCTGATCCATAAAGAAGTAGAAGTATATGTTGATGACATGATGGTCAAATCAGCCACCCAAGAGGGACACTTTGAAGCCCTAGAAAAGTTCTTCACCCGGATAGACAAGTATAATCTGCGACTTAACCCCAAGAAGTGCATCTTCGGAGTGACTTCAGGAAAGCTATTGGGATATGTCGTCAGTCAGAGGGGAATAGAAATTGACCCGGACAAAGTGAAGGCTATCAGGGAGATGCCTGCGCCACAGAAAGAGAAGGATGTAAGGGGTTTCTTGGGCAAGCTACAGTATGTAAGCAGATTCATCGCCAAGTTAACGTCGGTATGCGAGCCCATTTTCAAGCTCCTCCGAAAAAATCAGCCGGTAGTGTGGAACAGCGACTGTCAGTTAGCTTTTGATACCATCAAAGATTATCTCCTGAATCCGCCAGTTTTAAGACCTCCATGTCACTCCAAGCCGATAATTTTATATCTGGCCATAGAGGACAGTTCAGTGGGCGCCATGATGGCTCAAGAAGATGATTTCGTGGTGGAATTTGCAATTTATTACCTCAGCAAGAAATTCCTGGCATATGAGATAAAATATGCTGAGGTAGAGAAGATCTGCTTGGCGGTAATCTGGGCCTCCAAAAAGCTGAGGCACTACTTTCATTCGTTCAAAGTGCAGGCAGTTGCTAAACAGAATCGTTTGAGATACCTACAACAAGCGCCTTCTTTACTCGGGAAGATGGGTAGGTGGTTGGTACTGCTCCAAGAATTCGATGTAGAGTATATCACTAGGAAAACTATCAAAGGGAGAGTTGTAGCTGAATTCCTAGCTAATCACCCTATAGAAGGAGAACAGGTTGAGTACAACTTCCCAGATGAGGACGTCATGGCCATTACAGTCCAGGGGTGGCAGATGTATTTCGATGGGGCCGTTAATAGCAAAGGGGTAGGCGTAGGTGTCATTTTGGTAACTCCGGAAGGGGAAAAGTTATCACTGGCTAAGAAACTGAGGTATAAAGTTACTAATAATGAGTCTGAGTACGAGGCATGCATCTACGGATTAGAGGCTCTCCTGGCCTTGGGGGCAAAGTCTACAGAAGTTTTTAGAGACTCGTCTCTGGTGATTCATCAAGTTTGCGGGGAATGGTCCGTTAAAGAGGAAAGACTGGTTCCGTATATGAGACACCTCCGTATGCTAAGCGGCCAGCTCGAAGCTTGTACTTTCCATTTTATCCCGAGAGACGAAAATCAATTAGCCGATGCACTTGCAACATTGGTGTCCATGTGGGACAACCCAGAAGGGGTGAGAATGAAGCCGGTGCTGATTTCGAGTTCACAGAGGTCCTGCTTTGAATATGAGCAGGTGATGGATGTTGATACCACTGACGGAAAACCTTGGTACTATGATATCAGAAATTACTTGGAAAATGAGACATTCCCGAAAGAATCCACAAAGAAAGATCAGAAGCTAGTGCATAGATTGTCCACTCAGTTCATCTGCATAGATGGGATGTTGTATAAGCAACAAGCCGACGGTGTCCAATTAAGGTGCTTAGACGAAAAGGAGGCCAAGAAGGTAATGGAGGAGACCCATGCCGGGGTGTGCGGGGCCCACATGAATGGTTTGATGCTAGCAAAGAAAATTATGAGACAGGGGTTCTACTGGCTCACCATGGATGTGGACTGTTCAAAGCATGTAAAACAATGCCATTTGTGTCAACAGTATGCTGATTTAAGGCACCTGCCAGTGTCAGAGCTGCACAGTTTGACGTCGCCTTGGCCATTTGCAGCGTGGGGGATAGACATCATAGGAGAGATACGTCCCACGGCCTCTAATGGACACAGGTTTATCATAGTTGCCATCGACTATTTTACCAAATGGGTAGAAGCTGAATCTTTTAAGAAGGTGGACGCTCGAGATATGGCCAAGTCCATTGAGAAGAACCTGATATGCAGGTATGGTCTCCCTCATCATGTGGTGTCTGACAATGGGGTCCAATTTATGGCAGAAACGAAGGGGCTACTTTAGAAGTACGGAATTGAGCATCATAGGTCTTCCCCGTATCGCCCTCAAGCTAATGGGGCAGTGGAAGCCGCCAATAAGAACGTCAAGAGAATCCTGGCCAAAATGGTGCAGAACTATAAGGATTGGGCGGAAAAGTTGCCATTCGCCCTTTGGGGTTATAGGACAGCTGTCAGAACTTCTACAGGGGCTACACCGTACTCTCTGGTATATGGGACAGAAGCAGTATTACCAGTGGAGATAGAGCTCAAATCATTAAGGGTGGTTATGGAGGCCCAAATTCCAGAAGTTGAGTGGGCGCGGCAGCGGTTGCAACACCTAAATATGTTGGATGAGAGCAGGCTGAGGGCCTATTACCATAACCAAATCTATCAGAAGAGGCTTGCCAGGTCGTTTGGGAAGAAGGTTAAGAAGCACCCTTTGAAGGAAGGAGATTTAGTCTTTAAGCAAATGAGACCAAGGGCACCGGATATCAGGGGTAAATTCAGACCCACCTGGGAGGGACCTTTCATCCTTAAAAGGTTGTTGTCGAAAGGAGCGGCATTTTTATCAGATAGCGATGGCAACGAATTCAAAGAGCCGATCAATGTCGACAGACTCAAAAGGTTCCACGGCTAAAGACCAAAATCAAAAAGAAGAGAATAAAATGCCCTGCAAGTCAAAAACCGAAAAAAGGCGGCTGTGCTAAAATTGGACGCCTCGACAGGGTGAAAACCGAAAAAAGGCATCCTGTGCAAAAGTTAGAGGCATGAGAGAAAATGTCCAATCGTGAAAACCCGAGAGGGCCGATCGGTAACAGGAGCTGATGCTGTTAAAATTTGGTTTCATGTATTAACAGCGCGTAAGCAGCCGAGTAAATGCCAAAACTGATCATGTATGCTGAAACTACATGAAAATATACACAAATTTGTGAAATAGGATGAATATTATTATTTTTATTTTTGTCATTTCTCAGTTCTGCATTAAAAAGAAATGAAGCACTAATAAAAATACATATGTAAGGCTAAGCTAAGTCCTGCTGCTGCTCTCGCCGACCAGATGCTTGAACCCTCGAGTTCTGTTATCAGATGCTGGACTGAGGATCCACTTCTTGTACTCGTTAGTCGAAGACACGGAATGATTGTCGAACCTCAGGATAACAGTCTTTACGGGTAGTCTGCCCCACAACTCATGATATCGAGAAGCAAACGCAACCGAGAGAACTCCTCCTTGGAAGGACAGGGGAACCCTCACTACTTCCTGGGTCATCCCGAGCTATCGTGTACATCGGGAGGTGATGCAAAAGGTAGCCTGACGGAGGCCACAGAGGGGAACGCAGCCCGATGGCCCATCAATGACCACATGAAACAATGGGAGCCAAGCAGACGTATAGTTGATGTCGTCATCTGATAGCTCGCCAAACCTGGTAATGCCTTCACCAGCGGTGACACACCCATACAGTCGTCAATGCGGCAGGAAATGGCTCGGCGAGTACTGTGGAGTGACTCGGGGGGGTGGCTCAGACAGCATTTTCAGTTTCTCCTACAGCCAGATCTGAAAAAAAAAGAAGAAAAAGAAAGAAAGAGAAAAGCTGCTGGAGTAAGTAGGATTTACTTCAGGCAAAAATAAGGGGCAGGATTGTGTGAAAATCCGAAAGGACGCACCTCCCGCTAAGAAAAGCTAGTGTGAAAATCCATAAGGGACGCACTACCTTTGAAATAATGACGTACCTGGAGCAATAAGGGGCTCCCGGTGAAGGTTGTGGTGGATCCGGAGCTCACGGCGTCCAAGCCCAGAATGGTTTCAGCCAGGATAAGTGGTAGGGGTGATAGTCCAAGATGAAAGTCGCCCAAGATTCCGAACAGAGGAGAGTCACCTGTCAAACCTCCTGGAATAACAGTAAGGAAGTTCACCATGCAGAATAAGAATGTGACGCTTACCCGATATGTGGGGATGTCAGTGAACTGATCTAGAGCCTCGATCAATGGCCCCAAGGAAGAGGAAGAACCCGGGGAAATCAGCCGGATGGCCTCGGAAGGAGGTATGCCCAGAGACATGGCTACGTCCCGGGTCTGGAATAAGCCACAGCGGGGGACGCAAGGCAGAGTGCTAGGAGGGAACCAGGCTCCCAGAATTGAAGCTAACTCTACAGGCAAAGGGCACAGTTCCTGGTATGTGAAGCGGAAGACATGAAACCGGGGGTTCCAGAAGTGGGTCACCGCCAGAAGGAGGTTCTGGTCGATTTTCACCCGGCACAGATATTTCAGCCCAGACAAGGAGGAGAGGGCGCCTTCTCCCCAAGTGTGTTTGTCATCTAAGATATGGTGCATCCTTTGGGCAAGAGGGGAAGACATTTTGAGAAAGATGAAAGGCTCAAGATGTTGGAAAATGAAGAGACAAGAAGAACAAAAATTTTGTAAGATTTTATAGGGAAGTGCCACCGACGGCCTACCCGTCCCTCTACATAGACGGTCTGCCCACCTCTCTAAAGAGACGGCCTGCCCGCCTCTCCACAGGGACGGCATGCCCATCGGAAGGAAGTCCACCTGGCACACGCATACGTTAGCATTGCATTCATCACGCGCATTAACTCGCATTTATTGCATGACAGACGGCCAGCCCGTCGGTCGATTGTACAGACGCCCTGCCCGTCGGTCAAGAAATTCTATATAAGAGCGAGTGACAGACGGTGCAAACGCTGCTGTCCCTTTCTTTTCTTCTCCCAAACCATTTTTCTTTGCCCTTTTTTGGCGTTTTCTCAAGCATTTCTTCATCTTTTTCGCGATTTCTTCATATTTTCGCATTTTCTACTCACCTGGCGCTTTGATATTTATATTTTCTCCAGTTTCTACACTTCCCGCGACTACAAGTAAGTAAATAATTACTTTCTTTTGAGTTTTATTTAATTCATTAATTCATTTCTTCTCCTTTCAACTTTAGAAAATTCCAAATGCTTTAGGAATTTAGGGGGAATGCTGCCCATTTTTTATTTATTAGTGCAATTAAACTCGAATTCTGCATGATCACATAGAAATAGAATTTTTCTATAATTTTGGTGCTTTAGAACTATATCTCTTCTCATTTTTTGTATCCTTATCATTTTGTTTATCTTGTTTTGGGCTGCTATTGCCCCGGTGAGGCCTAAATTGACCTTCGCCTTGGAAATAAGTTTAAAAATGTTTGTTTTGCTAAATTTTCGATATTTAATCTCTTCCCTTTTGCAGGATGCCTCCTAGACGTAGAGCACCGCAAGCCCACCCCGAGCTCGTAGCTCCGGATTAGATGGATGATGAGTCCGCTCAGAGGTATAGAGCGTTGGCTCAGGTAGAGTTTCGGGCTAGTCGTTTTGTGTCCCGCCCATTTCTAGAGGCCCTAGGGTTGGCCCCAGAGTTCGATCTATTTGCCGAGGGTGCTGGGTGGACAGAGTTTCTTGAGCCCTCCTTCCAGACGTTTCCAGAGGCTACTCGCCAGGTCCTGGCCACTCTTCGCTACACCGGTTTTCAGAGCGCAGACACCGACCCAGGGGTGGTTCAGTTTTGGTTCGACGGCGACCACTTCAGTATCACAAGGCAGAGATTCGCTCAGGCCATGGGGCTCCCTACGGAGGAGGGGTCGAGATCCCGCGGTGAGCTGTTAGGCACCCCCATTGGGCGGCTATTGCCCTACCGGGAGTGCTGTATGATCACGATACAGCGAAGAGCACCGTATTGGTGTCTCAGGCACTCCGGTATTTGCACAGAGTGCTTTCCAGTTTGTACCTCGGTCGGGGCATTTATGGGTCCGTTGACAGCTTGCTATAAATCGCAAGTGCGTATATGTTGGGCAACAAGGAGGTTTCATGGAGTCGCCACCCAATAGAACATTGGGAAAGTTACTGTCGCCTCGGAGAGCCTAAGACTGCGCTTGGTATCCATTTTTGGCCAGCCAGAGGGGTCTTTGAAGGTAAACCTCTCGCCCTAAGGAGCCTAGGATTAGCGCAAAAGTCTCGTGGCACAAAAAGGTGTCTTGGAGGGTGAACCTCTAGCCTCTTTGAGCCCAAAGACCAGAGCTGGGTCTGGGATTTCTCATCTATTTCTACCTCGATTATTTTATGATCAAATTTTAATATCATTGATTCGCTCTCTCTCCACACGATGCAATTGATTAAAGGCGCATTTATTCACATTTGGAAAGCTGTAAATGAGCAAGTAAATATCAAAAGGCGGTAAATTACAATAATACAAGGAGCGGAATACAACTCCCTTTTATAAATGTGCGATACATACACGAATCGGGGCATTGCTTATTTGAGGACTTTGGTCTTCGCATGCATCATTGTCAAAATTGGGTGTTTTGATTTTATTTGTGGTGATTTTTAATGGATAAAAATAGGGCGTTGGACCCTTGCATTTGTGTAAACCTTATTTTATTGAATATAAAATATTTAGTCATTTTTATACATTAACGAGGTATGAAAAGAGTATATCCATGTACATAAAATAACCAATGAATAACAAATAAAGGAAATAATCGAGAGGGTTAGGAAACTAAATCGGACGAAATCCTCCGAATATGGTAGATAGCCGCTCAAAGCTCAGGATAGTCCAAGAGAATCAATATACACTCATAAAAAGTTAAAAGATATTAATATACATGAAATTAATATATAGGAAGTTAAAAGGACTTGAAAAGGATGGAAAATGATTTGAAAGGGCAGAGACAAAACCCACCGACGGCCTTTCTTAGGTGACCGACGGGCGTCAGTCAAGATAACCGACATGTCCGTTTGTCACACAAAAATGGGGCGTCTGTAGGTGGGGTGACCGACGGGCGTCGGTGATGGAGATGACCCATAGGTCACAACTGTTTCCGAAAAAAACAGAAGAAAGAAAACTCTTTTGAAAGCCAAAAAGAGGTTTTATCACAAAACGGGATAAAGAGAGTCAAAACAAAGGAAAATAATGACAAAGATTGAAAGAATCAACAAATAAAGAATAAATGTGAAATGATATGAAGAAGGAATCCGGAATATTTACCCTCAGATAATCGCTTTGGGTGAGATCTTGTGTTGATTAGAGCTCCGCGTGTTCCACGAAAAGCAAGATGAAGGATCAAAGAAAGGAAAATGAACTATTTCCTCCTCAACCCCTCAAAAGATTGTCTTTGGAATCAAAATCTAAAGAAAACTAATTAGTTTTTAGTTCCTTTCGATTGATTTGATCCTTTTTGAAAAAGATTTCTTTATAAAATGTGTTTGCTGGAAGAGAGAGAAAATATCCTTAAATTTGGGCAGAGTTTCCCCTCTTCAAAAATTTTGGAACACTTTTCTAGTGAAAATCCGGAGCTTTTATAAGCCAGACACGACCGACGGGCGTCGGTGTATGGAGGCGGACGTCGGAAGAATCCTTCTGACACAAGGATTCGTCCAACGGCCCTACCACATCCACCGACGGGCGTCGGAAAGGTTGCGTGCTCCGGGAAACCAGGCGGCGTTCTGACAGGGGCGGTGATTTTCCGACGGGCGTCGAAAAATACCACAAGCCGTCGGTGACCCTAGGTGACAGGCTGGCTTCACAGACGGGCTGGCCGTCTGTGGAGGAAAAAAAACCTTTTGACTCGAAAATCCTCCGTTTTCTCCCCCCTCTGCCCATGAAAGGTAAAAAGACTCACTTCTCGTGGAATGCAGGACTAAAACCTCCAAATCCGAACCGTTTATACAGGCTCGGATACTGATTTCATCATAGGGTAACCTCTGATCCGGACAGCTCCGGGACACGATGCTTACAATCCTTATTATCCAAGTTTCTCATGCACAAATTATTGAAATACCCTTGCATTCCCGACTTAGCATACACATTCCTACCAGGGCTATTTTGGGGTGTGACAGCATCTCACTCCTTATCGGATGGGATCCCCTAAGTACGGGTAAGGGGTGTTACATGACCGAAGCCCTCCAACTTTCTTTTCTTCTTCCTTTTTCTTCTCCCTCACCAATCGATGCCCCTTCAGTTTTTTGGCCTTTTCTCCCTTATTTTTCGCTTGTTTCACACGCCGTTTGTGCCAAAATGACCCCAACACTGTCACGCACATTTAGAAGTACTTTCTACACCTTTTTGTCAAGTTTATTTTCGGCACATTCGCGTCGACCTAAAAGTTAGTTTATTCATTTTTTCTAGTCTTCTTTTTATTTCCTTCCAACAATTAGCATGAGAAATGGATGCTAGCATAGTTTGGAAAAATTATGACATTAATCCTTCTTATTTTCTTTGAACTGTGTACGAAACATTATGAATTTGCATGCGTAGATAATGTAAAGGAACATGAAAAATGAAAAGAACAAAATAATAATAAAAGAACAAGAATTATCCGTAGAAGATTTGGACTTACCTCTATTGGACTTAGTTCTAGGACCAACCCAAACTGGATAAGACACCGGAATAATTTGAAATATTGTTTAGGGCCTTAGGCCTATCCAATTATTGCCTTTTATGTAGGAGGTTGGGCACATCCTTACCGGGATGCTGCCCAAATTTTTTAGTTTTTTTGGTTAGGCACATCCTTACGGGGATGCTACCAAAGTTTGCATTTTACCCCAGGATGCCGCTGAAGTTCACAAAATACACAATCTTTCGTTTAGCTGTTACTTACATCAGTAATGCAAAGCTAATTGATTTCTTCTTCTTCTCAAGATCCCTCCATGACGTCAAGTTCCTTATGATCAGCTGGAGCCCGAGCCTCCTCTCTGGATGAGTGATGAGGCGAGAGAGAGGTTCAGGTTACTGGCTCACATACAGTTCTGGGCCAGCGCTTCATTTCTAGACCCTTCCTGGAGGCAATAGGGATGTTGGAGGAGGTAGATGCATTAGTGGCAGCTGCAGGATGGACAGAGTTTCAGTTGCCTGCCTTCCACACACATCCAGAGGTAGTTCGAGAGTTCTTGGCCACCCTGCACTATGGGGGTTTTTGGAGATCGGACACGGAGGAGGGGATGATTTAGTTTTGGGCCAGAGGTTATTGGTATAGTATCACCCACTAGAGATTTGCAGAGGCCATGGGATATCCAGTCGGGCCCGATGTTATAGTGCCCCAGAGGGCTGTCCGAAGGCAACACCGGGAGATGATAGCTCTACCGAGAGTGCTGTATGACCACGATACGGCAAAGAGCATGGTGCTCTCGTCGCAGGGTCTCAGGTATATTCACAAGGTACTTTCGAGCTCCTACCTAAAATGGGCAGGTAATCCAGGGTCGGTGAACGGGGCAGAGATTTGGATTTTATGGGCAATGGTCGCAGGATGCCGACTTAATATTAGCCACTAGATTGTGGCTAATCTGGTCAGAGTATCTAGGGGGCAGCCCCTACAGTGTTCGCAGGAGGGGTGGTGACCCGGTTGTTGCTACAGTTAGGAGCTCTCCCAAACAGTCTCGGGCCCGCATTGGAGGAAAGCATATATCGTCGACTCTGACTATGGGGATGATAGCCCAGCTGCTAGGCCAAGCCGAGGAGTACAGGCTACGCACCGTGCACGAGACCAGATATGCTTTCGGTCTCCCTTCGCTCTAGCCAGAAGAAGAGGAGCAGCCTCCCCAGCAGCCAGAGCACCAGGAGGGCCAGCCTCCCCTCCAAACAAAGTTTTAGGAGGGCCAGCCTCCCCAGCAGGCAGAGTTTCAGGAGGGGCAGCCTCCACTGCAGCCACCGGAGGAGGGGTAGCCGCAGACTACTTCCGACATGGGCATTGAGTTCACCATGGACAAGCTATTCGCCACTCCTCCAGCACAGAGAGTGCAGAGCCCTCCTCCCTCTCCGGCACGGGTGTAGGGATGGACACCCCAGGACACTGCTAGGTTCCATCCTTACAGCCGGTCGAGGCATCCGAGGGCATCTACCTCCACTGCGCCACCTCCAGACCATCCGATAGAGCCAGTATCCTCAGTGCCAGCGCCACAGCTAGCCTAGCCGGATCTGGTGGCAGCCATGTCTTCTATCCTTGCCACTATGGAGTGCAGGCAAGAGGAGAGAGATAGGGTCCTCCTCAAGCAGATTGGGCAGTATGAGGAGAGAGATTGGGTCATGTTAGAGACGCTGGACCAATAGGAGAGGGTCATCCGGGACAAGGCAAGGCTCATTGAGGAGCTGAGATGGGATTTGACGACCTCCCACGGTGCCGCAGTCGAGAGGGTGGACACAGCTGTCCAGATGCTAGATGAGTCCTTTTGTTCCCTTCGGTTCAGTATAAGGGTGTTGGAGAGTGCCATCCCGCCTATCTCCCAGTCCATCAGAGAGTTTTGCGAGAAGACAAAGTCTACGCTTGGGGGGCATCAGAGGAGCAGCCCGAGACCATACCTTGACACTGTTTAGTAGGTTCTAGGAGTTGGGAGGAGTGGCCAGAGATACTTTGGGGTTCATGGGAGTCTGCACCCAGCCTTTCTTGGACGGCTACGCCTAGGTGCAGTTCCAGCAGGTGGACTCCGTGAGGGGAAGGCCCTCGTTAGCACAGGTCGCAGCCCCTCCTCGTGCCTAGGCTAGGTTTAGACCCTAGGTGCCACCTAGCCGGCCCTCCACGTCTAGAACCCAGCCGTCAGCGTCCTCATCCTGGAGCTAGCCGGTGCCCATGTTAGACGACAGTGACCCGGAGGAGCCTACAGATTACTCCCCTCTCTAGCTATTCAGGGAGTTTATCTTGATTGTATTTTATTGTATTTTTGTATTTCTGTACAAAATATGTATTTCATTAGTGGAACACTTATGTTTGCATTTTTTCAAACTTATATTTCATTATGTATATCTGCAATAGTAATTTCTCACTTACACTTTCCAAACGTTTGATAACACAGTAAATGGAAAAATGAAAAACAAGATAATAATGATGAAAAAATTGTTTAAGAGATAACGAACCAATCAACTCGCATTGAATTGATCAAATCTTTTATAACATAGGAACATGAGTTCACACCGACCCAAGGATGGTCAATGATCAAATTGACTCAGACTATAGTGCAAGCATGGGACGAGGCTAGCGGGGCGCGCGCGATAAAACAGATCGCAAGGGGGTTGTAGTCAGAGAGTACTACTTCGCATGACACTCAAACTCCATGCAGGCTGAGATGAGGCCCGTAGGGCACATGCGATAGAACAGATAGCAACCGAGTGGTGGTTAGAGAACATTACCCCTCACACCGTGCAGGCCGGGATGAGGCCAGTGGGACATAGCAGCCACCGTGCAGGTCGAGATGAGGCTAGCCAAGTACACGCGATAGAACAGATCGCAATCAAGTGGTGGTTAGAGAACACTACCCCTCACACCGTGCTGGCCGAGATGAGGCCAGCATGACAGACCAGCCACCATGCAGGCCGAGATGAGGCTAGCGGGGCACACGCGATAGAACAGATCGCAACCGACTTGGGGTTAGAAAAACATCACATCTCACAAACACCGTATAGGCCGAGATGAGGCTTGTAGTATACTTACAATAGAACAAATTGCAAATGGGTTGTAGTTGGATAACACTACCTCCTAGGACCCTCAGTTACCAGGCAGGCCGAGACGAGGCCCACCGAATGGAGACAAGAAACCACTTGCTTCCACGCAATATAACGAAGGTAAGGACTGCCTCAGGTACGCATTTCTTCCTTTCTCCTCTGAATTTTGGCTCGTTTAGACACTAATGTAATTGTTTTCCCAAAATTGGGGGCAACTGTAGACACAGGATCCTGAGGCAGTCCAGATCAGAGTTACCCGATGAAGAGACTAACATCGGTTTTCGGTTAAGGGATGAAAGTTGTGGGTGTTCATTCTCCCATTTTATAATGATCGGAAGTTTTCTAGGTAAACGAGAGATTTCGGAGAGTCGAAGAGAGTTCAAACTTTGAGAATTAGGATTTTGTTCCACAGACGGGTAGCCCATCGGTGGTGGGAGAGCCCATCACTCGCGTGAGGGGCCCGTCTCTCACGACGAGTGCCGGCTATCGCTCGGGTAGGGAGACCTTCGCTCGCCTGACCGACTCCTGTCTCTCGAGAATAGAGCCCGTCGCTCACCTGAGCAGTGCTCGACACTCGCTTGAGCAATGCCCGCTCCTCGCGAGAGACATGAGTCTCTCATCTCCGTGCCCCTTGTAGGGCCCGTCAGTCAAATTACCACTGGTAACCCCACAATCGATGCCCGTCGGTCATCCACAAGCAGCCCATCGGTCGGTGATCTGGTCATTTAAACCGCCGGATTCTCCAAATTTTGAAAGATTTTACAAAATATCTTTTAAATCTTTTAAAATCTCTAAAATCTTTTCAAATATCTTTGAATATTAGATTTGATTTTGGGAATATTCTGAAAATCATTCGGTTTTGATTTGATTTCGGAAAATCCTCTTCAAATTTAAATTTAAAATTTAAAATTATTTTAAATATCTTCCAAAACCTATAAATAGGGGAAGGAAGTTCCATATTGGGGGTTAGAAAATTCCGAGTTGGAAAAATTTGGATCAGAAAAGTCACTTTAAATGTTTTCTCACGAGATTTTAATTTTCTCTAAAAAGGCTTTTGTCAAATATTTTCTGAATTAAAGCTGAATCGAGGGAACGGCATTTATTCTTTTTTTATCGATTTAGCTATTTTTCAACACTCGAAGTGATATAAAATACGGAGAAAGAGAAAGTAATTTTCTTCTCTAGGTTTATATCTTTTTGCAATACGAGTTTTGCTATTAAAGATTTCTCAAAATCACGCAATCGCGGACCGATCCTTGTAGAACTCGAGGAACTGAAATCGCACGACGTTCACCTTCACGAGGTAAAAATTCGAGGGTAAATATTATGGATATATTCTTTTTAATTTAATTACTTTGTAGTGATTTATTGCATAAAAATCGATTTTATTAAAATCAAAACAATAAAACAGTTTGAATTTTCTTTTTTTTTTTAACAGGGGTGACTGACGGGTAGAAGCAATCACCGACGCCGATGGATGTCATCCTAGCCCACCGGTCAGCCCAGGAGCATGAGGGACCGACGGGCAAAAGCAACCACTAATGGCCGTCCCTCAATCGAGCGACGGGCCGTCGATGGTTGAGATGTTATCCTGCCGGTCAGCCCAAGGATGCCCGTCGCTCGCGCGCCTTGGGCCATCCCTGGGCCTCCTCTCTCATTTGTTTCCCTTTTCCTTACCATTTTCTTTTCCATTGTTTTTTCTTGTAATTTCTCACATTTTTTATTATTATTCAATCTCCTGTTTATTTTGCTCCTAATTTTACACGAACATGGCTTTTATTTTTTGAGTTTAATTTGACTTGCTTGGTGAATCTGGAGCTGTTTATAATAGAAGCTGTTGCGATGGCCTAAGGATCCTCACTTGAGTTTATTCTCTGGACTTTATCTTTTTTTTTTTTAATTTATGTTGTTATTGTAAATATCATTTTTTATTCCGCTAATATAAAAATGGCTAAATATTTTTGTTCATTAAGATGGGATTTTTTTTATTAATCAATTGAGGACCAATGTCCTATTTTTCTGCAGATAAAATTGACGCCTCAAAATTTGTTTTGTAATAAATATGCATGCGAGGACCAATGCCCTCATCCTTAATGTATATCTTGATTTATGTATGAATCACGAGCAATTTACAATGGGGGTTATATTCTGCCCCTAGTTTTGTTGTAAGTTATTTTCATATGCTTTATTTAATTATGTTCCATTTACCGCTTTTCTTGGATGGACAACCTGCGCTTTAATAAAATTGCACTAAATTGAATGAGAAATGGGATGAAATGCTAAATTCAAAACTCAATTATAAACTTAACCAAGGTATGAATAAATGGGAAGTCCTGAACCTTCTTTGGTCTATGGGCTCAACGAGGCAAGAGGGCCATCTCAATATTCTATTGGGGTGGGGCCTCCAAGATAACTCTTGTGTCCCGAAAAAAAGGCTCAACTTGCATAGTCCTAGGCTCCACGAGGCGAGAGGGCCATCCCAATATTCTATTAGGGTGGGGCCTCCAAGACACCTCTGGCATGCCCAAGTGCGAGGCGGGAGGGCCATCGTAATGTTCTATTAGGGTGGGGCCTCCAAGACAGCTCCAGCCTTCCCAAAATGGACATAGCAGCACTGTCTTAGGCTCACTAAGGGTAGATGACCTTTCCCAATGTTCTATTGGGTGGCAACTCCAAGAAACCTCCTTGTTGCCTAAAATGGATGCACTTGTAATTTCCTAAAAGTTTTTATTAACCTCTCTTGAAAGCCCTAAAAGCAGGCGATTCAAGGCGACCCGAGGTTCAGCGCGTGTCACACCGGTGTCTACAGTTGACCCCAATTTTGAGGAAACTAGTACACTAGTGTCTAGATGAGCCAAAATTCAGAGGAGAAAGGAAGAAATGCGTACCTGAGGCTGTCCTTACCTTCTTAATGTTGCATTGAAGAAGGTGATCTCTTGCCGCAGAGTAGTAGCGTATTCTACTAGGACTCCTTGGCAATTCACTTGATCGCTTTCACCCGGCGAAACTCATCTCGGCTCGCATGGTGTATGAGTGTCGTGAGAGGCAGTGTTATCCAACTGCAACCCACCTGCAATTCATTCTATTGCATGTGTACCGCTAGCCTCATCTCGGCTTGCACGGTGTCTGAATGTCATGAGAGATATTGTTATCCAAGTATAACCCACTTGCGATCTATTCTGCCGCATGTCCCGCTGGCCTCATCTCGGCTTACACGGTGTCTGTGAGATGCAGTGTTCTCTAACTACAACCCTGTTGCGATCTGCTCTATCGCATGTGTCCTGCTAGCCTCATCTCGGCTTACACGGTGTCTATGAGATGTAGTGTTCTCTAACTGCAATCCTGTTGCAATCTGTTCTATCGCATGTGTCCCCCTGGCCTCATCTCGGCTTGCACGGTGTCTGTGAGATGCAGTGTTCTCTAACTACAACCCTGTTGTGATCTGTTCTATCGTATGTGTCCCGCTGGCCTCATCTCGGCTTGCACATTGTCTGTGAGATGTAGTATTCTCTAACTACCACCCTATTGCTATCTATTCTATCGTATGTGACCCGCTGGCCTCATCTCGACTTGCACGGTGTCTGTGAGATGTAGTGTTCTCTAACTACAACCCTGTTACGATCTGTTCTATTGCATGTGTCCCGCTGGCCTCATCTTGGCTTGCACGGTGTCTGTGAGATGCAGTGTTCTCTAACTACAATCCTGTTGCGATCGATTCTATCGCATATGTCCCGCTGGCCTCATCTCGGCTTGTACGGTGTCTGTGAGATGAAGTGTTCTCTAACTACAACCCTGTTGTGATATGTTTAATGACATGTATCCCGTTGGCCTCATCTCGGCTTGCATGGTGTCTGTGAGATGCAGTGTTCTTTAACTACATCCCTATTGCAATCTGTTCTATCTCGTGTGTCCCGCTGGCCTCATCTCGGCTTGCACGGTGTCTTTGAGATGCAGTGTTCTCTAACTACAACCCCGTTGTGATCTGTTCTATCGTATGTGTCCCACTGGCCTTATCTCGGCTGACACGGTATCTGTGAGATGCAGTGTTCTCTAAGTACAACCCTATTGCGATATGTTCTATCATGTGTGTCCCGCTGGCCTCATCTTGGCTTGCACGGTGTCTGTGAGATGCAATGTACTCTAACTACAACCCGGTTGCGATTTGTTCTATCGCATGTGTCCCGCCGGCATCATCTCGGCTT
Source organism: Excoecaria cochinchinensis (assembly GCA_947683425.1). NCBI lineage: Eukaryota > Viridiplantae > Streptophyta > Magnoliopsida > Malpighiales > Euphorbiaceae > Excoecaria > Excoecaria cochinchinensis. Next base: position 8,193,006 of record CANTUQ010000021.1, on the reverse strand, counting down.
GCACGGTGTCTATGAGATGCTGTGTTCTATGAACATCCCGATACCCCCGTTGGAAGGATACTGGGGCGCCACGCGCACAAACTCATATACATAAACATATGCTCAAATAAGTTAAGAAAACAAATACATTGAATCAAAAGGTAACGAATCCATATATATAACCATATAGTTTTTACAAAAGGGATTTGTAAAAGATAAACAGTTACATATATAAAATAATCCTTTACAAAAAATTACATTTCCAAAATCAGAAGCCATATACATAAATCAGCGGAAGACAAAAACAACTCCAACTAAAGACTTCTAGTGGCCGACCTGCAGATGTCTGACTCCAAAATGACCTGCCACCTACACGGGAAAAGAGCCCGTGCTAAGCAATAATGCTTAGTGAGGAGGAACAACACATGCATGTACATATAATTGCAATAAACATATAAATAAGCTAAAATAGTAACTGAAGCATATAAACATATACTACTCATGCTTATAACAAATATTCATCATATACATGTATATTGAAAAGTAACCATTCATATCCAAGTAATCAATATTCATGTATCAGCAGGAATATAATCATATAACCATTCAAATCCAAATACAAGTATTACATTTCATCATGTCATAACGCCTATACATATACATGTAACATATATTCATTTCATATAAATAACGGCTTCATATATCAAAAATCGTATAATAACCTCAAGAAAATAGTCTGATTACTCGTTAACTAGTGGATACGGGTACTAATGATACTGATAGGATAGAGTATCCCAAGCATATGGAGACATGAGTCTCAAAAAATTTTATAATCATGTATACCCGAAGGTATACCGGAGACCGAGGTCTCAAACATCTTATATGACCCAAACGAGGCTCGCATGTAACAAATAACATATAGTAGCTGCACTCACACTCTAATCCTCGATAAGCGCTTATCTATCCGCTACTATGACTATCAGGCTCAGATAACAATTCAATCATGTGCAAAAAGAATGATCAATTAATAGAGAATATATCAAGTATAATTATACAATTTCATGTAGACATGTGTATTTATCAAATTTAAAGACATAAAAATCATATACAAATCTTATTAAGAACATATAATTTACTAATTAGTAGACCATATAAGATAAATCATGTGCCATGTAGTGAAAACTCATGTAAAAGAAGCTTGAAACTCATTTTCAAAATAGGGCAGGAGAGGCATCACTGTTGCGCTCGCGACAGTAGCTAGGAAGGGAGAGGCCAGTCACGAGTCGCACATGCTGTCGCGACTCGTGATGCTAGGATCTCGCAGGGAAGGGGCTGTCACGAGTCGTGATCCTCTCTCACGACTCGTGATGCCAACGCTTTAAAGGAAGAGGAGATCACGAGTCGTGATCCCCACTCACGACTCGTGACGCCAGGAGAAGAGGGCATGAGTCGTGATTCTCGGTCACGACTCGTGTCCTTCTCTCTCACAACCTCACGTGTCGTAGGCATCCTCACGACTCGTGAAGATGGCAAATGTCTTCCTCCAAGTCATGGTACCCCATCACGACTCGAATCAATCTACTACAGCACAGGCGAAATCTCGCCATTGCGAGAAGTAGAAATTGCGGTTCTGTCATGCTCGCGATGAATGTCGTGATAGCTACAGAATCGAAATTCCCAAACCCGACGAAAAACACAGAGACTTTCAAAACTTAAAATCAAACCCATTTTCCTTAAAATCATATAAGATGCTAAAACACATAAAAACGTACCTCCAATGCTCTGCAATCATGCTTATAACAAATATAACTCAAATCACATAACAATTACACAAATCAAAACAACGTATATTAAGGTTGTAAAAACCCAGAAATCCATCTCGTGTTCATGTAGCTACACTTCTAAATCAACACGCAAACCACTGTAACTATCTCATCACAAATCATGTACACAAATCAATAATACTCATGCATTTTCATATACCAAAACACACAAATAACTGAAACATTTGAACTCAAAACAGGATCCAAAACAAGAATGGATAGAACATTCTCAAACAACTCCCAAACCTAGAAATGGAGCTTCAAAAATCAACTGTCTTCAAGCTACAACCTTCCCTTTTCCTTTATCCTTCCTCCTCTCTTCAGATTCTTGCAAGCAACCAACCAAAACCAAAGCTTAGTTAATCCATAAACAAAACCATACAATCCAGTATCAAACCCACAGAAGGAGAAGAAGAAGAAGATCCGAACCAAGTAACACAGCCCCTTACCTCTTGGAACTCCTTAAATCTCAAAACCCTAGCTCAAGCATCAAAGGACAGCACATACAAAGGAAGAGAGCAGAAATGGAGAAGAGAAAGAGAGCAAGTTCATGTGAGAATGCAAGGGAAAGGGAAAAATCCAATAGCTTCCACAAGAAGCTAAAATTTCTTCCTTCCCTCTCTCTACTCCTTTCAAATCCCCATTAATGCACTCACCAACCCTTACACGTGTCACTCTACGATTGGACCTCTTTTTCATCTTTCTAGACTTTTGCTTCAAGTACTTGTAAATTCCCTTATAAATCCTTATAAATTACCAATTGATCACTAATAAAAATTCTTCCACTAAATACTTTAAATAACTCTTCAATTAAATCCTTAATCCATTTGCATAAATTACCAAAATACCCTTTTTAACAATCCAATTATACATGCAATTCTACTAGGCCATTTTTGGGATGTGACAGTTCTCTAACTACAATCTCGTTGCAATCTGTTCTATCGCAAGTGTCGTGTTTTCTAATTGCATGTGTCTTGCTGGCCTTATCTCAGCTTGCATGGCATAATCTTGCTAACCCCCATCCGATCTGCAAGATATGATTTTTGAGCTACTGACCTCCATCCGGTTTGCTTGTTTTCTACCAGTTAACCACTATCTGAATGATGTAGTGTTTGATTTGCTAACCACCATCTGGTTAGCCCAGTGCCTGACTGTTGACCATCCTTGGCTCGGTATGGTGACTCATTCGTTGTTGTCTTTGCTAGCGCTTATCCTGAACCTCTTTTTTTTCCTACAAAAAAAGGCAAAGCAAATGGGTACGGTATATGAAAGAGATGCGTACCTATGGCAGTACATACCTATTGGGGTCGATGTCAGCCGGGTGCCCCCTGAAGGACGGTTGGTTGTTCCATGGAGAAGGATTTGTGGAATATGTACATCTTTCCCTTGATTGCATCGAGTCATTTTCTAGACTTCCAAAGTACGGATATCATCTTCTTGCAAAGTTCAAATATCATCCTCTTAGAGATCCCTTACCGACTATGACATACCAGATACCGATTCCTCTATATAATACCCCCAACTCCCACACGTAGCATATCGACGGAAGAAGAGCTACAGTGAGTGGAGGGTGCTACCAGACAAAGACACACATGGTAATACTGAAATCAGAGTAATAAAATTTCTAACCTCATAACCTCAATATATGCACATTCTAAACTTATCTCACACACATCATCATTCGCATTAAAGATATTACACCTCATTATAAATTCTAAATCAATAAACTTAATTACAAACTGACAACCACAACAACATTCTATAACTTCTACTGACTCGCTGGCCAAAGTCATAAAGAACCACTGCGCTACTCTGAACTCCTAACTTGCACGGACAAACAACCGTGCTAAGTGATAATGCTTAGTCGGGCGAAACAAATAATGGGCATCCACTCACAATGGTTGCCAAGGAAAACACATGTAAATCAATATATATATATATATATATATATATATAAATATAAAGTACACCGGTAAAAGCTAACATAAATTCATATTCTATTTCTCGTACGAAACTTAAACAATTTCCTATATACATTTGACTACATACCATAGCCAGAATTACAATATTATCTTAGTAATTTACAATGACATTATGCATACTTATTGTTTGCTTAATTCATTTAATTAACTAGGTGAATATTTGTACCTCCTAGGTTAGCAAAGATACATTTACTAGAGGCACAAATTATGTCATATCGATTCCCATTATTACTAACCTTTCCAAAATCATGCAGATTACAATATTAGTACTTATATTAGAACATTTCATTTGTTCAAACCATTTATTATTCAAAGCTAAACAAAACATTAAGATTTTTAGATTTGGTTCGGGCTTGAAATAAATATTCCAAACTTCTTACGTATCCCTATGGTCGGGAATCAGAACCACGTATTTCTACAGAAAACCTTAAAGCTTAATTAATCAAATTAACTCTAAGTCCATTCTTAAATTCGGTTATCTATTTCATACTTACCACTTATTTCCCTTTTTACTATTGCACAATATGCAATCATCATGTCTATTAAAAATTAACAAACATTACACAAAGGTTTCCTTACCGATATACTTACATTGGTCATCCAAGCTAAAGTTCAGAAGACAAGCAAATACATAACATACCTGTGTTCTCAATTCAAACATGTAAATGAATATATGTATACATAGAATTCATTCATTGATTATTCAACTATAGAAAACATGCATATCACTTATTTCAATTATTCTTTACAAAGACTTCATACAGATAAGCATACTCTTAACTCTTGAACAGAGTAATAACATGCATTATCCCCATATGATCTCTTATGCAATTATGACTTATGCATACATGCCTATCAGAACAAGCAGTACTTGTTACTTCTCTTCTCATTTAGCAGATATTACCTTATTATATAAAACACATAGGTACCTGAAGGTACCGTACTTTTCCACATGAGTGTCCATAAGGGATCCAGAATAGAGGAGTACATAGAGCACAAGTCAAATGGCATTAATCACATTTGCATCAAATGCTTATTCACATAATCAATTTATAAATCGTCACAGAGCTTATCAACTAATTCACATTATTTCACTCTTTAATTGCCTGCTAAGTCAAAGGGGTGGATAAGCGAGTGAACACATGGCGGCACCTTATGGGTACGAATCGAACGCAACATCACATTTTCTCATTAAAAAAAATTTTACAGAGGGGATCTTAAACAAGATCCATCCACATTGAGGTTCAAGAGGAACCAAACGGGGACCTGATCAGGGTCCAAACAGAATATAGGGCTGCAGCTAACAGAACTCTATAGTCATGCCTATCTAACCACGACTCGACTAATGCAGGCTAAATTTCCATATTATTATTATTATTATTGGATTCGTCTCATTTCCACATACATACACCTTCCATCAATAAGCATAACATTCTTTCATTTTTATTAGGCACATGAATTCATTTACGTATAAACATCTCATATGAACATATTAAACACATTTATGTTATTAGATATCATGTCCATAATTAGTCTCAACAATTGCTTTACCGTTATTAGATTCATTTAGACTAACGGATAATTTCACATTTCGTTACACACATATATTTACAAAATAATCATGGTAGATCAAATTCTTATATTTCAATAATTACTATGCATGGGAAATACATCAATAATGCACATTTCCACTCATAGATGCATAACATAAGTGAAAAACTATGCAAAGAAGAAGTTTCTCAAAAATAGTTTCCAAGGGAAGAGGAAAATATCGCGATCGAAAAAATCCATGAAAAAAGAGATTTGAAACTCATTTTCAAAAAACATAGCACTTTAGAAAAATAGGGCAGGATGGGGTCACTATCACGATTGTGACCAGTGTCGCGCTCGCAACAGTGGCCAGAAGACCTTGCACGAGGGAAGGGAAGGCAACAGCATGAGTCGTGCTGTGCTAGCACGAGTCGTGAGCAACCTTCATGACTCGTGAACCCTGTTAATGACTCGTGAACCCTGTTCACAACTAGTGAACGTGATTCACATCTCGTGAATCCCTCATTTTCCCTGCCGACGCATGATTTGCTAAACCACTCATGCATGCCAAGCTTCAAGAGTCGTGCTGCCAATTCACGAGTCGGATGCCTCACAACCAATAGAGCAAACTATCTTGAAAACTGGATTTCACGATTCTGTCCTGCTCGCGACAGCATCAAAACTTCCAATTCCCAGCTAAATGCAGGAAAACCTAGATTTCCAAAAATAAAAGCATTTTGACCCCAAATCAAACCAAACTTCATCTTACCTTCAAATAAACCTTCCATGCATCACCAACCACATAAAACACAACTTTATCCACAATTATCACAATCAAGATCATGCATTACCATAATCAAGCTTCTCAAGAACATAAACCTAGAATTTTTAGCAAAAATTCCTCAAACTTCAAATTCACTTCAATACTTCAACATTCATGCATTATAACTTAAATCAATTGAATACCCATAACATTAGCACTATAATAAGCCTCATCAAACATGAAATTTCCAGAAATCTCATGCAAAAGCATAAATCACAAATGTACATCAAAATCAATCAAATTCCCAAACCTTTAACTCCTTTGCTCTAATAGCTCACTTAGATGATCTTTGTTGCTTCTAAATTCATTCAAGATCTTTTTCATCCCAAAATTCCTCATCAATCACACAAACACAAAACCCTAAATTAAAATACATTCTAACAAAATCAAGAACAAAGGATGAAGAAAAAGAAGAAGAAGAAATCCACTAATAACTTACCAATCAAAGCTAAGGAGATGATCAATTTCCACCACAAAACACTTGGATCGAAGCTAGGGCATACATATGAAGAGAAAAGAGGAAGAAGAAGCAAAGAGAAGAGGAGGAAATGGGAAAAGTAACAAGAATGGTTGTCCCCTTTTTCTATCTCTTCTATTTATACCTCCTCCCTATATCCCTAGCCACATGTCACTCTATGGTTGGTGGAACTTGACCACTCACACCCAACAAGCACACATGATACAACACACAAGACTAACCCTCATAATACACACACTACTTCCATATGAACATACACACACTACCAAAATCCAAATACTCACTTCTTAATATAATACATGCACCCACACTATAATAAAGCTCACAAAACATGCATTTTGCCAAAAATACCCTTAACACATGCCAAAACACTCACACAAGCACACATATACATGGAAAACATGGCTTAAACTACTAGGGGAAATCGAGGTGGGACACTCTATCATCTCCAACCGGAGCCTCCTTGTTGAAAAGACCTGTGTGCCTCTCTAAAGGGTGAGAGACTTTGATGTTGAGCCTCCAGAGAGGAAAATAGGTTTGAGCCTCCTCAGAGGAAAATCAGATTGGAGCCTCTAGAGAGCAAATTGGATTTCAGCCTCCTCAGAGGAAATTAGATTTAACCCTCCTCAGAGGAAAATTAGATTGGAGGTTTTGTTGCTTGCCCACAGGCGGATAAATTTCAATGTCTTTGGTGTCTCTTAAAATAATTTTCGTAAATTTTTGGGATATTCACATTTTGGATGTATTTGAATTTTTACAGTATGTTGGATTTTCAAGGCCTTGAAAATATCTTATTCTTTTTGTTTTTCGTTTCGTTTTGTTTGTTTTTGTTGTTTTTTTTTTTAGAATTTGTATTCTTTGTACATTTAAATTTGGATTTTGTACACTTATTGTGTGATGTGTGTGAGCGTACATCTTATGATAGAGAAACTTACCTGATTGCCCCTAGCATGATGTGCAAGAATAGGCTTATTTTTCTGGGTGTTCTCCTTCTATACAGACGCACCTGATTTTATGCCGAATATAGTGTCCAGTGATGTTGAGCTGAACTCATCTCTTGGATCATCTTTGTGCATGAGGTCTATTCAGAACTTTCCCCCTGAGTCGTGAACACAGCAACATATACAAAATATTGTGTGTGCGTATGGGATCATGTGTGTGACGTATACATACAAAACCATATACAGGAAACACTTGCAAAGGATTAATGTACAAAATTATGTGTACGCAACTACATGCGTAAAGGATTGAATGCATGTGATATGCTTATGATATGCATGCTAAACATGTGCAAAGAATTATGCATTACAGGTATGCAAAAAATTACGTACACAGAATGTGTGTAAAGAATTGCATATGCAACATATATACAAAGTTCAAGCATATGTGAATACATATCGGGCATCATGAAAGGCTATGCATGTAAAGTTTTGCAGGGGGATATACAAAAGATTTATGCATGCGAGATGCATGTGATATGTAAAAATGAATAGACCACATCCTAGGTAGTTAAGAGATTCATTGAGGGTAGTGCTTGGCTACTCACATTGTCTGATGCCCCCAAGGATCTAGAAAAGCGCTGTCTTGACTTTAGGGAGTCTGACCCATAATATTTTCAAAGAGAACTGACCCGTACGCATCTTTGCCCCTCGGTCGATGGGTATTTTGCCCCAAAACTTTAACTCGAGTCTTGAGTTATGCACTATATGCCTAAAGGGAAGTAATGCCGCCTTATCGTTCTAGGCTTCAATAGTCATTATTTTAAAGGTAGCGTGTCCCTTATAGATTTTCAAGCTAGCTTTTTTTAGCGGGAAATGCATCCCTTTGTGGATTTTCACATAACCCTGTGCCTAATTTTTGCCTAGAATGGACCCGACCCACTCCAGCGGCTGCCTGTTTCCAAGTTTTCACCCTGCCCATTAGTTTAACTTTTTCTTAGAGAGCCAATTATAGTTTTCAACTCTAACGGCCTTTTTTTAAAGGGTATGACTGTAAGAAAAGTTAAAGCTACTATCAGAGCCCCCTTCTAGAGTAATCGGCAGTTGTTCACTAAGGCATTTTCTCCCTAGGCATCGCTTGCATTCCTTTACCTCTCTCGATGAATGTGTTGCTAGATTAGGTGAGGTAGCAGATGAGGATCGGGTTCATTAGGGCTTCATCAGGATGCCTTTTACATTACCACCCATTGTGCTCGATAGTTCAGAGGGATTAAAATTGTAGTGAGGCATCCCTATCTTTTCAAGGTGGACCTTTATCTTCGGCTTTTACCTCCAAACACCATAACCTCTAGGCAAGTTGCCGGTGAAGACTATTATACCATCTATCGGGGATTTTTCTTTTACTCCTAATATGCATTCAAGAGGTAGGTGCTTAGTCCCGCAGTTGATAATAAGACCTCATCGACTTAGACATCTTGACGGTGAGAGCAGTAGCAGAGTGTACTCATTTAGATTTCATGCATTCAGGAATGAACGATGTTTCTCTTTTTATAAACGAACTAGAAAATAATGAACACATGTATTTGCAAAGATTGTGTACATTTTGGTATGATTTCTCTATACATGATCATTATCTAACATCGATTCAAAATGCAAAACTATATCTAATCTCAGAGTAAATATTGTAAGTATTAAACTCATGTATCCAATCAGCCCTCTCAGGTTTTCTTGATTGGACATTTTCTCTCAAGCCTCTAATTTTTGCCCAGGGTGCCTTTTTTCGGTTTTCACCCTAGCAAGATGCCTATTTTTAGCAAGGCCGCCTTTTTTTGGTTTTCGAACCACTAGGCTTTTATTCTCTTCTTTTGATTTTTAGTCTTTAGCCATGGAGCTTCTTGGATCTATCGATGTTGATCGTTCTTCATATTTGCTTCCATCGCTATCTGTCAAAAATGCTGCTCCCTTGGACAATACCTTCTCAAGAACAAATGGGCCTTCCTACACTGGTCTAAATTTTTCTCATTTGTTTGGAACATTCAGACTCATTTGCTTAAAGATTAAATCTCCCTCTTTCATTAGGTGCTTTCAAACTTCCTTCCCGAATGATCGAGAAGAGTGTTTTCTGATAGATCTGATTATGGCAGTAATCCAATGACTTATCATTGTCTGACGTGCTTAACTGCTGCCAGTGTTGTTGCGCCCTGTCGGCTTCCACAATATGGGCTTCCATGACTATCCTTAAAGATTTGAGCTCTATTTCAATCGGCCATACTGCTTCTGCCCCTATGTATCGAGGAATAAAAGGTGACTCTTGTAGAGGTTTTGATGGTGGTTCTCTAGCATCAAAATGCAAAAGGGCCATTTCTTTTCCCAATCCTTGTAGTTTCGAACCATCTTAACCAAGATCTTTTTGTTAGCAGCCTCTCCTACCCCATTAGTTTGAGGGTAATACAGAGAGGACTTGTGGTCTTTAATGCCATACCTTTGGAGCAACTCCCTAGCTTTAGCCATAAATTGTCCTTCCGTTCTTAAACCTTGCATGGTACGAGAGACCATATTGACATATCCGATTCCGTTCTATAACCCTGTCTGTTAGAGGCCATAGGGCGCACCTCTCCTATGATGTTTATTCTCAAGCTCGAGCAACCCGTATCTATTGTAATTCAATAGAACCCTTTTGGTACTTTTCGAAAGTCATGAAAAATGGCAAAGTACGGGCATGTGTAGATCAACGGGATTTGAACAAAGCTTGCACCCAGGATGACTTTCCAGTCTACATATTGATCCTTTTCCTTCCCCCCTTTTTTTTTTCTTGTTCCCTTTTTTCCCTTTTTCTTTTTTGTTCCTTTTTTATGTTCTTCTTTTTTTTTTCTTTTTTTTTTTGTGGACAAGCTTTGTTCAAATACTGATAGCTCATACTTTTTTGCTCTTCTTGACTGTTAGGATGACGCTGACCAACCAAACCCGGTGTTGTTTAAAAAATTTGGCTTCATCTCTGCTTATGGATCCTTTTTTTCAACCTTCTCTGCCCATTTTGGCCTAGGTCTTCTGAGCTTCTGCCTGACTGGTCCATGATCGAGGTATATTGGAATGGTGTGCTCGACGATTCCATGATCAACTCTTAGCATGTGTTCATAGGTCCAGGCAAAGACTTTTTCATATTTTCTTGAATTTCTCTCAAGTTTTGATCTCTCTTCAGGAGTTACATTAGATGCTATCAAGATTTTCTTTGGGTTTTCCAAAGTTCTGAGATTAAATGGAATGGCATCAATTAAATCAATGTCAAATATGAATGAGTCATGATCATGATTATGTATAGTGAAATTATAATAAATATTGAACAAGTAAGCAAAAGTGTTCGTCTTATTAATGAAACCAAAATGTCATTATTAAACAGTTCAAAAATAAAAAGAACATTTTAAATAGGTAATCATTTTCCATTCTTGCTAACACATATGTTGCAGTCGATGGTCCATTGTCATCCCTAAGAACCGTTCCTCCCTTTCCCACTTAGGCACTTAATCTATTTTATTCTTTATCCTTCGCTCTTCTGGGTTAGAGATCTATTTGGCATCAATCAAATCCTGAATAGCATGTTTCAAGGCCTTGCAATCATCTGTGGTATGCCAGGTGTGTTGGTGGGAGGCACAATACCGATCCCCCTTGTGATTAGGCTATCCCTAGTTTCTAGCGGGTCTAGCCGGTCCTTTATTAGCCTCTTAAGGACCCAAGACAAGGATCTGCCCAAATTAGAATAATGCCTTCAATTCTCTTCCGCGGTTGGTGCTTTTCTTGTCCTCCGGGTGCCACTGCTATTATCATAACAACCCACTCTTACACTTGCAGGGCCAGTAATAGTTTTGTTGAGCGGCACTCGGGTAGTTGCAAGCTTGGACTTCATGCTTGAGGGCCTAGGGATGTCTATTGACTGTGAAGGCTCTATTCCTTCTGCACTTCTTACTTGTTCTTGTAACTGCATCAAAGACCCCTCTGATCTTTCACCTACACTACAAGAAAATTGACTTTCAACGACTAAAATTTAGTGAAGGGACAAAAATCTGGTCATAAAAAGATATAAACAACGAAGGGAATTTAATCCGATCGTTAGTACTCAAATTTTACTGAGGGGTTTAAATCCAGTCGCTAAAAGGCTCCAAATCTGGTCGTTGAAAGGTTAAAACAAAATGCCGGGACTTCCATTTACCTCCAAATATAACTAAAATCACAAAATCCATTTTCCCACTACCTTCTTCAACTCTCCATGCCTCTCTCTTATGTTGCCCCATCCATTGCGCCTCCCCTCCCTTGCGAGCCACCAGGCACCAGATCTAGCATCACCCTCCACCCTTCCGCCACTCACTCCCCACCCCTCCGTCGCAGATCCGGTCTCACCACTGTTGCCGCCTCTAGAGCCATCCCCCTTGCGTGCTGTTAGATCGCCGCTGTCGCCCATCGTAGCTCACCTTTCGTCGCCATCGCCACTCATCTCTTGCCCTCGTCGCCGCTCTTTCCTCGTCTATTACTCGCTGGCGACTCTGCCCTGTTCTTCACGTTCCTATTCTCAAGCCAGTTTAATCTCAGTGGAGGTTTATGTCTAGGTGTCCAAAGGATTTTTAATCTGTAATTCCCTCGCGTGCTGTCGGACCGCCACACCACTCGAAGCGCTGCAGGTACACGTTTGTTCTTTTTGCCTCTGAAATTACTAGAAAGGAAGAGTTAAGGCCAGATTTTTAGTTACAAGTTATTTTGGGAATCTGATTGTATCATGTGCAATTGAAAGTTCTGATCTTCATATTAGATATTAAATGCTATCTATTGTAAGTCAATCCAGCAAATGAGAAAATGCTTGGAGATGGAGGTGCAGATGGAGGTATACTTGTCTTGTATAATCTCCTTCAATTTTTAGTTAAACCTTATTTTCAAGTTTTAATTAAACTTCTGGTAGTTTTGATTGCATTTTGGTAGCCATTCATAGAGCTGCTGGACCAGAACTCTTTGATGCGTGTTATAAGTTCCCTAAAGTTCGACTTGAAATCCGTTGCCCCACAGGAGAAGCAAGAATTACCCCGTACTATCTTCTTACTTCCCTTTTCTTATCTTTTACTAGAAGTTAGGATTTCAAATATCCCACAAGCCAGTAATACCAAAACTAGTTTATCTTTTTCCATTCCCTTGCACGTATTTATTCAATTATAATAATTTTGAACATCTGCATGGCTTTCAAATTGCCTGCATCTCATGTGATTCATATTGTTGGTCCCATCTATGATGCCTATAGCAATCCTGCAGCCTTACTAAAAAATGCATACAAGTTTATATAACTGGATTTATGGTGTCCTCCTTTATGATTAATTTTATTTATCACTCTAATAATGTCTCTCTATTACTCTCCTTGATAACAGGAACAACTTGACTATGGCCAAAGAAAAAAATATTAAGTATATTGCATTTCCTACTATATCTTGTGGCTTTTATGGCTTAGTTAACTATAGTGCGCTGATGAGGCTGCTTCCTTTCTCTAACTCTTATTGCATTTACATCGTTCTAAATTGTCAGTGGCAAAGGCTTTAATTGCTTATAAAATTGTATAGGTCCTATGTACATGACATTTTTTTTGTCATCCTCTCTTGGCATTGAGAGGTTACTCCTCTGCATGAGATATAACCTTCAATAAGAATATGGGCTCAAACTACTAGTTACTAGTCAAGATAAATTTTGAGTTTATTTTTTGTTTTGCCTTTTTGTGAAACTTGTACTGCAAGTATATTGATTTATAGCAAATAATTTTTTTTCTTTTCGTAGTCATTTATTTTAGGTGTCCTTATGATGAAGCTGCTATAGTAGCTATAGTAATATGATGTAAGTGAATAAGAGGATTATATTTGTCATACCCCATTTATCCCCTAAAAGTATGAGCCCATTTGTGTGTGCATGCATGGTATGTGTTTGGCATGTCATAAGGGTATTTCGGGTAGAAATGTATGTTTTAATAGTTTTGTTAGCATATGGGTGCATGTAGGTTATTAGGGTGTGAATTAGTTAGGTTGCATTTGAGTGTGTTGCTCGCATGGTTGTAGGGTATGAGTAGTTGAGTTGTGGTTGTGTGCTTTATCCACACATTAGAAGGGTGTTATAAGTTGGGATTTTATTGTGTGTGATGCATGCATGTCACTTGGGTATGAGTGATTAATCTCCACCACTAGAGAGATGCCAAGTGTCTAGGGTTAAGAAAGGATGAGTAAAAGAAGAAAGAGGAGGGGAAAGGCAGTAACTCCATCTTTTTTCCCGTTCTCTTCTTCTTCACCTCATCTTCTCCTTTTTGTTCTTCATTTGAATGCCCTAACTTGGATTTAAGCTTTTGGTGGTGGAAATTGATCACATCTTGCATTTATTTTAGTAAGTTCTCTACATTTGTTCATCTTGTTCTTCTTCTTCTTCTTCATGATTTCTGGGTTTAGATTTAACTTAGGGTTTGTATTTTGGGTGTTCTTTGGTGTGTCGTGCTTAGCTGAGCCTCCTCGCGATCCTAGGGGAAAAGAGAAGGTAGGGAGTAGTGGAACTAAGTGATTAGAGCTTCAGATTTTCAGGTTTGGGAATTTCTGCATTTCATGTGTTCTTATTGTGTTTGCTCATTTTGTTGGCAATCTGTTGTATTGACAATGCATGTTGGGATAATGGATGAGTGGGAATTGAAGTTGATTTGAGTTTACTGTCATTTTCTGGGTTCTGATACTCTGAAATTCTAATTTAACCTAATCTATGTTTTGAGTGTGAAATTGTTGAAGGAAGTGTTTTTATATTGTTCACGTTGGTTTTGTGTGCTTGGGAAAGCTGAATCCAGGTGAGATTGAAGTGGATTTAAGTTGGGATGGAATTAGGGTTTCGAGAAATCGCATTATCGGGGACTATTTCCTTCAAGACGTGAAGAGAAGCACGAGATGTGTCCCTTAGACACGACTCGTGTAGCTCCTCACGCCTCTGTCCCTTCTCTTTCGTGTGTTTGCTTTCTTTGTTTGCTGTCTGTGTGCTTGTCCGAGTCGTGCTTGGGTGTGTGAGTCATGTCCATCTGGTGAGTATTCCTTCCTCTTTTTCTTCTCTTTTATGCCATCTGAGGGAACAGTGAGAGAGCCAGAGCACGAGTCGTGTTCTAGAACATGAGACGTGCTCTGGTAGGGAGCATGAGCACGAGTAGTGCTCGAAGAGCACGACCCATTCTAATGCCTGAGGGACTCAGCATGAGTCGTGCTCCTCAAGCACGACTCGTGTCCCTCAAGGCTTCTATCCCTCCTGTTTTCATCAAACTTAAATGTGTGTTTTCAATCCTTTTTCCCCTATTTCTTTAGTCTACTTTTATGTGTTATTAATGTGCAAATGATATAATGGGTATTTTAACTTAGCCAAATAATAAGTAATGTATACGATATTGCATGTTATAGGTGGTTGAATGATATTGGGTTATGCATGTCTTATTTGTAATTCCTTGTTATGAATGTGAGTATAATTATGTGTTACACTTAGAAGTATGATCTGAATGATGCATGACCTGCTAGAGTCAAGTAAGTGGATAGTTAGGCATGCCTAATAGAGTCTCTTAGATGCAGCCCTCAGTTCTGTCTGGACCCCGATCAGGTCCCCGTTTAGTTCCTTGAGAACCCCTTATGCATTTTGGATCTTGTTTAAGGTCCCCCTTTGTAAAATATTTTGAATGCGAGAAAAAAATAAAATGGTTTTTGATTCGTACCCGTAAGGTACGCTATGCGTTCAATTCGTGCCCATAAGGTACCCTATGCGTTTACTTGTTATCCACTATTGTAAGTCAGCAGGTGCGCTTTTTATTTTGTTCCATTTTGATATGATTACAAGAATATGGTATTCGGATGCGTATAATGATAAGTATGAGAAATCAATTAAAGTGTAAATGAATGTGGATGTGAACTTCTGAATGCATGCCTTTATTATGCAAGTATGATTATATAGCTGATATCATTATCCGCATTGGTCATATTGTATGTGTATTGCATTGACGACCATTGTGAATGGTCGTCCACTCTTTTATTGTGTGTTCCCCACTAAGTGTTTATTGCTTAGCATGGTGTTTTATCCGTGCAGGTGCGGAGGATGGTGTTCTTTTTGGAGAGTCGTCGCCAGTCAAGCCAACACAGAGGGATTAGTGTTAGGGCTTTATTTTTGATAGCATGTTGATTCTTTTGTAGTGGAACTCTCTTTATACAATTATTTTGTAAAGCTTCCGCATTTATATACTTTTGGGTTATGTAATTATTTATTCCAGCTTTTGATCAGAACATTAGTGTAACGAATTTTGCTATTGTAATGATTGATCATTCTGATGCTTATGAAGGTTCCAATTTCCCCGTAATGATGTATGATTATTATGTATGAATGTATGCTTTGTATCTTTATTTGCTTGGTGACACACCCGGCTCATACGGCTTCTCACTCTCTGAGGATGGGTACGCCTACGTATGGGTAGGGGCTGTTACAATATTCTTTTGTTCTATTATTTAACATCCTTGTTGTTTTTGTATGACTAGGAGGTTGGCATGGTGGATATAGAATGCATACTTTCATGTGAATTTTGTGGTGAAATTATGCTTTGAATTCCAATTATTTAATTTTCTTAGCTATACTTCTCTTAGTTCTTTCCAATAATGGAACTTTTCAGGAGGGTATTCAGGTGGAGCGCGAAGAAGATAAAGGTGGCACAGTGGGTGAGACATTTACCGATTATGTAAGCGCGGATTTGGCCTTCTATGTCTTTATTAATTATTTTCTTCCTGAACATGCAACTTAACTATTAAAGAGATTGGGGATGAGCTGGAATTTTTTTAATGCATGTTTGGTTTTATTCTGTTCTTGTTCTTCATGCAGAGACCTTAAATACTTATCATTTTCCACTTAAGGTGAATTGTATATACTTGTCGTTTTGGTTTTCTGCAAATTAGAATAGTGATTGGAGTAACTTAGAATTGAAAATTGGAATTAATTAGTCATGATTAGCTGATTGAATGTAGTTGCATGTATTGATTTGGCTAATAAATAATGAATCTTGATATAAATGATAAAATATGGTGCTTTGAGGCAGCTTTTTGGCAACCATAGGCATGTTGATGTCTCCTAAGTACCTTTTCTTGTACCTTCATTTGGGCCTAACCATTGTTTGTAGAGACAGGAGGTTTTTACCACTCGCTTTTTCTTTATTTGATCTTTGGAAAAAGATTGATTTTTCCCTCTTCATGAAGTCAAGAGGAAAAGTGCTGCTCTTCAAATGCAATAGTTTGTAGTTGAAGAAAAGAATGACTTACTGGACTATTTAAGATCTCTACAACCAGAAAAGGTTGTGTTTAATCTCTAATTATTCTCATGGTTTTTTTGCTTCTGAAGCTATTTAATTTTTGGTTTTGCTTTGTTTTCTAAATTACCAAACATTTGCCTGTAATGATGTGCTACTATAAGTTGCAGTTGTTGCAGGCTTCACATCAAATTGGCGATTGAAGGCTTTGAATTCTTGTAGTAATAACATTTTGCTCCTGAATTTTTTAGTTTAGTTGCAAAAAGCTTTCAAGACAACATCTGCGAGTAATCATAACATGTGATGATATTATGCATCTGTTTTGATGTTCCTTGTTCTTTCAGTGTTTGCTAAAGTATGTGGTAAAAAGTTGATGGCTATTCTAAAGGCTATTAAGTTATTTTACTTTTCACAATTCGATAAATTAATTACCTTTATGTTACATGTTGATGCTATAAAATTATAGCCTAATTTATGTTGCTGATGTATGGGGACGAGATATGGCTCTTTGTTTAACTGTTGGCTCTCCTTATTGCAATCTATCAGGTTATGAGCAACATGTTTTTGTACAAGCATTTATATTATCTGACTGAATCTCAAGTCACTTATGTACCCCCATAGTTGCAATGTTTTACCTAACTTCTGCAGTATTCATCTTTTGCTTCTGATATAGATTTAATTCCTGTTCTGTGGGATCAAGCTCTCTCTAGCGCTTATCACATGTGGAACCTGGGGATTTAATTTGCTAATTTCAACTAATGCAATTGCATAATGAACAGGTAGCTGAGTTATCAGAACCAACATCTATGGAATTGAAAGAAGTAATCCACTCTGTAGTCCATGGTCTCTTCGCAACTCTTTCTCTTAAGACGCATTTCAAATCTGAGGAACTTTTGATTTTTATCATCAATAATAGGGATTTTATAAATTCTATCAAGGTTAAATTTCTAATCAATGAGCTAAATGGTCTATGTTTGGATGATGGTGAACTTCCAATACTATTTGTCTTGAATCCATGAGCTATTTATTTCCTTTGGTTAGATTAAATGCATAGAGCAATTACTTGTATCTTGGAAACTTGATTTTCCTTTGATGCTTAATCATTTAGTTAGTCTAGAAAGAGACTTCAGCTTCTTGTTAAGAATGAGAGAGAAAAAAAGAAAATGTGCCATCGTTCTACTTGGCTATGTTCTGGTTGCTCTTATTCTAGTTCTTTTGGGATTTCAGTATATGAATCAACAGAAAGGTATAACTAGGTAGTCTTATGGAAGTGAAATGTAAGCACAACTGCACAAGTGCATTTGAAACTTTGTTTAAATTTGATGCCTATGCTCAATGTTAATATATTGATATTGTTAAAATTTGTAGCTGTTTAATTTGGAATATATGATACCTTTTAGTAATTATTGTGGCTAGTGTTACCCGTTCATTAACTCATAGCATGTAATAAGATGTTAGAGAATGTTGAACTAGACAAATAAATGTTAATAAAGTTTGTTAGTCTCTTTTGTATATAAAGACTAGATATTCATTTTTAGTTGTTCTGTGTAAGCTTTCGATACCTATTTATTTTCAATGAGTTATTGTAGTTTTATAATTAAAACTATTATTCTATTTTTTTTCTTTTTTCTTTTCTAGTAAATTCTAAATAAATCATTTCAAGCATTTGGATTGTATAATATCTAATCTTTTAACATATTCATTATCACTTGTCAACTTTATGGTCACTATGGCACCTCGAAGGTTATTAATTGCCCATACTTTTTATTATTTATATTTTTATGTGATTTTTTTTATTTGTGCTTAGGAATATTAATTTTATCTTTTTTTATACATTTTGCAGGTCTTCAAAATTTTGGACAGCAAAGTTTGGGGATTTATTTTTCACATTTTTCTCAAAACTCTTTTGTATAGGAATTAGTATATAGAGAGGAGTTGTTTTCTTGAATATACATATCATTGATAGTTTCTATTTTATTTGGAGTTGTGACAAATAGAATGCTATATAATTTGTAAATTTTACTATATTTTGTAAGTTTTCTTTTTTAATATATGAAAAGAGTTTATTATATTTATTAATAAAATATATGTGAATAATATGTACCTACATGTAATATTATAAAATAGTTTATATTTTAAAATACCTTTCTGGTATTTATGTCTGGTGTATTATGATAAATCAGAGGGCATAGTATATCGGTGATTGTTGTTTGTTAGCTATGAACATAATTAGTGAAGGAAAAATTCGGTCACTAAAAGGAATCTTTAACTTTAACGATCGGAATTCCTTTAGTTTAAAGTGCACATAATTAGTGAAAGGAAAATCCGTTCTCTAAATTGAATTTTTAACGACCGGAATTAACTTCGTTGAAAGTGAATACAATTAGCAAAAGAAAAAATCCGGTCGCTAAAAGCTATCTTCAACGAACGGAATTCCCTTCTTTGCAAGTGAACACAATCAACGAATGGAAAATCCGGTCGTTAAAAATTAGTAATCAACAACCGGAAACATTCCGGTCGTTAATGACTTTAACAACCTGATTTAAAATCCGATCGTTTATACCTTTAAGGAAGGGGCTTTTATCGACTGGATTTTTCAGTCGTTATAAGTCTTTAACGACCGGATTTTTACTTTTAACCACCGGATTTCCCTTCGTTAAAGGGCATTTTTCTTGTAGTGCTAACTGCGGACCTGAGCCTGAACTTAAATCATATTCTGCCCTTGAGGCTTTACTATTTAGAGCTTACATCACTGCTGAAATGTCTTAATTTTTAGGAATATAGTCATATTCTAGAGTATGCTTCTTGCCTGTTCCTTTCTCGATCAGCAAAATAAAGGGTACCTTGACTTTGGGTTCCAAAGCAAAAGGAGACACCGCGGGTAGTAGTCGCCATAAGTTGAGCATGAAGAACGAGCGCTATGGCATCCATCCTTTCCTTAACCAGGGTCAACATCCTTTTTTCAAGCTCTTCGAACCTTTTATCCATCTCCTGGGCAATTAGGGCACGAGTCTCTTCAGTCTGTTGTGAAAGGCCGGCCATTTTTAATACCTTCAGACACTTTGGTAAGGATGCTAAATCTTTGTCTGCCAACTCGAACTCTGATCGCTCTTTAGACAACTATCGGGATCCGTAAACCACCCAAGCAAATGGTCTACAATGGCTGAAAAGCAAGGAGTTAGAATGATGTATGAATGACATGCTATGCATGGTCGTGCTGTGCAATAAATGGTATAATATGGCTAAAAAAATCAAAGAGGTTAGAATGATATATGCAATGCATGGAACAAATTTATGCACAGGGTGATATGTACATATAAAGATTATATGGACACAAAAGGATATACAGACGCACGACGGAGATGTATATGTTTTTTTTTATTATTATTATTATTATTATTTACATGTATGAATGAATAAGTGATATATGAGCATGCTGCTCAACATCCACAACCACATGCAAGCAAGTAGATCCTTCTAACCTTATCTCTCCCACCCATGAGGTCGTGCGGTCTCTTTCCTAGGTGGGCTTGATCTATGGGTTAACAGGGAACCCAATAGACACTTATGGTGCACAGTGGAAAATCGGCAGCATAACCTCTCTTAGCTAATGTGCATACGCATGGGTTTTGACCATTGTGTATTTAGGCAGTTCGAATAAATCGACATGGTCCTATCCGGGCATGAAAGCCTTTGATTAGGCGACCAATCAAATTATCTGGGTTTGTCCAATACATAATGATCCATATAGCAAGCAAGGTATTATGGTTCATACCACCTAGGGGAAGTATCTATTTCTATTACTTGAGCTTTGGCAAGGGTGATGATACTTTAGGTCTACCAAAGCATGGTCCTTGCCAACGGGTCTAACTCTTCACGAGCGTAATGACCGATTAGGTCTCCATTTAATATACCAAATGGTACGAGGCTTGGACTGGTGATTATCCTTAACACTTCTCTACATTGAGTGAACATAGGGTCGTGCTTTGGGAATGCACCGGGGTTGAAAGAGGGACCAAACTAGCATAGATCTAAGGCTCTAATGATATGCAATGCAATTTCGAAAAGGGTTGAAACTTTTAAATTAAAACTCAATTATATGTTATAATCAAGGTACTTTTGAATCGAAGTCTCAAAGTAAGTCCCCAGTGGAGTAGCCACTATGACACGAGCTGAACCCTGGGGCGCCCCGAATGACCCGCTTTTAGGGCATTCGAGAGAGGTTCATGAAAACTTGTAAGAAATTACAAGTGCGTCTATTTTGGGCAACAAGGAGGTTTCTTGGAGTCGCCACCCAATAGAACATTGGGAAAGGTCGTCTAGCCTCAGTGAGCCTAAGATAGAACATATGCATCCATTTTGGGCAAACCAGAGATATTTTGGAGGCCCCATCCCAATAGAACATTAGGATGGTCCTCTAACCTCCTGGAGCCTAGGACTATGCAAATTGGGCCTTTTTGGGCGACAAATGATATTTTGGAGACCCCATCCTAATGAAACATTGAGATGGTCCTCTAACCTCATTGGGCCTAAAACCAGAAAAGGTTCGGGACTTCCCATTTATTCATACCTTGAGTTAAAGTTATAATTGAGTTTTGAATTTAAAGTTTCATCCAATTTCTCATTCAATTTAATGCAATTAATTAAAGCACAAGTTGGCCATACAAGGAATGCGGTAAATAGAAGCAAAATTAAAATAAAGTATATGAAAATATATTACAACAAAACTAGGGGCGGAATACAACCCCCATTGTAAATAGCGTGCGAATCATACATAAATCAGGATATTCATTAAGGATGAGGACATTGGTCCTCGCATGCATACGCACGAACAATTTTGGAATGTCAATGTTATTAGATGAAAAAATAGGACATTGGTCCTCAATTTATTAATGAAAATCCCAATTCAATCACTATAAATATTAAACCATTTTCATGTTAGCGGACGAAAAATAATATTTACAATAACAATACATAAGGTAAACAGGATAAAGGTAAAAGAATGAGCCCGAGTGAAGATTCTCAGATCATTGCAGTGTCGTCCATTTTTACAACCCAAATCCGCCAAATAAATTAATAAAACTTTAAAGGTGAATGTCGCGTGATTTTCGTTCCTTAAGTTCTATAAGGATTGATCCGCGATGTGTAATTTACAGAAGATTTTTGGACTACAAAAATAGTGTTTCGAAAACAAATCAAGAAAAGAAAATGATATTTTTCTTTCTCGACATTTTGATAGCAGTTTTAAAAGCTAAAACGGCTGGATCTGATAGAAACGAATTAATGTCGTTCCCTCGGATTAGCCTAAATTGAAAGAATATTTGATGACGATTTTTCAGAAAAATGAAAGTAAGAAAACTTTTTGTAAGAAAATTGCTAAATACTCTTTTTGGTCAAAACCGCTAACGTCGAAAAATGAATCTCCATCCCCTATTTATAGGTTCAGAAAAATCATTCAAAAATTTCAAATTTTAAATTTAAATTTGAAAAAGATTTCTGAAATCAAAATCAAAACCGAATAATTTTCTAGAATATTTTCAAAATCAAATCTAAGATTTAAAAATATTTGAAAAGATATAGGGAATATTTGGAAATCTTGAAATATTTTTAGAAGATATGGAAAAAAAATCTGGAAAATCTCGCCCAAATAAAGACAGATCAGTGACTGACGGGTGTCGCTAGATGACCGACGGACATCTGTAAAGGGGGTATCCGCAGTCTTTTAGGCGACGGGCCATTCGCGAGGGACGAAATCCGAGAGATGACTGTCTCTCGCGAGACACGGGAGTCTTTCGCACAAGAGATGGACGTTGCTCGATGCGAGAGACGGCCTCCTCGAGTGAGCGACAGCCGGCACTCGTCGTGAGAGACGGGTCCCTCACGCGAGCGACGGGCGTCGCTCCTTGTGAGAGACGGGCCCGTCCCGTGTTGGGGACTGGCACCGCTCAAGCGAGGAGAGATCCATCCAGCGACGGGCGTCTGCTCCACCGAAAGTTTAGCTGTCGGTGGAGCAAAATCCATTTTTCAAAATATGAAATCTTCCGAACTCCCCAAAATCTCCTGTTACTAAGAAAAAACCACAATCCTTGTAAAACCGGATATTGAAAACTTCACAACTTTCATCCATTTGTCTGAAATGAGATATTAATCTCTTCATTGGGTAACTCTGATCTGGACTGCCTCAGGACCAGGTGTCTACACTTAGACATACCGATACATACATGCATACATGCATATTACTTTAATTCTTACTTTTAGACTAGACAATGTCGTAATACTATCTAGTCCTTCATTTTCTTACATATCCGAAATTTCACTTTGACTTATAACTCTCGTGTTTCTTACTTTAACACCTTTCACTTATCTTACCAACTAATTTCTCTTCTTCTTATTTGCATTTTACCCTCAATTCTTAAAACTAATTATTCTATTCCTTTACTTTTAAATCTCTAGGTTTATACTTTTCACTTCTATAATATAATTACTACATTTACTTCAATAATGCATTTGACTTTAATAAATTCCTAAATTTCATTTCACATTTAGACATCGGTTTTCCTTTCACTTTTTTCTATCCCTCATTCCTTCAGTATCCATTTCAATTCATGTCAACATCACATGTAATAGCATTTCCATCTCACATTTGATACAATTTTCATATCAATTTCCATTTGGACATTTTTCACTAATTTATCTTACTTACTTGACCTAACAAATTTCTAACTTATTTTCTTTTAAACTATTCACTTTCTATTACATTTACATTATTTACTTTTAATCGGTAACAATTTACATATTTATCCCTAAGATAAATTATCCATTAATCCTTTAAAGTTAATTACATTACAATTGTATCCTTTACTTTCAATTATTTGCCAAAATGCCATTATTTCAATTTTCACTTATAAGGTTACTCTTTGGTCCTCAATTTTTCAATAATTTACAGAAAAACTCTTTGGTCCATTTTATTTACTATTCTACAACTAGGTGCCTGCTTTACACTATTGAATTTACTATTCCTTTGTAAAATTACAATTTAGTCCTCCATTTCTTACTTTTAGGTCTATTTTACATGTTAGCTCTTATTAAGCTTTTACATTGAAATTAAACCAATTATTCATTCATTTGGCTTTACAAATTACATATTAGTCGTTAATTTAAAGTTCTCCTGTCAAATTACATTTTAGTCCCTAACTTTACATTGTTTGCATATTTGTCATTTTAATTTCACTTCTTACTTAGGTGTATAAACACTCATATTCATTTTACTTTTTACTTTTTTCATATCACTTTTACAATTATGCCCCGAGTATAATCCTAGTAGAAAATCTGTAAATTGGATATATGGGACGTGGACCACACAGGCCCACTACACTGCACTGGGGAATGATCCCAAAGGACCACTCCAACACTATTACTAAACATGGAGCATATAACATATTTATGCACTATGGGAGACCATTTGTGAATCTGCCATAGTAAAGCAAGTCATCATGACTTGCACTATGGAATGGGTGTTCCTATGGCTTGCCACACATATTCTAAACTAGATTTAGACCGCCAAACAATACTAAGGGCAGTACTTTTTCACAAGACTTGAAAATCCACTTTTCATGTTTAACACTTCCATTTTACATTTACCTTTCATTTCCATTTCACTTCAATAATTACACAACATTTCCATCAATGTTGCACATTTCATATTAAACACTTATTTTACATAATAAGTACGCTTAGTCATTAAATAGCCATGAATTTATTTTAAAGCCACGCTTATTCTTTTCTTATTGTTTCACTTTAATTGTTCAATTAAATCAAAAGTCATATCAAATATACATATAATTCCGATTATTTCAATAATTACCAATATTTCCTACCATGGCCATAATGGGAAAATACTCTCAAAAATACTCAATTAACTTCTTACAAGTTTCAATTCATTTAATATACTTTCAAATTTCATATACGTATCTTATGGTCATATTATCATTAAATGAATTACTTCTAAGTCATTCATTTGTCCAATCCCCATCTCATATAACATGTATATAACCTAATATACCCAATCTCATTTCTTAAGCCATTTGGCCATAGTAGCATTTTTCTCTAACATTTTATTTATCATCCAATCATCACTCATTTCACTAGATTAAGCCTCAATTCACATGTGTATACCCTTTAAATAAACTCAATCACAAGGTATACTATTAACATACCTAAGTATACTATTATGTCACATTATGACCAAAACTTGCACTTAGTTTTTCTTCACTTTAATCACTCTAATTAGCTTATTTAACTTCCTGAAACTCAATTATTACTTCAATTTCTATTATACATGCATTTAACATAAAGTCAATATACAAACACAATGAGAAACCCTAATTTTCAAATGAAAATTCTTGGATTTTGTAATCACAAACCTAATAACCATGCTCTAGCTTCCACAAGTTCCTCAATTCTTGTCCTTAACCCTTGAAAAGCCTTTTCGTCCTTGATTTTTCCTCATTAGCTGAATACACATAACAAACAAACACTCAACAATTTTAACCTCATAAACACTTTGAATACACTCTAATCTATTATCTAAAACCAAGGAATCAAATTAAAACAACTTATTCCTCTTACCTCTTTTTGAAGACATAAGCTTAAATCCCTGTTTTTCCTTACTTTCGATCAATCAAATGGACACTAGAGGTTGCTATACACTCATAGAGGGGCTGAAATACACTTAGGAAGCTATAATTTAGGGAAATATTGAGCAAAGTTTGAAGAAATTGAGAGAGATGAGGAAGAAGAGTATTTCGGACAATAAGAGGGAGTGTGGAGCCGAAGGAGATAAGGGTTAATCACTAACCAAACTGCCACTTAATGGCTCTTATAGTGGGCCAAAATTGGTTAAACCTTGGTCCAACCAATGGTCCAACCTATAAAGGCCAATTACCCATTTTAGCCCATTATGCACTTTTTCTATGCTTTTCTCTTTGCCTAATTCCAATTCATCGCAATTTTGATTCCATAATTCATATCATGTAAAATCTAGGCTGTACACAAAATTTCACCTCAATCAGAGTCCTTTACTTGTCCGGTTAAATCAAAGCAGTCCAATCAACAAATTTTCGGTGTCCTCAAAAAATTCCCTTTTCACTACCAAAAATTCCTACATATTAATTAGAGTCCATCTAGAAAATTTAATTAATTTCGGAAATTATTTGCTATTTTTAAAGCGTTGGTCAAACTTCTGATAAACCCGAGTACTATTTAAACCGAAATCATAACTTTTGCCTTACTTTCTAAGGTTAATTCTTCATAAAAATGACTCCATAATTCTGAAATTATATTCATTAGAATGTAATAATTTTTTTGGCTTAATTGGAGACCATTTCTCTATCTGGTAATTATTTATCAGTCCGATACTCTAATTTTTTAGTGTCACAAAAAATTAATCTTTCATTACCATATTATTCTACTTATAAATACGAGCATGTATATATTTTAAGTTCATTTTTCTGAGGTCCGTAGCTCAAGATATGGCCCTGTCAATTTTAGGTCAAAATCGGTCAAACCAGACTGAAGAAAGTCTTCAGACGCCCGTCTGAAGCTATAGATGGCCCGACCTTCCCGCATGACTGATGTCCTGGCCGTCTATAACCCCATAGATGGCCATCTGTCACTACAGATGGCTGTCTGTCAGGAACAGATGCCCCAAACCCCCTTTTTCCACCGTTTTGCACTTTTCGGACCCCATTTGACATCCCAAATTTCATATACGGGCTCCCGCTGACATGTTCTATCTAATGGTCTTATAAAATATATTTCAACTTTGGGAGTTATTATTAACCCCAATATCACTATTCACTACTGAAAATACTATTCATGGCTAACCCGGTATTAGGGCCGTTACACTAATTTGAAACATGCGCTTAATACTTACAAAGTTTATTCCAAGATTAGGTGTTATTTGGCATTTTTGACTCTATATCAAATGATGATCATGTATAATGAAATCATGTTAGAATGTATGCAATTATACAATAAGATAGAAAATAGAGCAATTCAAATCATGTTATCCAGTTCTCACATAAAAAAAAAAATGTTTCTTCTTTATCGAATTTATATGATCTAAATAGCTATCCTCTACTACTCACTCCAGCTAGGTGCTTAAGTTGATGAGTCCTAATGTCAGCAGCAGGGCCAATCACCCACCTCTTGTATGCGGTTGAGGTGGTAAAATCACAATCCTCAATCTTCAAAATGTTCCTCCTAACTGGTAGTCGCGCCCAGAGCTCTTGATACCTGGAAGTAAATACCATAGACAAAACACCACCCTGGAAAGATTGTGGGCACAACACAATATCCTACCGACCTCCAAACTATCGATCACAACGGGTGTTAGCGTATTTCTAAGCAGTAATTTTTGCAAGTATACGGTGTACCGAAATAGTACAAAAGATGTCGATCCCACGAGGAATGTGCTAATTATTACACACTATTACTAAATTTTAATCTTGTTTACAATGATCATTAATTTGTGAGCTAAATCTAAACTACTTTATTATATAAACTAATTAAACCTAGTTCATGTTAATCAAAGAAGACAAAACATATAATGAAGAATTAACAATTATAATACTTAATTCCATCATTATAATATAAATTTAATCTCTTAAGCAAGCCAAGTTGGAATATAGTTCCAATTTACTCTCTCGACATAAATTAGAGTGCCTAAAATATGCATTTATAATTCTAACTCACAATTTTCATTAATGAATTAGAGGGTTATACATGCAAATTTCAAGAATAATCACCAACCTATAACAACCATTTAATATTATGATTTCTCATATAATACTTCAATGACGAACTTCCATTATATGTAAGTAAGAATTTATCTTTCAATTAAACACTTATTTATAAAGATTATGCATAAAAATACTAATGGAAAATTCTACATTAAAAGACTACTAATTTAGATGGAAGTAGAAAATAACATAAATATTCAAGTTCTCAAACAATATTCATTTGATTTATAGAGAAGAAATAATAGATGAGAGCAATGAGAAAGAAATCTTTCAACCCTTTCCTCAAACCCTTGTAAAAATTTTTCTTCTCCTTGGTCTTCTTCTTCAAAACATGAAAAACAAACTAAGAAATTTTCTAAGAAATGTACTCTCAAAATTTACAGAAAATGACTTAACTAAAATTCCACCACTTAAAATTACAGTTAAACTAATATTTATAATGTTTTAAAAGATGTATCCCTTCAAAATGGTTGCAAAGCCTGGTGGGAAAAGGTGCCTTTTTAAGTGACTTTTGAAGGAAAACTACTCCAACAGTCACTTCTGTCACGATCGTGATTGATGCCGCGCTCGCGACAGAACACGGATTGCTTTTGTTCCTCTCTTTCCCCTTTTCCCTCTCAGCTTTCTCTCTGCATCTTCACGACTCATGCTCTTCATGCACGAGTCGTGTCTGTTCCTCCTAGTCATGCTCATGCTGCACGTCTAGTCCTCTTCCGTCTTTTCTTCTTCTCTCTTCCTTTCCCTTTCTCTTTTGCCTCTGTACTTGCACGACTCGTGTCCAAACGTGTGATTCATGCACTGGTTGTCTTAGTCGTTCTCCTCCTACACAACTCGGTCACTTCTTCTTTTCCTTCTTCTCTTCTTTCTCCTCTTCTTTTTTTCTGGCCACGCTTCACGACTCGTGTCCCCTCATCCGACTCGTGCTCATCCTCCTTCCTTCTATGTTCGACTCGTGCTCCTCTTCTCTAGTCATGCATTTTCTTCACCATTTAAGCTTCTTTTCTCACTTTTACACTTAACTCAGCCTACAAGAACAAAAACACATAAACTAACTCAAATACATGAAATATAAACACATTTGCAAACTTAATTTACTTAAATTCACACAAAACACATACTAAATAATACATCAATTAGGTACCTATCAACGGGCAGTGATTCAAACTATTATTACCCATTTAACTTATCTTTTGGGTTAATTACCTTTTTCATCCTAACCTTTTCATTTCTTTCATTTAAGTCCTTTTTCATTTAAACACCATGTTCATTTTACTTTTTACTTTTTTCATATCACTTTTACAATTATGCCCCTAGTACAATCCCGGCAGAAAATCTATAGACTGGATATACGGGACGAGGACCACACAGGCTGTAACACCTCAATGCCCCTTGGGAGGACAAGGGAGTGCTACGTAACACTAACATAACTATAAACATACATGCTATAAAAGGAAAGGCTTAAAACATTACTTAACAAAAAGGAATATTAATATGATTAACCAAACATAGGTTTACATCTTAGAAAAAAAATTAGCAATATATATATATATTCATATGCTTGTAATACAAAATAGGAACATTAACTTTACATTACAAAAGAATTTAACCTAACTAGAAAACTTCAGGATTCCCTCTAGTGGCCAACAGATGTTCCTCTCAAAAACTCGGCTCCAAGCTATAAACCTACACAGGAGGTAAACACCCGTACTGAGCTATGGTTCAGTGGGTATATAAATATATAATAGTCTAGTACAAATAAATCATGCATCAACATACCATAGCAACATACAATATAATTAATTGATAAATAAATATTCATTATTCCATACTTCAAATCATTAAGTCACTAATAAACAATGTTGCTAGAAATGGCATAATCACATGGCAATATATAACATGTAGCACACTACTACAATCAGCCAATGCAATAACTACTTAATATAGCCTAAACCTATACAGTTGTGGATAACTGGTACACTAGATATCACTCGGGTACCAATCACTAGATTGTTAGTGAGAACAATATTAACACTAGAGATATATAAATCTCAAAACACTAGATACCGATTTGGTACCAACACTAGTAGCTGCAAACACTAACCCTTATAAGCATGCTTGTCTATCCACGACTTGATTATAGGCTATTAATCAATTGTCTCACCTAATCTTCACGTAAATACATACATTCATCATCACTTTAGGTATAGTCATTCATGATCAAAAACATCATTATTCATATGTATAAATACACTAATTAGTCTCATGTTCATAGATGTTTATAGGCCACATAATATAAATCATGAAAAATAAAGCAAAGAATTTGCATTCAGAAATTCCAGCAATGTCGCGCTCGCGATAGTTGTCGCGCCAGCGACAAAGTAGGGATATCTCTTCTATCATGCTCGTGACACAGCTCGCGCATGTGATATAACACCTCAAGCACCACGGTCGTGCTTGCGATATCCCTCGCGCTCGTGATAGAACTCAAACTAGCAATCATTAACTTACAGAGCATTTTGTCGCGCCTGAGACACTTGTCACGCTCGCGATAGAATACAAAACCTTACTCAAAGTCTCAATTCACGTACCTCTTCAACCCTTATTCACACTACTCAATTTATATGCATTCCAAGTTAATCATCAACACAATTCATACCATTAACACACACTTACAGCTAGTCAACACACTCATGTCTCATAATTTTACATACAATTACTATGTCATAATCATTACTAAGCCCTTTAAAAATCATTATGCGCACAATCAAACATAGCACAATTTAATTGGCAGTAAGGCCTCATCAATACAACATATTATTCCAATTTTATCCCATTCATTAGAAGAGCCATTGAACCCTTCATACCCCATGTTTTCCCCAAATAATCCTGTAATAACCCAAAACATGCCTAGTCAGAATTGGCACGCTAAGTCAAGATTTCAAGGATAATTCGATAATTTGTGCATGTAAAAATTTGAGTATTGAGGACCCAATTGAAGAATTAATTAAAGTTCAAGTGAGGAATTATTGTGTTAGTGAGTGAAGTGTAGGTTTGCCAAGGATTTAAGTAGGATTTGCCAAGGGCTATAGAGTACCAAGACAAGATATTTTGATTTGAGCCTATGGGAGTTTGCCATGTGGACTTGGTTGGTATGTGCAATTAATGTGGGAAAAGAAGAGAGAGAGAAGGGCAGAAACTGGTTTCCCATTTCTGCTCCCTCTTTTCCTATCTTTGCTCTTCTTTCTTTCTTTGTCCCGTTTCTTGTTCTCCCTTCCCTGGCTGTGTGTGAGCTGGAGCCATTTAGGTGGAGTTAGGGGCAACTTGAAGAGGTCTATATTTGGGTTTTGGGGTTTCCTGCTTTTGGGTTTATTCATCTTCTGGTTTTGTTTGATTTGAGTTAGGGTTTGGATTAAGAGATTTATGGGTTTTGTTTGTGCAAGTGATTGGTGACAAGAAGAAAGATAAAGGAAAAGGGAAGGTTCAAGCTTGAAGAGAACAACTGGGTTGTGCTTCAAAGAGGTTTGGGAGCTTTATTTTTGTTATCTTTGGTTTTGTATGGTTAGGAAGTTTGGGAGTTTTTGTCTCTGTCCTTCTCCGTCCTTGGATCAAGTCTGTGTGTGTAGGGTTTGATTTCTGGAATTTTGCATCACTTAGTATGTGTATATGCATGAATTAGTTTGGGTACTTGTGTTAGTAATGCATGATTAGTGATTGAGATAAATGTATATGATGTTTTGTAGTGAAAATGCATGAGTTTGGGAAATTTATTTAAATTAGTTGTTTAATGGTGATTTTAGGGTTTTGCATGATTCTCTGGAAATATGATGTTTATTTGGCTTAAGTTGGTATAAATGATATGGGTTTTAGTTTGATTTGAGTTATGATGCATGATTGTTGAGCTATTGGAGCAACTATGAATTTGATAGAATTTACTGTTAAATTTTATGATTTTCTATTATTGAGATTTTGATTTGTGAAATCCATGATTTGATTGTGATAATTGATGAAAAAGTTGTGTTTTATGTTGTTTGTGATGCATGGAAGGTTTATTGGAGGTAAGATTGAGTTTAGATTTGATTTGGGTGAAAATGGGTTTTATTTGAAAATATTTGGTTTTTCCTGCATTTCTGCTGAGAACTGAAGGTCACGACTCTATCACGAGCGTGACAATGTCATGAGCACAACAGAGACATGAAATCCAGCTCTTGCATGTGGACTGTGTTGTGGGCAGAGTGTTGATTCACGAGTAGTGAATGAGGATCACGACTAGTGACTGAGAATCACGCGTCGTGATTGACATTCACGACTCGTGAATGATTCTTCTCAGTTGTGAACCACGTTCATGAGTAGTGAACGTGATTCACGACTCGTGAAGCTTGCTCACGAGTCGTGAGTGAGGCTCACTAGTCGTGAGCCTCCTGGCCAACGGTCAGGAGTCGTGAACCTTCACGACTTGTGAAGGTTGCTCAGGACTCATGTCCCTAGCATTCTGTCCCGAGCGCGATTTTGTCACGATCATGACAGAGATTCCATTAAGCCCTGTTTTCTCTCATGTGTTATGTTTCCTTAATTTAGATTTCAAATGCCTTTTTCATGGCTTTTCCCTCTACTGTATGATATAGTACCTTGCTCATATGTGTAATGACCATGATTTGTCATGATAAATAACCTGTTATCCATGATAAATTATATGCTGTGTTTTGGATATAAATATTGCTGAGATTTAAATTATGTAAATGGATTTTATGCATGATTGATATGATGAATTATATGTTTATGAACCAATGAATGTTATATGAGCAATTTTGTGAATATCATGAAATGAGTTTTATTTATTATGCAAGCCTAAGATTGTGATCCTTGCTATAAATAATGTGCTAGGCTTAAGTGCGACTGGTGTTATGCATGACCTGCGAGAGTCAGTCTAGTGGATAGTTAGGCATGCCTAATAGAGTCTCTTCAGCTGTAGCTCCTTTGGATGTTTGAACCCCGATCAGGTCCCCCGTTTGGTTCCTCGTGAACCCTTTTAATGTGTTTGGATCCTCGCGATCCTTTTCAATGTGTTTGGATCTTGTTTAAGATCCCCTCAGTAAAAACATTTTTAAATGTGATAAAAATTAAATGGGTTTCGATTCGTACCCGTAAGGTACCTCTTTAGCCGATTCGTACCCGTAAGGTACGCCTCCGTACACTCGTTATCCACTATTGTGAGTCAGCATGTATTTGATTATTTGCTTTGTCTGATATGAATGTAAGAACATGATTATAAGTTTCGGAATGCTATGATAGTGATTCGAATATAATGTATATACGCATGTAATGTAACACCCCCACCGTCGCCCCCATTGGACGGGCGCCGGCGGGCGCGCTACCCGACGCTCACTCACACACATGCACACACACACTAAGTGAAAGCATACATTCATACATAGCATACATATGAAAATACAGCGGAAATAAAACTTTAAAGAAACAAAAGCTAAACATACAATAACTTAATATATAAATATAATAATGTTTACATAACCCAAAATCTTACAGATATATAAGACTACAGGAATAACAAAAATCCCCAAAATACAGAAGCTGATCACAAAACAAAACTTCTAACTACTACGTGCCCGACCTTGCAGATGTGCAACTCGAACAGAACCAAACCTGCCACCTGCACGGGAAGGAATCCGTGCTAAGCGATAAACGCTTAGTGGGGAGAACACACAAGCAATATGGACGGCCATTCACAATGGTCGCCAAAGCAAATCACATACACGAATGGCATATATAAATAATCACAACAAATGGATATACATACCTGCATAAGAGCCAAGCATTCGAAAGTTCATAAACACATACATATACCCATGTACCCATTACTGAATACCCATTCACATGCAATGAAATTATCATACAGTAGCGCACCCAACTATCATGCCAAGAACACTAGTTATCTATACATACTTTGACATGCCATACACACACACTAGCCAAAATCCAAGGGACAACATCCAAAGCACCACACTTCCGCTGCACGACTCTAATACATAAAATATCATGCCGAAAACACTCCAATAGCAGAGACCGAAGACACAAACACATAACATCACATTCAAAGCATTCAGAAACTTATAACAAATCACATGACAAGTGCGGATAATCATGTTAGATATAGAATCATGCTTGCATAATAAAGACATACATTCCGAAGCTCATATCCACATTCATATACATATAAACTGATTCCTCAAATCATTATCGTGCTCATTTGTATATACTATTCTTATAGTTATTTCAAAGCAAAACAAAACAAAAGAACACCTGCTGACTCACAATAGTGGATAACGAGTATACACTCAGTACTTTACGGTTACCAACCGGCCAAAGGGTACCTTACGGGTACGAATCGAAAAACAACATCATTTTCCACATTCGAAAACATTTTAACGAAAGGGGATCATAAACAAGATCCATTCACACATAAGGCTTCGCGAGGAACCAAACAGGGACCTGATCAGGGTCCAAACGTTCAAAGGGCGTTGTAGCTAAGAGACTCTATTAGGCATGCCTAACTATCCACTAGACTGACTCTCGCAGGTCATGCATAATACAAATCATGTCTCACGTCATGGCACATATTTTAACATACTACATTCATATAATTCATAATATTGTCCATGCATAATACATCCAATCATATTAATATACTTCATAAATTAGTCAAAGTATAATCTTAAAGGCATCACAAGTTCGAAAATCAAGCATTGGAATCACAAAAGAAAACTCAATTTTTTAAACCAAGGAGTGTCGCGATCGCGACGGATGTCGCACTCGCGACGGATGTCGCGCTCGCGACGGAGGCGACTTGCCCCCGGTCGCGACCACGGCAACCTTCGCGATATCGCGAGGGAACTATACACATCTCACTATCGCGCTCGCGACAGTGAGCTGCTAGCCCGATCTGTCGCGCTCGCGCTGGAGAGCGCGCTCGCGACAGAGGATCGTCCAATTCAAATCGGCAGCCAAGCGCTCTGTCACTCTCGCGACAGAGGATCCACTACACGGCTCTGCAGTGAGCTCGGACGCATGCGAGGGCTGCTTTCACCGGGCTCTGTTGCCACCTTACGACAATGTCGCGCTCGCGACAGAGACATGAATTCCAACCCTTACACATGGAAATCTGCAGTAAAACCAAACTTCACAATAACCAAATCTCAAACCTAACATCAAAACATCCACTTACCTCATATCCAGCAAGCCAAACATCATTGATAACATAAAACACAACATCCATACCAAGAATTCCAAATAAATCATGCCACTAACAATATCCATTTACACAATCTATAATATCATCACTATTTCTCATACAACTCATTCACACCCATGTTAAATGCATTCAAACATATGGTATATCATGCTTAGGTTACTCATGAGATCAACACATATTAGTACACATCCAAAAGACATCCTTTACAGAGTTATATGTATTGTTATTTACTAATTAGATCACCAATCTTAATCATAATCATAAGTTTTCCCAAAGACAACTACTTATATAGTCATTTAATTACCCTAAACATGCATAATAAGCTGAGGGGAAGGTATGGGATTGATCTGGGTCAACCGAGGGCTCAAAAACAAAGAAGAAAAGGCTAATACAGGTTTTTCTGTCGTGAGGTCGCGACCCTTGTCGCGCTCGCGACAGAGGCTCATCTCAAAACCCACAAAAGACTGCTTAACGCCCTTGACTTGTGTTGCCTAAACTGACCTCTAAACCTCATTTTTAGCCAAAACTTCCTTGTTAATAAATGTTTCTTAGGATGTTAACGTTAAAATGCAACAAATTTCAGGTCAAATGGACATCTAAAACTTCATATATTCTCTCCTCAACCCATACTGGTCAAACAACCCGACACAAAAAGAGACACTACGCTTTTATTACAATTTATGGGTCTGAGAGCAAGAATTACCCAAAGACTATTTCTATAACTTTTAAAGTTATGGAAGTAATGGTTCTAATGGATTAAGAATCATACAATTTAGAGGTCTAAAACTCTAATTATGAGAAAAACAATACACAGAGGTCAAATAAAAACGGGACAGAATTGCCAAACTCATGCATTTCAAAGCCAACTCTCATACACATTCATCTCAATCAATAACATGGATTACTAACACGTTGTCACACCCCAAAATGGACCTAGAAGAATTACAGAGTTTTTTTCGAAAAAGGTAAGTTTATGTGCGAGAGTTCTGTTGCGAGCGCGACAGAGCCCTCTAGAGGTTTTCGAACTTCAGCTGGTTGGTGCGGGCATGAGCGTTCTGTCGCGAGCGCGACAGAACCCCCTCGCGAGATGTGTGCATAAGTGGGATTAAGAGACTTGGAGTTGTAGGGAGTTAACACATGGCATCATAGAGGAGTGACAAGTGGCATTATAGGAGTGTGCCAAGTGTCATTGTAGGAAAGAGACACTTGGTTTGGCTTGGCTTGGCTTAGGATATGGATGGATTAAATGAGATAGTTGGCATTTATTTGGTTTGGTGAGCATTATGTGAGAAGGTTTGGCCTTATTTGGATTTAGTTGACCGGCCACTTTCCTACTCCCATTTCAATTTCTTCATTTGGCTTTTTAATTCCCCTTTTTGTTTTCTTTGCTCTTAGTTGCCGTGCTCCACCTTCCTCTCTTTTCTTCTCTTTTTCATTTGCTCCTAAAGAGAATCATTTAGGTTGGGATGAAGAGAGTAGATTTTTGAGAAGAGGTAAGTAGTACTATTATTTAGTCTTCTTCTACTACTTGGTTTCTATTTTGATTTAAAGTAAAAAGAAGAGTAACCCCAAGTGTTTTGTGTGTGGTTTTGGTGCAAGTTGGAGGCAAGAGAGTCGATAAAGGAAAAGAGAAGATCGGAATGAGTAGAGAACTGTGATCGAGTTCCTAAAGGTAGGGATCGAGTGTGATCTTGTTAATTTTGCATGTGTTTAGATGAAAAATGTTTGAATAGAGACATGTTGAAATAAAGAGATGCTTGATGAGCTTTAATTAGCTCAAGATGTTCATTTTGATTGCTTGCAGTGCTTATGACATGTGTATATATGTTTATAAGTATGTAACTTGATCATTTGAGTATTTGTGTTGATAGAGTTTGATTTTGCGAAATTCTGCTTATTTGTCATCAGACCCCTGCCTATTGTATTTGTCATAAGTAGAGTTATAGGACTCTAATTGTTTTTATTCCAATTGCATCTAAAGGATAAGCTCCGTATCTAAGAATGTCTACGAGGATACTTGATCTAATTCTTGACCTAAGTATCCCAAAAAGTAATTAAAAGGTAGGTGACCCTGTTCTGGCGGGTTCACTGGAATAGTATATGTTGTTTAGATTATATCTTTTGTTAGAGATATCGAAACGACCTGAAACTTGCTCCATTTCAAAGCTAACATCCTATAGAACAATTGTGAAGAAGAACGTTTTTCCAAAAAAAGATGTTTAGAGGTTCATTTAGACGATACAAGTTTAGGGTAAAAAGCAGTCTTGTGAGGCACCAAAGCGGAGCCTCTGTCGCGAGCGCGACACATGTCGCGACCTCGCGACAGAACAACTCATTTTAGGCTTTTTCTTCTTCTTTTTGAGCTCCTAGTTGCCATGGGTCAACCCCTTACCCTTCCCCTTAGCTTATTATGCATGTTTAGGGTTAGCAAATGACTATAAAGTAGTTATCAACGGGGAAATGCACATGAGTATGAGTAAATTGGTAATTTAACTAATAATGTATCAATGTATAGTTGTAGGATGTACAATAATTGACATGATAAATATGTATGAACTTAGGAATTGTTATATAATGCATTTGGTATCGAGTATAGAGCCTTTTTGTAATCTATCTTCTGTCGCGAGCGCGACCTCTGGTCGCGATCGCGACAATGAACTTGGCTTCTGTCGCGAGCGCGACTTCTTATCGCGATCGCGACAGTGAACCGTCGGTCACTTCTCACCATAAATTGCTCCTTTTTTCCTTGGTTTTCATGCCTTTTATCTTTTTAAGCTTAAATCCAAGCCTTTTCTCAGGTTTTTTCCTTCTTTCTTGCTTATTTCCTTGGTCAACCTCAAACTTCCAACCGTAGGACTTGAGGAATGCCTTTTGCCACTACTGTCAGGATGCACCGAATTCTGGATACTCAACAAACTTGGGAAAGCCCTACTCTGGCTCCAATTTTTGGTCTGAGATTCCTGAGAAGAGTCAAAGTAGACTATAATCTTCTTTTGGCCGCGGTTCGTTTCTGGGACCCGCGATTTCATGTTTTTAGGTTTACCTACCAGGAACTGTGCCCCTTACCTGAAGAGCTTGCTGCTATTACCGGGACTTGGTATCCACCTAGCACCTTGTCTTGCATTCCCCGCTGCAGCCTGGTTCAGACTCGAGACGTGGCACTGGCATTAAGCATTGCCTCTTTTGATGCTGCCCGTCTAGTTCCTCAAGGCCCACCTTTGCCTTAGAACCACTGATTGAGGCACTGGAAGAATTGTCCGATGCTCCTCCATACCGCGTAAGTGTCATATTTCTTTTCTGCCTGATGAAGTATCTAATTGTGACTTCAGAGGAGCTGATTGGAGACTCTCGTCTATTTGGGATTCTGGATGATTTCCAACGTGGATTGACCCCCTTTCCACTGATCCTCGTTGAGACTATCATAGGTCTTGATTCTGTCCATGCTGGGTCTTTCGCTGCTTTCTCTGGGAGCCCATTATTACTCCAGGTAAGTTCTTATGTTAAAAGGTAGTGCGTCCTTTGTCGATTTTCACACCAGCTTTTCTTAGCGGGAAGTGCATCCTTTTTCTAATTTTCACACGACCCTATGCCTTACTTTTTCCTGAAGTGAACCCAACTCACCCCAGAGGTTTTTATTTTTCTTTGCCTTTTTACCTTATTTGCTTTGGCTTTTATTTTTCTTGTTTCCCCTTTCAGATATGGCTGTAAGAGAAGTTGAAGCTACTGTCAGAACCACCCCCAGGGTCATTAGTCAATATTCTGCGAGGCATTTTCTTCCTCGCCAGCGCCTGTACTCATTTGCAACCCCTGACGAGGGCATTACCAGATTTAGCGAGGTAACCGATGAATACATTAGCTTTACGAGCGCTTGGCTCCCGCTATCTGCTGTGACAGTTGATGATTCTTCGGGATGTGTCCCCTTATGCGGGTTACGTGAGGCTACCTTTTACATCACGGCCCAATGCGCTCGACAGCTCGGGACAACCCAAGATGTGGTGAGAGTCCCTCTATCTTTCCGAGGCGGAATCTTATCTGCAGCTTTTGCCTCTCGCTATCATAAACTCTGGGCCGGGCTACCAGTGAGGACTATCATTCCCTCTTTTGGTCATCAATCTATTGCTTCTACCAGCATATACAAGTGATGGGTGCTCAGTCCTTCTGTTGACAACAGGACTTGACGACTTAGACATTTGGCCGGCGAGAGCAGTAGTAGGGTTTAGTTCAGATTTGTATGCATTTTGAGCAATATGTTTCTTTTTAGAACAGAACTTAGAAAATAATATGAATGAATAAATTCAGTTTTATTTCATTTCACAAAATTGTGTATATCTCAATATGATTTCAATATACATGGTCATCGTTTAACACTAATTCAAAAAATGCAAAACTACATCCATTCAAGGATCCAAACTTTGATAGCATCAACTCCTATTACCAATCAGCCCTCTCGAGTTTTCTTGATTGGACATTTTTACTCAAGCCTCTAATTTTTTACCAGGATGCCTTTTTTCGGTTTTCACCCTGACGAGGTGCCCAATTCTAGCAAGGCCGCCTTTTTTTGGTTTTCAACCTGCGGGGCATTTATTCTCTTCTTTTGATTTTATTGTCTTTAGCCAT
The DNA here is from genome assembly GCA_947683425.1 of Excoecaria cochinchinensis. Classification (NCBI taxonomy): domain Eukaryota; kingdom Viridiplantae; phylum Streptophyta; class Magnoliopsida; order Malpighiales; family Euphorbiaceae; genus Excoecaria; species Excoecaria cochinchinensis. The sequence goes on along the minus strand of CANTUQ010000021.1, from coordinate 8,153,460 downwards.
GAAACCTCTTGAGTCTATCGACGCTGACCGGCTCCTTAAATTCGTTGCCATCGCTATCTGTCAAGATTGTCGCCCCCTTTGATAGTAGCTTTTTGAGGATGAATGGACCTTCCCACGTTGGTCTGAATTTTCCCCTTATGTCTGGCGCACCTGGTCTCATCTGCTTGAATACCAAGTCTCCCTCTTTCAATGGGTGCTTTTTGACTTTCTTCCCGAATGATCTGGCAAGTCTCTTTTGATATATCTGATTATGGTAGTAGGCTCTCATCCAACATGTTAAAGTGTTGCAACAGCTGTTATGCCCATTAAGCTTCCATAACCACTCTTAGTGACTACAATTCGACCTCGACTGGCAATACTGCTTTCGTCCCATAGACCAAGAAATATAGAGTGGCTCCTGTTGAAGTTCCGATAGTCATTTTGTAGCCCTAGAGTGCAAAAGGTAACTTGTCTGCCCAAATCTTTGTAACTCTGAACCATTTTGGCCAAGATCCTCTTGAGATTCTTGTTGGCGGCTTCTACTACCCCGTTGGCTTGAGGACGATACGGAGAAGACTTATGATGCTCAATACCATATTTATGGTGTAACTTCTTCGTTTCGGCCATGAACTGGACCCTGTTGTCAGATACCACGTGATGTGGAAGGCCATATCTACATATCAAGTTCTTCTCGATGAACTTTGCCATATCCCGAGCATCAACCTTCTTGAAGGACTCGGCTCTACCCACTTGGTAAAGTAGTCGATGGCGACAATGATGTACCTATGCCCATTGGAGGCCGTGGGACGTATCACTCCAATAATGTCAATCCCCCAAGCTGCGAATGGCCAAGGTGACGTCAGACTATGCAATTCTAAAACGAGCAAGTGTCTTAAGTCTGCATACTATTGGCACAACTGACACTGCTTTACATAATTTGAGCAATCCGTATCCATGGTGAGCCAGAAGAATCCTCGTCTCATGATTTTTTAGCAAATGTCAGCCCGTTCATATGGGCTCCGCATACGCCGGCGTGAGTTTCTTCCATTACCCTCTTGCCTTCTTTGTCGTCCAGACACCTTAACTGGATGCCATCGGCCTGTCGTTTGCACAGTACTCCATCTACGCAGATGAACTGAGTAGACAGCTTGTGGATCATTCTCTGATCTTTCTCGGTAGCTTCTTCTAGAAATGTCGCATTTTCTAGATAGTTCCTAATATCATAATACCACGGCCTCCCATCTGCTACTTCGATTTCCGTTACTGACTTAGATTCAAAGCTAGGTCTTTCAGAGCTAGAAATCAAAACCGGTCTCATGACTACCCCTTCCGGATTGTCCCACATTAACACTAAAGTAGCGAGCGCATCGGCAAACTGATTCTCGTCCCTCGGAATGAAATGGAATGTACACACCTCAAACTGACCGCTCAAATCCTTCAAGTGCTTGACATATGGCATCAATCTCTCTTCTTTAACAGCCCATTCACCTCGAATTTGATTGATCACTAGGGATGAATCTCCATACACCTCCACATTCTTGGCTCCCAAGGCTATTAATGCTTCCAACCCAAAAGTACATGCTTCATACTCAGCCTCGTTATTGGTAGCCCTGAATCTCAGTTTCTTTGCTAAAGGAAGCTTTTCATCATCCGGGGTTGTCAGAATAACTACTACTCCTACCCCCTTGCTATTTACCGCCCCATCAAAATGTAATTGCCAACCCTGAACTGCTATAGCTGCCACGTCCTCATCCGGGAAGTTGAACTCGTATGAGTCTCCTTGAATTGGGTGTTTTGTTAGGAACTCGGCCACTGCACGCCCTTTGATAGTCTTCCGAGTAACGTACTCTATATCAAATTCTTGTAGCAGCAATAACCACCTACCCATTTTCCCAAGTAAAGATGGAGCTTCTTGCAAGTATCTTAAGGGATTCTGCTTTGCTACTACCAGTACCCTGTAAGAATTAAAGTAATGTCTCAATTTCTTAAAGGCCCAGATTACAGCAAGGCAAATCTTTTGTACTTCTGTATACTTAACCCTGTAAGCCAGTAACTTCTTGCTCAGGTAGTAAACAACAAATTCTACTCCTAATTCATCTTCCTAGGCCATCATGGGAGCTACCAAACTATCTTCTTTTGCCAAATATAGGATAAGTGGTTTGATTGGCTGCGGCAGTCTCAAAACCGGCAGATTCAGCAAATACTCTCTAACAGTATCGAAAGCCTTCTGACAACCTTCGTTACACACTACTAGTTGGTCTTTTCTGAGCAGTTTGAAAATCGGCTCACAAATCGGAGTAAGCTTAGCAATAAACCTGCTGACGTACTGCAACCTACCCATAAAGCTTCTCACATCTTTTTCCTTCTGCGGTACAGGCATTTCTCTAATGGCCTTAACCTTGTTTGGGTCAATCTCAATACCTCTCTGGCTAACTACGTGTCCTAAGAGCTTCCCTGAGGTGACACCAAAGATACACTTCTTGGGGTTTAATCGTAAGTTATACTTTCCGATTCTTTGAAAGAATTTTTCTAGAGCTTCAAAGTGGCCTTCTCTAGTGGCCGACTTGATCATCATATCATCCACATATACTTCTACTTCTTTGTGAATCAAGTCATCTACAATCTTCATGGCCATCCTTTGATAAGTTGCGCCTGCGATTTTCAAGCCGAAGGGCATTACCCGGTATGCGAATGTCCCCCATTCCGTGATGAAAGTCATTTTAATCCAATCGATTATTTTATTGAGTATCTAGTCGTAGCCTGCGTAACCATCCACAAAACTGTACATCATGCAGGCAGCTGCGCTATCCACCAGCACGTCTATGTGGGGCAACGGAAAGTCATTCTTTGGACAAACCTTGTTCAAGTCTCGATAGTCCACACGTACCCTTACATTACCATTTTTCTTGGCTACTGGGACAACATTGGCCAACTAGGTAGGGTATTGTACCCCGACCAGGAACTTGGCCTCAATCCACTTGTGAATTTCCTCCTTCACTTTCTTTGGCCACTCCGGCCTGAGCCTTTTCAACTTCTGCTTGACAGGCCTACAGTCTAGATATGTGGGGATGGCGTGTTCCGTGATTTCTTAGTCTACTCCTGGCATATCTTCGTTGGTCTAGGCAAAGACTTTTCAATGTTTTCTTAATATTTTCTCAAATTTTCCTCGCTCTTTAGGAGTCACATTCGATGTTATCAAAATTTCTTTCAGGTTCTCCGAGGTCCTAAGATTAAATGGAGTAGCATTAGTTGAATCAATGTCAAATATAGATGGATTATGATCATGATCATGCATAATGAAATCATCGGAAACATCGCACAAGTAAGCAAAATCGTTCACTTTATTAATAAAATTTAAATTGTCATTAACATTATTGAAAACTTTTGGAGTAAAAAGAAAATCTAAACTATTTTCTTCTTCCTCCTCCACCGGCGCATCTGTTGCAGCTGACGGTCCTGCATCATTTGGGCATTTTAGGTGTTATTCAGTAACCCCTTGTACAGCTTCCTCAACCTTTGCTTTCCCCTTCAGCTGGGTGGTCATCATCTTCTCGGTTATGACTTTCTCGGGCTCCTAGCGGTCCCAAATTTTCTCACTGGTCATGATTTCCTCGTCCCAAAAGCCCTCTGCCAGTTTGATCAATCCAATGTCTGAGTCAAAGACATCATTGAAAACCTCAAAACCCGGTACAATTCTTCCGTCAACCCACTATGGCTTGGCTTCCCTCACGTAGGCACATGCTACGACTGCCGGCACAAAACTCTTCTTGATATGGGGAATCCCCTTTTCTAGCTTCTCACCCCTCTTTAGTGCACCTGTGTATACCAGGCCCCTTTTGTCCTTTTGACCCCTAGTGGTAATAGCTGTTGGCACCCCCTGAGAATTCTTACCTAACCCCGCACCAGGGAGAAATGACATCTTTTTCATCATATTTAGCACTTGGGAGCTTCCCTCTATCAGCTCTTCCTCACCAATCATGGTAACATAAAACCCAATGAACGACTGCCTTACGATCTCCGGTATGGAAACCTGATTTTCTCGTGCAGCCCTTATGGTCACAACCTGGCCTTCATTGGGTATTTTGACCATTTGATGAAGCATGGAGGGGATGCCCCCCAACTTATGAAACCATGGCTTGCCCAAAAGAGCTGAGAAATAGGCAAGACCACAAACTCCACTTTCGTTTCTACCGGTCCCATTTTCACCTTTGTCTTAAATTTCCCAGAGGCATGCCTGCGCGAGTTGTCATATGCCGTGATAGTGAGATCGGACTTGGCCAACATATCCTTCGTCACCCCAAATGCTGCCATTGCCACCTGAGGGCATACATTTATTGAGGAACCATCATCCACCATTACAAAGGCTGTCTGCTTTTGATTAATCTGTGCCCTTATGTATAAAGGGCACTTATGGTTGCGGCCTTCCGCCGTTAGATCGGCACTCGTAAAAACTACTTTCTCTCCTGCTCCCCCCTTCACTACATCTAGAAGATCCGTAGGCGAGACGGTTGTAGCCATAGTTGCTTCACACAAAGCCTCTACTACTTTCTGCCTGTGTGATGGAGACTGTCTCAAGAGATCCCATATTGAAATCTGAGCCGATGCCTTTTTCATCTGTTTGAAAATCGGATCCTCATCCGGCTCCTTCCCCTTTTGGCCCGCTACTGGCTCATGGGGCCTTTCCATTTTTGGAGCTACCCTTTCGCTCCGAGTCACAGCTCCTACTTTATTCTTCTTTCCCTTCTTTTCTTCCTCTCCTTCCTCCTCGGAACCCCACGGGTTGGGAAACACTTCAGAATCATCATTTTTAGTTCCACTGTTATCAGTGGACCAGCAATCGATTACTGTAGCGTTAAGCCCTTCTTCACTCACCTCATGGAGGCTTATGACAGCAGTGCTGACATCGTTACCGTACAACTCCTTAAATACAACCTCCTCGGGCAAACTGGACCCAATCATGAATACTGGCGGGGGCACGTTGTTTTATCCATGTTTCTTCTGACTCCCTCTCTTCTCTGGGTCTGTGATCTGCCTTGAATTAATCAGATCTTGAATTACATGTCTCAAAGCCTTGTAATTGTCAGTTGTATGCCCAGTGTACTGATAATAAGCATAGTATTCATTATCCTTATGCCCTGGCATGCCTTGAGTTCTGGCAGGTCGGGGTGGCAAAGGCTGCAACTTACCTTCCTTCATCAACCTTCTCAGTACCCATGACAAAGACCTTCCAAGGTTGGAGAAACGCCTCGGGGTAGCATTGGTGGTTGATACTTCAGCAGTCTTCCTCATGCCACTAGCAGAACTTGTCGACCTACTTGCCCCCTGCCTACTGCTACCCTTCTTGGTATAATTCTCGCTACCTGCTCTCCTAACAAGGTATTCCTCCTTAGCTTCAATGGCGATGTCTTTCAGGGATTCCCAGTCTCTTAATCCCTTCATCTTAAATCCCTCTCTCAAATACGGGCTTGCATTTTTAATGAATAGTCGTATTTGATCCTGAGTATCCGGTTTTCTCTTCATTTCCATCACCCGATTCCTCCACCGGGTCGGATACTCTTGGAAAGACTCGCCTCCCTTCTGCTGTAGTAGCTCCAGGTCCATTAAGGTGACTTTCATCCTCGTACTGCAGTCGTATTATCTCAAAAATTCCTCCGTGAATAAATCCCAGTCCTCATTGGTTCTGCGGTCGAGCCCGTGGTACCAATCCACTGCTGGGCCAGTCAAACTCAAGCAAAAGTATTCAATCTTTTGCCTTTTCGTCAGCGTAGTACCCTTCATTACTAACGGATATTATTTTATGTGGGTTGTAGGATCTGACGTACCATCAAACTTTGGCATATCAAACATCTTAAAATTCATTACGACCATGTCCTCCCCTTCTAATTCTTTATCCTCGAGGTTTATCCCTCGACCCCTTGTCAATATCTTTATCATTGCCTTAAATTTTTCCTCCATTTTCCTGCAGATGGCTTCTTCGGTTGTAGGTGCTTTCCCCCTTTCTGATAGTGTTCCTTCATACTCATCATCTTCCCAGTCATCGTCCAATCTTAGGGCTGGCCTCCTCCTCTGTGCCCCCAATGTGGTAGCTCTTTGGTCTACAGGTGGCGGGCGGATCTTCTCTTGCGGGTCTTCTTTGACCTCCTCCCTTTCATTATTCCTCATAGGAGGAGGCGGTGGATTCTGTGGAGCCGCTTGTTGACCCATTGTTGCCATCATGGTCATCATTCGATTTTTGAACTCCTCCAACCTTCAGCCCACTTCCTCCGCTATCAAAGACCTGGTGGCATTTGCCCCTCTTGGTGAGTTTGCCATTTCTTCGTGTAAAGAAAACTGAGCTGAAGTAGCATAGCTAGTTTCTGAAGGAGTGTCCGGATACTCCACCCTTTCTGGTAACTCCAAGAATGGATTTCTGTGTAGTAGCCCCTGAGAACCTCTTGACCACTTAAGCAGATATATAATGCCTGTAAAACATACTCGTTAGGATGATGCATGAATAATATATAATGCATGATCGTGGTATGCAACATCCACAAATCACATGCAAGCACATAGGCCCTTCCAACCTTATTACTCCTACACACGAGGTCATAGTCTCTTTCCTAGGTGGGATTAGCTCATGGGTCAATAGGGGGCCCGATGGACGCGTATGTTCCCGGTGGAAAATCGGCAACATAACCTCTCCTAACTAATGCACAAGCGCATGGGTTATGATCATCACGTATTTAGGTAGTCCGAATAAGTTGGCATGGCCCTATCGAGGCATGAAAGCCTTTGATTAGGTGACCAATCAAATTATTTTTGTTTGTCTAATACATAGTGATCCATACAACAAGCATAGTATCAAGGTTCATACCATTTAGGGGAAGTAACTATTTCCATTACATGAGCTTTAGTCAAGGTGATGTTACTTTAGGGCTATCCAAGCATGGTCCCTGCCAATGGGTCTAGCTCATCACGAGCATAACGATCGGTCGGGTCTCCATTTAATATACCATGATGGTACGAGGCTTGGGCTGGTGATTATCCTTAACACTTTCCAACGTTGAGTGAACGTAGGGTCGTGCTTCGGGAACGCACCGGGGCTAAAAGAGGGATCAAACTAGCATAGATATAAGGCTCTAATGAGATGCAATGCAGTTTCGAAAAAGGTTGAAATTTTTAAATTAAAACGCAATTGTAAATTTTAACCAAGGTACTTTCGAAGTGAAGTCTCGAGTATTGTCCCCAGTGGAGTCGCCACTGTGACGCGCGCCGAACCCCAGGGCACCCCGAACCGCCCGCTTTTAGGGCCTTGAGGATGAGGTTTATTAAAACTTGTAGGAAATTACAAGTTCGTCTATTTTGGGTAACAAGGAGGTTTCTTGGAGTCACCACCCAATAGAACATTGGGAAAGGTCGTCTAGCCTCAGTGAGCCTAAGACAGCGCTGCTATATCCATCATAGGCAAGCCGGAGGTGTCTTGGAGGTTTCCACCCTAAATGATAGAGTGGTTCTCTAGCCTCACGCTTGGGCAAACCAGATGTGTCTTGGAGGTATCCACCTTAATAGAACAATAAGATGGCCCTCTCGCCTCGTGGCGCCTAGGACTGTGCAAGTTTGAGCCTTTTTTACGGGTCACAAGAGGTGTCTTAGAGGTTTCCACCCCAACAAAATGCTGAGGTGGCCCTCTCGCCTTATTGAGCCTAAAGACCAGAGTAGGTTTAGGACTTCCCATTTATTCATACATTGATTAAGTTTATATTCGAGTTTGGAATTTATCGTTTCATCCCATTTCCCATTCAATTCGATGTTCAAATTATCCATCAAAGGGAAACAATAAATAAAAGCAGCATTAAAATAAAGCATCTAAAGATAGAATACAACAAAACTAGGGGCGGAATACAACCCCCATTGTAAATAAAATACAAACCATGCATAAAATGGGATATACATTAAGGGTGAGGACATTGGTCCTCACATGCATATTTATTGCAAAATGGTTTTGAGGCGTTGATTTTTATTTGTTAAAAAAATAGGACATTGGTCCTCAATTTGTAAGGAAAATCCCAATTTAATTAATAAAAAAACATTTAATTATTTTTTTACACCAGCGGAAAAGTATAAAAAAAATAAACATTATTCACAACAACAATATTATAATGAAGATAAAGTCGAGAGAATGAACCCGAGAGAAGACCCTTAAGTTTTTACAACAGCTTTTACACCAAGTGGCTTCAAATCTGCCCAACAAATTAAAATAATAACTCACAAAATAAAGAACACATTAATGTAAATTAAAAGAAAATAAATATGAAATTAAATAATAAGAAGGAAAATGAAAGAAATTGAATAAGAAATCCATTTTAAAATGAAAGAAGAGAAGAAAAGAGATGAAATGGAAAAAGAGGCCCAGGGACGGCCCAAGACGTATGACCAACGGGCGTCCCTGGGAGCGACAAATGGGCGCAAAGGCAAATCGTGACTGTAACACCCCCTACGCCACCATAGGAAGGACGCCGGAGAGCGCTACCGACGCTCGCTCACATACATGCACACATATACTAACCGGAAGCATACATTCATACATAAAAACATACGGAAATATGGGGAATTTAAAACTTAAATACAATATCCAAATTATTACAATAAGATCCTTACATACTAAAAATACATAAACAAAAGGCTATAAAAATTATAGAATCCGAAATACAGGAGCTGAAAATAAGATAACAAAACACTTCTAACTCCTACGTGGCCGACCCTGCAAATGCTCGACTCGTACCCAACCAAAACCTGCCACCTACACGGGAAAATAACCCGTGCTAAGCGATATCGCTTAGTGGGAAGGAACAAATACAACCAACACTAAACAAACAACCATATATTATCATGCAGAAATATATATAAACTCGTATGTAAACACTTACCGGTTCCACCGAAGGATCAGATATCAGAAAGCGCATCATACAAAAACACAAATTATATAAACATGCAACTATCATACAAAAATACCCATATACCAACCAAAAGCTGATTCACATGCAATGCAACTATCATGCAGAGGTGCACATACACTTTAACTGATACCCGAGTTACGAAGTTGATGCACTACACTACCATATAATGATGCACACAAATATCATGCAAAGTCACTAGAGGTCCAAACATACAACTATCATGCCATAATACACACACACTAGCCGAGAACCGACTGAGAAGGTCAAAGCACAACATTTCCGCTGCGCTACTCCGATACATATAATATCACGCCAAAAACGTAATCACATGACAACGTGCCGAAGACACCCCAATAGCAGAAACCAAAGAATTAATAACATAACTTCACATTCGTAACATCATCATGCGAAAATACAATTAACTTACATACACTTACCGAGATCAATTAAATATGGAAAGTCATATATTACACAATGCATAATCTCTAACTATCTAAACATGCATAAAACTGTTGCATAATGATGCCCATACACTAGCTGAAACCGATCACAAAGCTAATACACCATACCCTCACATTACTACCTATAAGCACCGTGTCCCGGAGCGGTCCGGATCAGAGATTACCCTATGATGAAATCAGTATCCGAGCCTGTATAAATTGTTTGGATTTGAAGGTTTTAGTCCCATGCTCCACGAGAAATGAGTCTTTTTACCTTCTCATAGGCAGAGGGGGAGAAAACATGGAATTTTCGAGTCAAAAAGGTATATTTTCCTCCACAGACGGCCAGCTCGTATGTGAGGCCAGCCCGTCGCTTAGGGTCACAGACGGCCTGTGGTATTTTTCGACGCCCGTCGGAAGGCACCGCCTCTGTCAGAATGCCGCCTGGTTTCCCGGAGCACGCAACCTTTCCGATGCCCGTCGGTGGAAGTGGCAGGGCCGTCGGATGAATCCTTGTGTCAGAAGGATTCTTCCGACGCCCGCCTCCATACACTGACGCCCGTCGGTCGTGCCTGGCCTATAAAAGTTTTTGATTTTCTCCTAAAAAGGGTTCCAAAAATTTTCAAGAGGGGAAACTCTGCCAAAATCCAAGCACATTTTCTCTCTCTTCTAGCAAACACATTCATCAAAGAATCTCTTTTAATTAGAGGATCAAACCATCAAAAAGGAACTAAAGCTAATTAGTTTTCTTCGGGTTTTTGATTCCAAAGTCAATCTTTTGAGAGGTTTGAGGAGGAAATAATCGATTTTCCTTTTTCGATCCTTCACTTTGCTTCTCATGGAACGCGTGGGGCTCGAGTCAACATCAAGAATATCATTAAAGCATTATCTGAGGGTAAATATTCCGGACTCATTCTCCATATCATTTCATCTTTACTCCTTATTTTGTTGTTCTTCCAATTTTTGTCATTATTTTTCTTTATATTGACTCTTTTTATCTCATTTTGTGATAAAACCTCTTTTTTGGCTTTAAAAAAGAGTTTTCGTTTATTGTTTTTTCGGAGACAGTGGTGACCGACGGGTCATCTCCATCACCGACACCCGTCGATCACCCCACTCACAGACGCTCTTCCACTTGAGTGAGCGACGGACATGTCGGTGAAATTGACTGACGCCCGTCGATCACCCAACAGAGGCCGTCACTGGGTCCTGTCTCCACATTTTCAAATCTTTTCCATCTCTTTCAAGTCCTTTTGACTTTATTTATGTTGATTCTTTTTATATTTACATCTTTTAAATTTCTGTGAGCATATACTGTTTCTCTTGGATTATCGTGAACTTGAGAGGCTATCTACCATACTCGAAGGATTTCATCCGGTTTAGTTTTCTAACTTCCTTGGTTATTTACTTCATTTGTTTATTCATTAATTGCTTCTATGTACATGAGTATGCCTTTTTCTCTCTCGATTAAATATAAAAATTGATAAAAGTTTTATATTCAATAAAATGAGGTTTGCATAAACGCAAGGACCCAATGTCCTATTTTTATCCAATAAAAATGATCACAATAAAAAATCCAATTTTAATAATGATGCATGCGAGACCAAAGTCCTCAAAATAAATAATATCCCGATTCGTGTATGTATCGCACATTTAATAAAGGGAGTTGTATTCCGCTCCTTGTATTATTGTAATTTATAGTTTTTGATATTTACTTGCCCATTTACGGCTTTCCAAATATGAATAAATGCGCCTTTGATTAATTGCATCATGTGGAGAGAGAGCGAATTAATGATAATTAAAATTCGATCATAAAATCATCGAGGTAGAAATATATGAGAAATCCCGAACCCAGCTCTGGTCTTTGGGCTCAAAGAGGCTAGAGGTCTACCCTCCAAGACACCTTTTTGTGCCACGAGACTTTAGCGCTAATCTTAGGCTCCTTAGGGCGAGAGGTTTACCTTCCAAGACCCCTCTGGCTGGCCCAAAATGGATACCAAGCGCAGTCTTAGGCTCTCCGAAGTGAGAGAAACTTTCCCAATATTCTATTGGGTGGCAACTCCATGAAACCTCCTTGTTGCCCAACATAGACGCACTTGCGATTTATTGCAAGCTATCAACGGACCCACAAATGCCCCGATCGCCCTCAAGCAGGCGGTCCCCATGGGCGGCCGCGGGGATCCGACGCGCGTCACACTACCCCAATACACGTAGTAGAATACAGAGAAACATAGACACCTAACAACATGCTGAAATCACTACAGTAGCAGAGGCCGGCATAACATATACACAATAATACTTCCAAGTCACTACACAATACATATGTTATCACACCATGAAATGTAAATGCATGTCAACATACCGAAATTACTACGATGGTAGGGACCATGGAAACCTATATCATAGCTCAACCTTCATAGCATTCAAGAGGTTAGGTTCACAATCTTAAACATATTAAATTACATACTTATAGCCACAACTGGTCCGATTCACGTGCTTATATATATATTAAAACATGCTTGAGTCACATATATACACATCATGATCAAATCACTATTATAGCTTTCTAAAACTTATAACACATCATATGACAAATGCAGATAATCATGTCAGATACATTGAAAAGGATCGCGAGGATCCGAACACATAAAAGAAGGGTTCGAAAGGAACCAAACGGGGGACCTGATTCGGGTCCGAACGTCCAAAGGTGCTGCAGCTGAAGAGACTTTATTAGGCATGCCTAACTATCCACTAGACTTACTCTCGCAAGTCATGCATAACACCCATGACATTTAAGCATAGCACATTATTCATAGCAAGGATCACAAATCTTAGGCTTGCATAATAAATCAAACTCATTTCATGATATTTACCAAATTGCTCATATATCATTCATTGGTTCATAAACGTATAATTCATCATGTTAATCATGCATAAAATCCATTTACACAATTTAAATCTCAGCAATATTTATATCCAAAACATTGCATATAATTTATCATGGGCAGCATATTATAATTCAAGACGAAAACATGATCATTACACAAATGAGCAAGGTACCATAGAATACAGTAGAGGGAGAAACCCTGAAAAAGACATTTGAAATCCATTTTAAGGAAAGAGTACACATGTTATTTGTCATGAAGAAATCATGATATTACACATATAAGCAAAATAATATAGCATACAGCAGTGAAAAACCAAGAAAAGACATCTAAAACCCATTTTAGAAAAACAGAGCACATGAGAAAAACAGGGCAAAAAGGAATCTCTATCGCGATTGCGACAGAATGATAGGGACACGAGTCCTGGGCAACCTTCACGAGTCGTGAAGGTTGCTCACGACTCGTGAGCACTATCTAGGAGACCCACGACTCGTGAGCATCGCCCATGACTCGTGAGCATTGCTTATGACTCGTGAGCTTAGCTCACGACTCGTGAGCATTGCTCATGTTTCCTCACCGTTCACGATTCGTGAACTTGCCTCAACGCGCGAGAGCTGGATTTCACATCTCTGTCGCACTCGTGACAATATCGCACTTGCAACATAGTCGCGATCTTCAGTTCTCGGCAAAAACGCAGGAAAAACCCAAAAATTCAAATCAAAACCATTTTCACCCAAATCAATTCCAAACTCAACCTTACCTCAAAAGGGGCCTTCCAAACACCATAATCAACATAAAACACAACCTTTCAACAATTATTTCCAATCAAATCATCCATTCACAAATCAAGATCTCAATAATTGGAAAACCAGAAATTTTGTACTAAATTCAACCAAATCCTCACAATCATTTTAATAATTTCGCCATCATGCATACTCATTCATCACAATTAAAAACCCATATAATATACACTCAATTATCACAAGATTCAACCATTAATACAAGGAAAAACATGAAATTTCATACCAAGAACAAAGTTTACCCAATTTCATAGAATTTCACTATCAATTCTCACATACCTTCAATTCAATCATTATCATGTGTTACTAACACAATTACCCACATAAATCATGCATGTACACATGCCAAGACACTCAAAATTCCATAAATTAAATAATACAAACACATATACAACCTTAATGAGAATTAGGACAGAGACAACTTAAATAAACTCCCAAACTGAAAATGAAGAACACAGAGCTCCCAAACTAACATGTAGCACACAAAGCTCCCAAACCTCTTTGAAGCACAACCCAGCTGATCTCTTCAAGCTTGAACCTTCCCTTTTCCTTTATCTTTCCTCTTCTCCCCAATCACTTGCACAAACAAAACCCAAAAATCTCTTAATCCAAACCCTACCTCAAATCTAGCAAAACTAGAAGAAGAAGAAGAAGAAGAAGAAGAAGAAGAAGAAGAAGAAGAAGAATAACCAAAATGTAGGAAACCTTTAAAACCCAAACACATACCTCTTTAATCTTGCTCCAAAAATTAGTCAAAACCACCCCTTAGCATGCATAAACTCCAGCCAAAAGAAAGAGATGAAGCAGAAAATGAGCAAGGAAGAAGAGCAAGGGAAAACCGAGAGAAGGAGAGAGGAGAGAACGGGAAAGGCAAGGCAGAAATCTGCCCCTTTCTCTCTCTCCTATTTTCCCGTTTCCTCTTTCTTTTGCATTTAATGCTCACCAACCAACATCCACATGGCAGCCTCCTATTGGACCAATAACCCCACTTCTTTGACTTCTCTTTTAGTCCCTACAAATCCCAATTAAATCCTTGGCAAACTAACACTTTACTCACTAACATAATAATTCCTCACTTAAACTTAAATTATCTTTTCAATTGGGTCCTCAAAAACTCAAATTCCACATGCACAAATTACCGAACTACCCTCAAAATTCCTGACTTAGCATGCCAAATTCGACTAGGGCCATTTTGGGTTGTTACAGCGGCATCTCGTCTCTCGATTGAGCGACGGCCGTCGGCGGTCCTTATGCCCGTCGGTCGACTCTGTTTCCGAACAGTAACCCAAAAAAGTTAAGTTTTTATTTTAATTTGAATTAAAGGGACTTTTATGCAAGAAATCAATGATAATAACTGAATTCAAAGTAATAGGTCTAGAATATTTACCCTCAGATTTTTACCTAGTGAAGGTGAACGTTGTAAGATGTCGACTCCTCAAGTTCTACAAGGATCGGATCGTGATCACACAAACAGAAGAGATTTTTGGTTGCAAAAATCTCACTTTGAAAAATAAGCCAAGAGAAGGAGATTGTTTTCTCTTTCTTAGAATTTGGACAACAATAAATATTTGAATTAGCTAGATGGATGAAATCGAATGGATCTTGCTTCCTCGGATTAGCGTACTTCGAGAATAAAAGAAAAGAAATTTTTGAAAGAAAATTTGTTTTTATAGAAATTGAAAAGAAATCTTCTATGGAAAAATACTAAGCTTTTATTTTCTAATAAAAAGTTTCTCTAAACACTAATTTCTCAGTAAAATTTTTCCACCCTAAAGCTGAATCCCCTTCCCCTATTTATAAATTTAGGAGGAAATTTCAAATAAGTTTAAATTTTAAATTCAGATTTGAAGAGGATTTTCCGAAATCAAATCAAAATCGAACGATTTTAAAAATATTCCTAACATCAAATCTAATATTCAAAAATAATTGAAAAGATTTGGGAAATTCAAAAAGGATCTTCAAGATATTTTGTAAAATCCCCTAAATATTGTAGAATCCGGCGGTTAAAATAACTAGATCACCGACCGACGGGCTTCCTGTGGACTACCGACGGGCGTCAATCATAAAGGGCACCAACGGCCATTTAACTGGCATGCTCTACACGTGGCATGAGAGACGGCCCGTCGCTTCGATGTTAGAGATGGGCCTTTCAGGTGAACGATGGCCCATCGGTCCTCGTGGGAGACGGGCCTCTCACGTGAGCGACGGCCCATCGGTCGTCGTGGGGGACGGGCCTCGCACATGAGCGATGTCCCGTCAGTCATCGCGGGAAACGGGCCTCTCACGTGAGCGACAGGTTACTCCACCAATAGGCTGCCCGTCTGTGGGCTCAAATGCCAAATCTCAAAGTTGAGCTCTTTTTGACTGTCCGAAATCCCCCGTTTACTCAGAACTCCTCCGATCCTTATAAAATTGGCGAAAAAACATCCACAACTTCCATCCCTCATCCGAAAACGGGCGTTAATTTCTTTATCTGGTAACTTTGATCTGGACTACCTCATGATCCAGTGTCCACAGTTTGGATTAACAGATTTGTGGGTTCTATTTGTCCAAGTGATTAGTGATAAGAAGAAAGATAAAGGAAAAGGAAAGGTTCAAGCTTGAAGAGAACAGCTGGGTTGTGCTTTAAAGAGGTTTGGGAGCTTTATTTTTGTTATCTTTGGTTTGGTTTGGTTTCGAAGTTTGGGAGTTTTTGTCTCTGTCCTTCTCCCTCCTTAGATCAAGTCTGTGTGTGTAGGGTTTGATTTCTGGAATTTTGCGTCACTTGGTATGTGTATATGCAGGAATTAGTTTTGGTACTTGTGTTAGTAATGCATGATTAGTGATTGAGATAAATGTATATGAGGTTTGGTAGTGAAAATGTATGAGTTTGGGAAATTTCTTTAAATTGGATGTTTAATGGTGATTTTAGGGTTTTGCATGATTCTCTAGAAATATGATGTTTATTTGGCTTAAGTTGGTATAAATGATATGGGTTTTAGTTTGATTTGAGTTATGATGCATGATTGTTGAGTTATCGGAGCAACTGTGAGTTTGATAGAATTTATTGTTAAATTTTATGACTTTCTATTATTGAGATTTTGATTTGTGAAATCCATGATTTGATTGTGATAGTTGATGGAAAAGTTGTGTTTTATGTTGTTTGTGATGCATAGAAGGTTTATTGGAGTTAAGATTGAGTTTATATTTGATTTGGGTGAAAATGGTTTTGATTTGAAATTTTTGGGTTTTTCCTGCGTTTCTGCTGAGAACTGAAGGTCACGACTCTGTCGCGAGCACGATAAAGACGTGAAATCCAGCTCTCACATGTGGACTGTGTTGTGGCCAGAGAGTTGATTCACGAGTAGTGAATGAGCATCATGACTTGTGACTGAGAATCACGAGTCGTGATTGGCATTCACGACTCGTGAATGATTCTTCTCAGTTGTGAACCGCGTTCATGAGTAGTGAATGTGATTCACGGCTTGTGAAGCTTGCTCACGAGTTGTGAGCCTCCTAGCCAATGCTCATGAGTCGTGAGCAACCTTCATGACTCGTGAAGGTTGCTCAGGACTCGTGTCCCCGGCATTCTGTCGAGTCGCGATCGCAAAAGAGATTCCATTCAGCCCTGTTTTCTCTCATGTGTTTTGTTTCCTTAATTTGGATTTCAAATGCCTTTTTCATGGCTTTTTCCCTCTACTGTATACTATAGTACCTTGCTCATATGTGTAATGACCATGATTTCATCATGATAAATAACATGTTATCCATAACAAATTATATGCTGTGTTTTGGATATAAATATTGCTGAGATTTAAATTGTGTAAATGGATCTTATGTATGATTGATATGATGAATTATACATTTATGAACCAATGAATGTTATATGAGCAATTTGGTGAATATCATGAAATGAGTTTCATTTTTTATGCAAGCCTAAGATTTATGATCCTTGCTATGAATAATGTGCTAGGCTTAAGTATGGTTGGTGTTATGCATGACCTGCGAGAGTCAGTCTAGTGGATAGTTAGGCATGCCTAATAGAGTCTCTTTAGCTGCAGCACCTTTGGATGTTTTGACCTCGATCAGGTCCCCCGTTTGGTTCCTCGCGAACCGTTTTAATGTGTTCAGATCCTCGCGATCCTTTTCAATGTGTTTGGATCTTGTTTAAGATCTCCTCTGTAAAAATATTTTTAAATGTGATAAAAATTAAATAGTTTTTGATTCGTACCCATAAGGTACCTCTTGGGCCGATTCGTACCCGTAAGGTACGCCTCCGTACACTCGTTTTCCACTATTGTGAGTCAGCATGTATTTGATTTGTTTGCTTTGTCTGATATGAATGTAAGAATATGATTATAAGTTTCGGAATGCTATGATAGTGATTCGAATACAATGTATTTACGCATGTGACTCAAGTATGTTTATATTATGTATGATTATATCCGCATATGTCATATCGTATGTGTTTGCTTTGGCGACCAATGTGAATGGCCGTCCACTCTTTTGTTGTGTTTCCCCCGCTAAATCGTTTATCTCTTAGTATTATGCTTTATCTGTACAGGTTATTTGTTGTTAAAAATATAAGAATGTGAATGTTAGGCTTATAGAAATGTGAATTCGTTTGGTTATGACTAGAGGTATGTGAATATGATTGTGATCATGAACTCTCAAATGTTATGAATGTAGCGTGATGTTATATGTTTCTCGGGATTCTGTTATTGTAGTGATTTCGGCATGTTGGCATGTGTTTGCATTTTATTGTATGCTAATATATGTATTAGTATCGTGATGTGGGAGTGCTATGCAATTGATCTTGTGCATCAGTTCCAACTAACGTATGTGCATTTTGTACTATAGCTGCATGTTGGGTAATTAGTGATTATGTTATGATTTGTCTATGATGATTTTGGTATGCTATGCATGATACCTCGCGGATTGCCTCGGTAAGTATTTCTGTATGTGTACGCACCTATATTTGCATGACTTGTTGAATTTTTGTAATGTGTGATGGTTCCTTTTTAACCTTGTGCATCGGTTTTGCGGTTAGTGTTTTGATATTACTATATAATAATTGCTTGTTCAGATATCTTAGTGTTTGCGTATTTTTGCATCCTATGATTCTGACATTTTAGTGAACCTGGTTTATGCATGCAATTTATATGTATTGTGCATGATTATAGTCGTATATTGCATAATGTCCTTTTGTTTTTGTTCCTCCCCACTAAGCATTATCGCTTAGCACGGGTTCTTTTCCTGTGTAGGTGGCAAGTTTTTGGTTTTCGCTCGAATCGCACATCTGTAGGGTTGACTACATAGGAGTTAGAAGTGTTATGTTATTTTGTTTTCAGCTCCTGTATTTTGGATTCTATATTTCTGTATCTTTTTGTATATGTAATTAATGAAAGGTTTTTAATGAAATTTTTGGATGATGTAAATGTTATTATCGTATTGATGTATTAAGTTATTCTTTTATTTCGTTGCTTAGTGTATGCTTTCGCTTAGTGCATGTGTGCATGTTTGTGAGTGTGCGTCGGTAGCGCTTGCCGGCGTCCTTCCAATGCGGGCATCGGGGGATGTTACAAATCCACACATGCAAATCTTCATAAAGTACAAATAGAATCCCAAACCTCTTGAAGCACTCCTTCGATCATCACAAACTAAGTGACCTTCTCTTTTCCCTTAGCTCTTCTACTCGTTCTCTGACTTACAAACCTACATAACACATACACATGCAAAACAAAATTAGAACTATAAACTAAAATCCAATCAACAGAGAAGGAGAACACTTGACTCAAGCTTACCTTTACGATGACCTAACTTAGCATCCAAAAGTCCTCACTTATAATCAATTTTACTAACTCTAAGATGAAGAAATAAAGAATAGGAGAGAAGAAGTAAATTGCAGATTTTTCCCCTATGGAATGACCGGCCAAATGAAGGACAAAAGACATATTTTGCCACTTCCTTCACTAATTTATATGCATGTAATAGCTAGGTGTCATTGTGACGTGCGCCGGATCCCCGCGGCCACCCATGGGACCGCCCGCTTGAGGGCGATCGGGGCATTTGTGGGTCCGTTGACAGCTTGCGATGAATCGCAAGTGCGTCTATGTTGAGCAACACGGAGGTTTCATGGAGTCGCCACCCAATAGAACATTGGAAAAGTTTCTCTCGCCTCGGAGAGCCTAAGACTGCGCTTGGTATCCATTTTGGGCCAGCTAGAGGGATCATGGAAGGTGTACTCCTCACCCTAAGGAGCCTAGGATTAGCGCTAAAGCCTCGTGACTCAAGAAGTATCTTGAAGGATGACCTCTAACCTCTTGAGCCCAAAGACCAGAGCTGGGTTCGGGATTTCTCATCTATTTCTACCTCGATTATTTGATGATCAAATTTTAATTAACATTGATTCGCTCTCTCTCCACACGATGCAATTTAAATTAAGGCGCAAATATTCACATTGAAAGCGATAAGATAAACATATCAAAAATAACATCAAATATAAATTACAATAATACCAGGAGCGGAATACAACTCCCATTTAAAAGTGCAAACATACATAAAACCGGGGAATTTATTAATTATGAGGACTTTGGTCCCCGCATGCACAATTAAAGAAAACATTTTGGATGTGATGATTTATTTGGGATGAAAATTAGGACATTGGTCCCATTTATTATGAAAAATCCAAATTAATTTATTAGAAATATTTGTGTGGTTTTTATTCATGCGTGCATAAAAAAAACATTTTATTCAATGAATATACACAAGGAAATATAAATAAAATGAGAATTGAAAATGTGCAATGAAAATACCAAACTCTGCATATCCTCCTTCTCGTGCATTGGTGCTCAAATGAGAATAAAACAATGATTTGTAACCAAAAATAAAACAGAAGAGATTCATGTTAGAAATTAACCCAAAGAGATGAGATGACATAAAAGATAATATGTATAATGACCATATAACATGCATAAGATACTATAACATGCATAAAAATAATTATGATGCAATTTAACAAGCATAAAGTGAGATAACATCATGGCAAATGCAATTTATCAATAATGGTGATTAACATGCATGAAAGATTAGTGACAATCAATTTTATTACTCCTAAAATGTGCATGAATATGTAACATAAGAATAATAAAACTTAACATGCATAATAAAGCTTAAAGTAATATCTATCATAAAGGCATAAGAAAATAAATTTGAACTTTAACATACATGCAAAATATGAACAATAACATTAATGATAATAATGATACTAGCACCTAATGATAATAATAAACAAGTCTAGTAAAAATTTTGATGATATTTAACACATGCAAACATAATAATAATCATGATATAAGATAAAGAAATCAAAGATATTAACAAACCAGATTAAACAAGCATAATAACATGGACAAAAAATAATTTGACATGAAAATAATATAATAGAATTTAAAAGAATTTATTTGTTATATAAACAATTAAAGATAAAAATAAGAAGAAGAATATGAAGACTAAGAGAATTTACATGTTTAATATGTTACTTGGAAGCAAAAATAAATGAAATTAACAAGAGAATTAATGAGTAAAACCAAGAATAATTACCCTCAAATTCAGTTTTGAAGAATTGAAGGTAGAAGTCTTGAATTCCTTGTCTCTTCCTTGTGAAAATGCTTGGAAAATAGCTTGGAAACTTGAAGAAAAACTCTAAAAACCAGTATGTAAAGATTGATTTTTTCTCTCTAAGTAAAAACCCAAAAAATCAGTTTTTTGCTCTCCAAATGTTCTTCATTCGTCTTCCCTTCTTTCTGAATTTTTTCCAGTGTTTTTGCACTCAAAAACTACCCAAAACCACCCAAAACCGTCCAAAAATCGTTAAAAGACAAGTGGGGGCGAAATTGGGGCGACTGCGCGCGAGAAACACGCACAGTGCGCAAAGCACAGCCGTGCTTTCAAAAAAGCACAGCTGTGCTTTCGCGCGCGCACTGCACAGTGTGCGCTGCACGCAAAGCACAGCCGTGCTTTCAAAGAAGCACAAAAAGCACGGCTGTGCTTTCGCGCATGCACTGCACCCTGTGCAGCGCAAAGCACAGCCGTGCTTTTCGGGTAAAATTTTTATTTTGTTTTTATATTTTTATATAAAATACCTTCAACCTAAAACACACTTTTTCCTCTCCAAAATATTTTTAAAATATTTTTAAAATACACTTTTTGCTCATCGAAAAGACAAGGAAAAATCACTTCCGAACTCCAATCTTTTTGCTTATAAGCCGGCATAGCTAAATTTCATCATCGGGTAATCCAGATCAAGGCTACTCGGGACCTAGTGTCTACAGTTGCCCCCAATTTTGGGGAAGCTAGTGCATAGGTGCCTAGCTGAGCCAAAATTCAGGAAAAGGAAAGAAACGCGTACCTAAATGTAGACACCGGGTCCCGAGGCGGTCCAAGATCAGGATTACCCGATTATGAAATAGAAGACCGATTTTCGGCAAGAAATGTGAGAATCGATCGTTCCTTGTCAAAAGTGTGTTTTTCGGAAAATGATTAAAATATTTTCTTTTTCGGAAATCAAAATTAAAATGGAGTAAAAAAATAAAATGAAAAATATTAATTTTGTGTCAAAATTTAAAATAAAAAAAATAAAAAAAAAGAGAGGGTCGCGAGGCCCCTGCGGGCCAGGCTAGGGGCGTCGCGCGCCCCTCCATGCGCGCGAGGCGGGCGCCTCGCGCGACGCCCCCGCGCGCAGAGGCGGGGGGCGCCGCGCGCCCCCTGCGCGCGAGGCAGCTGCCTGCCGCGCGCTGTGCGGGGGCACCATGCGCGCAGCAGGCTGCGGCGCACGCCCTTGCACTCTCCGCGCGACCTGCTGGTCTTCGCCTGTCCATTTTTTTCGCTTTTTTCAGTCTGACTTTTTTTCAGTCTGACATTTCCGTTGTTTCACCATTTTATGCTATTTTGGATTAACTAAAAATAAAGGCCTTTTTGTCCCTTGCCATTTTTTGCTAAGGCAAGTTTAAATGAGGATTTTGCCCTCATTTTGAAGGACGGCAATTGTTTTTCAAAGGCTTTTTCTTTCAACTTTTTTCTCTCCAGCAACTAGTTCTCTAGCTTCTTTTTTTCTTCTTTCTCAAGTTTTAATCTTGAATCGTTCTTCAAAAATACATAATCCATTTTCTTGAGTGATTTGGGCTTGGAAAATTAATTTCCTTTTGCTCAAATCATCCACCAAAAATATTTTCATCAAAGTATTTTCTTGGTTTTATTTCAAAATATTAATTTCTGCATTTTCTTCAAATATTTATCACCACAAATCCGACAAGGAAAATCGATCGGGACACCGTTTCCCCAATCTAAAAATTCTTAGGGTAAACATTCTTGAACCCATCCTCATTTATTTTTTTTATATTATTTATTATTGTTAATATTATTTTTTGCTATTATTATCATGTATATTGTTTACTTTTAGCATTTTAATGTGTTAATATCACCATTAATATATTATTTGCTTACTTCAATTTGATATTTTGCTATCATTATTATTTTTATTGTGTTTATGTTCATTAATGAGTTCCTGCCATGTTTAATGCATTTAGTGTCTTTTATTATTATTATTATTATTATTATTATTATTATTATTATTATTATTATTATTATTTCTAATTGATTATTTTTTTTTCATATTATTTGTCATTTATTACTATTATTTGCATTATTACCATCCTACTATCATTGTTATTATTATTATATTTCGCATTTGCTAGGTTAATTTACTTTGAATATTTACTGATATTTTTGATGTTAACTTTTCTATGAGTTTAACTTGAATCGAGTTGTTTGGGTGTCACCGCGACTCCCCGGATGGGTCGCGACGCGTAGGCGGACACTCCGGTTCGGTGAGATCTTTCTCAATCCTTTCTTTATGTCGTGTTATTTGTAAATATTTATTTTATTTATGCACGCGTGAGACAAAAAGTCACAAAAAATACTTTTACAATTAAATTCAGTTTTTCACTAATAAAATTGGGGCCAATGTCCCTTGTTTTTAACCAAACAATAAAAATATTACAATTAAAACGAAGAGTCAAACTTTTCTCCAAAAATGGGATCACTCATCCCGATTTTCATTCAAACAATCAAAAACAACTCTTCGAACTTTCTTTAAATTAATACGAAGGAACCAATGTTCCTAGATTTCGAACAAGTGCGAAGGAACCAATGTTCCTAAAATAATGCCCCGATTTATGTATGCATTTTCTTATTCTGTTTGAGTGTTTTAAATTCAAGTTCATTTCTTTTTTGGGCCATTGTAATTAATTTTTGGGGCAACTTTATTTATCTTTTGGGGATTGTATTCCGTCCCCGTCCTCATCTTTAATCTTCTTTTATTGGGGTTGTATTTCGCCCCTATTTCCTTTGTAATTGTGTGCTTGAGTGTTTACCGCTTTCATTTATCGCTTTCTGCTTTATTTATTGCTTTCCTTTATCGCTTTTTGAATGCTTGCAATGCGCTGTTTAATTTAAAATGCATCAATCGCGTGAAATGAGAGGTATAATTTTAAGAAGTTAAAAATCCATTTATAATTAACCAAATCATAAATAAGAGGGAATTCCGGACACCATATCTCTGGTTTAGACCGATAGAGGTGAGAAACCTTTTCCCAATTTCACGAAAATTGGGTGGCGACTCCAAATACCTCAAAGGTGCCTTTAGGCGTCAATAGGCTAGGTTGTTCTCCCCAATGTTCTATTGGGAGGAACAAACCGATGATGTCTCATGGCGCCCATGATCCCAAAGACGCGAACCTCCATACCTCGAATCCTAAAGCGGATTCACGTCGAGGGCCCTTGCTGGGTTGTCGGGTTCGGTGCGCGTCACAGTGGCAACTCCACTGGGGACTTGTGTTTGAGATTTCACTTCGAAAGTGCTTTGGTTAAAATGTATAATTGGGTTTTTAAGACTTAAAATTCTATCTCTCGCCAAAATTGCATCATATCATTTTAGAGCCTTAGACTTACTCAAGTTGGTCCCTATCTTCCCCAGGTGCATTCCCGAAGCACGACCCTACTTTCACTCATTGTAGGGAAGTGTTAAGGATAATCACCAGCCCAAGCCTTGTACCTTTTGGTATATAAAATGGAGACCCGATCGGTCGTTATGCTCGTGATGAGTTAGACCCGTTGGCGCGGACCATGCTTGGGTAGCCTAAAAAAATCACCCTGACCAAAGCCCATGTAATGGCAAATAGAAACTTCCACTAGGTGGTATGCTCCTTAATATGATGCTTGTGACATGGGCCGTCGCGTATTAAACAAAATCAAGCAAGTTAAGTGACCTTTTATCAAAGGCTTTCATGCCCCGATGAGCCCACCTTAACTTGATTGAATTGTCCAAATACGTAATGGCCAAAACCCATATGAATGCGCATTAGATTAAGACTGTTATGCTGCCGGTTTTTCACTTTGCATCATACGTGTCCGATGGGTTCCCTGTTAACCCTCGGATGAAGCCCGCCTAGGAAAGAGACCGCACAACCTCGTGTATGGGAGTGATAAGGTTGGAAGGATCTACCTGCTTGCATGTGGTTGTTGATGCTGCACATCATGCTCATACATCGCATGTCATTCATGCATGTCAATAAAATAAATACATGTACAAATAATAATATCTTATCTCATGCTGTGTGCGTATATACCTTTCTGTCTGCATGCTATTTTTTCACATGTGCATATCATCCTGTATATTTAATCTCATGCTGTGTGCGTGCATATCCTCTCGTCTGCATATCATTTTTCGCATGTACATACCATCCTGTATGTAATTCCTTCCATGCATCCCATCGTATCATGGTAGTCCATTGACCCCGCACTCATCAAAGACTATTTGCATGGCACGATCATGCATTGTATATGTCATCCATGCATCATTCTAACAATCTTGATCTTTCAGCCATCCTAGATTCATCTGAGTGGACTAGAGATTTCGACGATCGACTAGCGACGACAAACTCGCCCTTTGGATTGCTAGAATTAGTGCCTGTTTGGGATTTTGAGCCACTCTCAATGACTAGTGAATCATCTTCAATGGCAGAACTACCTCGGGAGACCGGTGCTTTGACGATGAAAGATCTGGATAAGAGGCTTGGGGACTTTGAAAGGAGGATATTGGCCATGATAGAAAACATTGTTGCCTAAATGACACCAAATGCCAGCCAACCTCCTGTGGCCCCTGCTGTTGAACGAGTTGAATCGTCTATTCTGGAAGAGGGTCCTATAGCAGTCCCTACCGTACGACAACCAGATGTTGAGCCTAGAGCAGCGACACCTCTTGAGCCGAAAAGAATCCTTGGTTTGAAAGATAATCCCATGGTGGGGGAAGAGGATGAGTAGGTAACCCCTCAGACTGTGACGAACGAAGTTCCCAAGGGAGAGGGTAGCGCGGTGAAGGAGATAAAAGGTGGGATTGAAAAGTTTGAAGCCCAGACGGTGACTACTATGGAGAATTCGGTCGCCGCCATGGCGCCACCTGTCGAACAACCGTCTGCTGCTCCCATTGTGTTACGGAAAGAGAATGATCCAACAAAGGGAATACACCCACCACCGACTGGACCTGGAGGAGAGTTACCTGTCACTCTGTCAGCTGAGCAAAAAGGCAAGAGGCATGTTTCAGAGAATGGGCTTTTGGCGGTGACACGGGGCCTAAAGAGAAAGATGGATGCCCTTAAAGAGGAAATTGCAGAGTCTAAACTTGCAGTTGCCCGGGCTGCTCGAGAGAAGGCCTTTATGGACTTAAAGAAAAGAGGTCAACTGTCTAGGTGCGACATCTGTGCTGGCACTCAAGAGATAGAGGGAGCGTCAACAGTTAGAATAGTTCAGAAGGCTTGCTTCGGTATGGATGGATCTTTTCCTCAAGATAGAGAGGGGGACCTGCGCTTGTGGTTAACCAACCCATCAAAAAATCGGGGGCTTAGGAGGTGTCGTCGACACGCTAGATGTCAGAGGGGTGATGGCCAAACCCCGAAAGGTCAAGTACAAGATCCTGCTATTGGTAAGCAGCTGGTGGCTCTTGAAGGAGGGGGCAATGCCACTGGGAGAGACAACCAGGAAAGCTTAAGTCTCGGTGACAACAGTGCGGGGGATATCGGAGCTACCATGTCCCCAAACATTAGAACCACTCAAGATCACTATACCATCTGGGATAAGCCTTTATCTGAGCACCTCTCTCATTTCATCGATATGGGGAAGCTACGGCCAAAACTTGCAAAGCCCGCCAGGGGCCATTGGCGTCTCAATCACCGAATGGATCTGTACTGCGCCTACCATCAGCATACCGGGCATAAAACTAATAGGTGCCAGGCTCTGAGGAGACAAGTCTCACACTTGATTGACGAGGAACAGAAAGATGAGGGGAATGGTCCATGAGGGTGAAGGATCACTGATTACAGCAACGATGGCGAGCAAGGAGGAAATAGCTATATGGATGCTCTTTTTTAGATGCTTTATTTCCAGAACTCGTTATGACATTTTGGTTAGTGTAACATGTTGAACAATTCCTGTTTTGTTTATGCGATATTTCTTGGATCACGATGCATCCATTCATTTTGACATTAACCCAAATAATATGGCTCTATCTAGTCTCGGAACTTTGGAAAATCCAAATAAAATCTTGGTAGCATCTGATATAACTCCTGAAGCGAGGATAATTTTGAGAGATGTAAATAAAAAAAAAAAGAGAGCCTTTGCCCGGACCTAGTACAACACGCTGAAGATGGACAAGGACACTCTCAAGACCAACGCTTCTTCCACGTGCCAACATGACGACGAACCGAATTTTGAAAGCCACTTCTTCGCATCCACAACACCTGAGCTACATATGGTGTCGCCGAATAAAATCGAACTTCGAAAGTTACATCAAAAGTCGGACAAATAAAACTCAAAACCACCATGAGAAATATACGACCCATCAGAACCAAGCCATATGACCTTTCTCTCTCAACCCATTCGAAATGTGTACCCCAAAACCGATTATGACTGACCCTTAACCATCCAAAACCCTCATAACCAAATTTCTTACCAAAATTTAATGCCCGACGAAATTGAACAACAATTGTCCCAGTGGTAAAGATGAAAAGTGCACGTATGTGTAGACTTTAGGACTTGAGCAAAGCTTGTAAAAAAAAAAATTTCAAAAAAAAAATTGGGGTAAAAGAAAAAAAAAATTAAAAGAAAAAAAAATTGGTTGTAAAGAAAAGAGAGAATTGATAGGGGGCAAGGGAATGCTATTTGGGGGCAAGCTTTGTTCAAATCCCATTGATCTACACATGCCTGCACATTGCCGTTCTTTTTAGCTACTGAAGGGGACCAAAAGGGCTAACCCCCGAGCCATCCATCCAATCCCAGCCGACGAAAACCATTTCAAAAGCTTGAACTACTAAGGCCAATAAAAGTACCCCAAATCACCAAGCCCAACCTGTTACCCTAGCTCAGCCGTTGAACGGCTATTCAAGGGCTCAAACCTCCAAAGCCAATAAAAGGCAAGCATGAAACTTCGCATTCAACCTCCAAATAAGGAACCCATCACCTCAACCAGTCTGCACAAGGGCTAAGATCAAGACTTTGATACCAAGAGGAACCACTCTCAGAAGCAGCGGTCCCTCCGGCTAACGAAGATGAAAGCAAATTCAACCAATATTGACGAACTGAAGGAGGGTCCATGGCAAAGGCTAAATAAAGAATATAAAAAAAAGAGAGAAAATATTCAATCAAGAAAACCCGCGAGGGCTGATTGATAACAGGAGTTTGATGCTCTCAAGATCTATCCCGAGATTAGATGATGTCCCATATTTTTTGAGTTAATGCCAAATAGTGATCATGTGTTATGAAATCAGACTGAAATATATGCATTTATGCAAAGATGTATGAGTGTAACCAGGGCAACGCATCTTGCACACTCAAAGTTGCCTCGTTCTAGCATAAAATCAGCGCATTGGTACTATCGATCCTCTGCCACTCTTGCCACTCAGGTACTTCAGTCAACTCCTCTTGCTATCAAATGTGAAGCCAATTCTATAGCGCTCTCATGATAGAAAACAAGCTCAGACAACCATGACCTAAGACGCAAATACACGCCGATTATACCTGAAAGACCTTTTACAACAACTATCGACCCTCTGCCACTCTCGCCACTCCGGCACTTCAGTCAACTCACCTTGCTACCTACTGTGAAGCCAACCCTACAGCACCTTCTTGATAAAGAACCAAGCTCATACAACCAAAATTTGAGACATAAGCACATGCCAATCATACCCGAAAGATCTTTCGCAACAACTCCAACTTCTCTGACACAAAAAAAAAGAGGCCGTTAGAGATGAAAACCGTGACTGGCGCTCTAAACAAAAGTTAGGCCGAAGGGCAGGGTGAAAACCTGGCGACAGGCAGTCTGCCCTAAAAAAATATGTGAAATAAATAAAAGCCATTGGATTGGATTGGGTCCATTCCAGGCAAAAAATAAGGCACAGGGTTATGTGAAAATCCGGCAAGGACGCATCTCCCGCTAAGAAAAGCTAGTGTGAAAATCCACGAGGGACGCACTACCTTCTAATAATGACTACAGGTATCAGAGGAGAGCCTCATAATCCCCTAAAAAGGCACGAAATTCAAAAGCAATTCCAGGGGGCACCGATCCTGCTGCAAATAACGACCAGACCGGCTTTTGGCTCTAAAAATCCACTCAGATGAATCCTCATCCTGCATTATTGCATACATAAGCACCTCACGGGCATGGAATTTGATGATGCCTCAATGTGCATTCACGCATGCATGAACTTCATATATATCTTGCATAAGCAATTCTTCGCACGCATTTTGTGTACATAATCTGTACATGCTTGCAATGCAAATCCTTTATGCATGCCTGGCACAAGCACTCATTGCATGCATCGGACAATCCTCCCAGAAAAAAAATTATGAGTCAGAGTCCCTAAAGCAGGGCAGCACCTTCAGACACTTAGGGGCATAATCGACCAAACGAAGCCACGAGTCGCTTCAGCAAGAGTTATCGCACCTCGACCACTGGGCCACTTAGATGAATGGTGTCACCTGCATCCTGCATGACATATGCATATGCACATGCATAACTTACCCTTGCATACAAATCTCTTTTGTTTTCGCAGGAAAGTCTGACGCCTTCACGCACCGACAAGCTGGTGTTTATCAGTCGCTCAGCCGTGGTTTCACACACCGACAAGCTGGTGTTCTATCAATCGCGTTCTTCAAAGTCTGGCGCCTTCACACACCGACAAGCTGGTGTTTATCAGTCGCTCAGCCGTGGTTTCACACACCGACAAGCTGGTGTTCTATCAATCGCGTCCTTTAAAGTCTGACGCCTTCACACACCGACAAGCTGGTGTTTGTCAGTCGCTCGGCCATGGTTTCACGTCGACAAGCTGACGTTCCTCAATCATGTGACCAGTAGTAATCCTATGATGCCGACAAGTTGGCAAGACCAAGTTCCGGACAGCGACCGCCTCAGGTACGCGTCTCTCCCTCTCTCTTCTGAATTTTGGCTCACTTAGGCACCTAGGTTCTAAGTTCCCAAAAATTGGGGCCAACTGTAGACACCGGGTCCCGAGGCGGTCCAAGATCAGGATTACCCGATGATGAAATAGAAGACCGATTTTCGGTAAAAAAGGTGAGAATCGATCGTTCCTTGTCAAAAGTGTGTTTTTCGAAAAATGATTAAAATAATTTCTTTTTTGGAAATCAAAATTAAAATGGAGTAAAAAAATAAAATGAAAAATATTAAATTTGTGTCAAAATTTTTTTTTAAAAAAAAGAGAGGGTCGCGAAGGCTGCCTGCTGCAGCACGGGGCTGCCTGCGCGGCAGGCCGCCCCAGCGCGCAGGGGCGCCTCGCGTGAGGCCCCTGCGCTCGAGGCGAGGGGCACCGCGCGCGAGGCGGGCGCCTCGCGCGATGCCCCTGGGCTCAGAGGCGAAGGGCCTCGCGCGAGGCGGGGGGCGCCGCGCGCCCCCCTGCGCGCGAGGCAGCTGCCTGCCGCGCGCGGTGCGGGGGCACCACTCGCGCAGCAGGCTGCCGCGCGCGCCCTTGCCCTCTCCGCTCGACCTGCTGGTCTTCGCCTGTCCATTTTTTTCGCTGTTTTCAGTCTGACTTTTTTTCAGTCTGACATTTCCATTGTTTCACCATTTTATGCTATTTTGGATTAACTAAAAATAAAGGCTTTTTTGTCCCTTGCCATTTTTGGCCAAGGCAAGTTTAAATGAGGATTTTGCCCTCATTTTGAAGGACGGCAATTATTTTTCAAGGGCTTTTTCTTTCAACTTTTTTCTCTCCAGCAACTAGTTCTCTAGCTTCTTTTTTTCTTCTTTCTCAAGTTTTAATTTTGAATCGCTATTCAAAAATACATAATCCATTTTCTTGAGTGATTTGGGCTTGGAAAATTAATTTCCTTTTGCTCAAATCATCCACCAAAAATATTTTCATCAAAGTATTTTCTTGGTTTTATTTCAAAATATTAATTTCTACATTTTCTTCAAATATTTATCACCACAAATCCGACAAGGAAAATCGATCGGGACACCATTTCCCCAATCTAAAAATTCTGAGGGTAAACATTCTTGAACCCATCCTCATTTATTTTTTTTGTATATTATTTATTATTGTTAATATTATTTTTTGCTATTATTATCATGTATATTGTTTACTTTTAGCATTTTAATGTGTTAATATCACCATTAATATATTATATGCTTACTTCAATTTGATATTTTGCTATCATTATTATTTTTATTGTGTTTATGTTCATTAATGAGTTCCTGCCATGCTTAATGCATTTAGTGTCTTTTATTATTATTATTATTATTATTATTATTATTATTATTATTATTATTATTATTATTATTATTATTATTTCTAATTGATTATTCTGTTTTCATATTATTTGTCATTTATTACTATTATTTGCATTATTACCATCCTACTATCAATTTTATTATTATTATATTTTGCATTTTCTTGGTTAATTTACTTTGAATATTTACAGATATTTTTGATGTTAACTTTTGTATGAGTTTAACTTGAATCGATTTGTATGGGTGTCACCGCGACTCCCAGGATGGGTCGCGACGCGTAAGCGGACACTCCGGTTCGGTGAGATCTTTCTCAATCCTTTCTTTATGTCGTGTTATTTGTAAATATTTATTTTATTTATGCACGCGTGAGACGAAAAGTCACAAAAAATACTTTTACAATTAAATTGAGTTTTTCACTAATAAAATTGGGGCCAATGTCCCTTGTTTTTAACCAAACAATAAAAATATTACAATTAAAACGAAGAGTCAAACTTTTCTCCAAAAATGGGATCACTCATCCCGATTTTCATTCAAACAATCAAAAACGACTCTTCGAACTTTCTTTAAATTAATACGAAGGAACCAATGTTCCTAGATTTCGAACAAGTGCGAAGGAACCAATGTTCCTAAAATAATGCCCCGATTTATGTATGCATTTTCTTATTCTTTTTGAGTGTTTTAAATTCAAGTTCATTTCTTTTTTGGGCCCTTGTAATTAATTTTTGGGGCAACTTTATTTATCTTTTGGGGATTGTATTCTGTCCCTGTCTACATCTTTAATCTTCTTTTATTAGGGTTGTATTTCGCCCCTATTTCCTTTGTAATTGTGTGCTTGAGTGTTTACCGCTTTCATTTATCGCTTTCTGCTTTATTTATTGCTTTCCTTTATCGCTTTTTTAATGCTTGCAATGCGCTGTTTAATTTAAAATGCATCAATCGCGTGAAATGAGAGGTATAATTTTAAGAAGTTAAAAACCCATTTATAATTAACCAAAGCATAAATAAGAGGGAAGTCCCGGACACCATATCTCTTGTTTAGACCGATAGAGGTGAGAAACCTTTTCC
This sequence comes from Excoecaria cochinchinensis, assembly GCA_947683425.1. NCBI lineage: Eukaryota > Viridiplantae > Streptophyta > Magnoliopsida > Malpighiales > Euphorbiaceae > Excoecaria > Excoecaria cochinchinensis. Next base: position 8,121,522 of record CANTUQ010000021.1, on the reverse strand, counting down.
CAATTTCACACAAATTGGGTGGCGACTCCAGATACCTCAAAGGTGCCTTTAGGCGTCAATAGGCTAGGTTGTTCTCCCCAATGTTCTATTGGGAGGAACAAACCGATGATGTCTCATGGCGCCCATGATCCAAAAGACGCGAACCTCCATACCTTGAATCCTAAAGCGGATTCACACGAGGGCCCTTGCTGGGTTGTCGGGTTCGGTGCGCGTCACACTAAAGCGGCGATCTTCCTGCTTGATGATGATAGCTGTTGCTGTCTTTTGGTTGTAACTGGTAATGCCGTGGTCGTGCTAACCTCTTGTGGGTAGTGCCGCCATCGTGCTAACCTCTGCGAATTGTATTGCCGTGGCCGTGCTAACCTCTTGTGGGTAGTGCCGCTATCGTGCTAACCTCTGTGAATTGGTAGTGTCGTGGTCGTGCCAACCTCTTGTGGGTAGTGCCACCATCGTGCTAACCGCTGTGAATTGGTAGTGCCGTGGTCATGCTAACCTCTTGTGGGTAATGCCGCCATCGTGCTAACCGCTGTGAATTGGTAGTGCCGTGGTCGTGCTAACCTCTTGTGGGTAGTGCCGCCATCGTGCTAACCGCTGTGAATTTTTGAGCTGTGCTCCTTTAGATGCTTGGACTGGTGTCGTCACTCGGCTTTTGTTGGTGTTCCTCGCCGATTTCTCCTGCAAGATTGTATGCATAGGAATATGCAAGAAATCACGTGTGGATGATATGGAATGCAAATGCTTGCAAAAATGTATAGATTGTGCCCTAGGTGGTCCAAGGTTTGCTGAAGTTATAGCTTGTCTGCTCTACCATGCCCCCTGAATCCTGAGGATCGTCGACAAGTTTTCTGAATGAGACGTCCAGTGTACATCCTTTGCCCCCCTGGTCAATGATCATTTACCCGGGATTCAAGTTCTGTGTTGTGTGGTAACTGATTGAAATGGGATTATCTGAAGTAACGCCGCCTTATCGCTCCGGGCATTGAACGTTATTGTTTTAAAGGTAGTGCATCCCTTGTGGATTTTCACACTAGCTTTTCTTTGCGGGAAATGCGTCCCTTAGGGGATTTTCACACAACCCTTTGCCTAATTTTTGCCTGGAATGGACCCAACCCAATCCAGCGGCTTTTGTTCATTTTATATTTATATTTTGTTTTTGTAGGGCAGACTGCCTGTTTTTAGGTTTTCACCTTGCCCTTTGGCCTTACTTTTGCTTAGAGAGCCAGTTACGGTTTTCATCTCTAACGGCCTCTTTTTTTTTTTTTTTTTTTAGAGAAGGTTATCATCAAAGCTTATATTAAGAGCAAAAAGCACATATCCAATGAAGGACTGAGCAACAATCATCAGATGAACAATTGGTATATTTCTTTTTAAGACAGAACTGAAAGATCAATGAAAATATATTCTTTTATCCATTACAAAATTGTGTACACTTCTATATGATTTCATCATACATGATTTTCATTTGACAAGAATTCAAAAGCATATGACTACACCTAATCTTGGAGTGGATTTTGTCAGCATCAAACTCCTGTTATCAATCGGCCCTCTCGAGTTTTCTCGATTGAATATTTTCTCTTGGCCCTTAATTTTTGCCCAGGATGCCTTTTTTTCGGTTTTCACCCTGACAGGGCGCCCAATTTTAGCAAGGCCGCCTTTTTTTGGTTTTCGACCCGCGAGGCATTTATTCTCTTCTTTTTATTTTTGGTCTTTAGCCGTGGAACCTTTTTAACCTATCGATATTGACCGGGTCCTTGAACTCATTCCCATCGCTGTCAGCCAAAATTGTTGCTCCTTTTGTTAGCAGCTTTTTCAAAATGAATGGACCTTCCCAGGTTGGTCTGAATTTTCCTCGTATGTTTGGAACTCCCAGCCTCATCATCTTAAAGACCAAGTCCCCCTCCTTCAACGGGTGCTTTCGTACTTTCTTGCCAAACGACCGAGCCAGCCTCTTTTGATAAACTTGGTTGTGGTAATAGGCTCGTAACTTGTCTTCATCCAACAGATTTAGCTGTGACAAACGTTGTTGTGCCCATTCTGCTTCAGGAATCTCAGCTTCCATGACTACCCTCAATGGTTTCAGCTCAATTTCAACCGGCAGGACTGCTTCAGTTCCATATACCAGAGAGAATGGCGTTGCCCCTGTAGTGGTTCTGATTGTGGTTCTATATCCCCAAAGTGCGAAGGGTAACTTTTCTTCCCAATCCTTGTAGTTCTGAACCATCTTGGCGAAAATTCTCTTCACATTCTTATTCGCCACTTCAACTGCACCGTTTGCTTGAGGACGGTAAGGAGAAGACTTATGATGTTGGATCCCATATTTCTGGAGCATCTGTTTAGTCTCTGCCAGGAATTGCACCCCATTATCAGACACAATGTGATGTGGGAGACCATATCTGCATATTAGATTCCGCTGAATGAACTTAGCCATATCCCTTGCATCAACCTTCTTGAAAGATTCAGCTTCAACCCACTTAGTGAAGTAGTCAATGGCAACTATGATGAATCTATGCCCATTAGAAGCTGTAGGATGGATTTTGCCTATGATGTCTATTCCCCACGCTGCAAATGGCCATGGAGATGTTAAGTTATGTAGCTCTGAAACTGGCACGTGCCTCAAGTTCGCGTACTGTTGGCATAATTGGCATTGCTTCACAAATTTTGAACAATCTGTATCCATTGTGAGCCAATAAAACCCTTGGCGCATGATCTTCTTTGCTAAGGCTAAGCCATTCATGTAAGCTCCACAGACTCCGGCATGAACCTCTTCCATAACTCTTTTAGCTTCTTTCTCTGCCAGACATCTTAACTGGATACCATCAGCTCGCCTTTTGTACAAAGTGCCATTGACACTGATGAATTGAGTGGATAACTTCCTGATCATTCCTTGGTCCTTCTTAGTGGCTTCCTCGGGAAAGACTGATCTCTCTAAATAATTCTGAATGTCATAATACCATGGATTTCCATCAGTGGCCTCAATGTCCATCACCTGTTCAGCTTCAAAGCAAGGTCTTTCCGAACTATAAATCAGCACAGGTTTCATCGCAACTCCTGTTGGGTTATCCCATATAGACACTAATGTTGCTAGAGCATCGGCTAACTGATTTTTGTCTCTGGGGATGAAGTGAAAAGTGCAAATCTCAAATTGGCTGCTCAACTTTCTCAAGTGCTTTACATAAGGCAACAACCTTTCTTCCTTGACTGACCACTCCCTTCTGATCTGATGAATTACCAAGGAACAATCTCCGAATACTTCTGCGGTCTTTGCCCCCAGAGCGAGTAATGCTTCCAATCAAAAGGTGCAAGCTTCATATTCTGCTTCATTATTGGTAGCCTTATACCTCAGCTTCTTAGCCAATGGTAGTCTTTCACCATCTGGGGTCGCGAGAATAACTCCGACGCCTGCTCCCTTATTATTGACTGCTCCATTAAAGAATAATTGCCACCCTTGCACTGCTATGGCCGTGACATCTTCATCTGGGAAGTTGTATTCAAACTGATCCCCTTCAATAGGGTGCTCGGCTAAGAATTCCGCTACGGCTCTTCCCTTAATGGTTTTCCTGGTTATGTACTCAATGTCAAATTCCTGCAATAGCAGTAACCATCTTCCCATCTTCCCTAGTAGAGAGGGTGCTTCTTGGAGGTATCTGAGCGGATAATGTTTGGCAACCGTTTGTACCTTGAAGGAATGAAAGTAGTGCCGCAACTTCTTAGAAGCCCAGATAATTGCTAAACAAATCTTTTCTACCTCTATATATTTGGCTTCGTAAGGCAGGAATTTCTTGCTTAGATAGTAAACGGCAAACTCTACACCAAAATCATCTTCTTGAGACATCATAGCACCCACTGAGTTATCTTCCATAGCCAGGTACAGGATTAGTGGTTTGGCACGGCTTGGTGGTCTTAACACTGGAGGATTTAACAAATACTCCTTAATGGTGTCAAAGGCCAATTGACAGTCATCGTTCCATATCACCGGCTGATTCTTCCTAAGAAGCTTGAAAATAGGCTCATATACTGAAGCTAGCTTGGCAATAAACCGGCTGATGTACTGAAGCTTTCCTAGGAAACTTCTGACGTCCTTCTCCTTCTGGGGCACTGGCATCTCTCTTATGGCTTTGACTTTATCGGGATCTACCTCGATTCCCCTCTGGCTTACTACATGGCCTAACAACTTTCCTGATGTAACTCCAAAAATGCACTTCTTGGGATTGAGGCGCAAATCATACTTGCTAATTCTTTGAAATAACTTTTCTAAAGCCTCAAAGTGACCTTCTCTGGTAGCCGACTTAATCATCATGTCGTCGACATACACCTCTACTTCTTTGTGGATTAAATCATTGAGAACCTTGGTCGCCATCCTCTGATAGGTTGCTCCTACATTCTTCAACCCAAAAGGCATGACCCGGTAGGCGTATGTCCCCCACTCGGTGATGAAGGCTGTCTTGATCCGGCCCACTATCTTGTTAAGAATTTGATTGTACCCTGCGTATCCATCCACAAAGCTGTACATCATGCAAGCAGCAGCACTATCTACTAGCACATCGATATGAGGCAGCGGGAAGTCATCCTTAGGGCAAGCTTTGTCCAGGTCTCGATAGTCGACGCATACTCGAACCTTACCATCTTTCTTGGCTACAGGAACCACGTTAGCTAACCATGTCGGGTATTGAACCTCTATCAGAAACTTGGCCTCAATCTGCTTATGAATCTCCTCTTTCACTTTCTGTGCCCATTCTGGCCTAAGTCTTCGGAGTTTTTGCTTGACTGGTTTAAACTCTAGGTAAGTTGGGATGGCGTGTTCGGCAACATCTCGATCTATTCCCGGCATATCCTCATAGGTCCAGGCAAAGACTTTTTCATATTTTTTTAATATTCTCTCAAATTTTATTCTCTCTTCAGGAGTTATGTCTGATGCTAGCAAAATTTCCTTTTGATTTTCCAAAGTTCCGAGATTAAATGCAGTTGTGCCAGTTGAATTAATATAAAAAATGAATGCATCATGCTTATGATCATGCGAAATGAAATCATCAGAAACATCACACAAGTAAGCAAAGTTGTTCATCTCATTAACATAATCAGAAACATTAACATTGTTCTCAAAGAGTTCTGGTATAAAAAGAGAATCTAAAGGACTATCAACTTCAGTCGACATTGATGCTGCAGCTGACTGTGCTTTGGCTTCCTGATTTGGTGAGATCTGGAGATCTTCAATCTTCGGCTCTGGTTCCACTATCTTTTCCTTCCCTTTGAGCTTAATGGCTAACATCTTATCAGTGACGATCTCTTCGGGCTCATCCCTGTCCCAGATGCTGCATTGGGTCATAATCTCCTCGTCCCAAAAGTTCTCTACAGCTTTAACAACTCCGATCTCCCAATCAAAGACATCGTTGAAAATTTCAAATCCCGGGATGATCTTCCCATCCACCCATTGTGGCTCTTATTCTCCGATGTAAGCACAAACCGATGATGCTGGTACAAAGCTCTCCGAAATATGGGGAATCTTCTCTGTCTCTTTCTTCTTACTATACTCTCCTTTGTAGCCCAACCCTTTTCGATTCTTCTGACCACGTGTAGTGATAGCATCCTGCTGTCCTTGCGACTCTTTTCCCAAACCAGCCCCTGGGAGGAAGTGCATCTTTTTCAGCATATTCACCACTTGAGGGCTACCTTCTAAGCTTTGCTCTTCTCCGATCACTGATACATGAAAGCCACTGAATGGCTGATTAGAGATCTCCAAGGCATACACTTGGTTCTCTCTTGCTGCTTTAATGGTCACTACCTCTCCTTCATGAGGTACCTTAATTATCTGGTGTAAGGTGGATGGTACTCCCCCTAACTTGTGAAACCACGGTCTACCAAGTAGAGCTGAAAAGTTTGCTGGGATCGGCAGAACCACAAAATCCGTTTCTATCTCAATAGGCCCCGTCTTTACCAAAGCTTTGAAAATTCCCGATGCTTGCCTCCTGGAGTTGTCGTAGGCAGTGATGGTCAGGTCAGATTTGCTTAACATACTCTCATCCATCCTAAAGGCCTGAAGCGCCACCAAAGGGCAAACATTTATTGACGACCCATCATCAACCATGACGCAAGCGGTATGTTTGCCATTGATCTGTGCCTTGATGTACAAAGGTCGGTTGTGGTTACGACCCTCTGTTGGTAGGTCTGCATCAGAAAAAACCAACTTCTCCCCGGATCCCCCCTTTACAAGGTCTAACAGCTCAGATGGAGAGATTGAAGTTGGTACGGTGGATACACTTAATGCTTCAACTAACTTCTGTCTGTGAGAGGGAGACTGTCTCAAGAGATCCCAAATAGATATCTGAGCTGTGGTCTTTTTCAGTTGCTTCACTATTGAATTTTCTTCCGGTTCCTTCTCTGCGATTGCTTGTGCTGGGTCTTGCTGCTTCTCAACTTCTGGAATGACCCTCCCACTTCTTGTTACTGCTTCTACTCTTTCTTCTTCCTCTGAATCCCACGGATCCGTTAACTCTCCATTTTTCTCATCTTCATCATCTCCACTCTCACTAGTGGACCAACAGTCTATTGTCGCCACGGAAACCCCTTCTCTATCCACTGCAGGGCGAGTAATAGCGACATACTCATTTCCATATAGATCTTGCATCACGTACCACTCTGATAGGCTCGATCCAATCATAAAGACTGGAGGTGGCACCGTATTATAACCAGACTTCTTATTGCTTTCTCTCTTCTCAGGATCGGTGATCTGCTTGTTGCCAATTAGATCTTGGACCCGATGCCTTAGCGTTATACAATCATCCATCAAATGCTCGGTATGTTGATGGAATGTGCAGTATTCATTCTCTTTGTGCCCTGGCTGTCCTTGGGTCTTGGCCGGCCTAGGTGATAGGGGCCGCAGTTTTCCTTCTTTTATTAGCCTCTTCAGTACCCATGATAAAGGCTTACCCAAGTTGGAGAAATACCTCTGACTTATGCCGGTTGCAGACACCTCGGCTGTCTTCCCAACTCTGTTACCACTGCTTGAACTTGCTGTCTTGGCTATCCCCTGATTGCTGTATCCCTTCCTAGCATAGGACTCACTGTTTGCCCTCTTGGCTAAATATTCTCCTTATGCTTCTATGGCAATGTCCTTCAAGGACTCCCAATCCTTGACTCCCTTCATTTTCAGTCCATCTCTCAAGTAAGGGCTGGCATTTTGAATGAATAGCCGGATCTGATCAGAAGTGTTCGGTTTGCATTTCATCTCCATAACCCAGTTTCTCCACCGAGTAAGGTACTCGTGGAAGGACTCCCCAGTCTTCTGTTGTAGCAACTCGAGATCTTTCAAAGTGACCTCCATCCGGGTACTGCAATCGTATTGCTTAAGGAACTCTTCAGTTAGCAAGTCCCAATCCTCCTTGGACCTCCTCTCAAGCCCATGGTACCAATCAATAGCAGCTCCTGTGAGACTCAAGCAGAAATACTCTATCTTTTGCTTTCTTGTTAAGGTCGTTCCCTTCATGACCAGCAAGTATTGCTTAATGTGTGCAGCAGGGTCAGAGGTGCCATCAAATTTGGGAATGTCCGGCATCTTAAAATTCTGGGGAATCAGGTCATCCCCATCCAGCTCTCGGTCTTCCGGGTTTATTCCTTTTCCCACGGTCATCATCCTTGCCATGGCCTCAAATCTCTCTTCCATTTTCCTCCACATTGCCTCATCCAGTTTTGGCGACTTCTCTTTAGCTACGGTACGCTCCTCTAGCTCATCTCCCCCAAACTCAACTTCAAACCTGGGGCCCTCTCTACGCTCAATAGGTGCAGGTACTCTTTGCTCAACAATAGGTGGGTCAACCACTGGTTCATTAATTGCAGCAGGATGTTCTTCTCTAACAGCCTCTTATTCAGCTGGTACCCGGATAGGTGCAGCAGCAGCTTGTTACCCAGCTATTATGGCGGCAAGATTACCCATCATTGCAATCATTCAGGTTTCAAATTCCTCCATTCTCTTTCCTACCTCTTCAGCGATTATTGCCCGGGTTGCATCAGACTCATTTGATGGATTAGCCATGCTTACTTCTGTTGATGATTCGAAAGAAAACCCCACACTATTTTCTGAGATTGAATCTGAACTCTGATCCGACACTAACTCTGTTAACCCCAAAAGCGGTGTCCTTCTTAACCGTCCGTCGGGACCGCTAGACCACCCAGGAGAATCTATGATGGCTGAAATGCAAAAATTGTTAAAATGATGCATGATTAAAATGCAGTGCATACTCGTGCTGATGCAACATAGACAAACACATGCAAGCAGATAGATCCTTCCAACCTTATATCTCCCACACACGTGGTAGTGCGGTCTCTTTCCTAGGTGGGCGTGATCCATGGATTAACGTGGAACCCAATGGACACGTATGATGCGCGGTGAAAAACCGGCAGTATAACAGCTCCTATCTAATGTACATACATATGGGTGTTTGGCCATTATGTATTTAAACAATTCAACTTAACTAAGATGGGCCCACAGGGGCCTGAAAGCCTTTGATAAAGACCATTTAATTAAATTGATTTCGTTTAATATATGATGGCCTATATAGCAAGCATAGTATTACGGTACATTTTACCTAGTGGAAGTATCTATTGCCATTACATGAGCTTTAATCATGGGGTGATGATATTTTTGGGTTACCCAAGCATGATCCCTGCCGACGGGTCTAGCTCATCATGAGCATAACGACCGATCGGGTCACCATTTGATATACCATAACGGTACGAGACTTGGGCTGGTGATTATCCTTAACACTTCCCTAAATTGAGTGAAAATAGGGTCGTGCTTCAGGAACGCACCGGGGTTTGAAAAAAGGACCAAACTAACTTAATCTAAAGCTCTAATGAGATGATATGCAATTTTGAGATAAAGCGAATTTATGAATTAAATTTTAACCATAAATATTAAACGAGGTATTTTTAAATTGAAATCTCGAACCATATCGTCCCCAATGGAGTCGCCACTGTGACGCGCGCCGGATCCCCGCGGCCGCCCATGGGACCGCCCGCTTGAGGGCGATCGGGGCATTTGTGGGTCCGTTGACAGCTTGCGATGAATCGGAAGTGCGTCTATGTTGAGCAACACGGAGGTTTCATGGAGTCGCCACCCAATAGAACATTGGGAAAGTTTCTCTCGCCTCGGAGAGCCTAAGACTGCGCTTGGTATCCATTTTGGGCCAGCTAGATGGATCATGGAAGGTGTACTCCTCACCCTAAGGAGCCTAGGATTAGCGCTAAAGCCTCGTGACTCAAGAAGTATCTTGAAGGATGACCTCTAACCTCTTGAGCCCAAAGACCAGAGCTGGGTTCGGGATTTCTCATCTATTTCTACCTCGATTATTTTATGATCAAATTTTAATTAACATTGATTCGCTCTCTCTCCACAGGATGCAATTTAAATTAAGGCGCAAATATTCACATTGAAAGCGATAAGATAAACATATCAAAAATAACATCAAATATAAATTACAATAATACCAGGAGCGGAATACAACTCCCATTTAAAAGTGCAAACATACATAAAACCGGGGAATTTATTAATTATGAGGACTTTTGTCCCCGCATGCATAATTAAAGAAAACATTTTGGATGTGATGATTTATTTGGGATGAAAATTAGGACATTGGTCCCATTTATTATGAAAAATCCAAATTAATTTATTAGAAATATTTGTGTGGTTTTTATTCATGCATGCATAAAAAAAAACATTTTATTCAACGAATATACACAAGGAAATATAAATAAAATGAGAATTGAAAATGTGCAATGAAAATACCAAACTCCGCATATCCTCCTTCTCGTGCATTGGTGCTCAAATGAGAATAAAACAATGATTTGCAACCAAAAATAAAATAGAAGAGATTCATGTTAGAAATTAACCCAAAGAGATGAGATGACATAAAAGATAATATGTATAATGACCATATAACATGCATAAGATACTATAACATGCATAAAAATAATTATGATGCAATTTAACAAGCATAAAGTGAGATAACATCATGGCAAATGCAATTTATCAATAATGGTGATTAACATGCATGAAAGATTAGTGATAATCAATTTTATTACTCCTAAAATGTGCATGAATATGTAACATAAGAATAATAAAACTTAACATGCATAATAAAGCTTAAAGTAATATCTATCATAAAGGCATAAGAAAATAAATTTGAACTTTAACATACATGCAAAATATGAACAATAACATTAATGATAATAATGATACTAGCACCTAATGATAATAATAAACAAGTCTAGTAAAAATTTTAATGATATTTAACACATGCAAACATAATAATAATCATAATATAACATAAAGAAATCAAAGATATTAACAAACCAGATTAAACATGCATAATAACATGGACAAAAAATAATTTGACATGAAAATAATATAATAGAATTTAAAAGAATTTATTTTTTATATAAACAATTAAAGATAAAAATAAGAAGAAGAATATGAAGACTAAGAGAATTTACATGTTTAATATGTTACTTGGAAGCAAAAATAAATGAAATTAACAAGAGAATTAATGAGTAAAACCAAGAATAATTACCCTCAAATTCAGTTTTGAAGAATTGAAGGTAGAAGTCTTGAATTCCTTGTCTCTTCCTTGTGAAAATGCTTGGAAAATAGCTTGGAAACTTGAAGAAAAACTCTAAAAACCAGTATGTAAAGATTGATTTTTTCTCTCTAAGTAAAAACCCAAAAAATCAGTTTTTTGCTCTCCAAATGTTCTTCATTCATCTTCCCTTCTTTCTGAATTTTTTCCAGTGTTTTTGCACTCAAAAACTACCCAAAAACCACCCAAAACGGTCCAAAAATCGTTAAAAAACAAGTGGGGTCGAAAATGGGGCGACTGCGAGCGAGAAACGCGCGCAGTGCGCGCTGCGTGCAAAGCACAGCCGTGCTTTCAAAAAAGCACAGCTGTGCTTTCGCGCGCGCTGCACGCAAAGCACAGCTGTGCTTTCGCGCACGCACTGCGCGCTGTGCAGCGCAAAGCACAGCCGTGCTTTTCGGGTAAATATTTTTTTTATTTTTTTTTAATTTTTATATTTTTATATAAAATACCCTCAACCTAAAACACACTTTTTCTTCTCCAAAATAATTTTAAAAAATATTTTGAAAATATTTTTAAAATACACTTTTTGCTCATCGAAAAGACAAGGAAAAATCACTTCCGAACTCCAATCTTTTTGCCTATAAGCCGGCATAGCTAAATTTCATCATTGGGTAATCCTGATCAAGGCTACTCGGGACCTGGTGTCTACTGTAGCGCCCCGTTATCCCCGTTAGAAGGATACCGAAGTGCCATGCGGACAAACACATATACGAATCCAAATACACACTAATAAACAAAAACTAATATGAGAAATAAAGAAACTTTTAATCATAATATAGCAAGTCCTTGAACATATATCATATCAATATCGTTTTACAAAAAGGCTCGTAAGCAAATACATATACAAAAATAGTTGTTCCTTTACAAAAGATTCATTTTGCTATAAACAAGCCATGTACAAAATAACAGCGGAAGACTCAAGAATAACTTCATCCAAAAAGACTTCTAGTGGCCGACCTGCAGATATCTGACTCCAAACCGAACTCGCCACCTGCATGAGAAAAGAACCCGTGCTAAGCGATAATGCTTAGTGGGGAGGAACAAAACAAACGAACAATATGCATATACAATATATCCTACAAAAATATAATTTCATCGCAACATAAACGTGCAATAAAGTTATGATTCACAAACAAAGTCATCATAATTTCATATAAACATATTTCCATGTTCTCTATTTGGCATGCATAATCATTCATTACAAGTTATTAACTACTCAAATCATACTTAGGATATACAAACTTCTCACCATTCAAAGTATATAGATACAAGGTGCATAATATAAAGTTATACAAAAATTCAGGTGCATCATATACTTTTAATCCTGTCAATAAGCATCTCAACATATGCAACACATATAACATATAGCCTGATTAGTCTGAAAATACTCTCTAGAAGTGGATGCTGTCATATGGACACTGATAGAACACAGTACCCCAAGCATATAGAGACATGAGTCTCAAACATGTGATTTTCATATAGAGACCGAAGTCTCCCATTAATTTCCATATAGACCCAAACGGTGTCGAAATAAGGATCCAAACGAAACCCGCATATAACATTTTATCATATAGCAGCCGCACACACACCCTGACCTAAGTAAGCGCTTACTTATCCACCACTATGACTATTCAGGCTTAAAAACACATCTCCAAAACTCAAATATCATTATCATATCACGAGAATTAAAGACAACTTATAACTCATATATATATGTATATTGATCAAATTCAGAAACATATAAATATATATATATCAAAAACAGGAGAGAATAAGAACATATAACTCACATTGAAATATCCATGTTCATGTAAATTTATTAACATTTAAATTATGTACATTAATCTCATAATCAAATAATTATTAAATATAGCACAGATTTAAACCTATTCTTGAGTCAAATAGTGAAAACCCCATGCAATAGAAGCTTAAACCTTTGCTTTTTAAAACTGGGCAGCAGGGAGGGAGGCCAGTCACGAGTCACCCAAGCAATGGTGACTCGTGACGCTGGCTTCACGCGAGCGCCACGCCAAAAACAGGGGCAGTCACGAGTCGTGACCCTCCGTCACGCCTCGTGACGCCAGAGAAGAGAGGGGAGGTCACGAGTCACTCGGCAGTGGTGACTCGTGACACGCAGGGAATGGGAGGGTCACGAGCCGTGACTCTCCATCACGTCTCGTGACTTCCCCAGGGAAGCAGGTCACGGCATGATGCTGCATCACGTCTCGTGATCCTCTTCAGGGAAGAGGGTCATGGCGTGATTCTTCATCACGTCACGTGATCTTCTTCTCTCACTTCTGCTTCTCCTTCTCAAAACATCAGAATTTCCAGAAAAACGTAAAAACCAGAAATCGTGAAAACAGAGTACAACCAAAACTCAAAACCCCACTTTGTCTAAAACCATTTTTCATGCAATAATGATTCGAATACATACCTTCAAGTCTCCAGAGCACATTTACAGCAATTTTTATACAAATAACATATTTCTACTATTCGAATAGAGGCAATAACAGAACGTCAACAACCCAGGATTCCACATTCAAACTCATGCATATTCATCTCATTGACATACTCAATGTTATTCTTTTCTACAGGAATCATGTATACACATCACATTGCTCATGCATTCTAATAAACAACACATATAGCTGACATTAACAACATACAGTAACTAGGATCTGAAAATGAGAAGGACAGACACTCCCAAACCTGTTAATGAAGTTCAAAAATGACCTCTGCAACTTCAATCCACAATTTTCCCTTTTCCCTTCTCTTTTCTTTTATCTTCAGATGCTTGCAAACAGACAAAGACCACATTCCATTAACCCAAGAAAATAATCTTTAAAAACCCAAAGGAGGAGAAGAAGGAGATTCAACCATAAAAATGTAAAGAACTTCTGCCACATACCTCTTGAAATCCCTTCAAAGCTCAAAACGGAAGAACACACATGCAAATGGGAAAGAACAGAAAATGGAAAAGGGGAAGGAATGGCTAACGTGAGAGAGAGCAAGAGAGAAAGAGACTGAAATCTGATGGCTTCTTTCTGAAGCTACACAAAATTTCTAAAACCCTCTTTTCTCTCTCCCACATGCACACACTCACCTTTCCATTAGGCACACATGCACTGGTTCATTTAATCCACTTAACCCTCTTTTGCCATTTGCTCCTTAAACTTCTAATAGGTCCTTATTAATTACTTTTTACTCACCAATAAAAATCTGCAATTTAAATACTTTTATTTCCTTGCAATTAAATCCTCTTCACTTGTAAATTACCCAATAGCCTCTAAATTACACTTGTAACAATTACCAAAATATCCATATTTTCCAATTAAAAATGCCAAATCCAATTAGGCCACTTTTGGGGTGTGACATCTACGGTCATGCCCTTAACTATCCAATGCTAGGTGGCAACTTCCTACAATGACACTTAGCTTCCACTCTCTCTTTAGTTAAGGTTAATTAATCTCACTTAATTAATCTAATCTTCCACTTAACATTAATCATGCAAACTTACCAATTAGTCACTAAACTACATGATTTCATGCAACTAAGTCCAAATTTTCAATTATAATTTAGTCCAACTACTATAAACTCTCAATTAACCTCACTAAATTACTCTAATCATGCTCAATACTCCTAGGGTTAATTTCGGGCTGTGTACACTGAACTGGGGAATGATCCCAAAGGACCACTCGAACACTATCACTGCACACTGAGTATAGAAAATATCTATGCACTATAGGAGACCATTGCGAATCTACCATAGTAAAGCAAGTCGCCATAACTTGCACCGCAATATGGGTGTCCCTATGGTGTAACACCCCAAAACCACCCCAGTAGTTTGAGCCTGTCCGTGTCTGTATATGTGTATTTGTATGTGTTATATGTATGTGTTTAATTGGATTATTTATTTAATTTATGTATATTAGTTGAGAAGAGGAGATAGGCTAGTGTAGGGTATGAGTGGATGTATAGAATTAAAGTATGAATAAGAGTTAGTTTAGTGTATATGATATTGTATGGGAGTAGGGTGTGATATGGGACATATGTCTTATGGGGATGATGACATGTGGCTAAGTGAATAGAGTAACATTTAATGGGTTTGGTGAGAGAGAGAGATCAGCCTTTTCCCTTTTGAATCCCGTTCTTCTTTCTTCCTCACGCCATCTTCTTCTTTTCTTCTTCTTCTTTCTTTGTTCTTCCTTTTTCTTTGCACAATCTTGCTCCCTCTTCCTTAATTGAGTAATTAGAGTTGATTAGCTTGTGATTTTGAAGCTTAAAGGTGAGTTGAAGTATCCATGGTATAGGTTGGGGTGTGACATTAGGTGGTATCAGAGCTATTGGTTAGATGTTACTGAGTTTCAGTGTGTTAGTTAGATGTTAGAGTTGTGTTGGCCTGATGCGCACTGCGTTTATGTTTGTAGTTATGGAGTCCGCTCGTGGATCGCTTGAGGGGTCAGCGGAAAGTGCGAATCCCCAAGAGCAGGATCCCTCAGTTTCTGGTCCGGCTCAACCTCCTAGGGGGCGACCTGAGATGCCTATGGGACCGATGGAAGCGATGCTTCAGAGTATGACGAGGGTACTTGAAAGAGTAACCGCACCAAGTGCACCTATTGAGAGGTTAAGAAAGCATGGTGCAGAGGATTTCTTTGGTACTGGTATAGATGAATCTAACAAGGCAGAGATGTGGTTAGAAAAGACATCCAGAGTACTTAGGGAAATAAGATGTCCACCGGAGCAAGAAGTGGAGTGTGCTTTGTCTTCATTACAAGGTTTTGCTTATGATTGGTGGAGGTTGGTGGTTAGTCAACCGCAAGTCCCTGAGCCGATTACATGGAGTTCTTTGAGGGTGAGTTTCAAAACCGGTATGTGACAAAAGCTTATAAGGATGCCAAGTGGGCACAATTTCTCACTCTTAAGCAAAGAACAATGTTTGTGGCTGAGTATGAAGATGAGTTTAACAAACTTAGTAAGTATGCGCCGCCAAGGGTTCTCACAAAAGAGTTCAGATGTCAGCATTTTGAAGCAGGCTTGAATGAGTCGTTGAAGGTGATGTTAATTTCATTGATGTCGGCTCCTAATGTGAGGTATTATCAGTCGGTACAAGCGGCTTTGAGGGCGGAGCGTTCTGAGACTATTTTGAGAGAGAAAGCTCAAAGAAGAAAGTCTGCAAGAGGTGGCTCTTCTTCAGGTAAGAGGCCGAGGGAATCGCAAGGAAACTTTGCTGATGAATCTACAGCTAGTCCGGCCCCTAGAGGGAGAAGACAGGGTTCTTCCAGAGGAGTGGGTTCAGGTAGAGGAGATAGTGCACCCCGATGTACCCATTGTAGTAAACAACATTGGGGTGAGTGTCGGTGGTTAACAGGAGGTTGTTTCAGATTTGGCTCTACGGACCATTTACTTGCAAATTGTCCGAACCGATTTGGAGATCCTTCGGGACAGCAGGAAGGGAGCCGAGCTGGATCTAATGTACCCCAAGGAAGTCGTAATCGGGGTAGAGGAAGGGGTCGAGGTGGACGGTCTAGAGATAGAGAAGCCTCAGAATCAGTAGATCGCCCTGTGCCATCGTCTGGTAGGGCCTATGCTATGAAGGCCCGAGAGGAACAGAATGCTCCTGAAGTGATTGCCGGTAAGTTCTCTTTGCTTGATTCTGAAGTTTATGTTTTGATTGACCCGGGCTCTACCCATTCTTATGTGTGTTCTGGTAAGTTGTGGGATAGTTTGGGTAGTGAGGAGAAGATGGAATATGAGATTTGTGTATCCAGTCCGTTGGGTCAGAGTATTATGGTTAATCGGGTGTGTCGGAAGTGTCCTTTAAAGATTCAGGGTACAGAGTTTGTAGTGGATTTGATTTGTTTGCCATTCCATGAGTTTGATATTATTCTGGGAATGGATTGGTTGGATAAGCATCGCGCAGTAGTGGACTGTCATAGGAAAGTCATGGTTTTGAAGGATAAAGATCAAATGCCTGTTGTGGTAAAGGGAATTGGAAGTAGTTCTTTGCATAATGTGGTATCAGCTATGAAAGCCAGAAGATTTATCAGGAAGGGATATGAAGCGTTTTTGGCTGTGGTTTTAGATTCTCGGAGAGGTCAAGTTAAGATTCAAGACATTCCGGTTGTAGGACATTTTGTAGATGTTTTTCCGGAAGAATTACCGGGACTACCTCCGGAGAGAGAAGTTGAACTGTCGGTAGAGATTTTGCCAGGGACAGCTCCGATTTCTAAGGCCCCTTACAGAATGGCTCAAGTGGAATTGAAAGAATTGAAGAGTCAGTTACAGGAGTTGTTGGATAAAGGGTTCATCCGGCCTAGTGTGTCACCATGGGGTGCTCCAGTACTATTTGTTAAGAAGAAAGATGGGACCCTTCGGATGTGTATTGATTATCGACAGCTTAACAAAGTGACTATCAAGAATAAGTATCCATTGCCGAGGATTGAGGATCTTTTTGATCAGTTGAGAGGAGCTGGGGTATTCTCTAAGATAGATTTGAGGTCAGGCTATTACCAGTTAGGGGTTAAGGAAGCAGATGTGGCGAAGACGGCTTTTCGGACGTGTTACGGTCATTATGAATTTCTAGTGATGCCCTTTGGTTTGACTAACGCGCCTGCAGCCTTTATGGATCTGATGAACCGAGTTTTCCGACCGTATTTGGACAAGTTTGTTGTGGTATTTATTGATGACATTTTGGTGTACTCTAGAAATCGAAAGGAACATGAGGAGCATCTTAGATTAGTATTGCAAATGTTAAGAGATCATCAGCTGTATGCGAAACTCAGTAAGTGTGAGTTTTGGTTGAAAGAGGTGGCTTTCCTTGGACATGTAGTGTCAGCAGAGGGTGTACGTGTTGATCCAAGTATGATTGAAGTAATTGTAAATTGGATGCCTCCGAAGAATGTACCTTAAGTGAGAAGTTTTCTGGGTTTAGCAGGGTATTATCGACGGTTTGTTCAGGGGTTTTCATTGTTAGCTTCTCCTTTGACCAAGCTACTTCGGAAGGATGTTAAGTTTGTTTGGACTGAAAAGTGTCAAACCAGTTTTGATCGTTTAAAAGAGTTATTGGTTAAAGCTCCTGTGCTCACACAACCGGTTTCGGGTGAAGAGTACACTATGTACAGTGATGCTTTGGGAATTGGGTTAGGTTGTGTTCTGATGCAAGGGAACAAAGTTATAGCTTATGCATCGAGACAGTTGAAGCCTCATGAGAAGAATTACCCGACTCACGATTAGGAGTTAGCAGCGGTAGTGTTTGCGCTTAAAGTTTGGTGGCACTATTTGTATGGGGAGACGTGCAGGATTTTTACCGATCACAAGAGTCTCAAGTATTTGTTAACTCAGAAGGAATTGAGTTTGAGGCAGCGGAGGTGGTTAGAACTATTCAAGGATTATGATTGTATTATTGACTACCATCCGGGTAAAGCTAACGTAGTAGCTGATGCTCTCAGTAGAAAGTCTATGTCTGCGTTGCTAGCTAGCCGAGGCAAATGGAGATTCGATTCTGAAGGTGCTTTGATTGCTCAACTTAAAGTTAAGCCAAGTTTGAGATCGGAAATTTCAAAGGCTCAGTTAGATGATCATGTGCTACAGCGTGTTTGTCAAGCAGTGAAAGAGGGCAAGCAGTCTGAATACTTGATAGATAGTGAAGGAGTGTTGAGGCATGGTAATCGGTTATGTGTACCTAATGTGGGTGAGTTAAGAAAGAAATTGTTACAAGAAGCTCACTCATCAGTCTTTACTATGCATCCTGGTGGAGACAAGATGTATCAAGACTTGAAGCAATACTATTGGTGGCCAGGAATGAAAAGAGAGATAACAGAATTTGTTTCAAGGTGTCTTACTTGTCAGCAAGTGAAAATTGAGCATCAAGTGCCATCGGGATTGCTTCATCCCTTACCTATTCCTCAATGGAAATGGGATGACATCACGATGGATTTTGTATCTGGCTTGCCTATGACTCAGCGTAAGCATGATTCAGTGTGGGTTATAGTAGATCGATTGTCGAAGTCTGCGCATTTTCTGTCGGTACGGATGGATTATTCGATGGACAAGTTGGCGGAACTTTATGTGGATGAGATAGTTCGACTACATGGGATCCCGTTATCCATTGTATCAGACCGAGATCCTCGTTTTACATCCAAGTTTTGGAAAGAGCTTCAGACAGCTTTGGGAACACGGTTAAATTTCAGCACTGCTTTCCATCCGCAAACCGATGGTCAATCGGAGAGGGTTATTCAGATTTTGGAAGATATGCTTCGGGGTTGTGCTTTAGAGTTCTCAGGAAGCTGGGATCGGTATGTGTCTTTGATGGAATTCGCATATAATAACAGTTATCAGGTGAGTATTGGTATGGCCCCTTACGAAGCACTGTATAGACGGAAATGTAGAACACCAGTATGTTGGACGGAACTGTCAGAGAAAGCTATGATAGGTCCGGATATAGTGCGGGATACCGAAGAGAAGGTGAGGGTTGTACAACAGAACTTGAAGGCAGCTAAGGACCGACAACGTTCTTATGCTAATCTGAAGTATCCGGACATTCAGTATGAAGTAGGTGATACAGTTTTCTTGAAGGTGTCACCGTGGCGAAAAGTTCTCCGTTTTGGAAAGAAAGGCAAGCTAAGTCCACGATTTATTGGACCCTATGAGATCCTAAGGAAAGTAGGTCCGGTAGCATATCAATTAGCGTTGCCTTTGGAG
This sequence comes from Excoecaria cochinchinensis, assembly GCA_947683425.1. Taxonomy (NCBI): domain Eukaryota; kingdom Viridiplantae; phylum Streptophyta; class Magnoliopsida; order Malpighiales; family Euphorbiaceae; genus Excoecaria; species Excoecaria cochinchinensis. Next base: position 8,102,194 of record CANTUQ010000021.1, on the reverse strand, counting down.
TTGGCTAGGTTACATGATGTTTTCCATATGTCTATGCTTCGGAGATGTCGGTCAGATCCTTCGCATGTGTTACCAGTGCAAGATATTCGGATTCAGTCAGACTTTTCTTTTGATGAAGAACCGAAAAGGATTTTGGATAGGGAAATCAGACAGCTTCGGAATAAACAGATACCGTTAGTCAAAGTCCTATGGCAGCATCACGGTATTGAAGAAGCTACATGGGAACCAGAGGAAGCTTTGAGATTACAATACCCTCAGTTATTTGAAACAGGTAAGAATTTCGAGGACGAAATTCTGTTAAGTGGGGGAGTATTGTAACACCCCAAAACCACCCCAGTAGTTTGAGCCTGTCCGTGTCTGTATGTGTGTATTTGTATGTGTTATATGTATGTGTTTAATTGGATTATTTATTTAATTTATGTATATTAGTTGAGAAGAGGAGATAGGCTAGTGTAGGGTATGAGTGGATGTATAGAATTAAAGTATGAATAAGAGTTAGTTTAGTGTATATGATATTGTATGGGAGTAGGGTGTGATATGGGACATATGTCTTATGGGGATGATGACATGTGGCTAAGTGAATAGAGTAACATTTAATGGGTTTGGTGAGAGAGAGAGATCAGCCTTTTCCCTTTTGAATCCCGTTCTTCTTTCTTCCTCACGCCATCTTCTTCTTTTCTTCTTCTTCTTTCTTTGTTCTTCCTTTTTCTTTGCACAATCTTGCTCCCTCTTCCTTAATTGAGTAATTAGAGTTGATTAGCTTGTGATTTTGAAGCTTAAAGGTGAGTAAAAGTATCCACGGTATAGGTTGGGGTGTGACAATCCTCAATCTTCAGAATGTTCCTCCTAACTGGTAGCCGTGCCTGTAACAACCCGACTTGGCCCTAGTAGAATTTTGAAATTTTATTCGGGGATTCAAGAGTTTGCATGTATAAGAGAGTGTAATTAAAGGAGTTTTCGAGTTGATTAAGGTTATAAGTTTTGCTAGAAGAAAATTGTTTTGAGAAGATGAATGAGTGGCATGTCCATGGGTCCTATCACGAGCGCGACAGTGTCGTAGGCGCGACAGAATGCATCACGTGAAGCCTATTTGAGTTGAATTATTTGATGTGTATTGGACAAGTGGCAACATAGGAGCGTGACATGTGGCGTCATAGGAGATTGATACTTGGCAATAAGAGGGTGTGACACTTGGCAAGGGATTTGTTGTTATGCATAAAGGAGTGTGCTAAGTGGCATTGTAGGGAAGAGACACTTGGCTTGGCTTGACTTGGCTTGGCTTGGCTTGGCTTGGCTTAAGATATGGATGAATTAAAGGAAATGAGTGAATAAAGAGATGTACATGTATTCAGGGAGGTTGGTTGGCCTTTAATGAGGTAAGTGGGAAAGTCTTTGGCTTGGGATTTGGTTTGACTGGCCACTTTCCTACTTTCATTTCAATTTTCTGCTTTTGGCTCTTTGCTCTCCTTTTTCTTCTCTCTTTCCTCTTAGTTGCCGTGTCCCTTTTTTCTTGCCATTTCTTTGCTTTTCTTCTTCATTTGTTTTGTTCATTAAGAGAACCACTTGGATTGGTTTGAAGAGAGTGTAGTAGGGCTTGATTGGATCTCTTCAGAACGTAAGTTGGATTTGTTCTCCGATCTGACCTCCTTTTTCTTTCTGTTTTTGATTTAAAGTGAGAAAAAGTTTAACTCAAGTGTTTTCTATGTGATTTGTGGAAGCTATGAACAAGAGATTAGATAAAGAAAAGGAAAAAGGTTGGAGCTGAATAGAGCATGGAGTTCAAGCTTCCTAGAGGTTGGGATCGTGTTCGATTATATTTTTGTTCATTTTTATTGCTTGAATCGAGTTGATTAAAATTGCATCTGAACCCTAAGATCCATAGCTAAAAATGTCTAAGAGGGTGCTCGAGCTAATTCTGGCTCTAAATATCCCATAAGTAGTCAAAATGTATGTGGCTCTGTTCTGGCGGGTTCACTGGAATAGTATGGGGTGTTTATGTCATATCTGAAGTTATAAATGCTCAAATGACCTGAAATTTGTCCCGTTTAAAATTTAACATCATAAGGAACAATTGTTAAGAAGAAAGTGTTCCCTGAAAATGATGTTTAGAGGTCGGTTTAGACGATACAAGTTTGAGGTGAGAAGTAGTCTCGTTAAGGTTCCTGACGGAGCTTTCTGTCGTGAGCACGACAGTGGTCGCGATCGTGATAGAAACATGTTCTTCAAAAGTTTGGTGATGTCCTAGTCGTGTTGAGTAGCACGTCTTGGAGAGAAAAGGAAGGAGGAGCATGAGTCTTGCTCAACCAGATAGAAAAGGGAGAGGGAGCACGAGACATGCTCCAGGAGAGAAAGAAGAGGGAGCAGGAGCATGAGTCGTGCTCATGAGCACGAGTCATGCTCATCCAGAGAGAAAAGAAGAGGGAGCATGCGATGTGCTTTAGGAGACGAAGAAGAGGAGAGAGTGAGCATGAGTCGTGATGAAGGAGCACGAGTAGTGCGCATGCTCTCTCCTTCTCTGTTGGTTCAGTTTCGATCTGTTGCTTCTGTTTTGAGTTCATATATGTCTAGGTGAGTTTTGTATATCACCATTTGGTCAGTGTTTTGTTTAAAATTATCTTTTAAACCTCTTACAGGGTTAATACAAGTAGAATGAACATGATTAATAAAGTTGTACATTAATTAAATAATTCTGAATTTGATGAATGTACTTGAATTATAGACAGAATGCTTCACGTGAAGCCTATTTGAGTTGGATTATTTGATGTGTATTGGACAAGTGGCAACATAGGAGTGTGACATGTGGCATTATAGGAAATTGATACTTGGCAACAAGAGGGTGTGATAATTGGCAAGGGATTTGTTGTTATGCATAAAGGAGTTTGCCAAGTGGCATTATAGGGAAGAGACACTTGGCTTGGCTTCCTTAAGATATGGATGAATTAAAGAAAATGAGTGAATAAAGAGATGTACATGTATTTAGTGAGGTTGGTTGGCCTTTAATGAGGTAAGTGGGAAATTATGGAAGTCTTTGGCTTTAGATTTCGTTTGACCGGCCACTTTCCTACTTTCATTTCAATTTTCTTCTTTTGGCTCCTTGCTCTCCTTTTTCTTCTCTCTTTGCTCTTAGTTGCCGTGTCCTTTTTTTCTTGCCATTTCTTTGCTTTTCTTCTTCATTTGTTTTGTTCTTTAAGAGAACCACTTGGATTGGTTTGAAGAGAGTGTAGTAGGGCTTGATTGGATCTCTTCAGAAGGCAAGTTTAATTTGCTCTCCGATCTGGCCTCCTTTTTCTTTCTGTTTTTGATTTAAAGTGAGAAAAAAGTATAACTCAAGTGTTTTCTATGTGATTTGTGGAAGATATGAACAAGAGATTGGATAAAGAAAAGGAAAAAGGTTGGAGCTGAATAGAGCATGGAGTTCAAGCTTCCAAGAGGTTAGGATCGTGTACGATTTGATTTTTGTTCATTTTGATTGCTTGAATTGAGTTGATTAAAATTGCATCTGAACCCTAAGATCGATAGCTAAAAATGTCTAAGAGGGTGATCGAGCTAATTCTGGCTCTAAGTATCCCATAAGTAGTCAAAATGTAGGTGGCTGTGTTCTGGCAGGTTCACTGGAATAGTATGGGGTGTTTTAGTCATATCTGAAGTTATAGATTTCTAAACGACCTAAAATTTGTCCCGTTTTAAATTTAACATCCTAGGGAACAATTGTTAAGAAGAAAGTGTTGCCTGAAAATGATGTTTAGAGGTCTGTTTAGATGATACAAGTTTGAGGTGAGAAGTAGTCTCGTTAAGGTTCCTGACGGAGCCTTCCGTCGCGAGTGCGACAGTCGTCGCGATCGCGACAAAAACACGTTCTTCAAAAGTTTGATGATGTCCTAGTCGTGTTGAGTAGCATGTCTCGGAGAGAAATGGAAGGCGGAGCACGAGTCGTGCTCAACCAGAGAGAAAAGGGAGAGGGAGCACGAAACATGCTCCGGGAGGAAAAGAAGAGGGAGCAGGAGCACGAGTCATGCTCATGAGCACGAGTCATGCTCAACCAGAGAGAAAAGATGAGGGAGCACGAGATGTGCTCCAAGAGAGGAAGAAGAGGAGAGAGTGAGCACGAGTCGTGATTAAGGAGCACGACTAGTGCTCATGCTCTCTCCTTCTCTATTGGTTCTGTTTCGATCTGTTGCTTCTGTTTTGAGTTGATATATGTCTAGGTGAGTTTTATATATCACCATTTGGTTAGTGTTTGGTTTAAAATTATCTTTTGAACCTCTTACAGGGCTAATAAAAGTTAAATGAACATGATTAATAAACTTGTACATTAATTAAATAATTCTGAAATTGATGAATGTACTTGAACTATGGACTATAGTTTGTTAATAGTGCAAAGCATAATTGAGTTGTTTATTAAGCCTGATTAACGTTATAGTGGATAGATAAGCATGTTTATAAAGGGTTAGAGTGCAGCTGCTAGAGTTGGCCTTAATTGTGCCCAGAGTTTTGAATACCTCGGGTTTTTAGTAGAGTTTGAGTTAATTCTCCACATGTAAGATACTGTAAACAGTATACAGAGTTACCCGTATCGACCATGAAAGGAATTTAGGCTTGTTAATATTGTATAGTAAACATGAAGAGCTTAAAGGTGTTGCTTTGAATAAATGTTATAGTATATGAGAGTAATGTGTTAAATACATGACAGTTTTATCTACAAGTATATATTTACATGGATGTGGACACATGATTATTGCTTATTTGAATAAATGATAGGTACAAGTGTGAAAGTTATATGCATGAGCTATTTGACTATTGTTATCTGGAAATAGTGTAATTTATTTGTGACTTCATAAAGAAGTCCTTTGCATTAGTTTTATCCCCACTAAGCGTTATCGCTTAGCACGGATTTTTATTTCCGTGTAGGTTTACAGGTTCGGGTCAGTGAGCGGGCATCTGCGGGTCAAGGCCACTAGGAGTTTGTTTGATCTCTTTTTGTATAAGTTAGAAAGAGAGTTTATGATGTTTTGAGTTACATTATTATGTAAACGTATATGTACAGAAATAAGTATGGTAATCAAATGTAGAGTTAAATGAGAACTTGTTATAATATGAATATGTATATATATATGTAATACATGTTGGGCCCTGGTGTAGTATTATTTGGTTTTATTACTCTTAATTGCTATCGATTCCGCTAGTGTATGTATATGTATATGTATACGTATGTGTCCGCGTGGCACCCCGATATCCTTCCAGGGGGTATGGGGGTGTTACAGTGCCCAGAGCGCTTAATACCTGGAAGTAAATGCCATAGATAGAACACTATCCTAGAAAGATAGTGGGCACAACACAATATCCTATCGACCTCCAAACTATCGAGCACAGCAGGCAGTGACACAAAAAGTGGCTTTATGGAGCCTACATAGGGAAACGCATCCTGAAGGACCATGCTGAGTCACAGAGTTAAGAAGTAGCCAATGTTATATAAAACTGACATCATAATCTATCACTGTAGCTAGTCGAGCAAAGCCTTCATTAGGGGATTCAAAGGTATATAGTCACTGCTTAGGAAGGAAATGCTTCAGCAAGCAGGTGCTGATCATTCTAGGGGGAGGCTCTGATATTAATCTCAATTTTTCATGAAGCCATATCTAAAAAGCAAAACCACATAAAAAAAGAGCTGCTGGAATGGGTTGGGACCACTCCATGCAAAAATTAGCATAGGGTTATGCAAAAATTTGAAAATGACGCATTTCCCGTTAAGAAAATTTAGTGCATAAATCCATAAGGGATGCACTACCTTTGAAAACAATGACAAATGCTTACCTAGAGCAATAAGGGACTTTCGGTGAAGAAAGCAAAACGATCAACACCAACAGCATCCAAGCCCAGAATCGTCTCAGCCAGAATAAATGGGAAATATGCCTTCAATAATGCCAAACAGTCGATAATCACCGAGTAATTCATCTGAGGTCATTGTCAGATACCTATACAGACAAAATAGCAAGATGACACTGGCCTGGTAGATGGGCACATATGAGAAATCATCAAGGGCTCTAATCAGCAGTTTTAAAGCGAAAAAGGTATCCTGGGGTGCTAGTCTAGCAGCCATCATAGGTAAAACACCTAGAACTTATGTTATATCTCTCGAGCAAACCAACCCATATCTTATGATGCATGGCAGAGTGCCAAGGGAAAATCTTGCGTCGATAATCACAGTGAATTCTTTGGTCAAAGGGCATAATTCCTAATGAAATAATCTAAAAACATGGAATCGAGGATCCCAGTAGCAAGTAACAGCTAATAGGAGGTTTATGTCTAGTTTAAACCTCCTCATGAATTTTAGGCCACAATAAGGAGCAAAATGGAAATTTCCCAAGTTTGGGTGTCGTCTAAGAGTCAGGACATTTTGATAAGAGCTGATGTCGACGTGTTTGGGAACGTTTGTGCAAAACATAAAATGAAAGAATGAAAATAGAAAGAAAAAGGAAAGAAAGAAAGGAAAATACCTGGCTAAAAGCTGACCAAGAAAGTTAAGGAAAATGGAGGCACAAAATTTAAGAAAAATTGAAGCCTTTTTATAGAAAAGTAGTGACTGATGGGAGCGACTCAAGCGAGTTGTAGCTAACCCATCCCTCAACTTTGGATCACTTAGACAAATTACTCTTCGCATTTGTTGAGCAAAGAGCTTGCCACCTAGCATTTGCAAATCTTATGTCTTGACACCTAGCTTTAGCATGCATATATATAAGTTTAAATAGGCCAAGTTTGTCTTTTTTGTTCCTTTTGTTAGCTGGCCATCCCTCCTTAAGTGAAAGGTAGGTTTGCTTTAGTTATTTCCTTCCTTTGTTCTTTAGTTTGATTTCTTCTAAGGGATTAGTTTGCTTATTTTCTTTCTTTGTTCTTCATCTCATTCAAGATTTTATTGGTTTGAAAGTTGGAAAATCAAGTAAGAGAGCAAAGGGTTACTTGATTTGTGGTGATTGAAGGAGTTTGCTTCAAAAAGGTTTTGGATTTTTAACTTGTAAATCAATGCATGCTTGATTAGATTAGGGAAGGGAATTATGGGTTTTAAAGAGTTCAATAGCTCTTTTAGTTGCTAAAATTGTACCCGGGATATTATTGTTGAATTGATGAAGTTTTGTTGACAATTTGAGCTTTTACCATGTTTTGATTATTTGCACGTCGATATTGAGTATGTTACAAATTGTGCGTGAGGAAGATATTGGTATGTGATTATTTGTTTTGAAGGCCTTTTCGACTGGAATTGGTATTTTATTAAGGGTTGAAGTCATGCATGTGAGTATAGGTAAGTATGTGTAATTGGGAGTTTGAACACAAAGTTTAGGCTCTGTCGCGAGTGCGACAGAGTGCTCCATAGTGTAAGGTTGCCAGTCCGCGTTCTGTCGCGGGTCCAAGTTTTATCACAGGTGAGACAGAAGTGTTCTTGGTGTTCTGTCACATTCGTAAGCTCTGCCGCGAGTGTGACAAAAGGTATATCTGTGGTGTGTCGTGAGTGCGACATAGATGGAATTTATGAATGCAAGTTATTTGTCTTATTTTGTGTAAATTATGGTATTTGGCCTATAAGTAACTATGCATATGGTAATAATAAATGTATTTATCCATGTGAATATTGAATGGATTAATTGTTTAGCTTGTAATCGAGTCGTGGATAGGTAGGCATGTCTATAAGGGTTAGTGTCCGCAGTTACTAGTGTTGGTACTCGTTTGGTATCCAGTGATTTGAGATTTACATATCTCCAGTGTAAATACTATTTTTCCCCAATATTTAGTGATTGATACCTGAGTGTTATCTAGTGTTCCCGTTATCCACTGCTGTATTGATTCAGGTTGTACTAAGATTATTATTTTGTTGATTGATTATAGTTGTTTGTTATATGTAATATTTGTCACACCTCGATTTCCCCCTGGTAGCTTGAGCTATGTGTATGTGTGCATGTGTGGGTGTGTTGGCATGTATTAAGGGTACTCATGGGTAATATGCATGTTTTGTGGGCTTTATTAGAGTGTGGGTGCATGTATGTTAGTAGTGTGTGCATTAGTGGGGTTAATCTTGTGTGTGGTGTCATGCTTGTTATTTGGGTGTGTGTGGTTAAGTTCTACCAATCTTAGGGTGACATGTGGCTAGGGGTTTATGAAGTGGGAATAAAGTGAAGGAGAGAAAAGAGAGTAGCCATTTTGCTGCCCTTACCGTTCTTCCTCCTCTCTTTATCTCCTCTTCCTCTTTCTTCTTCTAGTGTGCCTTAGCTTTGATCCAAGTGGTTTTCGGTGGAAATTGATCATCTCTCAAGTTTATTTGGTAAGCTTTGGTTAGGTTTTCTCTTCTTCTTCCTCTCCTTCTCTTGGTCTATTAGAATGTATTTTAACTTAGAGTTTTTGTGTGTTTGTGTGTTCTTCTTGGGTACCTGGGTTAGAAGCACCTACTCGTGATCCCAAGGGGAAAGAGAAGGCAAGTGGAAGTGGAGGTTGCATCTAAGAGCATAAGATTTATAGGTTTGGGAATTATCTGTTCTTGATGCATTTTCTTTTGTTTTCATTGTGGTTGATGATTTTTTGAAGTATGATGATTAAGATATGCATGTTAGTTTAAATGTTATGAGTTTTGGTGTGATTTAAGTTATGGTGCATGATTGTTGAGCTATGAGAGCAAATTTGAGTTTGATGGATATCACTGTGATTTTCTGAGTTTGCTACTATTGGGATTCTGGTTTTTGGTTAATTCATGAATTAACTGTATGGATTGTGTAAAAGTTGTGTTAGGAAATGCCGATCTGAGGTAAGGTGGTATTTAGTTGGATTTTTGAAGTTTTGGGTTTGGAAACAAAGGAGTAATGCAGATTTTCTGCAGATTGGAACGCGACTCTCTGTCATGAGATAGAGATATGTGAATCCAGTGTTTCGATCAAACTAACATCTTCTGATCCAAAGTACCATGGCGCTCGGTCGCTTACGCGATGGAGTGCTTTGCTGCCGAACGGAAGATGGGGAGATCCGATCGGAATGCCCTGGGAAGAGCAGGATTCATGCAGGATGGAAAGCAAAGTCACGAGTCGCGCACGCAAGCACGACTCGTGACCGGCTATGCAATATCGGCACGAGTCGGGTGGACCGGCAAGACTTGTGCTCCTTTGTTTCTCTTCCCGATCGGCCTCTCGACCAAGTTTAGCATCGACACATGTCGTGTCGATCCTGCATGACTCATGTCCTCACCTTTTTCCTTTCCCGATCGGCCTTTCGGCCAAGTGAGGCATTGACACGAGTCGTGTCGACTTGCACGACTCGTGTCCTTCGCTCTTTCTTCACGATTGGCCTTCTGGCTACTGTCGCGATCGCGACAGTGAGCCTCCGCCTGCCCTATTTCCCCAATTTTGTCCTGTTTTGCTAAAATGTATTTCATATATTTTCTACTTGGGTTTTCAATACTATATGGTATTAAATATGCTTATATATGTGCAACATTATGATTTCTTCATGATAAATCATATGTTATGCTTTGGAACATGAATTGTATTATGTATGACCTGCGAGAGTCAATCTAGTGGATAGTTAGGCATGCCTAATAGAGTTCAGTAGCTGCAGTCATCTGTTCCATTCGGACCCTGATCAGGTCCCCCGTTTGGTTCCTCGCGAACCTCAATTTCTTTGGATCTTGTTTAAGATCCCCTCTGTAAAATGTTTTTGAATGAGAAATTGTGATGTTGTTTTTCGATTCGACCTGTAAGGTACCGCCATGCGTTCACTCATTATCCACTATTGTGTGTCAGCAGGTGTATTGTTTGTTTGTGTTATGCTTATGATAATGAGGAATCCAATCGGCTATGATTATAAGTTTGTTAATTTATATGTATACGAATGTAAGCATGGACTTTCGAATGTTATGTATGTAACTCAATTGTGATTATATCTAATATATGATTATCAACATATGCCATTATGTATGCATTTTGCCTCGACAACCATTGTGAATGGCCGTCCATATTATTGTTGTTTGTTTCCCTACTAAGCGTTATCTCTTAGTACGGGTGTTTCGTCCATGCAGGTGCTGATGGTGGTTAGCTTTTGGGAGAGTCACCGCAAGTCAAGCCAAAATAGAGGGAATTGATGTTAGGACTTAGCTTTTGTTATGTGGTTTCTTTTGTAACAGTGAACTCTCAATGTATTTATTCTTTTGTTTCGATTTCGCATTATAATTTTGAAAGATGTAATTGTTTTGGTAATATCAGAACAGTTATGTAATGAATATTATTATTGATGCTACGAATGAATGATCAGTTTGGTTTTAAAGTTTTAAATTCCGGTGTATATATGTAAGTTTATATTATGTGGATGAATGTTATTGTATTGTTTTGCTTGGTGACAACCTTACTCATACGGGTTCTCACTCCATTGCGGATGGGTTCTCCTACGTATGGGTAGGGGGTTGTGTATAGATATATGTCCAGGACTGTGTTGGCTGATGCGCTTGTTTTTGTGTTTGTTTCAGATGGATTCTAATTCGGTTCGTGGGTCGCTTGAGGGTTCCGTTGAGAGTGTGAATCATCAAGTAATAGATCCTTCAGTGTCTATTTTGGCTCTAACACCTAGGGTTCTGCCTGAGGCTGCACCCATGCCCTTTGAGGTAATATCGAAGATTTCTCAAGACATGGCTCGAGTCATAGAGAGAGTGACAGCTCCGAGAGCCCATATTGAGAGTATGAGGAAAGTTGGTGCAGAGGGATTTTATGGGACTAGTTTGGATGAGTCTAATTATGCAGAGAAATGGATTGAGAAGATAGAGCGTGTTCTTGATGAGATTCGGTGCCCTCCTGATAGGTAGGAAGAGTGTGTAGTGGCTTTGTTGCAGGGATCCACCTACGATTAGTGGAAGTTAGTCCATAGGCATCCCCAGTTTCTTAACCTGGTCACTTGGGAGTTCTTTGAGAGGGAGTTTACAAGTAAGTATTTGACTCAGGCTTTCAAGGATGTGAAGTGGGCACAGTTTTTGAGTTTGAGACAGAGAGCTATGTCAGTTTCTGAGTTTGAGAAAGAGTTCAACCGTCTTGCAAAGTATGCTCCAGAGGGTGTTCTGACAGAGGAGTTCAGATGTAGGCATTTTGAGGCTGGTTTGAATGAGTCCTTGTGGGCTATGCCGATTTCCTTGATGAGTACTCCGGGTATTGGGTATTATCAGACTGTTCAGGTAGCAGTGCGGGCTGAGATATCAAAGTCAGTTCTAAGGGAGAGAGCTAAGAGGAGGAATCCCTCTCATGGAGGATCATCATCATCATCTTCAGGTAAGAGGTCTCGGAACTGGCAGGATGAGTCTTCTTCAGGTCCGGCTTCGAGAGGCAGGAGGTAGGGTTCTGCTATGAGTTTGAGTTCTGGTAAAGGTGGTTCGGGTAATAGGACTGAGGTATTGCCCGAGTGCTCTCATTGCAGCAAGCGCCATCAGGGTGAGTGTAGGTGGCTCATGGGTGGTTGTTTCCAATGTGGGAGCACTGATCACTATTTGGCTAGTTGTCCTAAGTTGAGTGAGAGTTCTGGTGATCAGCGTGAGGCTAGTAGAGTGGGTTCAAATGCACCGCAAGCTAGTCGAGGTGGTCGGCCTAGAGAGGGAGCGCCATCAGAGTCAGTTGATTGTCCTCTTACGGTTCGAACTAGAGCCTATGCTATGAGAGCTCGGGATGAGCAGGATGCCCCGGATGTGATTGCTAGTAAGTTCCTACTCTTTGATACCGAGCTGTATGCTCTAGTTGACCCTGGTTCCACACACTCATATTTGTGCACGAGTAAGTTATTTGATAAGTTGCATGATGTTGATCAGTTAGATTATGAAGTTTGTGCGACCAGTCCCTTAGGGTATAGTGTTAATGTGAGTAGAGTGTATAGTAATTGTCCTCTCTTGGTTCAACGTGTTGAGTTTTCTGTGGATTTGATTAAGTTGCCGTTTTAAGAGTTTGATTTGATATTGGGTGTTGATTTGTTGAGTAAGCATCGGGTTGTAGTTGATTGTCATAGGAAAGTGGTTGTGTTGCGAGATAGGGATCAGTCTTCTATTGTGGTAATAGGTTTGGGCTCGAGTTCATTGAGTAATGTAATTTCTGCTATGCAAGCTAAGAGGTTCATGAGGAAAGGTTGTGAAGCGTTTCTAGCAGTGGTGTTGGATTCTAAGCGTGATCAGGTTAAGATTGATGATATCCCAGTTGTTAGGTAGTTTGGAGACGTGTTTCCAAGTGGGTTGCCTCCCGAGAGAGAGGTGGAGTTGTCCATAGAGATAGTGCCGGGTACTTTGCCCATTTCGAAAGCACCTTATCGGATAGCTCCTATAGAGTTGAGGGTGTAACACCCCAATGCCCCCTGGAAGGACAAGGGAGCGCTACACAACACTAAGCACGCTATAGCTAAATTCAATTAACTACATTAATCTACTCATTATCCTTTAGTCGATATAATTGTCCTTTTGACCGATAATTATCTCTATTCTCTATCACTATATTATAACTATTCCATACACTAGCAGTTGTTCACTATTGGTTACTGTTTAGGTTACAAATTACATATTACAATACAGAATTAAATGGACATAACTATACATGCTTTACTTATACAAGACAGAAATTACGATAAGATATCATCATTACAATACCATAACCTACTGACAACTCCCAGCTCTTATAGTGGCCTGCAGATATGCCTCCAAACATGATCTCCACGCTATAGAACAACACGGGAGACAAGCACCCGTACTAAGCGATAACGCTTAGTGGGGATATACAAACAAGCACTAGCACGACATTGACAAGGCACAATACAATAGAGAGCATGCTTAACATATATCATGCTTCATTTACCATCACTAGCTTATTAATTACACTAGTATGCCAATATTCCATAGTTCATATCAAATATAACATCATACAATATTCGTTACACTATTCACAAGGCACTATAAATAAGAGCACACATAGCACTCAAGGCAACTCATTTATAATCACTATATCAATATTACATTAGTATACCAATATTTAATAACTCTTATGGTACCTTTAACACACTCTGAATCATTATTCAATGTCATGCTCAATGATCACTTCACTAGGCTGATAAAGGCATCAATATCTATACACTAATTTCACAAGCATGGTATGAACATTGCACTATCATTGTACACACTATCAGTACTATATATATAACACAATCATAGTCAACATATTAATAATATCAATCATTTAAATGCGTCCATTACATGCTTTTTCACTCTTCGCTTATCAAGATCAATATTCACTTCACTATGTCAATGAAGAACAATAAGTCACTATCAATCAATAATCATGTACACTGCTCATTAGTCACTACACTAAGCCAATTGTAGGCTCACTGCACTAACACTAATTCAATAGCACGGCATAAATATCACACTATCGTTAAGAACAATAATACCAATACATATTTATCACAAACACATTTAATATCTTTATCATTCATTAACAGCCTGTACAGTTTTAGAGATGGATACGGGTACACTAATCAATAACATTAGAGACCGAGGTCTCGAACATTATATCACTAGAGACAGAAGTCTCGAACACTATATCACTGGATACCCGTTGGTATCAATCACTAGACACCCGTCAGTGTCACACTAGCAGCCGCAATTCACTAGCCCTTCATAAGCATGCTTATTTATCCATGACTCAACTACAGGCTTATAGGTTTATTCATTTATTCACTATATATACTTGTCCATGGCAATATTCATTTACATGTTAGTTTATCACATGTTATAGCTATCCTTATAATAGATTCTATTCACATGATATTGTTCACTCACATACTAATAGTCATTCACATGCTGAAATCCCAGCACATATGTTAACTTACCTCATGCAATTTGTTCCGCATTGTGATGCAATCAATCTTAGTTAGGCTAATCATGCATCTTCAATTCACATAGTGGTATGTTCACATAATGATGCATTCAAGCTTAGTTAGGCTATCATGCATTTCTCATTCGCATAATCATATATTCGCATTATGATATGTTCACATTTCCATCTTATTAGTATGCTTATAAACTTCATTTAACACTTATGCAATGCTCATACAATAAGGCTCCCAATCATAGATAAGATTGCACTAAGTACACATTCATATTCAAGACTGTTCGCATTCATGATTTGTCATATTAGCATTCATGGTTTATCATCCTTATTTATACCAATTCACATACTTAATTCATCACTCTTAGAACACTTAAAGCTCATACATATTTATATACATTAGCATGCATAGTTCATCATGCTTAAGATACTCATTTTATAATGATAAACATGGATTGGACAAGCTATGGGAACTCGTAGTGAAGTTCGGGTGCATTTCAGGAAGAAAAACATCCTAAATAGACAAAATAGGGAGGGGTCACGGTGGTAACCACTTGGTTGTCACCGTGAGGTCCATTTGCATGCGATGCTGCCCTCTCTGGGCACTAGTCACGGTGGTAATGAATTGGTTGCCACCGTGACATACTAAATTAAGCAAACCAGAAGCGAACTTTCGAGACTGGTTCACACCACAATTTTGTACAGCCAAAACGGATGTCTTACACTCAAATTTAGGCAAAGGTTACTTCATAAAATTTGTTTCTATATGTATTATCTTTCAATTGGGATAAGTTTCAGGGCAGTTAGACTTATAAATCATTAGTTATTAATTAAACAATACAGACTGTTCTAGTGAACCCGCCAAGATAAAGAGACTTCTGATTTTGCCATTTTTAGGGATCTTAGAGCAAGAATTATCTCATAGTCATTTCTGTATCTTTTGTACATATGGAAGTCATGGTTCAAATGGTGCAATAAACTATAAATTTAGAGTTCTCAAACTCTATTTATGACAAAACTAGTACATGGAGGTCTGGTGAGATATAAGCAGAATTTTCCCTAACACTAGGGTTCATACTTGATCACATATAATACTCATGGCAATTCACTTAACACTTCAATACACATCCATTTTACATTTCAACTATACCAAACATCAATTAACACATATAATTCAAATACAAAAACACATTAAACATGCATCAATGCAAATACAATCCCAAACCTCTTGAAGCTCTCTTTCAATCTCTTAGCTCAAATAACCCTCTCTTCCTCTTAGCTTGTCTACTTGGTTCTCCAACTCATAATTCAATACACACACATACAATACTCAATTAGAACCATACTCGTGAATTCAAATTCCAAGTCAGAAGAAGAAGAAGAAGAGACTGAACTTAAGCTTACCTTTTTATGTTGGATCTAACATAGCATTCAAATAAACTCACTTGTGATTAATCTAGCTAACCCCACAGATGAAGAATTTGTTTTTGAGAATGAGGTAGAAGAAAGAGAAGATAAAGATATAGACTTCCTCCAAAACTAGCCGACCAAATGAATAACATAAAGAACAGATTTGCTTTCTCAAACCACATATACATGTGCATGCATTAACTAGGTGGCAAAAGATGGTTTTGACACAGAAAATTCCACTACACAAATTTGACACCTAGAATTCCACTAGTTTTTAATTAACTTTAATTAATCCCAATTAACTTTAATCTAACCCTTCACTTAACTTAATCAAGCAAAATTACACTTTGGTCACTACAATACTTTATTTTCTTACAATAAAGTCCCTCATTCAAATTTCAATTTGATCCAAATCTGTAAACCCTAATTATCACGCACACAATTACACTAATGACACTTAATTCTACTAGGGTGATTTTTGGGATGTTATAGAGGGAACTTAAGACTTTGCTATAAGAGTTATTGGATAAGGGGTTTATTAGATCCAGCATATCTCCATGGGGAGTTGGTGTTGTTTGTTAAGAAGAAGGATGGCACCTTGAGGATGTGCATCGACTATAGGAAGATTAATAAGGTCACGGTGAAGAACAAGTATCCTTTGCCCAGAGTTGAGGATTTGTTTGATCAACTTAGAGGTGCAGGTGTTTTCTCCAAGATTGATCTTCGGTCGGGTTACTATCAGCTTCGGGTGAAAGAAGTGGATGTGGCTAAGACTGCATTTCGGATGCGGTATGGCCACTATGAGTTCCTTGTGATGCCGTTTGGTTTAACTAATGCACTTGCGGCTTTTATGGATTTGATGAACCGAGTGTTTAGGCCATATCTCGACCGATTTGTAGTAGTGTTTATTGATGATATTTTAGTTTACTCGAAGGATGAGAGTGAGCATGAAGAGCATCTTCGGTTAGTGCTGCAAGCTTTGAGGGAGCACCATTTGTTTGCGAAGCTCAGTAAGTGTGACTTTTGGCTTCGAGAGGTGTCTTTCTTGGGTCACATTATGTCAGCTAAAGGTATTCAAGTGGATCCGGCTAAGATTGAGGTGATTGTGAATTGGAAACCACCTAGGAATGTTCCGGAAGTGAGAAGTTTCCTCAGTTTGGTAGGGTATTACCGTCGGTTTGTGAATGGTTTTTTAGTCATTGCTGCTCCTATGACCAGATTGTTGAGGAAAGGGGTCATATTTGAATGGTCGGATAAGTGTCAGGCGTGTTTTGAGAAGTTGAAGAGATTGTTAGTTGAAGCTCCTGTATTTACTCAACCCATCTCGGGTAAGGAGTTTGTAATGTACAGTGATGCTTCAGGTGTCGGGCTCGGATGTGTGTTGATGCAAGAGGGTAAAGTTGTTGCTTATGCGTCTCGTCAGTTGAAGCCTCATGAGAAGAACTATCTGATGCATGATTTGGAATTGGCGGCTATGATCTTTGCTTTGAAGATTTGGCGGCATTATCTGTATGGGGAGAAGTGTAGGATTTTCATGGATCATAAGAGTTTAAAGTATCTCCTAACGCAGAAGGAATTGAATATGAGACAGTGCCGATGGTTGGAGTTGTTCAAGGACTATGACTGCATTGTGGATTATCATCCAGGTAAAGCCAATGTGGTTGCGAATGCTTTGAGCAGGAAGACGGTTTTGGCTTTGTTCTTGAGGCAGTTTAGATGGAGATTTGATTCAAATGGGGCTTTGGTTGCCCAATTGTGAGTGAAACCGACCTTGAGACAGTTGATTATGGACGCTCCGAAGGATGACTTGACATTGCAGTGGGTTTTTCAAGAGGTCCGATCGGGTAAGCAGTCCAAGTTTTCTGTTTTGGACAGGGTGCTTATGTATAGAAACCGTTTGTGTGTGCCCGAGAGTGATGAGTTAAGCAAGAAGCTTTTGAATGAGGCACATACTATAGTATTCACTATGCATTCATGTAGTGAGAAGATGTATCGGGACATGAAGCAGTTCTTCTAGTGGTCTGGTATGAAGAGAGACATTGTAGAATTCGTGGCAAGGTGCTTGACTTGTCAATAGGTAAAGGCTGAGCATCAAGTCCCTTCGCGATTGATCACTCCTTTATCCATTCCCAAGTGGAAGGGGGATGACATTGCCTTGGATTTTGTGTTCGGTTTGCCAGTGACTCAGCGAAAGCATGATTCAGTTTGGGTTACTGTGGATCGGCTTACCAAGTCAACTCATTTTCTGCCTGTCAGAGTGGACTACTCGATGGATAAGTTGGCCAATATTTATGTGGATGAGGTAGTCTGACTGCATGGTGTACCGTTGTCGATAGAGTCAGATCGAGATCCAAGGTTCACATCTAAGTTTTGGAAGGAATTGCAGAGAGCTTTGGGTACTAAGTTAAATTTTAGCACGGCTTTGGTATCCAGTGATTTGAGATTTGCATATCTCCAGTGTAAATACTATTTTTCCCCAGTATTTAGTGATTGATACCTAAGTGTTACCCAGTGTTCCCGTTATTCACTGCTGTATTGATTCAGGCTGTACTAAGATTATTATTTTGTTGATTAATTATAGTTCTGTGTTATATGTAATATTTGTCACACCCCGATTTCCCCCCTGGCAGCTTGAGCCATGTGTATGTGTGCATGTGTGGGTGTGTTGGCATGTATTAAGGGTACTCATGGGTAATATGTAATAGCCCTAATACCGGGTTAGATGTAAATAGTATTTTTCTAGAGTGAATAGAACTTCCCGGAATCGAAAAATATTTTATTAGACTATTGGATAGAGCTCGTCAATACGAGTCCGTAGGCGCAAATTTCGTGTCAATCGGAGGTCAAACAAGTCCGGAATGACTAAAACAGTAAATAAAAGTATTTAGTTCGGTAAAAAGTGGGACCAGGTGGGACCCATTAAAAGTAAAAAGTGGGCCCAAGTGGGGTCCACTGATCAGTAAAAGTGGGCCCAGGTGGGGTCTACTGAATAGTAAATGTGGGACCATGATGACATCAGCAATGTCATGATGATGAATAGTAATTATGTCTCTCTAAAGTATAACATCATAATTGTGTTGAAAACATCATTATTAATTAAGTCCCAGGAATAGTGATGGTATCTTTGACCAGATCTGTAAATAGTAACCGTGGGCCCGTGAATAGTAACTGTGGGGCCCATAAAAATCGGGACTCCGAGAAGAATAGTACCCAAAAATTTTTATTTCGCCATCAGAAAGAGAATGACAAATGTAGTATAATGGTGTAATTTTGGTGTAAAAATGAGATCAAATAGGCTTCCGAAATTCAGTCTGAAGTTTCTCTGGTTCGGTTCGATTGAACTAAGGTTTGACTGAACTTTGACCTAATTTTTATAAATAGTTAGAGTGGATAAAATGGTCTACTATAAGAGGATAAAAGACTTAGAATAATTTTTAGAAATTTTTGATAGTGTTCGAATTTTATTTTACGGCAGTACCGGATTGAGCCGAATTAGACCAGTTTAAGTGAACTGGACCCCAAACGGATTCCGATTGAGCTGAAATTTTGAAAGGAGACTAATTTTAATATCATAAAAATGATGGAATTATTTGGGAGTGAAAATAAATTCAGGAACATTAAATTTCACCAAAACAGTGGAAAATGACTCGAAAAATGAGAATTGGACCAAATCGGCTCAACCAATTTGGTTGGACCTGGTTGGGTCCGATTGGACCCATATAAAAGCATTAAAATTGCTGGAAATTTCCTTGGATTCCATCTCATTTCAGCTCTCTATTCTTCCTCTCTTTCCCGAAGTGTTTCTCATTTCTTTCTCACCATTTTTTTTCTTTCATTTCTTCTTCATCTCACCTCAAGATCAAACTTCCTAAACATAATTCAACTCATTTGAAATCCATTGGTGGTCTTGGAATTTCATTTGAAGGACTATAAGTTGGTGAAATCTAAACTTGAAGTGTACGTGTCAAATTGAGGTAAGAGAATTCAATCTTTTTAATTTGATTTTTAGGTTCCTAAAGGTAAATTAAGTTGTTAATTAGATGTTTATTAAGTTTAATTGATGAAAAGAAATTTAGTTTTAACTAGATCTTAATTTTTGTGTTTGGACAAAATTATGTCCAATAGGTGAGGGAACTTCCAATCAATCCAAGGGTAAGGAAAAGGTTAATTAAGAAGTGTATTTCAAGAAATTGAGATTTGTGATTGCAAATTCCATTTAATTACATGGTAAAAATATTTGTTTATGTTATGTTGTGAAGAAAGTATGTGATTTATGTATGTTTAATTGAAATTAACATGATATTCATGCTTAGAGATGTTGAAAAATAGTAGTATTAATGATTAAAACGAAGAAATAAATTTTGTGTGAAAATTATTTCTTTGGTCGAATGTGAATCATGTGAATTTCATGTGTTTACATGGTGTTTTATGTATATTTATGATGGATCTATGGTATTTGGCATGTGATTTAATGGATGGTATATGTTAGAGTATGTGAAAATATCATTTGGTATGTGATGTATGTATGGCCGAATGTACATCATGTGAAAAGTCATGATTTTTATGTGTTTATATGGTAATTAATGGTATGGTGATGTTATACATGGTGAAATTGGCCTAAATAAATGATAAAATTTATAAAGAGAATTAAAGTAATTAATTTGGTATATGGATCGTATGCATGTATGTATGTATGCATGTGTACCATGATGAATTAATGAGTTTACATGGCATGTGATGATGTGATGATGATAATCACATGTGAAATGATGAAATGGTATGAAAAAGAATGAGATATTATGATGATATACCATGATAAAAATATGTATATTATATTGAGAATGTGAAAAAGTAATATATATATATATATATATATATATATATATATATATATATATATATATATATATATATATATATATATGTATATGCATGTATATGTATATAAAAAAAAGGGGGTGAAAATTGAGATATATGTATGTCACATTAATACTGTGAAAAATAAAATAATATTGCCCTATGTAGTGATCTGGTAGTCAAGTCTAGTTCAGGGTATGTTGGCATGCCATAGGGACATAAGACCGTGGGAGTGAGCATGATGTCTCACAAAATTTTTATAGGCCAATGATGGTCCTATTCAGTAAAATGTTTAAATGTATATGTATTAGAATGTACTGGAGTAATCTTTCGGGGTTCTTCAGGTTGGAATGTACCGGACTGATCAATTGAGGTCTTTTCGGGTTTTTATGAGCCTATTGGAGTTCACATCTCGTTTATCCTGTGCATAGAGTCTGCCAGTGTGTTACATGGGCATAATTAAAAAAAATGTGATTAAATTGGTTAGAATGTAATTAAAATAATATTTATGTGAAATAAGGACATAAATATTATTATATAAAAAGTTTAAGGGTAAAATGATAATTTGTGCATATATGTGTCAAAATATTTAATAATTGTAAAAATGTAAATTAAATGGCAGAATTGTAATATTACGAAATTAAAATGAACTAATGGCATAAATGTAATTTTTGTAAGATATAATTGAACTAATGGCATTCTTGTCATTTTGAAAATCTTTAAAGGTATAAATGAAATATTACCATAAGTTAATGATAGGATAGTAAGTAATATTATTTATGTGCATTAATTGTGTAATTGTCCAAATTGTGTGATTTGAGAAGAATTGAATACTATATGTCATGAATAATTGACATTCAAATTAAATGTGTTTATTTATGCATATATAATATATTTAATGGTAAATATTATTTATGCATGAAAAATTAATTAAATTGGAAATTTATGGAATTGCAATCACCACTGAGCATATTTAATGCTCAGCACATAGTTTTATTTGACTGTGTGTAGGTACACAGTAAGATTGGAGCAAAGCATATCTCACATTTTGGAAGTGGTATTGAAGTGTATTAATTGGAATATTTAAGTATGTTAAGTTTGGCATGTATATAACTTATAATATTTTATTCTGGGTTTTGGATTGTAATAGATTTTTGTTTAGACCACCATTAGTTTATAAGTATTGCTTGTGCCTAATAATTGGTAAAAGTTAGGTTATTATAATTGATAAGGTAAAATGTAGGTTTTCCATTTAAAAGAAAACTGGCTAAATGAATAGTAACTTAGACAGTCATAAATAAAAAGGCATAATTGAAAATGAATTAAATAAAAATTTATGTTCATTGATTTACTAATAATCATCAATAGACTTAAGTAAATTGACTATTCATATAGTAATATTTACACGGTACTATTCGTACATATTACACTATTCACGTATACGGTACTATATAAAAAAATTTACCGGTTTTAATTAATTGTCTATTTAATAACCTGAAAAGTTTAATAAGGTTAACCGGATTAAAATGAACGGAACAGTAATCGGGTCGTAGGGTATGCTACATAATATGCATGTTTTGTGGGCTTTAATAGAGTGTGGGTGCATGTATGTTAGTAGTGTGTGCATTAGTGGGGTTAGTCTTGTGTGTGGTGTCATGCATGTTAGTTGGATGTGTGTGGTCAAGTTACACCAATCTTAGGGTGACATGTGGCTAGGGTTTTAGGAAGTGGGAATAAAGTGAAGGAGAGAAAAGAGAGCAGCCATTTTGCTGCCCTTGACGTTCTTCCTTCTCTCTTTATCTCCTCTTCCTCTTTCTTCTTCTAGTGTGCCCTAGCTTTGATCCAAGTGGTTTTTGGTTGAAATTGATCATCTCTCAAGTTTATTTGGTAAGCTTTGGTTGGGTTTTCTCTTCTTCTTCCTCTCCTTCTCTTGGTCTATTAGAATGTATTTTAACTTAGAGTTTTTGCGTGTTTGGGTGTTTTTCTTGGGTTCCTAGGTTAAAAGCGCCTACTCATGATCCCAAGGGGAAAGAGAAGGCAAGTGGGAGTGGAGCTTACATCTAGGAGCATAAGATTTACAGGTTTGGGAATTATCTATTCTTGAGGCATTTTCTTGTGTTTTCATTGTGGTTGATGATTTCTAGAAGTATGATGAGTAAGAGAGGCATGTTAGTTTAAATGTTATGAGTTTTGGTGTGATTTAAGTTTTGGTGCATGATTGTTGAGCTATGAGAGCAAATTTGAGTTGGATGGATATCATTGTGATTTTCTGAGTTTGCTACTATCGAGATTTTGGTTTTTGGTTAATTCATGAATTGAATGTATGGAATGTGTAAAAGTTGTGTTTGTGCTGTTGGTTGTGTTGGGAAATGCCGATCTGAGGTAAGGTGGTATTTAGTTGGATTTTTGAAGTTTTGGGCAGGTTTGGCACCAAAGGAGTACTGCAGATTTTCTACAGATTGGAACGCGACTCTCTGTCACGAGATAGAGATCCATGAATCCAGTGTTCCAACCGAACTACCATCTTTCGATTGGAAGTGCCATGGCGCTCGGTCGCTTGCGTGATGGAGTGCTCAGCTGCCGAACGAAAGCTAGGGAGATCCAATCGGAACGCCCTGGGAAGAGTACGATTAGTGCGGGCTGGAAAGCCAAGTCACGAGTCGCGCACGCAAGCAGGACTTGTGACCGGCTATGCAGTATCGGCATGAGTCGTGCCAAATGGCACGGCCTCTCGGCCAAGTAGAGCATCGACACATGCCGTGTTGATATTACACGACTCTTGTCCTCACCTTTTTCCTTTCCCGATCGGCCTTTCGGCCAAGTGAGGGATCGACACGAGTCATATTAACCTGCACGACTTGTGTCCTTTGCTCTTTCTTCGCGATTGGCCTTCTGGCTATTGTCGCGAGCGCGACTCCTATCGCGATCGGGACAATGAGCCTCCGCCTACCCAATTTCTCCGATTTTTTCCTGTTTTGCCAAAATGTATTTCATATCTTTTCTACTTGGGTTTTCACTACTGTATGGTAATAAATATGCTTATATATGTGCAATATTATGATTTCTTCATGATAAATTATATGTTATGCTTTGGAACATGAATTATAGTATGCATGACCTGCGAGAGTCAATCTAGTGGATAGTTAGGCATGCCTACTAGAGTTCAGTCGATGCAGCCCTCTATTTCGTTCGGACCCTGATCAAGTCCCCCGTTTAGTTCCTCACGAATCTTAATGTGTTTGGATCTTGTTTAAGATCCCCTCTATAAAATGTTTTTGAATGAGAAATTGTGATGTTGTTTTTCGATTCGTACCTGTAAGGTACCTCCATGCGTTCACTCGTTATCCACTATTGTGAGTCAGCAGGTGTATTTTTTGTTTGTGTTGTGCTTATGAGAATGAGGAATCCAATTAGCTATGATTATAAGTTTGTGAATTTATATGTATGCGAATGTGAGCATGGACTTTCGAATGTTATGTATGTAACTCAATTGTGATTATATCTAATATGATTATCAACGTATGCCATTATGTATGCGTTTTGCCTCGACGACCATTGTGAATGGTCATCCATATTATTGTTGTTTGTTTCCCCACTAAGCGTTATTGCTTAGCACGGGTGTTTCATACGTGCAGGTGCGGATGGTGGTTAGCTTTTGGGAGAGTCACCGCAAGTCAAGCCAACACAGAGGGAATTGATGTTAGGACTTAGCTTTTGTTATATGGTTTCTTTTGTAATAGTGAACTCTCATTGTATTTATTCTTTTGTTCCGCTTCCGCATTTTAATTTTGAAAGATGTAATTATTTTGGTAATATCAGAACAGTTATGTAATGAATATTATTATTTCAGCTATGAATGAATGATCAGTTTGGTTTTAAAGTTTTAAATTCCGCTGTATATATATATATATGTTTATATTATGTGGATGAATGTTATTGTATCGTTTTGGTTGGTGACACCCTTACTCATACGGGTTGTCACTCTATTGCGGATGGTTCCTCCTACGTTTGGGTAGGGGGTGTTACAATATTTTCCATGATATAGTAGCAATTTAGAGTATATTGCATCGTTAATATGTAGTGAGGTTAATGATGGGAAGAATGTATTATTGAATATTTGAATTATTATTTATCTATAGCATGTTATATTATTATATTTTAATACATGATTTCCTGTTGTAGACTTTGTTTTGTTTGCATCCCCACTGAGCCTTAGCTCAGCACGGGTGTTTATCTCCCTTGTAGGTTCATAGCTTGGAAGCTCAAGTTTTTGAGTGGGACATCTACTGGCCACTAGGAGGAGTATCGAGGTCTTCTAGTTAGGTTCTTTTGTTTGTATTGTATAGATAATGTTCCATTTTTGTATATCAAAGTTATGTAACCGTATATTATGTAGTATGGTCATGTAAATGTAATTTTGATTAAGTAAGTAAATGATAATTTTTGTTAAGAATTATTCTTAAAGTTTCCCTTAAAGCTCTGCTTTATACATAAGTGTCGGAGGGGTGATCAGCAGGATATTATTATACTTAAGGGTTAACATTGCCACCTTCGGGCCACCTTTGGACGAGGATTTCTATGTTCAGTTGGCCTCAACCAAGACTATAGAGATGGTCACCTAGGTATGAGGACACCCCGGAGAGTATTGGTTGCTCATGATCGCAGAGACGCATCGATTCTTTCACCTCCCTACTCTCCCACCTATAGTAGAGAAGCTCTAACCAGAGGAGCAGCAGCAACAGCCCTAGCAAGAGGAGTAGCAGCTGTACCAGCCACAGCCTGAGAAGGAGCAGCCCCACATGCTAAAGGGGATGGATTTTGACATAGATATGGATGAGCTACTTTGCACTCCGACATGGCAGTAGGGCCAGAGCCGTACTACTCCAACACCTCGAGTCCAGTGCTCCAAGCCTCGAGAGGATAGGAGGTTCCACCCCTACGGTTGACCTGGTCACTCAGGGGCATCTGTCCTCTACAGCTCTACCTCCACCTGAGCCCTAAGTAGAGCCCGCACAGGCAGACACTCAAACATCCACTCAGGCATCCACACAAGAGATCATAGCCGCTATGACTATAACCATAGCCACTCTAGACCAATGATAGGAGAAGAGGTTGAGGGTGCTGGATGAGATAGTGACCTAGTAAAGAGAGCACCTAAACAGACAAGGAAAGAGTATTGAGGAACTGAGAGAGGCCCTGAGGAATTCCTTGGCCATAGTTGCATAGAAGATTGATGAAGCTCTACAGCTAGTTGATGAGTCGATCACTGTTGTGAGGTTGGGAGTCGAGATGCTTGAGGGCATTATCCCAAGCGTGTCAGGTGCAGTGAGGGACTTGAGGGAGGAGATGGAGACTCACTTTACATGGGCAGGGGACCGCTCTAGACAGTAGGCTTTAGGGTATACCCAGTCTATTAGAGGCTTAGAGAGGCGCATCACTGAACTCATGTGATTTTTGGGGACTTGTGTGCACTCGTTTGTAGAGGGACAAATGGAGGTCCATATTCATCAGCATCCACGGCTAGGTGTAGACACCGGGTCTTGAGTAGCCTTGATCAGGATTACTCGATGATGAAATTTAGCTACGTTGGCCTATAGGCAAAAAGATTGGAGCTCGGAAGTGATTTTCCTTGTCGTTTGTTCTTCTCGAAAATGAGTAAAAAGTGTATTTTAAAAATATTTTTAAAATTATTGTGGAGAAGAAAAAGTGTGTTTTAGGTTGAGGGTATTTTATAAAAAAAAAGGGAAGATAAAATAAAATAAAAAAGTGGGAAAAGATAGCGACGAAAGGGCGACGGGTATGTGCGCGGAACGCTGCGGAGCACATTCTCCGTGCGAGAGATGCCTTGGGCATCGCTCGTTCCGCGCACGACGTACGTACTCCGCGCAGAAATGAGAGGAGTGACGCCGATTTTCGGCGATTTTGCCCTTTTTTCGCCCCATTTCGCCCATTTTCAACCCCCACTCGATTTTTAACGGTTTTTGGATGGTTTTGGGTGGTTTTGAAGTGTAAAAAAGGGGGGAAAATTCAGGAAAAACGGTGGAGGACGAATGAAAAAGATTTTAGAGAGAAAAAACTGAATTTTTGAGCTTTTTAGTTGAGAGAAAAAAATAAATCTTACACACTTGCTTCCAAGGGTAATTTTTCAAGTTTCCAAGTTATTTTTCAAGCATTTTTCACAAGGAAAAGATAAGGAATTCAACACTGCTACCTTCAATTCTTCAAGATTAAATTTGAGGGTAATTATTCATGGCTTAACTCTTTAATTCTCTTGTTGATTTTAATTTCTTTTGTTTCCAATTAACTTTTAAAAATGTAAATCCTTTTAGTCCTCATAATTTTCTTCTTGTTTTATCTTTAATTGTTCATATAACAAGTAAATTCTTTTAAATTCTATTATATTATTTTCATGTCAAATTGTTTTTTGCACATATCAATATTATTATAATTATTTATTTGATATGTTGAGCATGGTTAATGTTTTCTTTTATTCTTATGCATGTTAAATTTCATCATAATTATTCTTATGCAGGCTATAATATTTTATGCATGTTATATTTCCATTACACATATTATCCTTTATGTCATATTATTTCTTTGGCTTAATTTATAACATGAATTTCATTTTTTATTTTTGGTTGTAAATTGTTATTTTATTCTTATTTGAGCATCCATGCACGTGAAGGAGGAGATGCGGGGTTCGGTATCTTCTTTATACATTTTAATTCTCATTTTGTTTATATTTTTAATTTCCTTGTATATATTCATTAAGTAAAATGGTTTTTTTTATGCATGCCCAAATAAAAATCACAAAAATATTTCTACTAAATTAAACTTGGATTTTTCATAATAAATGGGACCAATGTCCTAGTTTTCATCCCAAATAAGTCACCACATCCAAAATGTTTTCTTTAAATACACATGCGGGGACCAAAGCCCTCATAGTTAATAAATTCCCCGATTTTATGTATGTTTGCATTTTTTTAAATAGGAGTTGTGTTCCGCTCCTAGTATTATTGTAATTTACTTTTAATATTTTACTGCTCTCGATGTGAATATTTGTGCCTTTTAATTAAAATTGCATCGTGTGGAGAGAGAGCGAACTAATAAACTCAAAACCAAAATGTAAAATTAATCAAGGTAGAAATAGATGAGAAGTCTCAAACCCATCTCTGGTCTTTGGGCTCAAAGAGGCGAGAAGTCTATCCAATCACTCATTGGAGTAAGACTTCCAAGACCCTTCTTATGCTCTAAGATTTAAACAAATCCTAGGCTCCAAGGGAGAGAGGTTCATCCTCCAAGACCCTTTGGCTTGCCCAAAATGGATAAAAGCGTTGTCTTTGGGTTCAAAGAAGCGAGAGGTCTATCCGATCATTCATTGGAGTAAGACCTCCAAGACCCTTCTTATGCTCTAAGACTTAACAAATCCTAGGCTCCAAGGGAGAGAGGTTCTTACTCCAAGACCCCTTTGGCTTGCCCAAAATGGATAAAAGCGCTGTCTTAGGCTCTCCGAGGCAAGAGAAACTTTCCCAATGTTTTATTGGGTGACGACTCCATGAAACCTCATTGTTGCCCAAAATAGACGCACTTGTAATTCGTTGCAAGTTATCAGCGGACCTCAAATGCCCGAGCGCCCTCGAGCAGGAGGTCAAAGGGGCGACGGCGGGTCCAGCACGCGTCACAGTGGCGACTCCACTAAGGACAAATAGTTCGAGACTTCAACTTGAAAATACCTTGATTATCCATTACAATTAAGTTTTAGTTTATGAATTTCACTTTATCTCAAAATTGCATATCATCTCATTAGAGCCTTAGATTAAGTTAGTTTGGTCCCTTCTCATCCCCGGTGCATTCCTGAAGCACGACTCTATTTTCACTCAATCTAGGGAAGTGTTAAGGATAATCACCAGCCCATGCCTCGTACCATCAAGGTATATCAAATAGTGACCCGATCGGTCGTTATGCTCGTGATGAGCTAGACCCGTCGGCAGGGATCATGCTTGGGTAACCCAAAAATATCATCACCCTTTGACTAAAGCTCATGTAATGGCAATAGATACTTCCACTAGGTGAAATGTACCGTAATACTATGCTTGCTATATGGGCCATCAATATTGGATGAAGTTAATTTAATTAAATGGTCTTCATTAAAGGATTTCATGCCCCGGTGGGCCCATCTTAGTTAAGTTGAATTGTTTAAATACATAATGGCCAAACACCCATACGTATGTACATTAGATGAGAGCTGTTATGCTGCCGGTTTTCCACCGTGCACCATACGTGTCCATTGGGTTCCCTGTTAACCCATGGATCAAGCCCACCTAGGAAAGAGACTGCACTACCACGTGTGTGGGAGATATAAGGTTGGAAGGATATATCTGCTTGCATGTGTTTGTCTATATTGCATCAGCAAGGGCATGCATTGCATTTTAATCATGTATCATCTTAACAATTTTCGCATTTCAGCCATCATAGATTCTCTTGGGTGGTCTAGAGGTCCCGACGGACGGTTAAGAAGGACTCCGCTTTTGGGGTTAACAGAGTTAGTGTCGGATCAGAGTTCAGATTCAATCTTAGAAGACAGTGTGGGGTTTTCTTCTGAATCATAAGTAAGCATGGCTAATCCATCAAATGAGTCTGATGCAACCCCGATAATAATTGCTGAAGAGGTAGGAAAGAGAATGGAGTAGTTTGAAGCCCGAATGATTGCAATAATGGGCAATCTTGCCACCACTATAGCTGGGCAACAAGCTGCTGCTGCCCCTATCCGGATGCGAGCTGAACAAGAGGCTATTAGAGAAGAGCTCCCTGCTGTAATTAACCAACTAGTGGTCGATCCACCTATTATTGAGCAAAGAGTACCCGCACCTATTGAGCGCAGAGAGGGCCCCAGGTCTGAAGCTGAGTTTGGGGGAGATGAGCAAGAGGAGCATACAGTCACTAAAGAAAAGTCACCAAAATTAGAGGAGGCAATGTGGAGGAAAATGGAAGAGAGATTTGAGGCCATGGCAAGAATGATGACAGTAGGGAAAGGAATGAACCCAGAAGACTGAGAGTTGGATGGGGATGACCTGATTCTCCATAATTTCAAGATGCCTGATATCCCAAAATTTGATGGCACCTCTGACCCTACCGCACACATCAAGCAATACTCGCTGGTCATGAAGGGAACGACCTTAACAAGAAAGCAGAAGATAGAGTATTTTTGCTTGAGTCTCATAGGAGCTGCTATTGATTGGTACCATGGGCTTGACAGGAGGTCCAAGGAGGACTGGGACTTGCTGATTGAGGAGTTCCTTAAAAAGTACGATTGCAGTACCCGGATGGAGGTCACTTTGAAAGATATCGAGTTGCTACTGCAGGAGGCTGGGGAGTCCTTTCACGAGTACCTTACTCGGTGGAGGAACCGGGTTATGGAGATAAAATGCAAACCGGACACTTCTGATCAGATTCGATTATTCATTCGAAATGCCAGCTCGTACTTAAGAGATGGACTAAAAATTAAGGGACTAAAGGATTGGTAATCCTTGAAGGACATTGCCATAGAAGCAGAAGGAGAATATTTAGCCAAGAGGGCAAACAGCGAGCTTTATGTCAAGAAAGGATACAGCAATCAGGGGGCAGCCAAGTCAGCAAGTTCAAGCAGCGGTAATAGAAGTGGGAAGACGGCCGAGGTGTCTGCAACAGGCGTGAATCAGAGGTTTTTCTTGAACTTGGGTAGGCCTTTAACATGGGTGCTAAAGAGGCTGGTAAAGGAAGGGAAGCTACAGCCCCTACAGTCTAGGCCAGCTAGGACCCAAGGACAACTAGGGCACAAGGAGAATGAATACTGTGCATTTCACCAACATACCGGGCATTTGACAGATGATTGTATAACGCTAAGACATCGGGTCCAAGATCTAATCGACAACAAGTAGATCACCGATCCTGAGAAGAGAGAAGGAAAGAAGAAGTCCAGCTATAATGCAGTGCCACCTCCAGTCTTTATTATTGGATCGAGCCTACCAAAATGGTACGTGATGCAAGATTTATATAGAAATGAGTAAGTCACTATCACTCACCCTGAAGCAAGTGAAGAAGGGATTCCCATGGCGGCGATAGACTGTTGGTCCACTAGTGAGAGTGGAGAAGATGAAGGTCAAGAGAAAGATGGACAGTTCATGGATCCATGGGATTCAGAAGAAGAGGAGAGAGTTGAAGCAGTAACGAGAAGTGGGAGAGTAGTTCCCGAAGTTGAGAAGCAACAGGACCTAGTGCAAACACCCGCAGAGAAGGAGCCAGAAGATAATTCAATAGTGAAGCAGCTAAAAAAGACCACGGCTCAGATATCTATTTGCGACCTCTTGAGACAGTCCCCCTCTCACAGACAGAAGTTAGTTGAAGCATTGAGTGTATCCACCGTAACAACTACAATCTCTCCATCTGAGCTGTTAGACCTTGTTAAGGGGGGATCTGGGGAGAAGCTGGTATTTTCTGATGCAGACCTACCAACAGAGGGTAACAACCACAACCGACCTTTGTACATCAAGGCACATATCAATGGCAAACACACCGCTTGCGTCATGGTTGATGATGGGTAATCAATAAATGTCTGCCCTTTAGTAGCGCTTCAGGCTTTTGGGCTAGATGAGAGTATGCTAAGCAGGTCCGATTTGACCATCACAGCCTACGATAACTCCAGGAGGCAAGCATCGGGAACTTTCAAAGCTGTAGTAAAGACGGGGCCCATTGAGACAGAAATAGATTTTTTGGTCTTGCCGATTCCAGCAAACTTCTCAGCTCTACTTGGTAGACCGTGGTTCACTACAAGAAATTTTACTTTTTATGACAAATTTTATAATGACGTATAAAATTTTGTCACTAATTATAACTTATAACGAAAAATTTTTTAAAACGTCACTATATTATTTATTACTGTGACAAAATTATCTTGCGTCATTTTATGTTTTAATTTTCGTCACTAAAAGATTAATTTGGTGACGAAAAATATATTTCCTCATGATTTTTTTAGCAGTAAAAATTTTCCACCATTTTTTTTGGAGGAAAAAAATTTAATGACAAAATATTAACTTATTGCGACGTATAAAATCGTCACAAAATATTTATTTTTGTGACGTATTATTTTTGTCATAATTAAATAAATTAGTAACAATAAAATCATTTCGTTACAAATAAAATATCGAAATAAGAAAATTTCTAATTATTTTTTTAAAAAAATTTTAGTTTAAAAAATAATTTTTTTTATGACAAATAAATGTGTCACAAAAAATGAATATACTGTGACGAGATACAATTCATCACCTTTGGTATGGAGAAAAAATTTCCAACTTTTTTCTTATGATGGGAAAAAAATATAAACAAAAAATAACTATTTGCGACACAAAAATTCGTCGTAAAATATTTATTTTTTTTTGATATGAATTATATTTGTCACAATTTAATGAATTAGTGACGACAAAATTATTTTATCACAATAATTTTTTTATGAGAAATAAATATGTTACAAAAAGGAATATGTTATTACGAAATACAATTTTGTCACAAATACAATCAATTTATGACAATAATAATTTTCCGTAATAGTTGGTTGTAATGTTAATATATGATAAATAAATTATGTCATAAAAAATAATTGAATTTATGACAAACAAATATGTCACAAAAAATGAATATATTGTGGTCAAATATAAGTTTATTATTATAATACAATCAGTTTATGCGAATATAATATTTTATCACAATCGACTGTAATAAAAATGTATTACAGTTAAATTTGATGCGGAATAAATTGCGAAACGTTTTTTGGACCAGCTTGACCGGTAGAAAATTTATAAATTTTGAGGGGTCATGTAATGCCTCCAATATTGTAAACTGATAAAATGGACATGAAAATAAAAATTTATTTATTTAAAAAATAAAAAGGACATGTTGTATGAAGTAGTGGGTTAAAATTGTATGAGAAATTTAATTTAAATGGGTATAGAAAAGTAAAAGAGAGGTGAAATAAATTGATTGGGGATTAAAATGAAATAAATTTACTAGCCGTTATTGTAACACCCCTTACCCATGTATAGCATACTGTATGGTAACATAGGCAGTATGCGACGATGAGTGAGGAATGCTACGGACTGAGTGAGGAGGGAATAATAATATGAGCAGAGTTACAATTTTTTTTTCAAAAGATACAAACATCCCATAATACAAAAGACATACACTTATACTTAGTGTAATGGCCGGATTTTCCCCTAGTTGAATTTAACATAATTGTAGTGTAAAATGTATTATATGTGTAAAATTGGATTTAATTAAAATTGTGCCAAGGGTTTAATTGAGAGATAAATATAAGTTTAGTGGTTAAATTGTAAAAAGGGAAAGATTAACTAATGGTTATTTTAATTAAGCTTGTGCAGAATTATTAAGATGGCTAATGAGGTGATTAAGGAATAGAATAATGGCTAATTGGGTGTTAGTGGAGGCAGAAATTCTAAGTGGGAATTTCTGGAAATTGAAGGATTAAAATAAGAGAAGTGGGGGACAAAGGATGTATGGGAAATGCTGAAGTGAGGGTGGCATAAGGAGGAGTTGACACCTAGCAAATTGCATGTCTTTGTCTAAGGGAAAGGGCAGAAATTCGTAGGCCATTTGAGAGTGAAAATCTGCACATAATTTCCAGCTATCTAAGCTCTCTTTTCCCTTAGCATTTCAGCCTTGAGTGAGTGTTAGTAAGGAGGTTTGCATGCATGTGTTAAGGGGGCAAGATTAAAGAGGTATGTGGTCATATAAACATGCATGCAAATTCTGTTCTTCTACCTACTCTTAGAGTGTTTATTGTAAGGATTATAATGCTGGTTAATGCATGTATTATTAGCTGAAGAAAGGAGGAAAGCAAAGGGCAAGGATAAAGTTGGTGAAGCAAGTGATCAACCAACTTAATAGAAGCTAAGGAGTCAAGGTTTGGGAACTAATTAAATGTGTGTTGCATGTGCATTTTGGTTGCTGAAATTGATGAATATGTGGATGCATGTTAATTTGTAATAAGGAAAGATAAATTAAAGGTAAGAATAAGATGAAATGTGGTATATTTACATGCTGAAATGATGACAAGATGTTTGTACAAGTTGTTTAATAAATTGCATGTGAATTGATGATGATGGAGTGAATGTATGATGCATGATTTTGTATGTGTAAATGAGACAACAAATTCAGGTAAGAAGATGGTAAGTTTGGGGTTCAAATCATCATTAAAAATGTGTATTTTGAAGTGTTTATATTCTGGGTTTGTTTGGGGAAAGATTCAACATAATTTCTGGAATTTCCAGGAGTCACACGGCGGTAAGGATGAGTCTCACCGCCGTGTGAATCGTGAAAATTCCATCAGCGTTGCAATCTGGACACTTTACACGGCGGTAAGGATGAGTCTCACCGCCGTGTGAAGCGTAAATAAAGTGACACTAACCAGTTCTGTCACTTTACACGGCGGTGAGGGTATTCCATACCGCCGTGTAAAGCTGCCAGATTTGTGATACACCCATATAAATGCCCAGTTTTCAATAATAAGTTGTGATCAGTTTGATACTGATGATTTGTTCCCCACTAAAGGTTTATCTTATCTCAAATACCTGTGTAACATGTTAAATGCACAATTATGAAATTATAAGCATGATTGGAATTAAGAGTGAATATGCATGTAAGAGATGATATAGTTGTAACACTATAATTGTGGAATTGTAATGTGGTCCAATATGTGAGTTGAAATCAAATGCATGCCTTGAGGTATTAAATGTTGTAAATTGATGAATGGACAGAAAGATACATGGCTATAATTAGGCATGTGAATAATGATCATATATGCAAATGAGCATGGAATGTGTATGAATATGATGACGTATTTTTGCACTAAAATATATAGGTGCCAAATAAATGTGATATCTGAAAACAATCGAAATTCTGAAACAATGTGTAATTGATATGAGTTAAATAACAAAGCCTGCGGGTCAAGTAATGGATAGATAGGCATGCCTATAGGGTCAAGTGCTGCAGCCATAGTGATTAAAGTGATTGATTCCACAGGAATCAGAAAGTGAATAAAAGTGATAAGTACCTTTGTGGTACTAGTGATACAGTGTTACCAGTGATAAAGTGATTTTGTACCTGCGTGGTACCAGTGATAAAGTGATACAATACCCTAGAGGTACTAAAGTGATACCCATTATCCATGACACTGAAGTGCAGGCTAAATAAATTAATCAGAATTAAAAGAGGATGTGTGTAACATGTGTAGATGTGAATATTGATGTGTAATTGGAAGGTTTTATATGAAATTGATGATAATTATATTCTGATTTGAGTTTGCTAAAAACCAGAGTTTGTTTGATGGTAATATGGAAGCATGTTGAGTTAGGTGAAAACTTTATTGCTATGAATAAGATGCAAAGATGTGTTGTGTGATAAATTTATGCTGTGTGAAATATTTGCACGAGTTCCCCACTAAGCGTAAAACGCTTAGCACGGGTTTTCTTTAATCCGTGCAGGTTCAGATTAGAAGTGTTGAAGGATATCCCCGCATCATCATCGAGGTCAACACTAGGAAGCTTTGATGTAGGTTATGGGGTTTTGTTGTGAGATTTTAATTGTGATAAACAGAAGTTTTTAGAAGCTGTGCAGGCTTCATTTTCGTAAACGGATATTAACGAACATATGGCATGTAATAATTTAGGAACTATGCATTTTCTCAAAGTATGAATGACAACTAGTAATATGCTTGATGGTTTAAAAGGTTGATATAATAAATAATTTAATTAGCTTCCGCATGAAAGTGTACATATTTAGTGAAGTGTAAAGTATGTGCTAGTGGCGTCCCAGTATTCTTCTAAGGGGTATTTGGGCGTCACAGGTTGTGGTATCAGAGCGTTAGGTTTAGCCTTTTCTGGGAATATTGGGTAGATAGGACATATATACATAGTGTGTTGACCTGATGCGGATGTCCTTGTTTAATTGTGTAGCAAAGATGGATCCTGGAAGGCATATTGATGATGAATCTGCTGATAGTGTGAACCCCCGTGAAGCTGAAATGACAGGGTCTGGGTCTAGACAGTCCAGGCCAGGAAATGATGGGTTTGAAGCACAGATGGGACCTATGGAAGCCATGATGAAGATGACTCATGACATGACAAGAGTGATGGAGCGTATGGTGGTACCTAGAGCTCCTTTTGAATCTTTGAAGAAGCATGGAATTGAGGAATTCTATGGAACTAGATTGGATGAATCAGAGAAAGCGGAGTACTGGATAGAGAAAGTGGAAAGAATTCTTACCAAAATAAAATGTCCTAAAGATCAGTGGGTTGATTGTGTGGAGTCAATGCTTCAAGGCGCTGCCTATGACTGGTGGAAATTGGTTCTAAGGAATCCGACTCTGCCGGATCCAATAGACTGGGAATACTTTGAAAAAGAGTTCAGGAACAAGTTTGTCACTAAGGCATACAAGGAAGCGAATTGGAAGAAGTTTTTGAGCTTTAGGCAGAGGAACATGTCAGTGGCAGAGTATGAGGCAGAATTTTGTCGGTTGAGTAAGTATGCACCCGAGGACGTGTTAACAGAAGAATTTCGATGTCAGCAATTCGAAGAAGGGTTGAATGAGGAGATTAAAGCCTTGCTGATTTCCCTCACTACTGATCAGAATGTGAGTTACTACAGAATTGTGCAAGCGGCTATGAGAGCTGAAATTAATTTGGCAACTCAGAAGGAGTGGAGACAGAAGAGAGGGGCTAATAGAGGCGGTTTTAGTGGGAGCAAGAGGACAAGAGATTCTTCAATGGCACCACCTGCTGAATCTGGTTATGGTACAAGGGGAAAGAAGAAAGGATACCCTCCAACAGCTAGAGGAAAGAGTGAAGTGCCTGAGTATCCCCACTGTGGAAAGAGGCATGGAGGTGAATGCTGGAAAGTTATTGGTGCTTGTTTCAAGTGTGGAAGCACGGATCATTTCCTTGCCAATTGCCCAAAAGCATATGAGACAGCGGGTTCTCAGCAAGCTCGCAGTAGAGGTGGCTCCAATATGACTTCAGTTAACCGTGGAAGAGGAAGAGGCCGTGGTAGAGGAGGACAGTTTAGAGGTCAAGAGGATTCAGCAACAGTGAACCGACCTTTGGAGACAAATAGGGCTTATGCAATGAAAGCACGGGAGGATCAAAATGCACTCAAAGTGATAGCAGGTACTTTTCTGCTTTATGATGTTGAGATGTTTGCTCTTATTGATCCTGGATCAACTCATTCATATGTGTGCCCTAAAAAGATAGCTGATAAGATGCCTAGAGCTGAATGTTTGTCATATGATATTTGTGTATCTAGTCCTTTGGGTAATAGTGTGCATGTGAACAGAGTGTATATAAATTGTGAGTTGAGATTTCAGGATAGTGTATTTCCAGTGGATTTGATAGAATTGCCCTTTGATGAGTTTGATTTGATTTTGGGAATGGACTGGTTGAGTAAATATGCTGCAGTGGTCGATTGTAAGAGGAAGGTTATGAAACTTCGCATTGGTGATGGGAGTAAAGTGATCTTTAGAGGTGAGGGTGCAAATTCTTTAGTGGATGTGGTATCGGCGATGCAAGCTTACCGATGTTTGAGAAAAGGATGTGAAGCTTATTTGGCTTTAGTTTTAGATTCAAATAGAGATCATGTGGAGATTCGTGATATACCAGTTGTTAGGGAATTTCCTGATGTATTCCCTGAAGAGTTGAGTGGAGTACCGCCACGGAGGGAAGTTGAGTTAGCTATTGAAGTGCTACCTGGATCATCACCGGTATCAAAAGCACCTTATAGAATGGCACCAACTGAGTTGAAAGAGTTGAAAGTGCAGTTGCAAGAGTTACTTGATAGAGGTTTTATAAGACCTAGTGTTTCGCCATGGGGAGCACCGGTCTTATTCGTGAAGAAGAAAGACGGTACTATGAGGATGTGTATAGATTATCGACAGTTGAACAAAGTAACAGTAAAGAATCGATATCCTTTACCTCGGATAGAGGATTTATTCGATCAGATAAGGGGAGCAGGAGTGTTCTCAAAAATAGATTTGCGATCTGGATATTATCAGTTGCAAGTGAAGAAGGATGATATCCCCAAGACTGCATTTAGAACTCGATATGGACATTATGAATTCTTAGTAATGCCATTCGGGTTGACCAATGCGCCTGCCGCATTTATGGACTTGATGAATCGGGTATTCAGACAGTATTTGGATCAGTTTGTAGTGGTATTCATTGATGACATTCTGGTTTATTCAAGGGATGAGAAGGAGCACGAACAGCACCTGAGGATTGTGCTTCAGATTTTGAGGGAGCACCAATTGTATGCTAAGTTGAGCAAATGTGAATTTTGGTTGAAGGAAGTGTCTTTCTTGGGGCATGTGATATCAGCTGAGGGTATTAAAGTGGACCCTGCTAAGATAGAAGCCATTGTGAATTGGAAACCGCCAAGGAATATGCTAGAAATCCGTAGTTTTCTGGGGCTAGCTGGATATTATAGAAGATTTGTAAAGGAATTTTCAGCAATAGCATCCCCGTTGACAAGGTTGTTACGGAAGGGAGTGAGGTATGAGTGGTCAGAGAAATGTCAAGCAAGCTTTGATCAGTTAAAGAGAATGTTAATAGGGGCTCCAGTTCTTACACAGCCTATCTCTGGTAAAGAGTATGTGTTGTATAGTGATGCCTCAAGGGTTGGTTTGGGTTGTGTGCTTATGCAAGATGGGAAGGTAGTGGCATATGCATCTAGACAGTTGAAACCTCACGAGCAAAATTATCCAACCCATGATTTGGAATTGGCAGCAGTAGTGTTTGCTTTAAAAATTTGGCGACACTACTTGTATGGTGAGAAGTGCAGAATTTTCACTGACCATAAGAGCTTGAAGTATTTACTCACTCAGAAGGAATTGAATTTGAGACAGCGAAGATGGCTTGAACTGTTCAAAGACTATGATTGTATAGTGGATTATCATCCAGGAAAAGCCAATGTAGTAGCGGATGCGTTGAGTAGGAAGTCAGTTTCAGCTTTGCAGTTGAAAAGTGTTAGTTGGAGATTAGCTGCTGATGGAGCTTTGTTAGCTCAACTGAAAGCAAGACCAATCCTTATTGATGATTTGTTGGCTGCTCAAAGGGAGGACCAGAAACTCCAACAGATTTTACAATCAATTGGTAGCAGTGAATGGGCTGATTATTCGGTTAATGATCAAGGGATGCTGTGTTACAAGAACCGAATATGTGTAGCGGATGATAAAGAACTGAAAAAGAAGTTATTGCAAGAGGCTCATAATACAGTTTTTACAATGCATCCTGGTGGGAATAAGATGTACCAAGATTTGAAACAGTTGTATTGGTGGCATGGCATGAAGAGGGATGTGACAGAGTATGTATCTAAATGTTTAGTATGTCAACAAGTGAAGGCGGAGCACCAAGTCCCACATGGATTGTTAAATCCACTTCCTATTCCACAATGGAAATGGGATGATATCACAATGGATTTTGTTACTGGGTTACCCTTAACTCAGAAACAACAAGATTCAGTTTGGGTGATTGTGGATAGATTCTCAAAGACAGCTCATTTTATACCGGTTCGGATGGATTATCCTATGGATCGGTTGGCAGATTTGTATATAAGAGAAATTGTTCGGTTACATGGAGTGCCTTTATCAATTGTATCAGACAGGGATCCAAGGTTCACTTCCAAGTTTTGGAAAGCTGTGCAAGCTGCATTGGGAACGAAGTTGAGATTCAGTACTGCTTTTCACCCTCAAACAGATGGGCAATCTGAGAGAGTTATTCAAGTGTTAGAAGATTTGATGCGAGCTTGTGTATTAGATTTTCCAAAGAGTTGGGACAGGTATATTCCACTTATGGAATTTGCCTACAATAACAGCTACCAAGCAAGTATTGGTATGGCACCTTATGAAGCTTTGTATGGTAGAAAATGTCGCACACCCATTTGTTGGTCGGTATTGGGCGAGCATAAAATAGTTGGGCCTGATGTGGTGCGTGATACAGAGGAGAAAGCTAAGATTATTCAGCAAAGGTTGAAGGCAGCAAGTGATAGACAGAAATTTTATGCGGATTTGAAGAGGAGGAGCGTCGAGTTTGATGTAGGCGACAAGGTGTTCTTGAAAGTATCACCTTGGAGAAAAGTACTCAGATTTGGGAAGAAAGGAAAATTGAGTCCAAGATTTATTGGACCATATGAAGTGCTAGAGAGGATTGGTTCCGTGGCTTATAGGTTGGCTTTACCTCCGGCTTTGTCAAAATTACATGATGTATTTCATGTATCTATGTTAAGAAGGTATCGCTCGGATGAGTCTCATGTGCTACCAGTTGAAGAGATAGAGGTGCAAGCGGATTTTTCATATGACGAGAAACCAATGAAGATTTTGGCAAGAGAAGTAAGACAACTTCGGAGTAAACAAATACCATTGGTGAAAGTGCTTTGGCAACACCATGGTGTGGAAGAAGCGACTTGGGAGCCAGAGGTGGCTATGCGAGAACAACATCCGAAATTGTTTGACACAGGTATGAATTTCGAGGACGAAATTCTTTAAGGAGGGGAGAGTTGTAATGGCCGGATTTTCCCCTAGTTGAATTTAACATAATTGTAGTGTAAAATGTATTATATGTGTAAAATTGGATTTAATTAAAATTGTGCCAAGGGTTTAATTGAGAGATAAATATAAGTTTAGTGGTTAAATTGTAAAAAGGGAAAGATTAACTAATGGTTATTTTAATTAAGCTTGTGCAGAATTATTAAAATGGCTAATGAGGTGATTAAGGAATAGAATAATGGCTAATTGGGTGTTAGTGGAGGCAGAAATTCTAAGTGGGAATTTCTGGAAATTGAAGGATTAAAATAAGAGAAGTGGGGGACAAAGGATGTATGGGAAATGCTGAAGTGAGGGTGGCATAAGGAGGAGTTGACACCTAGCAAATTGCATGTCTTTGTCTAAGGGAAAGGGCAGAAATTCGTAGGCCATTTGAGAGTGAAAATCTGCACATAATTTCCAGCTATCTAAGCTCTCTTTTCCCTTAGCATTTCAGCCTTGAGTGAGTGTTAGTAAGGAGGTTTGCATGCATGTGTTAAGGGGGCAAGATTAAAGAGGTATGTGGTCATATAAACATGCATGCAAATTCTGTTCTTCTACCTACTCTTAGAGTGTTTATTGTAAGGATTATAATGCTGGTTAATGCATGTATTATTAGCTGAAGAAAGGAGGAAAGCAAAGGGCAAGGATAAAGTTGGTGAAGCAAGTGATCAACCAACTTAATAGAAGCTAAGGAGTCAAGGTTTGGGAACTAATTAAATGTGTGTTGCATGTGCATTTTGGTTGCTGAAATTGATGAATATGTGGATGCATGTTAATTTGTAATAAGGAAAGATAAATTAAAGGTAAGAATAAGATGAAATGTGGTATATTTACATGCTGAAATGATGACAAGATGTTTGTACAAGTTGTTTAATAAATTGCATGTGAATTGATGATGATGGAGTGAATGTATGATGCATGATTTTGTATGTGTAAATGAGACAACAAATTCAGGTAAGAAGATGGTAAGTTTGGGGTTCAAATCATCATTAAAAATGTGTATTTTGAAGTGTTTATATTCTGGGTTTGTTTGGGGAAAGATTCAACATAATTTCTGGAATTTCCAGGAGTCACACGGCGGTAAGGATGAGTCTCACCGCCGTGTGAATCGTGAAAATTCCATCAGCGTTGCAATCTGGACACTTTACACGGCGGTAAGGATGAGTCTCACCGCCGTGTGAAACGTAAATAAAGTGACACTAACCAGTTCTGTCACTTTACACGGCGGTGAGGGTATTCCATACCGCCGTGTAAAGCTGCCAGATTTGTGATACACCCATATAAATGCCCAGTTTTCAATAATAAGTTGTGATCAGTTTGATACTGATGATTTGTTCCCCACTAAAGGTTTATCTTATCTCAAATACCTGTGTAACATGTTAAATGCACAATTATGAAATTATAAGCATGATTGGAATTAAGAGTGAATATGCATGTAAGAGATGATATAGTTGTAACACTATAATTGTGGAATTGTAATGTGGTCCAATATGTGAGTTGAAATCAAATGC
This sequence comes from Excoecaria cochinchinensis, assembly GCA_947683425.1. Lineage (NCBI taxonomy): Eukaryota > Viridiplantae > Streptophyta > Magnoliopsida > Malpighiales > Euphorbiaceae > Excoecaria > Excoecaria cochinchinensis. Next base: position 8,060,930 of record CANTUQ010000021.1, on the reverse strand, counting down.
ATGCCTTGAGGTATTAAATGTTGTAAATTGATGAATGGACAGAAAGATACATGGCTATAATTAGGCATGTGAATAATGATCATATATGCAAATGAGCATGGAATGTGTATGAATATGATGACGTATTTTTGCACTAAAATATATAGGTGCCAAATAAATGTGATATCTGAAAACAATCGAAATTCTGAAACAATGTGTAATTGATATGAGTTAAATAACAAAGCCTGCGGGTCAAGTAATGGATAGATAGGCATGCCTATAGGGTCAAGTGCTGCAGCCATAGTGATTAAAGTGATTGATTCCACAGGAATCAGAAAGTGAATAAAAGTGATAAGTACCTTTGTGGTACTAGTGATACAGTGTTACCAGTGATAAAGTGATTTTGTACCTTTGTGGTACCAGTGATAAAGTGTTACCAGTGATAAAGTGATTTTGTACCTGCGTGGTACCAGTGATAAAGTGATACAATACCCTAGAGGTACTAAAGTGATACCCATTATCCATGACACTGAAGTGCAGGCTAAATAAATTAATCAGAATTAAAAGAGGATGTGTGTAACATGTGTAGATGTGAATATTGATGTGTAATTGGAAGGTTTTATATGAAATTGATGATAATTATATTCTGATTTGAGTTTGCTAAAAACCAGAGTTTGTTTGATGGTAATATGGAAGCATGTTGAGTTAGGTGAAAACTTTATTGCTATGAATAAGATGCAAAGATGTGTTGTGTGATAAATTTATGCTGTGTGAAATATTTGCACGAGTTCCCCACTAAGCGTAAAACGCTTAGCACGGGTTTTCTTTAATCCGTGCAGGTTCAGATTAGAAGTGTTGAAGGATATCCCCGCATCATCATCGAGGTCAACACTAGGAAGCTTTGATGTAGGTTATGGGGTTTTGTTGTGAGATTTTAATTGTGATAAACAGAAGTTTTTAGAAGCTGTGCAGGCTTCATTTTCGTAAACGGATATTAACGAACATATGGCATGTAATAATTTAGGAACTATGCATTTTCTCAAAGTATGAATGACAACTAGTAATATGCTTGATGGTTTAAAAGGTTGATATAATAAATAATTTAATTAGCTTCCGCATGAAAGTGTACATATTTAGTGAAGTGTAAAGTATGTGCTAGTGGCGTCCCAGTATTCTTCTAAGGGGTATTTGGGCGTCACACTTAGCATTACTTTACTCATTATCATTTTATTACATCACAATTGCTTAATACAATACTAATTAAGAATCACATTAAAAGGTAGATTATAATTCTTAAACACTATCTACTATTACGGACTGGATGGCCAGATTGTTGTGGATTGTCCTCGGTGACACGACTAACTCCAACCCTGCATGGATAAACACGCATGCTAAGCACAAAGCTTAGTGGGGAAAAACACACAGTATGGTCGACCATTCACAATGGCCGCTAGTCACAACACACAATAAATATCTGAAATCAAATCATTTGAATATAACTGCAGGTTTTCACAAACTTAACATCTCATTTAATAAATACATATAATTGGCCATAAACAAAATATTTTAATCATAATCAATCATAGGGTCAAACAGGATAGCAATCTTAATCAATACATGGTTTTCATATTTCCTCATTCAAATGTCGCATGTCACCCATATCATTATATGTAGCCTATATTCCGTTCTCAAATTACAATAATTCTCACACATCATAGAGTTATGAGTAAACAGCTAATAATCTAACTTCATGTCCCAGCATAAAAGTACATGACATATATATATATGATTACTTTCATTTAATCACTTACTTCCATTCGTCTCATTGCTTTTGTGTCATTAACAGACGTTACCGCATTTTTGAGATCCTACAGAATCCAAAACACATAGGTGCGCGAAGCGCCAACTCACGCCATATATAAGTCACAACATACATTATGATCACATTCTCATTGAGTGCGTAATCATACACAAATCTTTATTAGTTCACATTTATTGTTCAGTTCACATATTTATATTCATTTAATGCCTGCTAAGTCAAAGGTGTGGATAACGAGTAACACATAGATACCCAAAGGTATTAACACTATTCTCATAACACATAGATACCCGAGGGTATCAAAACAATCTTTTGATTTTTGTTCAAAAAACTTTTTCGCGTAGATTCGGTACAAAGGGATCACGAAGATCCAATCGGGGGACCTGATCAGGGTCCAAATCATTTGGTAGCTGCAGCAACAGTAACTCTATTAGGCATGCCTAACTATCCACGACTCGACTAATGCAGGCTAACACTTACTTGTTTCCTTTAGAAATGCTCATGCCATAATATAAAATCTTTTTCAAAAGTACATACTTTTATTATAATCGCATAATAATCCGATACATAAATTGTTCATAAAAACAATGGTTCATATAAATATAACAATTCATAACCTTTAATTATAATCACATTTAATTTTAATACATGCTCCACAAATTATTACAACTATAACTTGCATGGTATAGTAAAAATTATACACTATGTCGCAGGTAAACCACAAGCCAAACTCATGTCAAATAGCTCAATCAATCATCTATTCATGGCACAGAAAAGAGTCGCACTTGCGACCTGAGTCGTGACCGTGATAAAACCAGATAGCCTCAGTCGCGCTCGTGATAGAGCTAAGCATCATGTCTCACTTGCATATTTTCTAGAACATTATTTTCCATAAATTCGTACATAGAACCGACGAATTCCAACACAAGTATCCCAACTGCTCAGTTGATTATGAATCATTCCGTCATTAAATAATCAAATTAAAAATCGTTTGAGATACGAAAGGTTCATTTCAATTTCGATTTACGACACACTTAATTCCATCACTTACTTCATTCTTAACATCTCATATAAATTCTAAACTATAAATAATTCTCCTAAAGTCTTGAATCATTAAAGACTCACAGACTTTTGTAGGTCTTACACAAATGTGCCATAATTATTCTTAACAAACACCAAAACACTAGCAAGGTTCAATTGATACACTCTCCTTCATGTCCGATTAAGCTTCTATGCTTTGGTTTGAACTTGAAAGAGTGTTCTAAACCTCTTATGTATTCCGAAGGGTTGGGCATGAAAACCCCAAAATCCTATTAGCTCAAAATGCAAGTTATGGAATTTCACTTCAAATTGCCTAACATAATATAAATTAGGTTTATAAAGAACATACTCGAAAGTGTTTGATTCATTAAACCTCTCAATAATGAGGTCAATATTCTTATTTACAACCTTAGACAATTGTATTCCTAACTGATATCCATTTATTTGCTCATTTCCAAACTTTAAGCATATGATGAATATGTCTTGAAAGGTTCCGAGGAAGTTCGGGTGTGTTTCGGGATGAGAAACATGACAAATTACACATCCTAAAGAATAGGAAAGAGGGGCAAGGGTTCATACCAACTATGAGGCTCAAAATGAAAGGAAAAACCTTCCACAAATAGGTTATGTTGCTCTCATGACATGGTTTGCGCTCGCGACAGAGAGCTTCCGCAACTGCCCTACCAAAACAGACTTACGAGACAATTTTTCGTATTCGACTTTGTATCGCTTAAATGACCCACTAAACCTCATTTTTAACCAAAAAGTCCTCTTAAAAAATATTCCTTAGGATGTTAGCTTTCAAATTCCACCAATTTCAGATCAATTCAACATCTATAACTCCACATATGAGTTACACAACCTACACTACTCCCATGAACCCGTCTAAACACAGAGACCCCAGTTTTTACCAATTTCAAGGATCTTAGAGCCAGAATGAGATTCCGATCCTTCAGAGACAATTTTAGGTATATGAATTAGCTTTGAAATGGTACTCTTCTCATACCATTTGGACATCTATAACCGGACTTGTAGCTAAAACAAGTACTAAAGGTCCAAGGAAATCTGGACAGAGTTTCCCAAGAAAATTCAGATTCTCCAAATCTAAGCCAAACCACACAACCATATCAATACAACCCATCAAGATTTAAGCTAAATACTCTTCAAGATAGAAACTCAACCACACACAATCAATAAATAAAAATTCACATTAAGACATATAAATTTCCCAAACCTCAAACTCCTTTGCTCCATTAGCTTCAATTGTTGCTCTTCTTGCTCCCATACTCTTTCTTCAGTTTTGTTACTCCAATTTCCTCATCAAAACATAGAATATTACTCAATATTTTTAATTGAACAAAGAGGGAATTTCGGAGATTAGGATTCATAACTTACCCTTTCATCCCAAATCTCTCATTAAAACACTTGAGCTGCACTTCCCATCATACATAACTTAGGGCTTGCAAAGAGAGAGAGGGAGTATGGCGTGAGAAGAAGAAGAAGAAGAAGATGATGAAGAGAAGAAGAGAAAGGAAAGCAACGTGAGGGAGGAAAGGGATGAGCAGAAAATGTGCTCTCTCTCTCTCTCTCTCTCTCACACACACACACACACACTTCTCTCACCTTAATTAAGTCAAGCCTATCTCAAATGCCACATGTCCTTTTCCTATTGGCCATCACTAGATTTTTTTTATGAGAACTCTCCTTTCTAGTCCATTAACTCCTTTTTAATCCTTCCTTAACATAATACATAAATATAATTTTACATTGGCCCATAATTACCACCTTACTCCCTTCAATTACGTCCTAACTTAATACCTTTCAATTTTCGGAATTGGCCGCACTTGCCGAAACTTTTGCACTAATACTGAATTCGTCCTTTCGGCAAACCTGACACCACATTTCACATACATTCCATAACACCCCCATCGAACACCCCCGTTGGAAGGGCGCCGGCGGGCGCGCTACCCGACGCTCACTCACGTACATGCTCACATACACCAAGCGGAAGCATACAATTATACAAAAACACGGGAAAATTAAAAACTTACCTTGAGAAGAAAAACTGGACATACATTAACTCACACACACGTAGGCACTAAGTAGAATTATATACACATGCATACATATGATCATTTAGCGGAAGTATGAAGTGAATGATAAAACAAAGAGCTAATTAATACAGAAATATAATAGCATTACAACCACCAAAATATTACATTTAGAATCTCACATATATGATTACAAATACAAAAGGCTACAGAAATACAAAAGCAAAAATACAGAAGCTGAACAAAATACGAAACTTCTAACTCCTATGTGGCCGACCCTGCAGATGCGTAACTCGAATAGAACCAAACCTACCACCTGCACGGGAAGGAAATCCGTGCTAAGCGATAAACGCTTAGTGGGGAGAACACACCATAATATGGACGGCCATTCACAATGGTCGCCAAGGCATAACACATTCAAATGGCAAATGCGGATGCTCATGGCACAAATATAACTAGACTTTCATAGTAAAGGCATTCATTCGAGAATTCACATTTATAACCACATACTTATGTCAAAATAAGTTATAGCAAAAGCAATACCATACATAATACAGATATCATCATGCATAAACTCTTGAAAATTTACACATGCAATTATCATACCAAGACACCATTACCTTAGAGAAACCCGTTTACATGCAACCCACTCACCAATCATTACTACAACCAACTATCATACACCACTAAGTGGTACTAAAACATACCTTCATCATGTCACAAGACTCATACACTAAATAAAACCTAGTGTAAAGCATCAAACCACCACACTTCCACTGCACAACTCTAATTCATACAATATCATGCCATGAATTGCAAACACACAACCACGTACCAAAACCACTACGATAACTGAGTTCGAAGGAACATACAGCATATCATTACATTATGGCACATGCACTTACCGGACGTCGATCCAAATGCATTGCATCACAATAATACATATGCTTATTCACACATTAAACCTTAGCATTCAAGTCAAAGTACTTATACATATTAATTCACATACTTACCATTCTCACCAACTGAATCAAACATGTTTACAATGTAATATAGGCAAAAAAGCATATACAAATATATACTTGAGTCACATTTAGATCACTAAGACTTTCATGATCACATTCAGAAAGATAGCTGATTCACATTACTGGAATCTTACCCAAACGGTTATCATATTATCATATTCATATCAGACGAAGCGAATAAAATACCTGCTGACTCAAAATAGTGGATAACGAGCAATCAGACAGTGCCTCGCTGGCACAATCGGGCGCACCTTACGGGTACGAATCGACAAATCACATAAATTCTCATTCGAAACACTTTCACAATAGGGGATCTTAAGCAAGACCCAAACACATAAAAGGGTTCGCGAGGAACCAAACAGGGACCTGATCAGGGTCCAAACGTTCAAAGGGGCTGCAGCTAACAAAACTCTATTAGGCATGCCTAACTATCCACTAGACTGACTCTCGCAGGTCATGCGTAACACCAATCATGTTTCGAGTCACATAATATAATTCAACATGCATAAACCAGAATATGGTAGACATATACATAAGTCCACAATGTCAGTCATGCCTCATATAATTCATATCACAAAGCATATAATATAATACAGCCAACACACACAGTTTAACATTATCCAAGATTCTAAAACATATCAGAGTCAAGTATAGGAGCACTATCATGCTAGTGATTACAAATACAAAATCCTAATCATGCGATAGCTGAGGATAACTAAGTATAAGCCATTCACTTCATTTCATAACGTCCCAAAATTATCATCATACTTGTACATAATCATACCATGGTTCCACATTCATGAATTCGTAAAAGTAACAAGTATAAAACTCATAGGCATTTAAAAGAAATTGGAGTTCAAACCGCACACAACAAAAGAAAACTCATTCAGCATACAGGGAGCTGTCGCGCTCGCGACAGAGACCAAAATCTCTTCGCTGTGCTCGGGCGACGAACTTCGCGACCGCGAGGAGGACGGAAGGGCCAGGCTCTGTCGCGCTCGTGATAGATGTCGCGATCACGATAGAGAGCAAAGTAGCCATCGCGGGCTCGCGATGAATCGCATACTCGCTATAGCACCAAACAAGCATCGCGCTCTGTCGCGATCGCGATGGTAGTCGCGCTCTCGACAGGGGGTGCTAACGCCTCGGCTATCGCAAGCTCGCGACAGATGTTGCATGCTCATGACAGCGAAGCTCCAAACCGCCGAATCCTGTCGCGCTCGCGACAGTATCGGGTTTTCCAAAATCTGCAGAATTTTGCATAATTTCTTCCTTCCAAAAACATCCAACAACACACAAAACTCATCCAAGGACCACTTACCTCAAACCCGGCTATCCATTAGTATCAACAACCATATTATCACCATTAACTCAAGCTCATGCAAGATTCACATTCCAGAACAAAAACCCATATCATATATATCAAAATAAAGAACATATAGCAACCCATTTTTAAGAACCCATCAAATCTCATACATAACATATACATACATGAAAACCAAGAAATTACCAAATTTACATATCCTCAATTCATCCTAATCATGTTTTACTAACTCATTTACCCATATCCATCATACATTTACACATATCAAAACACTCAAATTCCAAAGATTTAAACAATACAAACTCATTTACATCCTAAGTGAGAATTAGGGCACAACAACTCACAAATTCCAATTTATAAATCAAAGCTCCCAAACCTAATTTCTTTGCAGCCTCAAAACCCACTCTTCACCTTCTCTTTACCCTTGAGCTTTCTCTTGAAACCCAAAGCTTGCACAAAACCAAAACCCATAATTACTTTTCCAAAAACCCAAACTTAAATGAAACAAAAGAAGAAGAAGAAGAAGAAACAAAAATCCAAACACAAAATCCAAAATCTGACCACTTACCTTCTCAATCTCGCTCCACAATCCAACCAAAACAACCAAAGATCTTGCAAGTACTAGCCACCAAGAAAAGGAGATGAAGTAGAGGATGAACAAGGAAAAGATAGAAGAAAACCAAAAGAGAGAGGAGAGAGGGACGAGAGGTAGCTTCCTTTCCCTCTTTTTCTCTTTCCTTTCCCTTTTCGTTAATTGCTCCACCTACCCATTCCACTTGGCAACTTCCTATAGGACCAAACACTCCACTTTTGGCTTTACCACTTCTTGCACCATATACCCTCCACACACAAGCATTTCTTGAATAAAAATCTTCAAAGCACCAAACTTGAGCCACACCAAATCTTTTCTTAAAACCCACTTACATCCATGGCACCATACAACAAACCCACACTATAAAACCCCTTAATCCACTTATATCCTACTTCCATACACTACAAGCACACTCTAATATTTCTCTTCTTAACATACTTAATTAATAAATACTTTGCAATTAAGTCCTTATTTCCAATTTTTTCAAGCACAAATTACTGAAATACCCTTCAATTCCCGACTTAACTTGCCAAATCCGACCAGGCCTGATTTGGGGTGTGACACATTCTGTCTAATATTACTCTATTTTCATAAATTAGCCCTCGTAATTATTTATTCGATTCAATCAAATCCATATTTGCAAAATGACCAAAATACCCTTAGCTCCCTTTTTCTTAATTTTTATCATATCTTTTCCTACTACTTAATCACTTCGACCATCACATCACACGATTTTGATCATCAAAATCCCCAAAAATATACAAATCCTTCTAGGGTACATTTCGGGGTGTTATAATTATACTGCCGAAATTTATACAAAATAAATAGTAAATAAGACAGTTATAGGTCATCGGCAACTAAGTAAATGTAAATGTAATGTTAAAGGGTATGTAAAGTGAATAAGTGAATAAAGTATTAAGTGAACTTAGTGTTAATAAATATGAGTGAAAAAAAATTGACCTATAATTTCATAAGTGAATGACAGTTAACCGATCATGGTAATTGCACAGTATCGCTAAGTCGGCAGTATACGTATAAAGTAAAAGGGTGTTACATGCATTCTGCCTAGTTGTGATTAGTATTTCACAGTGACAACCAAATGGTTGTGACCGTGAGGTATCATGAATTCTATTATACCCGAAGTAAACTTAGTATGTCACGGTGACAACCAAACTGGTTGTGACCGTGAGGTACCATGATTTACATTCTGCCTTGCACTAAGGGAGTATGTCACGGTGACAACCAAAATGGTTGTGACCGTGAGATACTCAAGAGTTCCATTCTATTCGGGTGATTGGCATATGTCATGGTGACAACCAAAATGGTTGTGACCATGAGATACACTAGATTACATTCTGTTCTGGAACCTGTGGTATGTCACAGTGACAACCGAAATGGTTGTGACTGTAACAACCCGAATTACACCTTAGTAGGATTTATGGTGTAATTGTATAGTAAGGGTATAAGAAATTGGACCAAGAATAAGATTAAGAGTATTTAAGGACCTAATTGAAGAGGTAAATTAAATGTTAGAAAAGAAGTTAAGTGGAAGGACTAATAGGGAATTGAGATAAGGAGTAAGTGGGAAATTTGATTGAGTGGAACATGTGGCAGATTTTAAACATGTGTCTTGCTTTGAGCTTGCCACCTAGGCAGCCACATGCAAGAAGTATTGAAGTTAGTGGGAAAATCTGTCTCGTTCCACTAACAATCAAATTTTCTACTTCACCACTCTCATTCTCTCATGGGTTCTTCTCTCTTCTTCCTTTCTTCATTTTGATTTGTGATTCTTCAAGTTAGGTTATTGTTATAATTAGATGGTTTAAAGAGGTTACCGTGTGAACTAAGAGGTAAGTGTATTTGATTTGTGTTTCTGTTTCTACCCCTTCTTGTGGTTTGTTGGTCGAGTAAATGGATTAAGAGTTTGTTTTGATTTGGGTATTGCAAGAAGTTGAGGCTAGAAGAAAGGAAAAGGGCAAGGACAAGATCTGATTTGGGGTGTCTCGGCTGCTCTTCTAGAGGTAGGGATCGTGTGCCCTATGATTTTTGCATGTGTAGTGAAATTATGATGTTGGGTCAATTGATGCATGTTTATGTGTTTAATTGATATTTGATATAATTGAAATGTAAATTGGATGTGTGTTGAAGTGTTAATTGAACTGCCTTGAGTAAAATATAGTGACCATGTATGAACACTAGTTGTAGGGCAAAACTCTGCTTAGATTGTATCAGACCTCCGTGTGATGTTTTATCCATATGTGGAGTTTCACAAATCTGATTTAAGTGATTGTTGTCTCATTAGAACCATGACTGCCATATCTATATAAGTCCTTGAAATGACTATGACCTAATTCTGGATCTATGTGTCCCAAAAATATGCCATAACTTAAGTGTCTCTATTCAGGCGGGTCCATTGGAACAGTATAGATTGTTTAGGTCTTATCTTATGTTTTATATGTCCAAATTACCTCTAAATCATCCTATTTGAAAGATAACCTCCTAGGGAACAATTTTTAAGAGGACACTTTGTCTAAAAATGAGGTCTAGAGGGTCGTTTAGGCGATACAACTTTTGGGTGAAAACCAGTCTCGAAGGGTTCCTGAGGTGAGCTACTGTCGGGAGGTCGCGACTCTCGACCTCGCGACAGAACAACACATATTTAGCCTTTTATGCTTCATTTTGATCCCATGGTTGGCATGATTCATTTCCCACCTTTACCCCCCTTTAGTTTGAGTATTTTTGTGTGTTTATCCTTCCCGAAATGCACCCGAACTACTCTTTAAGTTCCTATAACTTATCCAATTCATGTTTAACATCATGATATGAATATATGAATGTGTTTGAAATGTATTTTATATATCATTGGTGTTTGCTAGTAGGAATTATATATATATTTCTTGGATTATTTAGCATGTATATGAATTGAGTGAGTTGTGATTGCAATTGGATACATGAATATTTGTTGTAGTAATTAGAGTGTTAGCGAGCCTGAAATGTCAAGTTAGTGGAAATATAAGCATCCTTTTAAAGGGTTTAGTGCAGCTGCTCAGTAAACTCACATGGGTCTTTTGCTTAGAGATTTCGGTCTCTTTTGTTACCTTTGGTTATTCGAATGTTTTCAGACTTATGTCTTTTGTTTTAGATACTGAATTTCATCGGTATCTTTTGTACCCGTATCCACAGTTTGTGAGAGTTCAGGCTTCTTCTTATTTGCTTTTGTGATGATCGAGCTTATGCTATTGATGATGGAATGATTATTCTAAGCATGTCATATTAATGCTTTTGGCTTAGTTATGTTCGTCATGTGGGCATGATATTGTTAAGATTCAGTTATGTAATATGTAAATAAGAATGTTATGGTGCTTTGAGCATGTTAGTTTTGATAAGATTGAATTGTACATGTTATACTTTTGTATTGATATTGCGATTACGCCTTGGCTTAATATGTATATATTGTTATGCGTGCTTGTGCAATCCTTTGGTTTTGTTTTGTACATCCCCACTAAGCGTTATCGCTTAGCACGGATGTTTGTTTTCGTGTAGGTTTGCAGGATTAGTTTTGTTTTGGAGTCGCGCATCTGCTGGCCACTAGAAGTTGAAGTCTTCTTTTTGTACTAGTATAAGGATAAGTTGTTTAGTCCAGTTGTTGCTTGTACATTTTGTAACATTTTGTAAGGCATGAAATTATGATATGTAATGTAATCACTTGTATATGTATACTTTATAAGTTCAGTAATGCAAGTATATATGTTATTTATGAGTGCTTCCACTTTAGCTCTTGCTTGAATGTTTGTGTTGGCGTGTGTGGCAACCCGATATTCCTTTCGAGGGGTATCGGGGTGTTACAAGTTGTGGTATCAGAGCACCTGTTTAGTCGGTTCTAGTTCTATGTGATTATTTGAGTATAGAGTCTTTGCATGAGAGTCTGCCTAGAGTTGTGGCCTAATGCAGATGTTGTCTTGTGTAATGTTTTTATGGAGTCGGATCGGAGTGAGTATATGGGCGACATGATGGAAAGTGTTAATCCGGTTGGAAGTAATTCGGTCGGACAGGATAGGCCTGCACATGAGCATGCACCAGCAAGAGGTCAGGGTTTTGGTTTTGATCCGGCGTTAGTACAAGGTTTACTTCAAATGCTAGACAGATTGACTGCTATCAAGGCTCCTTCTGAGCTTTTAAGGAAAAGGGGAGCAAAAGAGTTTCATGGAACCTCAATGGACCAATCGAATGTAGCGGAATTCTGGTTGAAGAGAACTGATCGGATTCTACAAGAGATAGCTTGCCCTCCGCATCAACGAGTTACCTGTGCTGTATCGCTTTTGCAAGGATCAGCATATGATTGGTGGAACCTTGTGCTTCTCAATCCCCAGAGACCAGCTGATTTGACATGGGAGTTTTTCGTGAAAGAATTTGAGCAAAAGTATGTTACTAAGGCCTATAGGGAGGCAAAGTGGAAGGAATTTATAAGTTTGAAACAAAGGAACTTGTCGGTTAGTGACTACGAGAAAGAGTTTGGTCGTTTGAGCAAGTATGTGCCTACTACTTTGATGACTGAGGATTCAAATGCCAACATTTCCAAGATGGATTAAGAGAAGTGATTAAAGGTCCGTTGTCGGCCATGGCAGTTATGCATCAGGTTGGATATTATCAGTTAGTGGCAGCGCCGATTAAGTTAGAAGAATCAGAAGTGATCAAGCAAAAGATGGAGCACAAGAGAAAAGTAACCGATGGTAATTTGTTTAGTAGTAAGAGAACCCGTGATGGAGTTAGTGGACAACATACTCGAAGGTCCTGTCCGGTGCAAGAATCTAAGGGAAGTGTTTTGGCACCCCCTAGTAAGGAAAGCAATGTGCCAAAGTGTGAGCATTGTGGGAAATTTCATAGAGGTATATTTAGGAAGCTTAGTGGAGCGTGCTTCAAATGTCGCAGCATAGAGCATATGCTTGCCAATTGTCCGGAGATGAAAGAGAGCACAGTTCAGTAAGGAAATAAAGCCAACACGGGAGTGACTGGATCTACAAGAGGTGGAAGGAGAAGAGATCAAGCGGTACGTGATATATCGGAAATGATTGAGAAGCCGATTCCTTCAGGTGGTCCAGCTCGGTGTTATGCCATGATTAGGGACAGGGAAGATGATCAAGCGGGTCCTTCTAGGCTATTGATGATCGAGCTTATGCTATTGATGATGGAATGATTATTCTGAGCATGTCATATTAATGCTTTTGGCTTAGTTATGTTCGTCATGTGGACATGATATTGTTAAGATTCAGTTATGTAATATGTAAATAAGAATGTTATTGTGCTTTGAGCATGTTAGTTTTGATAAGATTGAATTGTACATGTTATACTTTTGTATTGATATTGCGATGGCGCCTTAGCATAATATTTATATATTGTTATGCGTGCTTGTGCAGTCCTTTGTTTTTGTTTTGTACATCCCCACTAAGAGTTATCGCTTAGCACGGATGTTTGTTTTCGTGTAGGTTTGCAGGGTTGGTTTTGTTTTGGAGTCGCGCATCTGCTGGCCACTAGAAGTTGAAGTCTTCTTTTTGTACTAGTATAGGGATAAGTTGTTTAGTCCAGTTGTTGCTTGTACATTTTGTAACATTTTGTAAGGCATGAAATTATGATATGTAATGTAATGACTTGTATATGTATACTTTATAAGTTCAATAATGCAAGTATATATGTTATTTATGAGTGCTTCCGCTTTAGCTCTTGCTTGAATGTTTGTGTTGGGGTGTGTGGCAACCCGATATTCCTTTCGAGGGGTATCGGGGTGTTATAGTGACCGTGAGGTACCCTATTTTTTTGCAAATTTCTTAATCATTTATGGTTGATGTCCAAATTGTAAAGCGATAATTAATTAAGTATTATAACGCTTAATAATTGCGTAAGGCTAATGTCAAATGGAATGATTGTATGTGATTAATGAGTTATATAGTTCGTTATGTAATAATCTATGCCATGTTATTTTATGAGCTATGTGATGAGTTAAAAGAGTGGCATGATGGTGGCCAAGAATGAGGAATTGTAATTGGCTTACAAATGTACGTAATGGAGGAACAGTATTAATATTTTCTCTGTTGACTAAATGTGACTGTTGGATCATGTCATCAAATAAATTGATAACTGGATTTAATAATTATAGCCTACGAGTCAAGTAGTAGATAGATAGGCATGCCTATAGGGTCAAAGTGTTGCAGCCCAATGCGTCTGATTCCTATGGAATCACAATGCGTTTTGAATCCTTGCTGGATTCCTCAATGTGAAACATTGAATATGTTGATATCTTGTACCTTAGGGTACCAATATGAATCTGAGTATGTACGGATACACTAAATTTATTGTACCTCAGAGTACCAATGCGATGCCCGTTATCCGCGTCTTTGAATTGCAGGCAAAGTTAAATAAGCATTATAAGATAAATCTAAACACTTAATTATTGTGTATGATCTATTGTGCATAATGATAAACATATACATATGATTATTGAATTAAATTGTGTTCAAGCAATTACGTTATGTGTATGAATTATATGCATGCTTACAAGTTAATAACTTAAGCATGAACTCTAGCATGTTGTTCCCTGATATTTACTATCATGTTTATATATATATGATACATGTTATTTCCCCACTAAGCGTTATCGCTTAGCACGGGTTTATTTTCTAATCAGTGTAGGTTTGGACACGAAGTGAGTCAAAGGACGAACCATTATTGCTGATGGTCAACACTAGGAGTGTTTGTCATGTTGGTTTTGGGGGTGTACATATTTGGCAATGAATTTTATATAATCAGTTTAAACTTTTTGCAACCTAGCAATATGTATGAATGTAATAACTAAGTGTTATAATGAAGGCCTATAATATATGCGTATGATGTATGTAAGTGTGGGAATGTGTAACATGTGCAAAAGATATTCGCTGCTTGTGAATGTGTGAATGATGAAATTTATTTGTACAGGATTTAGCATGTGTGTATGGTAATGTTATGTGCATGTGTTGTTGCGTGACGACCGCTCTCGATTTCTTCAGCGGAGCTAATCATGTGGTCGGGAAAGGGCGTTACACAGGATATATTTGGCTAACCATAGGGACACCCATACCGTGGTGCAAGTCATGGCGACTTGCTTTGCTATGACAGATTCGCGATGGTCTCTCGTAGCCCTTAGTTATATGTCATACGTCATATGTTACATGAAATGATGGAGTGATCATTTGAGGTCATTCCCTAGTGTAGTGCAGTAGACCTCTGGAGTCCATGTCCCGTATTTTCGGTTTGCATATTGTCTGTCGGAATTGTGCTAGGGACATAATGATAAAATGTAAAATGAGATAAAGTAAAGTGATTAAGTGTAAAATGATAAGAAGTAATATGATATAAAGTAAAACGACATAATGTAACATGTAAAAGCATCATATGCGAAAGTATAACATGTAAAGCTATAAAATAACAAGATATATTATGCAAAGACATAATGTAAAAAGCCTAAGTGTAACAAGCAGAATTGTAAAATGATATGATTCTATTAAAAGAAAAAGGACACAAAGTAAAATGATTTGATTCTGTAATAAGAAAAATGGAAATGTGTATTTATATGAGAAAATGTCCTAAATGAAAGAAAATAAAAAGCTCGGGGTCAAAATGGTAATTTACCCCAAAGTATAAGTCAAATGGGTCGTAATGGTAAAAATGACCTGAAAATGTAAAAAAGTATAGTAAAAATGAGAAATTAAATGAAAAAGGACTTACATGAAAGAAAATGAAAGTTTAAGAACCAAAATGTAATTTGCCGCTAAAACAATTCATTATGAGACTAATTGTCAAATTATAAGCTAAGAAGTGAATAAATGTGAAATGTAATAAGTAAATGACTAAATTATAAGTAAACGTCAAATGAAGGGTAATATTGTAATTTATTAAACGTTTAGGGGCAAAACCTTAATTATGTGCAAAAGTACATTAATAAGTGACATGTAAATGAAAGGTGAAATTGAAATGACCATCTTGTAAAGAATGCAAAGTTTAAGGACTAAAATATAATTTGACATGAAAATGCTAAAACAAGGACTAATATGTAATTTATAAGTAAAATAATGACTTGAAATGAAAAAAGAATGAACTAGTGTCAATTTCTTAAATAAAGTCAAAAGAAGGACAAAAATGTAAATTGTCTTGAAATTGATAAAATATGGACTAAATAGTAAATTATATATGAAATGATAGGTTCAATGAATAAGAGTGATAAAATGAATAATTAATGGGTTTAGTTGTAAAGTAAAAGCTTAATATGAAGTAATAAGTAACATGAATGTGAAAGTAAAAATCTAAGGACTAAACTGTAATTTACATGTTAAAACTGTAGAGAAATGTAAAAAGAATATCATTATTGTGGGAATGGTAAAATATGAAATTAATTGATTAAATGTATAAAGTGATAGTTAAATGAGGACTAGAATGAGAATTTGATGACTGAAATGAAAGTCTAAGGACTAAATGGCAATTTAGATGCCATTAAATAAATAAAGATCATATTTGTAATTAAATGCAAATGGAATGCAAAAATAGTGATTAGTTAAATGGAAAGGTAAGTTGATAAGTATTTAATAAGTTAAGGGGCTAAGTTGTAAATTGTCCATAAAAAGGTTAAATAAAAGATTGTAGTGTAACATGGCACCAAGTGAAGTTCTAGTTAGTGATTTAAATGAACTTAAGAAAATAATTAAGGAATAGTTTATGTTTCTGCATGTGTATGTGGATAAGTTAGATTTAGAAATTTTTAGATTTGTAATCATCACTGAGCATATTTAATGCTTAGCATGTAATTTATTTGACTGCGTGTAGGTACTGAGTAAGGCGTCTGTGGAGCAGTCATACTAGGAGCTCGGCGATCAGACTGGACCATTGAGTTGAAGCCAAGAATGTTATGGTTAATGTTATTAGAATGTATGTAAATGCTATATGTTAGTGAATTAGTTATACGTAATGATAGATAGTATTGTATTGAATTAGTTATATGAATCGGACTTGGAATGGATACTAAATTGTAATTGTGGTGCCCTTGAATTTGGCTGTGTATTCTTGTTTCAATTGTAGGTTTTGGGTTAGTTAAGTGGTAGTCGTTATGCTGCCGAATTTTGATCGAATGAATAGTGTTAGTGGCATGTATATGTAAGAGTTTAGCATTGATGTATATGTAAGAGTTTAGTATTGATGTATATGCAACTGTTTAATTTTAATTATGTATTGTGTAATATGAACATATTAAATGTTATAGAGTGTGATCGAATGATGTAATACATTAAATGTTATGATTGGATTGGATTGAATGAGAATGTCAGTGACATGAAAGTGTAAAAAGATAAATGATTTTATAAGTTTAAGAAAAAAATATTTTACCGTATTTGTCATAAGTATCGTTTAGAAAAGTAATGCAGTGACACCCCATTTCCGTACCAATTGCGGGTATGGAGCATCACAAAAATGGCCATTTAATACCTATGGATTTAAATGCATAACATATGAACTTATGTATGTTAATGCACGAATTAAGTTAATTAAAAAGGCTAGTGTAGGTTTACATGGGATTTTGGGGACTAATGGGGTAATTAAGAAAAAAAAAGGCCAATCAAATTGTGACTAATGTATGGACTAAATTGGAGGAGGAAAATTTTATGTCTTATAAGCCATGAAAGTCGGCTGATGGAAGGAAAATCTGGCCACTTCCTTCATTCATTTTAGCCATCTCTAATTCATGGAATTCACATTTAATTCCACTGAAAATTCTGCTCAAGTGCCCCTTTAGCTAATCAAATAGACTGAAGTGCTTTTGCAAGCTTTAGGTAAGGGTAATGATTTATTTGCTCATCCTCTTTCCTATCTTTGAGTTTTGGAGAAGGGATTTATGAACTATTATACGATTATTGAATTCATGACATGGTTTGTAGAGGTTGGAGCTAGTAGAGCAAAGGGAAAGGAGATAATAGGAGAAAGAGGAGTTAATTGAAGCCAAAGAAGAACAAGGAGAAAGGTTTGGGAAATTTAATATTTATTTGCATATAATATGATAATTTGCTGTGTTGAATTGTGTATAATTTATTTGGGTTGTAATTGTGGTGAGTATTGTGTTGAATTAACTAAATTGGGCATGTTGCGTTTTAAGGGGAAACTCTGCCCAAATTTCAGTTTGACCATTGTGGATTCGCGACTCCTTTTTTTTTATTTTTATTTTAAATTTTAAATTTTGACACAAAATTAATATATTTTTTTTTCATCTTAATTTTAATTTCCCCAAAAATATATATTTTTAATTATTTTCCGAAAAACACACCTTTGACAAGGGAACGATCGATTCTCACATTTGTTGCCGAAAATCGGTCTTCTATTTCATCATCGGGTAATCCTGATCTTGGACCGCCTCGGGACCCGGTGTCTACAGTTGCCCCCAATTTTGGGGAACTTAGAACCTAGGTGCCTAAGTGAACCAAAATTCAGAAAAGAGAGGGAGAGATGCGTACCTGAGGCGGTCGCTGTCCTCCCGAACTGGCTGAAATTATTGTGGTTAGTTGCCGTCTGTTTGTCGACGTGTTAACCCCTATTATTTTGGCATCCAACCTATACGGTGTCTAGCCTTGTTGACGCAAATATACTCATGGATTGAAAGGATTTAGAATATTTCGGAAAAGGCTCAATGCTACGAAGGACAATGCTCTGAACAGACTGAGAATGCCTTGAAAAGGGACTTAACGACAATGCTGAGAGTGCCTTGTGAAGAAGGACTTACGGATAAAGCTCCGAAGAGACTGAGAATGCCCCGTGAAGGAGGACTCAAGGATAATGCTCCGAAGAGACTGAGAATGCCCCGTGAAGGAGGACTTAAAGATAATGCTCCGAAGAGACTGAGAATGCCCCGTGAAGGAGGACTCAAAGATAATTTTTGAAGATATTGAGGACGCCTGTTGGATAAGGACTTAAAGGTAATGCTCCGAAGAGACTGAGAATGCCTTCTGAGGAAGGACTTTGAAGATAAAGTTTTGAGGATGCCTTTTGAAGAAGGACTTAAAGATAGTATTTTAAAGAGATTGAGGATGCCTGTTAGATAAGGACTTAAGGATAACGGGGAGATTAGATGCACGTGATAAGTGCTTGTGCTAAGCATGTGCAAAGGATTACGTGTTGCAAGTATGCAAAGATCATGGGCACGAAATGTGTGCGAAGAATTTATTGTGCAAGATATATATAAAGTTCATGCATGCGTGAATGCATGTTGAGGCACCATCGAATGCCATACCCGTGAGATGCATATGTATGCAATAATGTAGGATAAGAGTTCATCCGAGTGGATTCGGAGGCGTCAGCTGATTTGATCGTCAGTTACGGTAGGATCTGTCCCCCCCCCCCCCCCTTGGATTGCCTTTGAATTTCATGCCTTTAAGGGATTATGAGGTTCTCCTCTGGTACCTGTAGTCATTTTTTGAAGGTAGTGCGTCCCTCGTGGATTTTCGCACTAGCTTTTCTTAGCGGGAGATGCGTCCTTGTCGGATTTTCATATAACCCTGTGCCTTATTTTTTGCCTGGAATGGACCCAACCCAATCCAGCGGCTTTTATTTATTTTTATTTTTTTGTAGGGCAGACTGCCTGTCGCCAGGTTTTCACCCTGCCCTTTGGCCTAACTTTTACTTAGAGCGCCAGTCACGGTTTTCATCTCTAACGGCCTTTTTTTTTCTTTTTTTTTTTGAGAGAGAAGTTGGAGTTGTTGCGAAAGGTTTTTCAGGTATGATTGGCATGTGCTTATGTCTCAGATTTTGGTTGGATGAGCTTAGTTTTTATTAGGAAGGTGTTGTAGGGTTGGCTTCACAGTGGGTAGCAAGATGAGTTGACTGAAGTGCTCGAGCAAACAGAGCACCGGAGGGTAGATAGTAACAGTGTGCTTGTTTTATATTGGACTCAGACAACTTTGAGTGTGCAAGATGAACTGCCCTGGTTATACCAATACATCTTCGTATAAATACATATTCCCTTTGGTCTAACTTTTGCTTAGAGCGCCAGTCACGGTTTTCATCTCTAACGGCCTTTTTTTTTTCTTTTTTTTTTTTGAGAGAGAAGTTGGAGTTGTTGTGAAAGGTTTTTCAGGTATGATTGGCATGTGCTTATGTCTCAGATTTTGGTTGGATGAGCTTAGTTTTTATTAGGAAGGTGTTGTAGGGTTGGCTTCACAGTGGGTAGCAAGATGAGTTGACTGAAGTGCTCGAGCAAACAGAGCACCGGAGGGTAGATAGTAACAGTGTGCTGGTTTTATATTGGACTCAGACAACTTTGAGTGTGCAAGATGAACTGCCCTGGTTATACCAATACATCTTCGCATAAATACATATATTTCCATCTGATTTCATATCACATGATCACTATTTGGCATTAACTCGAAAAATATGAGACATCCCCTAATCTCGGGATAGATCTTGAGAGCATCAAACTCCTGTTATCAATCAGCCCTCGCGGGTTTTCTTGATTGAATATTTTCTCTCTTTTTTTTATTTATTTAGCCTTTGCCATGGACCCTCTTTCAGTTCGTCAATACTGGTTGAATTTTCTTTCATCTTCGTTGGCCGGAGGGACCGCTGCTTCTGAGAGTGGTTCCTCTTGGTACCAAAGTTTTGGTCTTAGCTCTCGTGCAGACTGGTTGAGGTGATGGGTTCCTTATTTGGGGCTTAAATATGAAGTTTCACGTTTGGCCTTTATTTCTTTGGCGGTTTGAGCCCTGGAATGGTTGTTCAATGGCTGAGCTAGGGTAACAGGTTGGGCTTGGATGATTTGGGGTACTTTTATTGGCCTTGGTAGTTCAAGCTTTCGAAATGGTTTTCGTCGGCTGGGATTGGATGGATGGCTCGGGGGTTAGCCCTTTTAGTCCTCTCCAGTAGCTAAAAAGAATGGCGATGTGCAGGCATGTGTAGATCAACGGGATTTGAACAAAGCTTGCCCCCCAAATAGCATTCCCTTGCCCCCTGATCAATTCTCTCTTTTCTTTACACCCCAATTTTTTTATTTTTTTTTCAACCAAATTATTTTATTTTTTTTTTTACAACCCAATTTTTTTTTACCCCAATTTTTTTTTTTACAAGCTTTGCTCAAGTCCTGAAGTTTACACATACGTGCACTTTTCATCTTGACCACTGGGACCATTGTTGTTCAATTTGGTCGGGCATGTAACTTTTAATAAGGAATCTGGCTACAAGGGTTCTGGATGGTCAAGGGTCAATCATAATCGATTTTGGAGTACACATTCCGAATGGGTAGAGAGAAAAAAGGTCATATGGCTCAGTTCTGATGGGTTGCATATTTTCTCATGGTGGTTTTGAGTTTTATTTGTCCGACTTTTGGCGTAACTTTCGAAGCTTGATTTTATTCGGCGACGCCATATGTAGCTCTGGTGTTGTGGATGCGAAGAAGTGGCTTTCAAAATTTGGTTCGTCGTCATGTTGTCAATGGAAGGTAGTCTGGTCTTCTGAATGTCCTTGTCAATCTTCGACATGTCATACCAGGTCCAGGCAAAGGCTCTCTTTTTTTTATTCTCTCAAAATTATCCTCTCTTCAAGAGTTATATCAGATGCTACCAAGATTTTATTTGGATTCCCCAAAGTTCCGAGACTAGATGGAGTCGTATTAATTGGGTTAATGTCAAAAGGAATGGATGCATCGTGATCATGAGAAATGAAATCAAGGAAATATCGCATGAATAAAACAGAAATTGTTCAACATGTTACAATAACCAAATTGTCCTAAAAGAGTTATGGAATTGAAAAGCAGTAAGCATTAAAAACATGATCTTCTGCTTGTGGTTTTGGAGGAACATGCCGATGAAGTGGATTGGCCCAGTCACATCTCTGGTGGAAGGATTGCATTGTAGTCTACTCCCTTCTTCTTCTCCCTTTTTTCGGGATCCGTGATTTTCTTGGAATCAATGAGGTCCTGAACCCGGTCTCTCAAAGTTCGGCAGTAGTTTGTCAAATGTCCAGTGTGCTGATCGAATGCACAATATTGATCTGCTCTGTGGTGGGGCTGCCCCTGACTGCTGGCGGGCTTTGCCGGTAATGGCTGCAATAACCCCCTTTTCACTAGCTTCTCAAAAACCCACGACAAGGGTCTACCCAAATCAGAGTAACATCTTTGATTCCTTCTCACTGATGACTCTCCCGCTTTTTTAACATTGCCCTTACAGCCATCTCGGATATTTAGGTTTGCATTTTTCAGAGCATGCGCCTTCACCAGATCTCCATCCTCCTCCAGCATATTGTCATATTCCAGAGTAGGCCTCTTACCACCTCCTTGTCCCACTGGTAAATCAAACGGTTCCTTGCCTCGGGGCTTAGTGGCACTAGGAGATGCCGTGGTTCTCGCTGTATGGGCTATCTCGACAGGGGCCGACTCAACTCGATTAAAGGTGGCCGCCATCATTCGGGCTTGTAGGACTAGTGCCAGGGCGTCTATTCTCTCCTTAATCATAGCTGTTAACCCCCTTTCGAGCTCCTCAAGCCGTCTATCCATCTCTTGGGCCATTGATGCACGAGCCTCCTCAATCTGTCGTGAAAGGCTGGCCATACTCAATTCTTGGTTAGAGCCCTCTTGTTTTTCACCCTCCTCCTCCTCGCTTTCGCCGCTGGACCAACAGCCTATCATTGCCACAAAAGTCTCTCCTTCATCTGCCTCAGGGCCAGTAGTAGTGGCATACCCCTTTCCATACAAGTCTTGCAGTACATACCATTCCGGTAAGCCTGAACCAATCATGGCACAATGGGCTGACTTCCCTTGACTTTCTCTCTGCCCAGGATTAATAGCCTGTTTGCCATCGATCAAGGCTTGAATTCGGTCCCTTAAAGGACGACAGTAGTCTGTTCTGTGCCCTGTGTACTGATGATATGCGCAATACCAGTCCGTCCTATGCTTCGGCTTCCCTTGACTTGGGGCGGGCCCAGCTGGCAAGGGTTGCAACTTTCCTTCCTTGATGAGACGGGTGAAGTGCCAAGATAATGGTCTGCCCGAGATAGTGAGATGTTTGGGAGCCGTCCCTATAGTAGAAACTTCTGCCACCTTATCATTGCCCCCGTTATCGCTGCTGCTTCCCTTATTTTTGCCTGAAGCCACATCTACAGATCCAACCACTTTATCTAAATGCTCAGCCTCAACTTCAATGGCTATGTCCTTAAGTGACTCCCAATCTTTGAGTCCCTTCATTTTTAACCCATCCCTCAAATATGGACTAGCATTTCGGATAAATAACCTGATCTGATCTGAGGTATCGGGCTTTCTCTTTATCTCCATCACTCGATTCCTCCATCGGGTCAAGTACTCATGGAACGATTCCCCTGATTTCATCTTCAGCACTTCTAAATCTTTCAATGTGACCTCAATCTTGGTACTGCAATCATACTGGCCAAGGAATTCTTCTGTTAACAGATTCCAGTCTTCTTTCGCTCTTCGATCCAGCCCATGGTACCAATCCACTGCTGGGCCAGCTAAGCTGAGACAGAAATAGTCCACTTTTTGCCTCTTAGTCAACCCTGTACCCTTCATGGTCAAGGTGTATTGCTTAACATGTGCAGAAGGGTCCGATGTACCATCAAATTTTGGCAGGTCTGGCATCTTAAACCTCTGGGGCAACAGCTCTCCATCATCCAAATCCACATCTTCAGGGCTCACTCCCTTGCCAGCTGTCAACACGCGGGTGATTGCCTCAATTTGCTGTCTCATACCCCTCATAGCCTTGTCTTCTACCCTGGGTGCTCCACCCCTCATGGCTTGATGGGCTGCTATCTTCTCAACCTCTTCTTCCATTGCAAAATCCTCATCAGGGTTTGGGATCCTTGCTCTTCCGGGTTCAACTGGCACAGCCGTAGCTTTAGGCTCATATACAGGTTGATGGGCAACAACTCCAGCGAGGGGAGCCTCCCCACCAGCAGGTGGGTCGGCTTGCCCCGGAGGAGGGGCTACCGGCGGTTGTGGAGCAGCTGGTGCTTGTGGACCAGGGGGTTGTGCAAATCTTTCGGCCATGGCACCCATCATGTTCACTATCCTTTGTTCAAAATCTTTAAGTCTCCTGGCAAGGTCTTGGGTGGTTAGGTTTTCAGTCTCTTCTGCCATTGAGGATGATTCGCTACTTGTAGAGAGTGACTCAGAATCCCCAAACAGGCACTAGTTCTAGCAATTCAAAGGACGAGTTTGCTGTCACTAGTCGATCGTCAGAATCTCCAGTCCACTCAGATGAATCTAGGATGGCTGAAAGATCAAGATTGTTAGAACGATGCATGGATGACATATACAATGCATGATCGTGTTATGCGAATATTCTTTGATGAGTGCAGGATCAATGGACTACCACGATACGATGGGATGCATGGAAGAAATTACATGCAGGATGGTTGTCACACCCCATAAGTGGCCTAATCGGAAATTGGCAATTTTAAATGGATATTTAAGGACAATTGAGTAATTTTACTTGTGATTGAGGATTAAATTGCAAAGAAATAAAAGTAATTGCAGATTATTGGTTTGGTGAGTGAAAGGTAATTGACAAGGACTTATTAGTAATATGGTTTGGATCAAATTGTAAAAGAGGATTAAGTGGGTCTGTGATCTGTGCATGTGTGCCAAGTGGAGAGTGAGTGTGTGCACGTGGGTGAGGGAAGAGAGAGGTCTGGATGTGTTAGTGCTGGAAAAAAACTAAAGATTTGAAAGTTCTTCTCTCTTTTGCTTTCTCTCACGTTAGCCATATCGTTCCTCTCCATTTGCTGTTCTTTTCTCTTTTGCATGCGTGTTCATTTATTGTGAGCTAGGGTTTTAAGCTTTGAAGCTTCAGAAGGTGAGTTTGGTTCCCCATCTTCTCTGTTTAAGGATTGTTCATTGCTGTTTTTCTTTGGATTGATATTGGGTTTATTCGTTGGTTCATGTGATCTGTTGAAGAGAGGAAGAAAGATAAAGGGAAAAGATAAGGTTGTGGATTGAGAAGCTGTGGGCGTTTTTGGGGACTTCATTTCAGGTTTGGGAGTGTGTCAGTCCTTCCTCATTTTTGGATCCTAGTTACTGTTCTATTATGAATATCAGTTGTGTGTGTATGTTTATCATGATATATGAGAAATGTAATGTGTGTAAATGAATCCTGTAGAAAAGTATGCAAATGAGATGTTTATGCATGAATTTGGATGTGAACCTCTCGGATGATGACTTCCTGGTTTTGCCTCTGTTTGAATTGTGATAATATGTGACTTGTATTATGGGTATTATAGTTATGCTCTGATGACTTAAAGGTACATGTGTGATGATTTTTTGCATGAAAAATGGTTTTAGACAAATGGGGTTTTGAATTTGGAAGAGTGCTCTGTTTTCTGGATTTTCTGGGTTTTTCCACGTTTTTCTGGAAATTGGTTTTGAGAAGATGATGGAGTTTGAGAAGGAGAAGCAGATTTGTGAGAGAAAGATCACATGACGTGATGGTACATCACGCCGTGACCTCCCTCTGTGGGAAGTCACGTGGCGTGATGAAGCATCACGCCGTGACCTTCCTCCCCTTGGGAAGTCGCGACGTGAAGTAGCGTCACGCCTCGCGACCTCTCGCCTGTCTCTGCGTGTCACGAGAACTCATCTCCTCCCTCTCCTCACAGGCGTCACAAGACGTGACTGGTGGTCACGCCGTGACTGCCTTGCTTTTTGCCTGGCACTCGTGTGAAGCCTGCGTCACGAGACGTGACGAATGGTCACGGCGTGACCAGCCTTCCCCTGCTGCCCTGTTTTATTAAAGATAAAGTTTTAACTTCTGTTTTAAGGGTTTTTGCACTACATGACAAATGTTTGAGTTAAAATTGTATTGTATTTTGGATAATTGCATAATATTGGGTTTTGTATACATGATTAATGATTAATCTACATGATTTACATGTTTATAATTTATTTAACATGGACTTTTTCAATATGAACTATTTGTTCTTATCACCTCCTGTAATTGATATTTATACATTTAAATGTTCTGAATTGGATCAATATACGTGTATATATGAAATATAAGTTAGTATTTAATGAAATTCACATGACAGGATACGAGAATTATTGAGTTGTATACTTGATTAAATAATTAATGTACATAACTTACTAGTTTATATTGTACATGAACATAAATGGTCTTGAATGTGAACTATTTGTACTTCGGCCTCCAATAATTGATACTGGATGTATTAAAATGTTTCTGAATTTGATCTAGATACATGTATACGTGAAATATGTATTTGTATTTAGTTGTATTTAATATTTAAAGTTACATGTTTCCAAAATGTGAACAGTATATATGTATACATGGATTATTTCTAGATGAATTATAAGTTCATATTACATTCAGTAATTAATATTTGAATATATGTATATGTTTCTGATTTTGATCAATGTACATGAATACATGAATTATTGAGTTGTATTCTTTAAGCCTGAATAGTCATAGTAGTGGATAAGTAAGCACTTACTTAGGTCAGAGTGTGTGTGCAGCTGCTATATGATAAAATGATATATGCGGGTCCGTTTGGATCCTTGTTTCGACCATGTTTGGTCTATATGGAAATAAAGCGAGACCTCGGTCTCTATATGAAAAGTACATGTTCGAGACTCATGTCTCTATATGCTTGGGATACTGTGTTCTATCAGTATCCAAATGACCGTATCCACTTCTTAGGTTTATACCAGACTAATCAGGCTACATGTTTATATGTGATGTATATGTTGAGATGTTTATTGACATGATTAAAAGTATATGTTGCACATGAATTCTTGTATATCCTGTATCGGTATAATCAGAGAAGTATGTTTGTATTTGATAATTGCTTATATTGTAAATATCATAAAGGTGATGAGATACTATATTGTATATTGTTATTTTGTTTTGTTCCTCCCCACTAAGCGTTATCGCTTAGCACGGGCTCTTTTCCCACGTAGGTGGCGAGTTTAGCTTGGAGTCAGATATCTGCAGGTCGGCCACTAGGAGTCTTTTTGATTGAGGTTATTTGAAGTCTTCCGCTGTAAATTTTTGTATACGGCTTGTGTATAGCAAAGTAAATCTTTTGTAAAGGAACAACTATTATTTTTGTATATGTATTCGATTACAAGCCTCATTTTGTAAAACAGTACGGATATATGTTATATGTAAAAAGGATTTACTATTACATGATTAAAAGTTTCTTTATTTTACATTTGGTTTTTGTTTATACATGTGAATATGGATTTGTATATGTGTTCGCCCGCGTGGCACTCCGGTATCCTTCCAATGGGGATGGCGGGGTGTTACAATGGTATGTGCATGCGAAAAATAATATGCAGACGAGAGGATATACACACACATAGCATGAGATTAAATATACAGGATGATACGCACATGTGAAAAAATAGCATGCAGACAGAAAGATATATACGCACACAGCATGAGATAAGATATTATTATTTGTACATATATTTATTTTATTGACATGCATGAATGACATGCGATGTATGAGCATGTCGTCCAGTATTCACAACCACATGCAAGCAAATAGATCCTTCCAACCTTATCACTCCCACACACGAGGTCGTGCGGTCACTTTCCTAGGCGGGCTTCATCCAAGGGTTAACAGGGAACCCATTGGACACGTATGGTGCACGGTGAAAAACCGGCAGCATAACAGTCTAATGCGCATTCGTATGGGTTTTGGCCATTACGTATTTGTGCAATCCAATTAAACCAAAGTGGGCCCAACGGGGCATAAAAGCCTTTGATGAAGACCATTTGATTTGGTTGATTTTGCTTAATACGTGACAGCCCACATCACAAGCATCGTATGAAGGAGCATACCTCTTAGGGGAAGTTTCTATTTGCCATTAGATGAGCTTTGGTCAAGGTGATGAAACTTTTAGGGCTACCCAAGCATGGTCCGCGCCAACGGGTCTAGCTCATCACGAGCATAACGACCGATCGGGTTTCCATTTTGATATACCAAAAGGTACAAGGCTTGGGCTGGTGATTATCCTTAACACTTCCCTACAATGAGTGAAACTAGGGTCGTGCTTCGGGAACGCACCGAGGTAAGAAGGGACCAACTAGCGTAATTCTAAGGCTCTAATATGCAATGCAAATTTTTGAAAAGAGATATAATTTTAAGTTTTAAAAATCCAATTATATATTTTAACCAAAGCACTTTCAGAGCAAAGTCTCAAACACAAACTCCCCAGTGGAGTAGCCACTGTGACGCGCGCCGAACCCGAAATAACCCAGCAAGGGCCCTCTCTTTGAATCCACTTTAGGATTCGAGGTATGGAGGTTCGCGTCTTTTGATCATGGGCGCCATGAGGCATCATCGGTGTATCCCTCCCAATAGAACATTGGGGAGAAGTACCTAGCCTATTGACACCTAAAGGCACCTTTGAGGTATTTGGAGTCGCCACCCAATTTGCGTGAAATTGGGAAAAGGTTTCTCACCTCTATTGGTCTAAACCAGAGATATGGTGTCCGGAACTTCCCTCTTATTTATGCTTTGGTTAATTATAAATGGGTTTTTAACTTCTTAAAATTATATCTCTCATCTCACACGAGCGATGCATTAAAAGTAAAAGCGCATTTTCAAGCACGTAAAGGAAGTAAATAAAAGCGATAAAGCAATAAATAGGGAAAGCGATAAATGAAAGCAGTAAACACGCAAGCACGCAATTACAATAGAAATAGGGGCAGAATACAATCCCAATAAAAGGAGGTTAAAGATGTAAGTGGGACGGAATACAATCCCCAAAAGATAAATGAAGTTGCCCCAAAAAATTAATTACAAGGGCCCAAAGGAAAATAATGTACATAACTTTAAACACTCACGCAAGATCAAAATAAAAAGACATGCATAAATCGGGATATTATTTTAGGAACATTGGTTCCTTCGCACTTGTTTGAAATTTAGGAACATTGGTTCCTTCGTGTTAACTTAAAGAGGGTTCGAAGAGTCGTTTTGATTGTTTGAATGAAAACCGGGATGAGTGATCCCATTTTATTGAAAATTGACTCTTCGTTTTAGTTGTGATGTTTTTATGGTTGGGCTAAAATAAGGGACATTGGTCCTGATTTTATTAGTGAAAATTCTAATTTAATTATAGAAATATTTTTGTGATTTTTTATCGCACGCGTGCACGAATAAAAAATATATATATACAAATAATCACATAACACATCAAAGGGGAATTTGAAAAGATCTCACCAAAATGGAGTGTCCGTCCACGCGTCGCGACCCATCCTGGGAGTCGCGGGGCGCTCACATGACCCGACTCAAATTAATACTCATACAGAAATTAACATCAAAAATATTAGTAAATATTCAAAGTAAATTAATCAAATGAATGATAAATATAATAACAATAACAAAGATAGCAATGCAACAATATAAATCAAATTATCCACAGTGAATAACAATGCAACAATAAATGGGATGCATAATAGACATAATAATCATAATAAAACCATATAATAATAATAATGACAATGATAATAATAATAATAATAATAATAATAATAATAATAATAATAATAATAATAATAATAATAATAATAATAGGATGGTAATAATGCATATAATAATAATAATGAATGATATGTAATATGAAAACAGGATAATCAATTAGAAATGATATTAACAATGGTAATAATAATAATAATAATAATAATGAACTACAAGGCAGCAACCTATAATAATAATAATGATAATAATAATAAAAACAATGGATGGACCAAATAGTGATGGTAATAGTGATAATGACAATATTGCTACATGAGGATATTATTAAATAACAAGGGAAATGATAATATAAATGGGGATTGGTGACCAACGGCAAAACAAGTAAAAATTAAACTATAAAATCAAATCAAATCCACATAGAGAAGTTGGACCAAAAGCAAGGCTAGGGGTGTCAACAGTAGCAAAAATAGAAACTATTAACCATGAATAAATATGATGATAACAACAAAAATATTAACAACAATAAATACCTTACAAAAAATAAATGAGGATGAGTTCAAGAATATTTACCCTCAGAATTTTTAGATTGGGGAAATGGTGTCCCGATCGATTTTCCTTGTCGGATTTGTGGTGATAAATATTTGAAGAAAATGTAGAAATTAATATCTTGGCATAAAACAAAAAAATACTTTGATCAAAAATATTTTTGGTGGATGATTTGGGCAAAAAGAAATTAATTTTCCAAGCCCAAATCACTCAATAAAATGGATTATGTATTTTTGAAGAACAAATCAAGATTAAAACTTGAGGAAGAAAAGAAAAAAAAGAAACTAAAGAACCCCTTTGCTGGAGAGAAAAAAAAGTTGAAAGAAAAGCCTTTTTAAAAAAAATTGCCGTCCTCTTTGAAAAATGAGGGAAAATCCTCTTTAATTTTCAGTTTTGGCCAAAAATAGAGAAAGACAAAATGATCTTTTAATTTTTCGTTAATCAAAAATAGCACAAAATGGTGAAAACATCGGAAAAATCAGACTGAAGAAAATCAGACTGAAAACAGCGAAAAAAACGGACAGGCGAAGACCAGGTCGCGCGGAGAGGGCTAGGGCGCGCGCGGCAGCATCCTGCTGCGCGCGTGGTGCCCCCGCACCGCGCGCGGCAGGCAGCTGCCTCGCGCGCAGGGGGCTGCGCGCGAGGCCCCCTGCCTCGCGCGCAGGGGGGGCGCGCGAGGCGCCTGCCTTGCGCGCAAGCGCCCCTGCGCGCTGGGGCAGCCTGCCGCGCAGGCAGCCCCGCGCTGCCGCAGGCGGCCTTCGCGACTCCTTTTTTTTTATTTTTATTTTAAATTTTAAATTTTGACACAAAATTAATATATTTTTTTTTCATCTTAATTTTAATTTCCCTAAAAATATATATTTTTAATTATTTTCCGAAAAACACACCTTTGACAAGGGAACGATCGATTCTCACATTTCTTGCCGAAAATCGGTCTTCTATTTCATCATCGGGTAATCCTGATCTTGGACCGAGATCTCATAGATCCCTCTGGTTTGCCAAAAATGGATGCTTATGCGCCGCTCGCATAATCTTAGGCTCCACGTGGTTAGAGGATCATTTCGATGTTCTATTGGAGTGATGCCTCCAAGATTCCCCTGGCTTTCCCAAAATGGATGTGTGTGCATTGTCTTAGGCTCACTGAGGCTAGACAAACCTTCCCAATGTTCTATTGGGTGGCGACTCCAAGAAACCTCCTTGTTGCCCAACATAGACACACTTGTAATCTTTTGCAAGTTTTAATATACCTCATCCTGATTCCCTTAAAGGGGGGTCTTTCGGGTTCCCCGGGGTTTGGCGCGCATCTAAGTGGTGACTCTGCTGGGGACAACTAAATTCGAGACTTCAATTCGAAAGTGCCTTGATTAAAATTTACAGTTGAGTTTTAGTTCAAAAAGTTCACTTTCTTTCAAAGCTGCATCACATCTCATTAGAGCCTTAGATCTATGCTAGTTTGGTCCCTCTTTCAACCCCGGTGCATTCTCGAAGCACAACCCTATGTTCACTCAATATAGGAAAGTGTTAAGGATAATCACCAGCCCAAGACTCATACCATCATGGTATATTAAATGGAGACCCAATCGGTCGTTACGCTCATGATGAGCTAGACCCGTTGGCAGGGACCATGCTTGGGTAACCCTAAAGTATCATCGCCTTTGACTAAAGCTCATGTAATGGAAATAGGTACTTCCCCTAAGTGGTACGAACCTTAATACTATGCTTGCTGTATGGATCATTATGTATTGGACAAACCCATATAATTTAACTGGTCACCTAATCAAAGGCTTTCATGCCCCGATAGGCCCAGGTCAATTTATTCGGACCACCTAAATACATAACGATCATAACCCATGCACCTGTGCATTAGTTAGGAGAGGTTATGCTGCCGATTTTTCACCATGCACCATGCACGTCCATCGGATCCCCGGCTAATCCATGGGCCAATCCCACCTAGGAAAGAGACTATGACCTCATGTACGGGAGAAATAAGGTTAAAAGGACCTATGTACTTGCATGTGATTTGTGGATATTGCATAGCACGACCATGCATTATATATCATTCATGCATCCTCCTATCAAGTATGTTTTGCAGCCATTATAGATCTGACTAAGTGGTCAAGAGGTTCTCAGGGGCGATTACGCAGAAATCCATTCTTCGAGTTACCAAAAAGGGTGGAGTTTCCGGACGCTCCTTCAGAAACTAGCTATGCTACTTCAGCCCAGTTCTCTTTACACGAAGAAATGACAAACTCACCGAGAGGGGCAGATGCCACCAGGGCAATGACAGCAGAGGAAGTGGGTCGAAGGTTTAACGAATTTAAAAATGGGATGATGACCATGATGGCCGCGATGGGTCAGCAAACTATTCCACAGAACCCACAGCCTCCTCCTATGAGAAATAATGAAAGGGAGGAGGTCAGAGAAGACCCATAAGAGGAAATTCGCCCGCCACCTGTAAACCTAAGAGCTACTACCTCGGGGGCACAGAGGGGAAGACTAGCCCCAAGGCTAGTTAATGATTGGGAGGATGAAGAATATGAGAAGCGCATGTCTGAGAAAGGGAAAGCCCCTCAAACTGAAGAAGCCATCTGGAAGAAGATGGAGGAGAAATTCGAAACAATGACGAAGATGTTAACAAGGGGTCGAGGGATAAATCCCGAGGATAAAGAATTTGAAGGAGAGGACCTGGTCCCAATGAATTTTAAGATGCCGGATGTGCCAAAGTTTGATGGTACATCAGATCCTACCGCCCACATAAAATAATATTCATTAGTAATGAATGGAACTATGCTAACAAAAAGGCAAAAGATTAAATACTTTTGCTTGAGTTTGACTGGCCCAGCAGTGGATTAGTACCACGGGCTCGATCGCAGAACTAAGGAGGACTGGGATTTATTAACGGAGGATTTTTTGAGATAATACAACTGCAGGACGAGGATGGAGGTAACCTTAAAGGACCTGAAGCTGCTACAGCAGAAGGGAAGCGAGTCCTTCCATGAATATCTAACTCGATGGAGGAATCGGGTAATGGAGATGAAGAGGAAACTAGATACCCAGGATCAAATACGGCTAGTCATCAAAAATGCGAGTCCGTATTTGAGAGAAGGATTAAAGATGAAAGGAGTAAGAGACTGCGAGTCTCTGAAGGACATCGCCATTGAAGCTAAAGGAGAGTACCTTGCTAGGAGAGCAAGTAGTGAGAACTATCCCAAGAAAGGTAGTAGTAGTCAGGGGGCAAGTAGACTGACAGGTTCCACTAGTGGCACGAGGAAGACTGTTGAAGTATCAACTGCTAATGCTACCCCGAGGTATTTCTCCAACCTTGGAAGGTCTTTGTCATGGGTACTGAGAAGGCTGATGAAAGATGGTAAGCTACAGCCTTTGCCACCCAGGCCCGCTAGAACTCAGGGCATGCCAGGGCATAAGGATGATGAGTATTGTGCATATCATCAACACACTGGGCATACGACTGATAACTGCATGGCTTTGAGGCACGCAATTCAAGATCTAATTGACTCGAAGCAGATCACGGACCCAGAGAAGAGAGAGGGTCAGAAAAAAGCTAGGTACAACAATGTGCCCCCGCTAGTATTTATGATCAGGTCCAGTTTGCTCGAGGAGTTTGTATTAATGGAGTTTTACGGCAACGATGTCAACACTGTTGTCACAAGCCTCCATGAGGTGAGTGAAGAAGGGCTTCCCGCTGCAGTGATCGATTGCTGGTCCACTGATGATAGTGGAACTGAAAATGATGATTCTGAAGTATTTCCCGACCCATGGGGTTCAGAGGAGGAAGAAGAGGAAGAAAAAAAGGAAAAGAAGAATAAGGTAGGAGCTGTGACCCGAAGCGGAAGGGTAGCTCCAGAAGTCGAGTAGCCCCAGGAGCCGGTTGAGGGCAAAAGGGAAAAGAGCTGGAAGAAGATCTGATTGTTAAACAACTGAAAAAGAAGCCGACTCAGATTTCAATATGGGATCTCTTGAGGCAGTCGTCGTCGCATAGACAAAAGGTAGTAAAGGCTTTGTGCGAGGCAACTGTGGCCATAACCATCTCGCCTATGGAACTTCTTGATGTAGTGAAGGGAGGATCGGGAGAAAATGTTATTTTCACCAACGCTGATTTGCCGGCAGAAGGCTGCATCCATAATCGCCCTTTGTACATAAGGGCACAGATTAACAAAAAGCACACAGCCTGTGTAATGGTGGATGATGGCTCTTCGATAAATGTGTGCCCGCAGGTGGCAATGGTAGCTTTTGGGGTGACAGAGGATATGTTGGCCAAGTATGATCTCACCATCACAGCATATGACAACTTGCGTAGACATACTTCAGGGACATTCATGGCAATAGTGAAGATGAGACCATTAGAGTCAGAGTGGAGTTTGTGGTACTGCCTATACCCGCCAATTTCTTAGCTCTTCTAGGCAGGCCATGGTTTTGTAAGTTGGGAGGAGTCCCCTCTATGCTTCACCAGATGGTAAAGATACCCCACGAAGGCCAGATTGTGACTATAAGAGCTGCACGGGAGAATCAGGTTTCAATATTGGAGATCGCTAGGCAGTCGTTTATTGGGATTCATGTTGCCATGATAGGGGAGGAAGAGCAGAAGGAAGAAAAGCCTCCAGGTGCTAAATATGATGAAAAAGCTGTCATTCCTTCCCGGCGCGGGGTTAGGGAAGAATTCTCAAGGGGTGCTAACAACCGTTACTACCAAAGGCCAAAAGGACAGAAGGGGTCTAGGATACACAGGTGTTTTAGAGAGGGGTGAGAAGCCAGAAAAGGTGATTCCCCACATCAAAAACAATTTTGTGCCAGCAACCACAGCATGCGCCTACATAGGAGAAGCTGAGCCACAGTGGGTGGATAGAGAAATTGTGCCAGGGTTCGAGGTCTTCAATGAAGTTTATGACTAGGACATTGGATTGATCAAGCCAGCAGAGGGCTTTTGGGATGAGGAAATCATGACCAGTAAGACAGTTTGGGACCGTGAGATACCTGAAGAAGTGATCACTGAGAAGATGGTAGCCACTCAGTTGAAGGGAAAAGCAAAGGTAGAGGAAGCCATACAGGAGGTGACTGAAGAGCCTCCAAAATGCCAAAGTGATGCAGGACCGTCAGCTGCAACAGATGCGCCGGCAGAGAGGAAGAGGAAAATAGTTTAGAGTTTCTTTTTACTCCAGAACTTTTCAATGATGATAATGACAATTTCAATTTTATTAATAAAGTGAATGATTTTGCTTACTTGTGTGATGTTTCCAATGATTTCACTATGCATGATCATGATTATCATCCATCCATATTTGACATTGATTCAACTGATGCTACTCCATTTAATCTTGGAACCACAGAAAACCCAAAAGAAATTTTGATAGCATCAAATATAACTCCTGAAGAGCGAGAAAAATTTGAGATAATATTAAAAAAATATGAAAATGTCTTTGCCTGAACCTACGAAGATATGCCAAGAATTGATCGGGAAGTCGCAGAGCACGCTATTCCTACATACCCAGACCATAGACCTGTTAAACAGAAACTGAGAAGGCTTAGGCCGGAGTGGGCAAATAAAGTGAAGGAGGAGATTTGCCAGGAAATCAAAGCCAAATTTCTGGTTGAGGTGCAGTATCCAACTTGGTTGGCCAATGTTGTCCCCGTAGCCAAAAAGAATGGCAAGGTAAGGGTATGTGTAGATTATCGGGACTTGAATAAGGCTTGTCCAAAAGATGACTTTCCATTTCCCCATATAGATGTGTTGATAGACAGCGTCGCTGCTTGCGAAATGTATAGCTTTGGAGATGGTTATGTGGGCTACAATCAAATTCTCAATAAAATAATTGATTGAATTAAGACGGCTTTCATCACAGAATGGAGGACGTATGCCTACCGAGTAATGCCTTTTGGCCTAAGAAATGCAGGAGCCACTTATCAGAGGATGGCGACAAATATCTTAAATGACTTGATCCATAAAGAAGTGGAGGTATACATGGATGACATGATGATCAAGTCGGCCACTAGAGAAGGTAATTTCAAAGCCCTGGAAAAGTTCTTCCAGAGGATAAATAAGTACAATCTGCGATTAAATCCTAAGAAGTGTATCTTTGGAGTCACGTTAGGGAAGTTGCTAGGACATGCGGTTAGCCAAAGGGGCATCGAGATTGACCCAGATAAGGTTAAAGGCATTAGGGAAATGCCAGTGCCTCAGAAGGAAAAAGATGTAAGGAGCTTCTTGGGCAGATTGCAGGCAGATTCATCGCCAAGCTAACTTCAATTTGTGAGCCAATCTTTAAACTCCTCAGGAAAAATCAGCCTGTAGTGTGGAATGAAGATTTTCAGAGAGCTTTCGATACTATCAGAGAGTATTTGCTGAACCCACCAGTTTAAAGACCACCACAGCCGAGTAAACCCCTGATTCTGTATTTAGCTATAGAAGATAGTTCTGTAGGCGCCATGATGGCTCAGGAGGACAAATTCGGAGTGGAATTTTCTATTTACTACCTTAGTAAGAAGTTTCTAGCTTATGAGGTTAGGTATACAGAAGTAGAAAAGATCTGTCTTGCGGTAATTTGGGCCTCTAAGAAGTTGAGACACTACTTTCACTCCTACAAGGTACAGGCAGTAGCAAAGCAGAACCCTTTGAGATACTTGTAGGAAGCTCCATCTTTACTTGGAAAAATGGGTAGGTGGTTGTTGCTGCTACAAGAGTTTGATGTAGAGTACGTTACTCGAAAGACTATCAGAGGGCGTGCAGTGGCAGAATTCCTAGCAAAACACCCAATTCAAAGAGACTCATATGAGTTTAACTTTCCAGATGAGGATGTGACAGCTATCGGAGTTCAGGGATGGCAGCTATACTTTGACGGGGCCGTGAACAACAAGGGGGCAGGAGTAGGAGTTATTCTGATAACCCCAGATGATGAGAAACTCCCTTTGGCAAAAAAATTGAGATTCAGGGCCACCAACAACGAGGCCAAGTATGAAGCATGTACTTTTAGGTTGGAAGCATTAATAGCTTTGGGGGCAAAGAACGTGGAAGTATTCGAAGATTCATCCCTGGTGATTAACCAAATTCGAGGCGAATGGGCTGTTAAAGAAGAAAGGCTAATGTCGTACATCAAGCACTTGAGAGACCTGAGCAGTCAGTTTGAAGTGTGTACATTCCATTTCATTCCAAGGGATGAGAATCAGTTGGCCGATGCCCTCGCCACTTTAGTGTCAATGTGGGATAATCTGGAGGGAGTAGTCATGAGACCGGTTTTAATTTCTATCTCTGAGAGACCTAGCTTCGAATCTAAGTCGGTAATGGAAATAGAAGTGGCAGATGGGAAGCCATGGTGTTACGACATTATGAACTATCTAGAAAATGCGACATTTCCAGAGGAAGCTACCGAGGAAGATCGAAGAATGATCCGCAAGCAGTCTACTCAGTTCATCTGCATAAATGGGATATTGTAGAAACGACAGGCTGATGGTATCCAGTTGAGGTGTTTGGATGAGAAAGATGCCCAAAAGGTAATGGAAGAAACTCACGCCGACGTATGCGGAGCCCATATGAACGGGCTGACATTGGGTAAAAAGATTATGAGACAAGGATTCTTCTGGCTCACCATGGATAACGATTGCTTGAAGTATGTAAAGTAGTGTCAGTTATGCCAATAATATGCAGATTTAAGGCACTGCCCGTCTCAGAGCTACATAGTTTAATGTTGCCTTGGCCGTTCGCAGCATGGGGGATCAACATCATTAGAGAGATACATCCCACGGCCTCCAATGGGCATCGATATATCATTGTTACCATTGACTATTTTACCAAGTGGGTAGAAGCTGAGTCCTTCAAGAAGGTCGATGCTCGGGATATGGCAAAGTTCATCGAGAAGAACTTGATATGTAGGTATGGCCTTCCACACCACGTCGTATCTGACAACGGGGTCCAGTTCATGGCCGAAACGAAGAAGTTACTCCAAAAATATGGTATTGAGCATCACAATTTTTCTCCATATCATCCTCAAGCCAACAGGATGTCAAGAGGATCCTGGCTAAGATGGTCCAAAGTTATAAAGATTGCATGAAAAAGTTGGCTTTTGCACTCTGGGGTTACAGAACAACCTTCAGGACATCTACAAGGGCCACACTATATACTTTGGTGTATGGGACGGAGGCAATATTGCCGGTTGAGGTCGAACTCAAGTCACTGAGGGTAGTTATGGAAGCTGAGATTCCGGAGGCCGAATGGGCGCAACAGCGGCTGCAACACTTGAACATGTTGGATGAGGGCAGATTGAGAGCCTACTACCATAATCAGATTTATCAGAAGAGGCTTGCTAGATCATTCGATAAGAAAGTCAAGAAGCACCCATTGAAAGAGGGAGACCTGGTATTCAAATAGATGAGATAAGGTGCACTGGATATCAGAGGAAAGTTTAGACCAACGTGGGAAGGACCGTTCATCCTCAAGAAGCTGTTGTCAAAGGGAGCCGAGATTTTATCAGATAGCGATGGCAACGAGTTTAAGGAACCGGTCAATATCGATAGACTCAACAGGTTCCATGGCTAAAGACAATAAAATCAAAGAAGAGAATAAAAGCCCCGCGGGTCGAAAACCGAAAAAAAGCGGCCTTGCTAAAATTGGGCGCCTCGTCAGGGTGAAAACCGAAAAAAAAAGGCATCCTGGTCAAAAATTAGAGGCTTGAGTGAAAATGTCCAATCAAGAAAACTCGAGAGGGGTGATTGGTAATAGGAGTTGGTGCTATCAAAATTTGGTTTCATGAATGAAGGTGGTTTTGCATAATTGAATTAGTGCCCAATAATGATCATGTATGCTGAAATGTACACAATTTTGTGAAGTAAAATAAGACTTGATTTGTTCATTTACATCATTGTCTAGTTCTGCTTTGAAAAGAAACATACTGCTCAAAATACATGCAAAGCTAAACTATGCCCTACTACTACTTTCGCCAGCCAAATTCCTAAGTCATCGTGTTCTGTTATCAGATGTTGGGTTGAGTACCCACCTCTTGTACGCACTAGTGGAGATAACAGAGAGATGCCCAAAGGGAGGTGCGATAGTCTTCAAAGGAAGTTGACTCCAGAGCTCATGATAGCGAGAGGCAAAAGCTGTAGAAAAGACTCTGCCTTGAAAGGATAAAAGGAGCCTCACCACATCCCGAGTCATCCCGAGTTGACGAGCACAGCGGGCTGTAATGTAGAAGGTAGCCTTGCTAAGTCCGCATAAGGGAATGCATCTTGAGGATCCATCGATTACTGCACTGGATAGAGGAAGCCAAGCATGCATGAAGCTAATATCCTCATCTGATAGTTCGCTGAATCTGGCAATACCTTCATCGGAGGTGGCAAATGAGTACAGCCATTGTCGTGGAAGGAAGTGTCTCGGAGAGTATTGAGCGATGACCTTGGGAGTCGGTTCTGATAGTAATTTCAGCTTCTCTTGTAACCATATCTAAAGAAAAAGGAAAATAAGAAAAATAATAATAAATAAAAGCCGCTGGAGTGAGTTAGGTTCTCTTCAGGCAAAAGTTAGGCATAGGGTTGTGTGAAAATCCGAAAAGGACGCACTTCCCGCCAAGAAAAGCTAGTGTGAAAATCCACAAGGGACGCACTACCTTTTA
This sequence comes from Excoecaria cochinchinensis, assembly GCA_947683425.1. Classification (NCBI taxonomy): domain Eukaryota; kingdom Viridiplantae; phylum Streptophyta; class Magnoliopsida; order Malpighiales; family Euphorbiaceae; genus Excoecaria; species Excoecaria cochinchinensis. The sequence continues at coordinate 8,021,438 of CANTUQ010000021.1, read as the reverse complement.
ACATAATGACTTACTTGGAGTAATAAGGGGCTCCCAAAAAAATTAGTAAAAGACCCAGCACGGAAAAAATAAAGACCTATGATGGTCTCAGCAAGGATCAGTGGAAAAGGGGTCAGCCCGTGGTGAAAGTCGTCCAAAATTCCAAACAGACGGGGGTCTCCAATCAGCTCCTCTAAAGTCACAATCAGATACTTCATCAGGCAGAAAAGAAAGATGACACTTACGCTGTATGAAGGAATGTTGGGAAACTCATCCAGTGCCTCAATCAAGGGTTTTAAGGCAAAAGTAGGGCCCTGAGGAACTAGACGGGCAGCGTCAGAAGGGGCAATGTTTAAGGCCAGTGCTACTTCTCGAGTCTAAACCAGACCGCAGCGAGGAACACAAGGCAGGGTGCTAGGGTGATACTAAGTCCCGGTAATAGCAGCAAGCTCCTCAGGTAGGGGGCACAGTTCCTGGTAGGTGAACCTGAAAACATGAAATCGCGGATCCCAAAAATGAGCCACAGCCAAAAGAAGGTTATAGTCTACTCTGACCCTCCTCAATAATTCCAGACCAAAAAATGGAGTCAGGGAAGAGTTTTCCCAAGTTTGTGGATCATACAGAATTCGATGCATCCCGGCAACAGTGGCAGAAGACATTTCTCAAGTCTTATGATTGGAAGTTTAAAACTAGCAAAGGAAATAAGGAAGAAAAAGGGGAAAAACCGAAGGAAGGAACTTGTGGCAAAAGTTGGAATAAGTAAGAAGGCACGAAGTCCAAAAAAATGGTGAAATTTATAGAATTGCTTCACCAACGGCCTTCCGGTGCCTCATATGAGACGGCAAACCCATCTGTCATTTGTCCACCTGGCAGATCTGTGCATCATCATCATGCATATCATGCACATCGAAAGAAAATTAATTAGGTAATTAATGAGGGTTAAAAACGGAATCTGGAACTACATACGGCTTACCCGTCTCTCGCTCCTGAAGACGAAAAGCCTATCGATTAGTAAATTCTATTTAAGAATGATGGCACAGACGGGCTGGCAGTCTCTTTTTTTCTTCCCTTTTCATTTTCCTCTGCTAACCGATGCTCCCATTCCCTTTTTGCTCATATTTTCTTCAATTTCAGTCCATTTTTTACACTAATTGCACCATAGTATTCCTTGCGTGATTGGGAACATTTGGAAGTTTATTTTCTATATTCTCATCAAGTTCCATTTTTTCTGCAATTTCCAGGATGCCACAACGACAACATATTCCACGTGATAAGCCTGAGCCTTAGGCCCCGACTTGGATGAGTGTCGAGGCCAGGCAGAGGTATATAGCGTTAGCTCGAGTGCAGTTTCGGGCCAGCCGCTTCATTTCCAGACCATTCCTTGAGGCCCTAGGAATGGTGGATGAGGTCGATGCTTTGATAGCGGCCGCCGGGTGGATTGAATTCTTGACACCTTCTTTTCATCTCTTGAGCCGGTAGAGGAGCAGCCTGAGATGGAGCACCAGCCTCCTGAGCAGCCGCAGTATCAAGAGGGTCAGCCTCCCCAGTACCCAGATTACCACGAGGATCAGCCTCAACAGTAGCAGCCTAAGGGGGAGCAGCCTCATGTGCCTTTCGACGCGGGGATCGAGTTTACTATGGATAAATTATTTGCCACTCCCCCAGCACAGAGGGTGCAGAGTCCTACTCCTCCTCCACTATCGAGGGTACAGCGGACTGCACCCCGAGCCCCTGGGAGGTTTCATCCGTATGTTAAAGCAGGGGACTCGGGGGCATCTACTTCCATGACTCCGCCTCCCGGGCAGGCACTAAAGTCGGTCCCCCCTGCATCAGCGCCATCGTCTCAGCAAGTGCAGGCAAACTTTACAGCAAATTTGACTTCTATGTTTGCCTCCTTGGAGCGCAGATAGGAGGAGAGAGATAGGACCCTTCTCTGGCAGCTCGGGGAGCGAGATAGGGTCATGCTAGAGCGGGTGGATCAGCAGCAGGGTATCATACAGGAGCAGGGGAGGCTCATCGATTGTTTGAGACAGGAGCAGGAGAGGCTCGCGGGTCAGTTGAGACAGGAGGTGAGGGCCTCCCAGGATGAGGCGACGCAGAGGACGGACACATCTTTACCGATGGTAGATGAGTCAGTCGAGGCCCTCAGGTTCAGGATCCAGATTCTGGAGGGTGCCATACCTCCCATCGCCCAATCTATCCGGGTGTTTAGAGAGCAGACAGAGGATAGAATGAGGCGTATGGGGACCACCTCCACAGATCAGACCCTTCGGCTGGGCGATGCTTTCAGAGAGTTAGGGGGGTTGTTACAAATACACTGCAGTTCATGACAGTATGTGCACAGCCCTTCCTCAACGGGTATGCTCAGGTTCAGTTCCAGCAATAGGACCCAGCAAGAGTGCAGCCATTGTCTGTACCGGTGGCCGTACCTCCCAAATACCAGCAGGGGGCCAGAGCCTCAGCTACTCAGCAGCCCAGACCATCAGCCCCTCCCGGTCAGCCATCTACTTCAGGCTCAGGACCCTCTGCATCTTCATCACAAGGCCAGCCAATCCATCTATCGGATGACGATGATGATCCAGAAGAGGAGTCCCCAGGTTATTCACCATTATAGGCCGTTCAGGGAGTTCTTTTGGCTCTGTATTTTATATTCTCATTATTGTAATCACATTTGTATATATTGTACAAAATTTATCCTTTTAGTGGAAAACATTTATGGTTAACCTGTTAAATTTGCATGTCATTTCTTTATGTTTATCATGTTATTACTTGAATTTCTCTTAAAAAGACAATTGATCATAATAAAAAAGATGATAAATAATAAATGGCAACATAAAAATGTTCATAAATCTACCAGTCAGATTAATCTACACAAGAACTAACAAGAATCTTTTACAATAAAGGAACCTGGTTTTACACCAATCCAAAAATGACCAGCAGTCAAAAAGAAGGATAAACAGAACAAACGCTACGTCCTTCAAGATTACATTCAACCAACTCTATATTGCAGATAGGATGGGGATCAGCAAATCAGAGTCACAACTTGCAGATCAAATGGGGATCAGCATTTCACAGCCACCGTGCAGACCGAGATGAGGTTAGCAGGGCACCAGCAATAGAATAGACCGCGAACCGAGATTACAGTCAGAGAGTACTGCATTTCACAGCCACAGTGCAGACCGAGATGAGGTTAGCGGGGGACAGCGATATAACAGACCGCAACAGAGGATGCAGTTACACAACACTTCACCTCACACCACGCAGACCGAGATTAGGATAGTGGGATAGACCAGCCGCCGTGCGGACCGAGATGAGGTTAGCGGTGGACCAGCGATAGAACAGATCGCGACAGAGGATGCCGTTAGTCAACACTTAACCTCACACCGTACAAGCCGAGATGAGGCCAGCGGGACAGAGAAACCACTGTACATGCCGAGACGAGGACAGCGGGGCACACGCGATATAACAGATCGCAACGGGATTGTGGTTAGAGGACACTGCATCTCACAGACGCCGTGCAAGCCGACCGGAGGCAATCGGGACAATGCCATAAAAGAGATTGCAAATGAGCCACGGTGGGATTGTAACACCCTCTACCCATACGTAGGCGATCCCATCCGATAAGGAGTAAGATGCCGTATGAGTTAAGGTGCCACCACGCTCATACAATACAAATCATATGTTCGATCAATATACATTAATAAATATGGGATAATCAAAAACTTTAAGATACATCATACGAAAGCTGATAATGCATTAATATAATAAAGTACATTACATTACTGTTCTGATCAACTTGCGGATACAAAAGATAATACATATCCAAAATACATATATAAGAGCGGAAGCTACACAAAATACTAATACAGAGAGTTCTATTACAAAAAGAATTATCAAACTATTACAAAAATAAGCCCTACACTAATCCCTTCCATATTGGCTTGACCGGCGGCGACTAACCCAGAAAAATAACTTCCGCACCTGCACGGGTAAAAACACCGTGCTAAGCGATAAACGCTTAGTGGGGAAACACACAAGTAAAAATGGACGGCCATTCACAATGGTCGTCAAAGCAAACCACATTCATAATGCTACATGCAGATAATCATAGTATATAAATGTACATTCCTGCATATAAAACCCATACTTTCAACAGCACATGTCCGCATCCTTATACATATACACTGATCAATATAAACCTTCGGATATCTCATTCGTATAATCACATCGGGGCAAATAAAGCAAACAGAACACCTGCTGACTCGCAATAGTGGATAACGAGTAAACGCATAGCGTACTTTATGGGTACGAATCGAACGCATAGCGTTCTTTACAAGTACGAGTCGAAAATCATTTTATTTTCTCGCATTCAAAATATTTGTACAAAGGGGACCTTAAACAAGATCCGAAACGCATAGGGTTCGCGAGGAACCAAACGGTACCTGATCGGGGTCCGAACAGAACTGAGGGCTGCAACTAAGAGACTCTATTAGGCATGCCCAACTATCCACTAGACTGACTCTCGCAGGTCATACATAACACATTTCAAGTTCCAAATTATAGCATATTATTATCATAAGAGATTCGTCATAATATACATATAAATAAGCATTTTATACAACATACAAGGGAAAACTCACGAAGAAACCCTTGGAAATTCATTTTAAAAGAAAAGATGAAGTCAACAAATAAGGCAGAATCAGGTTCACTGTCGCAATCGCGATAATTATCGCGCTCGCGACAGAGGCGAACTCGCCCCAGGTTGCGACCACTGTAATCCTCGCGACCTCGCGGGGGAGCAAGATCAACTCCCTGTCGCGCTCGCGACAGTGAGCTGTCAAGCAGATCCATCGCACTCGTGCCGAGGACGCGCTCGTGACAGAGGCTTGCTCAAAAACATGAGGCAGACAAGCTCTTTGTCGCGCTTGCGACAGCAGCATTGCTGCACGGCTCAGTGGAGAGCTCGAGCGCGTGCGAGGGCTGCTTTCACCGGGCACTGTCGTGACAGAGTCGTGAATTCCAGCCATTATACGAAAAATCTGCAGAAATTCCAAGTTCACAACTCCCAAAACTTAAACCATTCAACTCAAATCACTTCTTACCTCAAATTGAGCTTCCCAAACACCAAGAGCAACACAATATAACACATTTCAACCATCAAATCTCATCAATTTAACAATTTACACAATTAACATCTCAAGAATCTTAAAAATCTAGAATTTTCAGCTCAACACAATCAACTTCACAATCACTTCAAAAATCCACATTTATGCATAATCATTTATCACAACTAATAACCCATAACATGCATACCAATTTGAGTCCATTTACACAATCAAAATCCATAATTCCATACACATGCACATATGAACACAAGAACATCAAAATGACATAAATTCCCAAACCTTCTCTCCTTAGGTCCAATCTAATGAGCTCCACTAGTTCCAGCCTTCTCCTTGCCTTTCGGGTCACGGGGAGGCACAACTAACAACAACCCAACAAAACACACAACAAAATCAACTAGATTAAAACCCAAACCAAGAAAAATATGAAGAAGAAGATGCAGAAGAGGAAGAACAAGGTGGAAATGCAGAAAACTCACCAAAAGAGACATAAGGAGATAATTAATTCCCACTAACAGCCCTTTGAATCCAAGCTAGGGTTCTTAAGGGAAGAGAAAAGGAAGAAGAAGAGAGTGAGGGGAAAGGGGAAACGGGAAATGAAGGCAGCCACCGCCCATCCCACTCTTCTCTTTCCTTTTTCTTTTTCTTTTCCTAACCCTAGACAAGTGTCACTTCCCTATTAGTGGGATTTGATCACTCACACCCAAAGCACATGCATCACATACACACAAGACTCTCCCAACTAATGCATACCCTACAAATGTGTGAACACACACACTCTAGCACAACCCAACAAACAAATCCAACAAACATATGAGTAAGCACACCCAAGTGCAACCCAACTAATTCACACCCTAACACCACACATGCACCCATATGCTAACAAAACTCTTAAAACATACATTTCTACCCACAATGCCCTTATGACATTCCAAAACTCATACAATGCTGCACAATCACGACTCATACTACTAGGGGGCAAATGTGGTGTGACAACTCTCCCCTACTATCAAGAATTTCGTCCTCGAAATTCTCACATGAACTGAACAAATGCTGATACTGAGCTCTCATTGACTCCCCCGGTTCCCAAGTCACTTCCTTGACTCCATGGTGATTCCATAATACTTTTACTAATGGAATCTGCTTACTCCTTAACTTTCTCACCTCTCGGGCTAAGATGGCTCTTGGTTCCTCATCATAGGAAAAATCTGGCTGCACTTGTACCTCTTAAACTGACAAAACATGAGAAGGATCTGATCTGTACTGACAAAGCATCGAAACATAGAAAACATCGTGTAACTTTGCCAACTCTATCGGTAAAGCCAATCTATAGGCTACCGGACCAATCTTAGCTAAAACCTCATACGGACCAATGAAACGAGGACTAAGCTTACCTTTCTTTCCAAATCGAAGTACTTTCCTCCAAGGTGAAACTTTAAGGAAAACCTTGTCCCCGATTTCAAACTGCACATCTTTCCTCTTCAAGTTGGCGTAAGACTTTTGTTGATCCTTAGCCACCTTCAAATTCAGTTGCACAACTCTGATCTTTTCCTCAGTATCCCTAACCAACTCTGGCCCAATTACTGAACGCTCGGATAGCTCGGTACAACAAACTGGAGTTCTACACTGCCAACCATACAAAGCCTCATATGGTGACATACCGATACTCGACTGATAACTGTTGTTGTAGGCAAACTCCATGAGCGACACATATTTGTCCCAACTACCCGGAAAGTCCAAAACACAAGCTCTTAACATATCCTCCAGAATCTGAATGACTCTCTCTGACTGACCATCTATCTGAGAATGGAATGCCATACTGAAATTCAACTTGGTGCCCAAAGCCTTTTGCAACTCCTTCCAAAACTTGGATGTAAACCTCGGGTCCCGATCCGATACTATGGACAACGACACTCCATGCAACCGAACTATCTCATCCACATAAATTCTGGCTAACCTATCCACCGGATATTCCACTCTTACTGGCAAAAAGTGAGCTGATTTCGTAAGCCGATCCACTATTACCCAAACTGAGTCATGCTTCTTCTGAGTCAAAGGCAAACCAGATACAAAGTCCATGGCGATATCATCCCACTTCCACTCAGGAACGGATAAAGGCGTAAGCAACCCTGAAGGAACTTGATGCTCGGCCTTTACCTGCTGACAAGTTAAGCACTTGGACACAAAATCTACATTGTCCCTCTTCATACCGGACCACCAATAGAACTGCTTCATGTCTCGGTGCATCTTCTCACTACCAGGATGCATGGTAAAAACCGTGGTGTGCACCTCACTCAAAAGCTGTTTCTTTAATTCCTCATGCTCAGGCACACACAAGCGGTTTCTAAACAGAAGCACCTCATTCTGAACACTGAATTCTGACTGCTTACCCAATTTGACCTCTTGCACAACCCGCTGTAGCTTCTCATCATCTCTCTGAACATTCGCAATCTTCTGTCTCAAGGCAGGCTTCACTCTCAGCTGAGCAACCAAAGCTCCATCTATATCCAATCTCCATTTGAAAAGCATCAAAAACAAAGCTGAAACTGACTTCCGACTCAAGGCATCCGCGACTACATTGGCCTTACCCGGATGGTAATCCACTATGCAGTCGTAATCCTTAAACATCTCGAGCCAACGGCGCTGTCTCATGTTTAACTCCTTTTGTGTGAGGAAATACTTCAAACTCTTATGGTCCGTAAAGATCCTACACTTTTCCCCATACAGATAATGGCGCCAAATGTTCAGAGCAAAGATAACAGCTGCTAACTCCAAATCGTGTGTCGGATAATTCCTCTCATGTGGCTTCAACTGCCGAAAGCATAAGCCACAACCTTACCTTCTTGCATCAAAACACAACCAAGACCGACACCCGAAGTATCACTATACATTACAAAATCCTTACCCAAGATGGGTTGAGTAAGTATAGGAACCTCGACTAGCAACTTCTTTAACTGATCAAAACAAGCCTGGCACTTACCCGAGCACTCAAACCTAACGGATTTTCTCAACAATCTCGTCATCAGAGCAGCAATAACGGAAAAACCCTGAAAAAACCGACGGTAGTAACCTGCCAAACCAAGAAAACTCCTCACTTCCTGAACATTCCTAGGCACCTTCCAATCAACTATCGCCTCAATCTTAGCCGGATCAACTTGAATACCTTTGGCCGACATAATATGCCCCAAAAATGACACCTCCCGAAGCCAGAAATCGCACTTACTAAGCTTGGCAAATAACCGATGCTCCCTCAAAACATGCAAAACCAGCCGAAGGTGTTCCTCATGCTCATTCTCATTCTTGGAATACACTAAAATGTCATCTATAAAAACCACTACAAACAGATCTAAGTATGGCCTAAACACTCTATTCATCAAATCCATGAATGCCGCTGGAGCGTTGGTCAAACCAAACGGCATCACAAGGAACTCATAGTGGCCATACCAAGTCCGGAATGCAGTCTTAACCAATTCCTCATCTTTAACTCGCAATTGATAATTTCCTGATCGAAGGTCAATCTTCGAAAAGACACCCGCACCCCGAAGTGGATCAAACAAATCCTCGACTCTAGGCAAAGGATACTTATTCTTCACTGTGACTTTATTGATTTGCCTATAATCGATACGCATCCGCAGAGATCCATCTTTCTTCTTAACGAATAGAACCGGAGCTCCCCATGGAGATATGCTGGGTCGAATGAACCCTTATCCAATAGCTCTTGTAGTTGAGTCTTGAGTTCCCTCAACTCTACAGGAGCCATCCGATAAGGTACTTTCGATATGGGAGTGGTACCCGGTATAATCTCTATGGACAACTCGACTTCTCTATCAGGGGGCAAACCCGGCAACTCACTTGGGAACACATCACTGAACTCCCGCACAACAGGGATGTCCTCAATCCGAATTGGATCCCTCTTAGAATCAAACACAACTGCCAGAAAAGCCTCACAACCCTTCCTAACAAACCTCTTAGCTTGCATCGCAGAAATCACATTATTCAGGGAACTAGCGCCCAAACCTTCAACAAATACCGAAGACCGATTCGTATCCCGAAGCACAACTGTCTTCCTATGACAGTCAACCAAAGCTCGATGCTTACCCAACCAGTCCATACCTAGAATTAGATCAAACTCTCTGAAAGGCAATTTAATCAAATCCGCAGAAAACACAACTCCTTCAACAAGAAGGGGGCAATTCCTATAAACTCTACTCACAATGACACTATGCCCTAATGGACTGGTCACACATATCTCATAATCTAGCTGATCTACCACATGCAACTTATCAAGAATCTTATTTGTGCACAAGTATGAGTGTGTGGAACAAGGATCAATTAGAGCATACAATTCAGTGTTATGGAGTAGGAACTTACCAGCAATCACATCGGGTGCATTCTGCTCCTCTCTGGCTCTCACAGCATAAGCTCTTGCTGGAACCAGCAACTGACGCTCAACTGTCTCAGATGTAGCACCCTCTCTAGGTCGACCACCTCGACCTCTACCTCGGCCCCTACCACGAGTAGCTTGCATGGCATCGAAGCCAACTCTACTGGCCTCTCTCTGATCTCCAGACGCCTCATACAATCTCGGATAGTTGGCCAAAAAATGCTTGGTGCTCCCACAACGGAAACACCCACTAGTGACCCACCTACACTCACCTCTGTGCCGCTTGCTACAATGAGAACATTCTGGAAGCATCTCAGTCCTAACACCCGAATTACCTCTACCTGAACCTGACACCGCTGCAGAACCCTATCTTCTACCCTGTGTAGCTGGACCAGCTGAGGACTCATCCTGTGGGTTCCTAGATCTCTTACCCAAGGATGAGGAAGATGAACCACCACGGGAAGGATTTCTCCTTTGAGCCCTCTCTCTGAGAATAGTTTCTGACCTCTCAGCCCTAACAGCTGCTTCAACAATCTGATAATAATTCACCCCCTAAGTACTCATCAGCGAAATCAACATAGCTCTCAAGGACTCATTCAGCCCAGCCTCAAAATGCCTAATTCGGAAGTCACTTGTCATAATACCTTCAGGAGCATACCTGGATAACCAGTTAAACTCTTTCTCAAATTCTGAGACAGACATAGTCCTTTGCTTCAAGCTCAGGAACTGTGCCCACCTGGCATCCTTATATGTATGGGTCACATACTTGTTAGTAAACTCCCTTGCAAAGAAATCCCAGGTAACTGAGGATGTCTGCAAACTAACTCCTACCATTCATAAGCAGACCCTTGCAGTAAAGCCACTGCACACTCTGCCTGCTGATCAAGAGGACACCGGACTTCTCTCAATGTACGCTTCACTTTGTCTAGCCATTTCTCAGCCAACTCAGACTCATCTAAACCCGTGCCATAAAAATCTTCAGCACCAGCTCTTCTCAAACTCTTATTCGAGGCCTTAGGGGCTGTCACTCTCTCCAAGACTCAAGCCATATCCTGAGATAGCTTAAGCATAGCTTCGAAGGGCATGGCTGCAGCCTCGGGCTGGACCCTAGCAGGTTGAGCCGATCCAGAATGCGAAGGATCAGCAACTTGAGGATTCATGCTCTCGACGGACTCCTCAAGTGACCCTCGAATAGAATTAGAATCCATCTAAACAAACAAGAGGACAACCGCATCAGCCAACACAGTCCTAGACATATACCATGCACATCTGTAAACAACAACAACAACACATCTCCCAAAAATGCCTAAACCTAGGCTCTGATACCAAAAACTGTAGCACCCTCTACCCATACGTAGGCAATCCCATCCGATAAGGAGTAAGATGCCGTATGAGTCAAGGTGCCACCATGCTCATACAATACAAATCATACGTTCGATCAACATACATTCATAAATATGGGATAATCAAAAACTTTAAGATACATCATGCGAAAGCTGATCATGCATTAATATAATAAAGTACATTACATTATTGTTCTGATCAACTTGCGGATACAAAAGATAATACATATCCAAAATACATATACAAGAGCAGAAGCTACACAAAATACTAATACAGAGAGTTTTATTACAAAAAGAATTATCAAACTATTATAAAAATAAGCCCTACACTAATCCCTTCCGTGTTGGCTTGACCGGCGGCGACTAACCCAGCAAAATAACTTCCGCACCTGCACGGGTAAAAACACCGTGCTAAGCGATAAACGCTTAGTGGGGAAACACACAAGTAAAAATAGATGGCCATTCACAATGGTCATTAAAGCAAACCACATTCATAATGCTACATGCAGATAATCATAGTATATGAATGTACATTCCAGTATATAAAAGCCATACTTTCAACAGCACATGTCCGCATCCTTATACATATACACTGATCAATATAAACGTTCGGATATCTCATTCGTATAATCACATCGGGGCAAATAAAGCAAACAGAACACCTGCTAACTCACAATAGTGGATAACGAGTAAACGCATAGCGTACCTTACGGGTACGAATCGAACGCATAGCGCACTTTACAAGTACGAGTCGAAAATCATTTTATTTTCTCGCATTCAAAACATTTGTACAAAGGGGACCTTAAACAAGATCCGAAATGCATAGGGTTCGCGAGGAACCAAATGGGACCTGATTGGGGTCCAAACAGAACTGAGGGCTGCAGCTAAGAGACTCTATTAGGCATGCCTAACTATCCACTAGACTGACTCTCGCAGGTCATACATAACACATTTCAAGTTTCAAATTATAGCATATTATTATAAATAAGCATTTTATACAACATACAAGGGAAAACACACGAAGAAACCCTTGGAAATTCATTTTAAAAGAAAAGATGAAGTCAACAAATAAGGAAGAATCAGGTTCACTGTCGCAATCGCGATAATTGTCGCGCTCGCGACAGAGGCAAACTCGCCCCAGGTCGCGACCACGGTAATCCTCGCGACCTCGGGGGGGAGCAAGATCAACTCGCTGTCGCGCTTGCGATAGTGAGCTGTCTAGCAGATTCATCGCCTCGCGCCGAGGGCACGCTCGCAACAAAGGCTTGCTCCAAAACATGCGACAGACAAGCTCTCTGTCACGCTCACGACAGCAGCGTTGCTGCGCGGCTCGGCGGAGAGCTCGAGCGCATGCGAGGGCTGCTTTCACCGAGCTCCATTGCGCGCTCGCGACAGAGTCGTGAATTCCAGCTCTTACACGAAAAATCTGCAGAAATTCCAAGTTCACAACACCCAAAACTCAAACCATTCAACTCAAATCACTTCTTACCTCAAATTGAGCTTCCCAAACACCAAGAGCAACACAATATAACACATTTCAACCATCAAATCTCATCAATTTAACAATTTACACAATTAACATCTCAAGAATCTTAAAATCTAGAATTTTCAGCTCAACACAATTAACTTCACAATCACTTAAAAAATCCACATTTATGCATAATCATTTATCACAACTAATAACCCATAACATGCATACCAATTTGAGTCCATTTACACAATCAAAATCCATAATTCCATACACATGCACATACGAACACAAGAACATCAAAATGACATAAATTCCCAAACCTTCTCTCCTTAGCACCAATCTAATGAGCTCCACTAGTTCCAGCCTTCTCCTTGCGTTTCGGGTCACGAGGGAGGCACAACTAACAACAACCCAACAAAACACACAACAAAATCAAACCCTAGACTAAAACCCAAACCCAAAAAAATATGCAGAAGAAGATGAAGAAAAAGAAGAACAAGGTGAAAATGCAGAAAACTCACCAAAAGAGACACAAGGAGATTATCAATTTCCACTAGCAGCCCTTTGAATCCAAGCTAGGGTTCTTAGGGAAGAGAAAAGGAAGAAGAAGAGAGTGAGGGGAAAGGGGAAACGGGAAATGAAGGCAGCCACCGCCCATCCCACTCTTCTCTTTCCTTTTTCTTTTTCTTTTCCTAACCCTAAACAAGTGTCACTTCCCTATTAGTGGGATTTGATCACTCACACCCAAAGCACATGCATCACATACACACAAGACTCTCCCAATTAATGCATACCCTACAAATGTGTGAACACACACACTCTAGCACAGCCCAACAAACACATCCTACAAACATATGAGTAAGCACACCCAAGTGCAACCCAGCTAATTCACACCCTAACACCACACATGCACCCCTATGCTAACAAAATTCTTAAAACATACATTTCTACCCACAATGCCCTTATGACATGCCAAAACTCATACAATGCACATGCACAATCACGGCTCATACTACTAGGGGGCAAAGGGGGTGTGACACGGATAGCATTACAGCTCAATGGCAAGAAGTCGCAACATTCCACACGGCAAAAAGGTAAGGGCTGCCTCAGGTACACATCTCTTTCCTTCTTCTCTGAATTTTTGCTCATCTAGGCACTAGTGCACTAGTTTCCCCAAAATTGGGGGCAACTGTAAACACCTTGCCCTGAGGCAGTCTAGATTAGAGTTACCCGATGAAGAGATCAATGTCTATTTTCAAATAAATGGATAGAATTCGGAGGTTTTCGTCCATCGGTTCCACAAGGATTAAAGTCTTCTTCTTTATAGCGCAAAGTTTCAGAGAGTTTGGGAGGATGCCCATCTGTAGGAGGATGCCCGTCTCTCATTGAGGTTCTTCCGTCTCTCGCAATAAAAGACGGCCCGTCGCTCGTTAAGGGCCTTCCGTCTCTCGCAATGAGAGACGGCCCATCGCTCAGATAGACGGGCCATCCCTAGTCCTGTCCCTCAGCCCGTCTGTCATCCAAATTACCATGCGTACCCTTCTTACAGGCGCCCGTCTGTGGCTCTTGGGACGGCCGTTGGTCGTGGATCAGATCAGATAATGCCGAATTTTGTGAATTTTATCTGATAAGTTTAAAAACTCTTCAAATTTGAATTGGATTGGGACAGTTAATGAGATTAAAGCTGAATTTCAATTTCCTTTTCAAATTCAAATTCTAAAATTCATGTTTATCCAAATTATCTTCTAAGCTCTATAAATAGTGGATTAAATCTCATTATTTAGGGTTGGCAAATTTTGAAGGGGAAAATCTTTTTGTGTGGAATTTACTAAAATCCAAATTTAATAGTTTTACTCAAGATCTCTATTTTGAGTTACTTTTTATTCCATAAAAATTCTTTCAACCTTTCTATTCTTTTCTCAATTTTTACTTGCGAATTAAGCTAATTTGAGGTAACGAAATTCATTCATTTTCGTCAATCCGGCTAATTCCAATATTTGAATCGCTGTCAAATTCTCAAGAAAGAAAAATATAAATTTTCTTTTCTTGATCCATTTTATTCGATCCTTGTGAAGTGTGTGGGACCGAAGTCATTCAATATCCACCCAAAACGTAAAATCCGAGGGTAAACATTCTTGATTAATATTTGTGTAATTTAATTGACTTATATTAATTATTCCCATTTTTAATAAGTTTTTTTTTATTTAACAAAGAATTTCAAATCATAATTTTGAAGTTTTCCCGATTTTCTGAGATCAGGGGTGACCGACGGACAGAGTGGTTACCGATTCCCGTCAATCGTTTGAGAGACGGGACGTGGGTGATGTACCATTCCGTCCTCCGATCACACTAGGGACGCCCGTCGGTCATGTGCAGAAGGCCGTCCCTAGGCAAATTCTCATGTTTTTAACTTGTCTCTTTTACTTTTTATTTCTTTTTATCTCTCAACTCATTTTCTTTAAAATTTCATGTTATTTTACTTTTCTTTATTTTATTTTATTCTTGATTTTGACACTGACATGTTTATTTTTGTGAATTATTATCTGACGATTTTGGATGAGTTAGAGTTGTTAATGATGGTGGTGGCGCCAATCTGAGGATTTCCATCCGGGTTCTTTCTTTACCCTTTTTTTCCATTTTTTTATTATGAAAATTGTTTTAATCTCATTAAAGTAAAAATGGCCAAATGTTTTATAGTAATTAATTTGGGATTTTTTGAAAATCGGGGGCCAAGGTTTCATTTTTAGCCAATTAAACCGACACTTCTCAAAAATCGAATTGTAATAAATATGCATGGCAGGACCAATGTCCTCATTCCAATGAATATCCCGATTTCTGTATGATTTACCTATCATTTTATAATGGGGGTTGTATTCCGCCCCTAGTTTTATTGTAATGTATTTCATGTATTTTATTTTGTGTTAATTTACTGCTTTATCTACGTGAATGGATTGTGTCTTAATTAACTGCATTGTATGGAAAGTTGGTGAAACAATGAATTCAAAACTTAATTTTAATATTAATCAAGATACAAATAAATGAGAAGTTCCGAACCCGCTCTGGTCTTAGGCTCAATGAGGTTAGAGGACCATCTCGATGTTCTATTGGGATGGGGCCTCCAAGGTATCTCTTATCGCCCTACTAAAAGGCCTAACTTGGACAATCCTAGGCTCCATGGGGTTAGAGAATCATCCCAATGTTCTATTGGGCTGAGGTCTCCAAGATCCCTCTAGTTTGCCCAAAATGGATGCTTATGCGCCGCTCGCATAATCCTAGGCTCCACGAGGTTAGAGGATCATTTTGATATTCGATTGGAGTGATGCCTCCAAGATTCCCCTGGCTTGCCCAAAATGGATGTGTGTGCGCTGTCTTAGGCTCACTGAGGCTAAACGAACCTTCCTAATGTTCTATTGGGCGGCAACTCCAAGAAACCTCCTTGTTGCCCAACATAGACGCGCTTGTAATCTTTTGCAAGTTTTAATGAACCTCGTCCCGATCGCCCTAAAGGCGGGTCTTCCGGGCGCCCCGTGGTTCGGCGCGCATCACAACTGCTATTATCATTGTCATTATTATTATTATTGTTATCATTATGATTTGTTAAATCATATTTTTCCATGTGTGTTGCCCATGTTATATTAGTGCATTTCATTGCATTTTCTCAGTTTCATTCTCATTTTCTACTATTATTTTATTTACGTGGACCAATTCTTTTCATTCATGCAATTTTTTTCAATTCTTTTATTTTTTTTATTTATACATGCTGCACTTCTTCTTTTATTCTTTATTTATTTTCTCTTATTCATATTAAGTCACTTTATTTTATTTAATTTTACTTGTGTATTATTTTATTTTATTAATATTAACTTATAGTATCTTCACATTTTGCTATATATGTTACATTGTCATATTGTTATCGTTCTGTATTTTCATTCATATTATTATTTCTTCATATTTTTTGTGTTATTTGTTTGAACATATCTTTCCTAATAATTTGTTTATTTATTTTTATTGCATTACTAATTATTTATTTCTTCTTATTTAATTAATTAATTTATTGCAATACTAAATATTTATCTCCTTTTGTTTTGTCGACTTAATGAACCCATTCACATTTGAATGTTTTCCCACTGAATGGAGATTTGGAGGCAACGGAGATTTAGACTTTTCGGTTTGATTTTATATTTTGTACACTTTTATTTATTTTCTTTTAGTTTGTTTTGATTATTATTTTAGCTTGACTTATAATAAAAGGGTTTTTATGCACAATTAAATGAAAAATCCCAAAAATATGTGTACAAATTAAAATTGGTCTTATCTACTAAAAATAGAACCAATGTCCTAATTTTCAGCCAATAAAATGTCACCTTAAAAGAAGAGTTAATTTTCATCAAAATGGGATCACTCATCTCAATTTTTCTTAAATAGCATAAAAGTAGCTTTTCATTTTTTAAGTGTGCATGAGGGAACCAATGTTCCAAAAAGAAATAATGCATCGTTTTATGTATGAACTTTATTCATTTAATTTGTCATTTTTGGAGGATTATATTTTTGTCCCACATTTGTAATTTGATTTATTTATTTATTGTTTTATTTACCGCTTTCATTTGAATGATTGAAATGCGCCTTAATTTAATTGCATAAAATCGCGTGAGAAGAGAGAAGAAAATTCAACTTGAAAACTCTTTTATAAACTTTAACCAAGGTACAAGTAAGAGTGAGGTCCAGAACTCTCTTTGGTCTTATATTTCATAAGGTTAGATGACCTTTCCAATGTTTTACTGGAAGGCAATTCCAAAATACTTTCTTATTGTCCAAAATAGATACATACGCGTGATCTTAGGCTCAACAAGGCTAGATGAACTTTCCTAATATTTTATTAAGTGGTGACTCCCAAACACCTCTTGTTACCCAAAATAGATGCACTTGTTTTTTTTCAATTTTTATTTATTTTATTATAAAAATTATTTTAATCTCGTTAAAGTAAAAATGGCCAAATATTTTATAGTAATTAATTTGGGATTTTTCAAAAATTGGGGGCCAAAGTCCCGTTTTTAGCCAATAAAACCGACACTTCTCAAAAATCGATTTGTAATAAATATGCATAGTAGGACCAATGTCCTCATTTCAATGAATATCCCGATTTCTGTATGATTTACCTATCGTATTATAATGGGGCTTGTATTCTGCTCCTAGTTTTATTATAATTTATTTTTGTATATTTTATTTTGTGTCAATTTACTGCTTTATCTACGTGAATGGATTGCGCTTTAATTAACTGCATTGTATGGAAAGTTGGTGAAACAACGAATTCAAAACTTAATTGTAATATTAATCAAGGTACAAATAGATAAGAAGTCCCGAACCCGCTCCGGTCTTGGCCTCAATGAGGTTAGAGGCCCATCTCGATGTTTTATTAGGAGGGAACCTACAAAATATCTCTTGTTTCCCACCAAAAGGCCAAATCTACATAATCCTAGGCTCCAGGGGGTTAGAGGATCATCCTAATGTTCTATTGGGCTGAGACCTCCAAGATCCCTCTGGTTTGCCCAAAATGGATATTTACCCGCTGTGTAATC
Organism: Excoecaria cochinchinensis; assembly: GCA_947683425.1. NCBI lineage: Eukaryota > Viridiplantae > Streptophyta > Magnoliopsida > Malpighiales > Euphorbiaceae > Excoecaria > Excoecaria cochinchinensis. The sequence goes on along the minus strand of CANTUQ010000021.1, from coordinate 8,003,562 downwards.
CTAGGTTCCACGAGGTTAGAGGGTCATCCTATTGTTCTATTGGGCTGATGCCTCCAAGATCCTTATGGCTTACCCACAATGGATACATATGAACCGTTTTAGGCTCACTGAGGCTAGACGACCCTTCCTAATGTTCTATTGGGTGGCGACTCCAAGAAAACTCCTTGCTGCCCAACATAGACACACTTGTAATTCGTTGCAAGCTTTAACAAACCTCATCCAGGAAGTCCTAAAAAGCGGGCTGTTCGGGGCGCCCTGGGGTTCGGCGCGCGTCATAGTGGCGACTCCAAGAAACCTCCTTGTTGCCTAACATAGACACACTTGTAATTCATTGCCAGCTTTAACGAACCTCATCCCGGAAGTCCTAAAAAGAGGGTTGTTCGGGGCACCGCGGGGTTCGGCACGCGTCACAATAATGGTAAAAATAAGATTAAAATGGTTAAAGTATGATTAAAATAATATTTATGTGGAAAAAGGACAAAAATATTATTATATAAAAAGTTTGAGGGCAAAATGGTAATTTTGTGCATATGTGTGTGAAAGGTGGTTAATAAGAGTAAAAATGTAAATAAATGATTAAATATGAAAATTTGCCACTTTTTAGGGGTAAAAATATAATTTGGCATGAAAATGATAATTGGAGGGTAAACACACTAACGCATACATATACGAACTCAACTCGAAAGCGGAAACAATAACAATAAATAATTAAAATAACTTGGGCCAAAATAAAATACTCTTATAATATATATAAAGTGTACACATTACAAAAGTTTTATACTTAATACATAATCATATTCGGTACATGTACAAAACAGTTAACATTTACATCTCGATACTATACTTTTCTATATACATAATGATGTTACTCAAAACATAAGAAACTCTATTTTATACAAACAGTTCTTAGACAAGCTCCTAGTGGCCATGACCTGCACACGCGCACTTACTGATCCAAACCTGCAAACCTACACGGAAACAAATGTCCGTGCTAAGTGATAACACTTAGTGGGGATAAATAGAAGCAATAGACTTTGAATGAAGTCATAAGTATATCAAATGCATATCGATAGTCATGTCGTATACAAATAATCATATATTGAACCTTGTAATTAAAATAACATCATGCTTTAACTCATTGATGTGCAAAAATCAAAATATGGCAAATGATATCGATAATATGTCATACTATATTCATGTACATATACAAGTTTCTACTTTATCTCTTGTACACTACAAAATATACATTAGCCAACGGGTACTATGGATACTGTATAAACTCTAGAGAACTAACTCAATAGCGTTGAATACACTAGGTATTCATCAGGTAGACACAACTAAGGTCACTGTAGCAGCCGCCTCTAACCCTTTATATGCATGCTTATATATCCACTACTATGACACTTCAGGCTCAACTCACTCACACCAGACATTCGTCATTAGACAATGCCAAAACAAGTATCCAAACACTAGCATATCATTAATTAATTACACAATTCTAGAAAATCAATACACACTTGTATAAGATACAAAACATAACTTATACCAATGCTGGGAAGCCATGTAACGAGAGAGAAGAAAACATTTCAGGCAAAACAAAATAGGCAGGAGGAGGCTCGCAGTCGCGATTGCGACTTGCGTCGCGCTCGCGACAGTGGCCGCTAAGCGCCACTAACCAGGGTGTCACGAGTCGTGTCGAGGAGCACAACTTGTGACAAACAAACGGAGGCTATCGGGATGCACTACTCGCGACAGCTACACAAGCTCGCATGAGTCGTGCGATGGTGCACGACTCGTACTGGCTGCAAGTGCTTGGCACAAGTTGTGCCTTTGTGTACGACTCATGCACAGGTCCAGCTGCCGAGTCGTGCTGGCCGGCACGACTCGGACAAAATGCCTCCCTTCTCTAAAATCTCGCATAACGTGAGAAGAAGGAATTCCTGGCTCTGTCGCGATCGCGACGTACATCGCGCTCACGACAGAGTCGAGGATTTCCCCCAACAATGGCACTTCACTACTCTTCTTCAAAACCAAACGTCTCCATAACACTCTAACATGCAAAAACTCTTACCCCAGCACTCATATGCATACCAAAACATTTTATAATCAAATTATAACCATCATACGCTAATTAGTAACAAGAAATACACTCAACATGTGAATTAAACAACAAAAACATTCAAATTACAATTTACCCTAACTCAGAAGTTCATATAAAGACCATACTCATTTAAACACTGCAAGCAATCAAAATGAGCATATTCACAAGTATACAACTAATAGAGCTATTGAACTAGTCAAAGTTCACCAGACATCACTACTCATGCATATCTCTATTTGAGCATAAATTACTCAATCACAAACGCATACAAATAACTAAAATCACACTCGATCCCAACCTCTAGGTAGCTCAATCACTGCTCTTTACTCGATTTTGATCTTCTCCGTGCCTTTATCCAGTCTCTTATCCATAGCTTCAACAAAACCATTCAAAATAATCCATGAATCAATCCTTTACTCACTTTAAATCAGAAACAGAAAACCAAAGTATAAGAAGAAGACCAATACTAACAAAATAACGCTACTTACCTTCTCCAGAACCAATTCTACCCTTATCTCACTCCCTTCAAACCAATCCAAGTGATCCACTTAAGTAGCAATCAAAAGAGAAGAAAAGAAAAGGGAATGGAAAAGCAAGAGGGAGCACGGCAGAAACCAAGGAAAAGATAGAAGAAGAAAACTAAAAGCAAAGCAAAATGGGAAGGAGGGAAATAAAGCAACCAGTTAACCCTCACTAAATGCCCACCAATACACATAAATTCTACAAACTAGCCTTAAATGCCACTAATCCCATTTATTCAGTCAAAATAAAAAGTCCCATGCCAAGTGTCAATCTCCTACGTTGCCACTTGTCAAAGCCCCTACACACACTCCCAAGCTGCCATGTATCTGATGCACATCACTTAAACCCGAAGAGTCTAACTTAGAGAACCCGACCAAAGGAATGTTCTGTCGCGCTCGTGACAGAACCCTCACTCAGTCCACTACTCTCTTCTTAAAACCACACTAAGACAATCAAAACTTTATACCTATAACAATTTGCAAACTCACATGTTTACATCTAGATTCGATCTTAAACTTGTAAAAATCCGACAAAATTTAGCCAAAACTTCTAGGGTCCAAATCGGGTCGTTACATTTAATGCACAGCACATAGTTTTATTTGACTGCGTGTAGGTGCTCCGTAAGATTTTGGGAGTAGTGCATACCTCACCCTTTGGAAGTGGTAAGGAAGAATTTATTTGGAATATTTAAGTATGTTAAGAAGTTTGGCATGTATATGACTTATAGTATTGTTTTGGGGTTTTGGTTTGTATTAACTTAATTTGGTATGTTAAGAAGTTTGGCATGTATATCACTAGTTTATATCTTCCTGGGCATGCCTAATAATTAGTAAAATTAATTTAATACTATTGGTAAAGTAAAATATAGATTTTCAAGTTAAAGGAAAATTGACCAGATAAATAGTAACTTAGACAGTTATAGGTCAATCAGCATAGTTAATAATGAATTATGGTAGAAATATTAAGTTTGATGATTAATTAATAAGTATTAATAGACTCGTGTAAATTATCTTTGCCATATGGCACTATTTACACAGTGTAATGCATACGACACTATTCATACATATGGCACTATTCATACATACGGTGTATATGTGTAGACACCGGGTCCCGGGCTCGGCATAAAATGGCAATGGTAATTTTGGATCCTTGATAATTCCCTCCAAAAAAATATATATATATATATAATAAATATAAATATGTGTGTGTGTAAAATTAGGTAATTAATTAGTTAATGTTGTTAGTTAATTAATTAGTTAATATTATTATATTAATTAAAATGCATGTAAAATTAAAGATTAATTAGTTAATTAATTAGTTAAAATGTAGAATGTTTAATTAATTAGATTAATTATATATTAAGTAGATTAATTATATCAATGTGTAATGTATGTAATGTTTAATTATATTAAGATGTAATTAATATGTAATGTTTAATTAATATGTAATGTTTAAATTAATTAATGTGTGTGTTATTTGAATTAAGTTAAATTAATTAAAATTAAGAAAAGAAGAAAAGGAGGGAATTAATGAGGAAATTACTTGGATACCCTTAACCCTAATTTGAGGGAATAAAAAGAAGAAGATGAAGAAAAACAAGGGGGCTCGGCAGATCAAGAAAGAAGAAGAGAAAGGAAAAGAAAAAGAAAGAAAAAGAAAAGAAAGAGAGAAGAGAGAGTGGTGGCCGGCCATAAGACCAGGAACAAAGAAAAAGAAAGGAAAAAGAAAAGAAAAGGAAAAGAAAGAGAGAGCAAGAAAGATACAGAGAGAGCAAGAACCCAGGAAACCAAAAGAGAAAAGCAAAAAAGAAAAGAAAATAGAAAGGAAAACAAATGAAAGTAAAAGCAAAGAAATAAAAGGGAAGTAGAAAGAAGAAGAGAGGAATACCAACCACAGACCAAGCGACGCCGGAAAAGAAGAAAAAAGGGGAAAAGAGAGAGGGAGGAGGCGAGGCCTCCGCCGGCCACCTCCGACGCCGGATTCCGGCACGTGCCCCGCCGCTCGACTGCCGAGGTCCAGACGCACCTCTCCATGTCGTCCGATCATCCACCGCTTGCCGGAGGAGGGCGCGTCGAGGCACAATGCCGGTGAAGAACAGTGACACTTTATCGCGTTTTCCGGCCAAACGCCACCACATTCCGGCACGTGGCCACCGGATCTGGACTCCCGACGAGGCGGTCTACGAGGCGGCGAGGGAGGTGTCGTCAACCGCCGCTCCGGCAAATCTCCGGCGACAATCCGATGAGTTTCTCTCTCTCCTCCTTAATCTAATATTATTTTATTATTTATTATTGATTATTTTTATATTTATTTATTATTATTATTATTATTATTATTATTATTATTATTATTATTATTATTATTATTGTTATTATATGGTTATTGTTAATTAATTGTTATATTTGTTTATTATTAGTATTTTGTGTTATGTTAATATTATTATAGTTATTATTATTATTATTATTATTATTATTATTATTATTATTGTCTAATTTTGTGTTAATTTTATGTTGTTATTATTTAAATGATTTGTGATTATTTAATTTTATGTTTTAATATTATTATTATTATTATTATCATTATTGATTATTGTTATTATTATTGTTATTTATTTATGCAATTATTTATGTATTCATTTATTTATTCATTTAGAAATATGCAATTATTGTTTTATTTTATTTATCTGTGGTCTGTAATAATAAAATGGTTTTCGACCGCTCTTAAAAAGAACCACCACACAAATGTTTTATACCAAAATGAAATGTTTACTAAATAAAATTGGACCAATGTCCTATTTTTACCCAATAAAATCATCACATAAAAATCATTTTTCGTAATGAATGCATGCGAGGACCAATGTCCTCTTTGTTAATAAATAACCCGTTTTATGCATGTATCGCACATTTGTAAATGGGAGTTGTATTCCGCTCCTAGTATTATTGTAATTTATTTGATTTGATGCTTTATTCTTTTATTCATTTATTTATCTATTGTTCTAAATACGTGAATAAAATGCGCCTTTCAATTTAATTGCATCGTGTGGAGAGAGAGCGAATCAATGATAATTAAAATTTGATCATAAAATAATCGAGGTAGAAATAGATGAGAAATCCCAGACCCAGCTCTGGTCTTTGGGCTCAAAGAGGCTAGAGGTCTACCCTCCAAGACACCTTTTTTGTGCCACGAGACTTTAGCGCTAATCCTAAGCTCCTTAGGGCGAGAGGTTTACCTTCCAAGACCCCTCTGGCTGGCCCAAAATGGATACAACGCACAGTCTTAGGCTCTCCGAGGCGAGAGAAATTTTCCCAATGTTCTGTTGGGTGGCGACTCCATGAAACCTCCTTGTTGCCCAATATAGACGCACTTGCGATTTATTGCAAGCTGTCAACGAACCCACAAATGCCCCGATCGCCCTCAAGCGGGCGGTCGAATGGGCGGCCGCGGGGATCCGGCACGCGTCACAGTGGCGACTCCACTGGGGATGATATGGTTTGAGATTTCAATTTGAAAATACCTCGTTTAACATTTATGGTTAAAATTTAATTCATAAATTCGCTTTCTCTCATTTGCATTACATCTCATTAGAGCTTTAGAATATGCTAGTTTGGTCCCTCTATTAGCCCCGGTGCGTTCCTGAAGCACCACCTCATTTTCACTCAATTTGGGGAACTGTTAAGGATAATTACCAGCCCAAGCCTCGTACCATCATGGTATATAAAATGGTGACCCGATCGGTCGTTACGCTCGTGATGAGCTAGATCCGTCGACAGGGATCATGCTTGGGTAGCCCCAAAGTAACACCACCTTTTGACCAAAGCTCATGTAATGGCAATAGAAACATCCACTAGGTGACATGTACCATAATATCATGCTTACTATTTGGGCTGTCATATATTGAACAAAATCAATTGAATCAAATGGTTTTCATCAAAGGCTTTCATGCCCCGTCTGAACCATCTTAACTTAGTTGAATTGTTTAAATATATAATGGCCAACCATCCATGCACATGTGCTTTAAATTAAGAGTTGTTATGCTGCCGGCTTCTCACCGTGCACTATACGCGTCCATTGGCTTCCTTGTTAACCCTTAGATAAAGCTCACCTAGGAAAGAGATCGCACGACCCCGTGTGTGGGAGAAATAAGGTTGGAAGGATCTAACTGCTTGCATGTGGCTGTGAATGCTGCACAACATGTACGTACATCACATGTCATTCATGTCTAAAAAAATCAAAAAATAAAAAATATATAAATATATAAATATAATAAAATAATAACAATAAAAAATACATTTCATATTGTGTATATACCCTTTTGCCTGCATATTATTTTTTCATACATATACAATCACATGTATATTTATTTTCATGCATTGCATCGCATAATTGCAATTTATTGATTTTTTCACTCCATCTGTACAATTCACGATCATGCATCATATATTATCATACACGCATCATACTAACAATTTAAATTTTTAGCCATTATAGATTCTTCCAAGTGGGTTAGAGGCCCCGACGGTCGATTAGTAAGGACAGACTCGCCTTTTGGATTGCTCGAATTAGTGCTCGATTGGGATCCTGAGCCATTCTCGACATCTAGTACCTCATCCTTCATAGCGGACGAAACTGAAAACCTAACCACTCAAGACCTCGCCCGGAGGTTGGATGAATTTGAACAGCGAATGCTAGACATGATGGGTGTCATGGCCGAAAGAATTGCCCATCCCCCTGCTGCACAAGCACCTCCTGTTCTGCAACCACCCATTACTCCACAGGCACCGGCAGTCCCTCCTTGGGGGCAAGTTGAACCGCCTGTTGGTGGGGAGACTCCCTTTGTTGGGGTGGCTGCTCATCAACCTATTAATGAGAACGAAGCTGCACCTGTTGAACTAAGAAGGGCAAGGGTTCATAATCCCGAGGAGGATTTTGTGGAAGAAGATGAGATTGAGAAAGTAGCAGCCCACCAACCTATGAGGGGTAGAGCACCCAAGGTGGAGGACAAGACTCTGAGAGCAATGAGACAGCAGATTGAGACCATTACCCGAATGTTGTCAGCTGGAAAAGGGGTCAACCCTAAAGACAGAAATTTGGGAGATGAAGAATTGTTGCCCCAAAGATTTAAAATGCCTGAGCTGCCAAAGTTTAACGGTACTTCAGACCCTTCTGTGCATGTCAAGCAGTATACCTTAGTGATGCATGTCAAGCAGTATACCTTAGTGATGAAGGGCACGGGGCTAAGCAAGAGGCAAAAGGTGGAGTATTTTTGCCTCAGCCTGGCAGGACCTGCAGTGGACTGGTATCATGGGCTGAATAGGAGGTGTAAAGAAGACTGGGACCTGCTGACCGATGAATTTATGATGTAATATGACTGCAGCACCAGAATTGAGGTCACCCTGAAGGACCTCGAACTTCTACAGCAAAAGCTCGACGAATCATTCCACGAGTACCTCACAAGGTGGAAGAGCAGGGTAATGGAAATGAAACGGAAGCCTGACATAGCTGATCAGATTAGGCTATTTATCAAAAATTCATGTCCTTACCTGAGGGATCTGCTGAGCTTCAAAGGGCTTAGAGATTGGGAATCATTGAAGGATATTGCTGTAGAAGCTGAGGGGGCCTACCTGGCAAAGAAGGCGAGTTAGAATAGCTTTCCTGGGAGGAACTTTGGAAATCAATCGGGGAACAGATCAGGCGAAGCTGGAAGCAGCAACAATAGAAGTGGCAAGGCAGCCGAGGTCTCAGCAACCGGGGTTGGACAGGGTCAGAGGTACTATTCTAACTTGGGTCGCTCTTTATCTTGGGTACTGGAAAAGCTTATGAAGGAAGGCAAGATACAACCTCTAGCGCCTAGGCCAGCCATGAATTAGGGACAGGCAAGGTATAGAGATGACCAGTACTGCTCCTATCATCGACATACTGGGCACCTGACTGACTTCTGTCGAACCCTGAGGAACAAGGTTCAGGACCTCATTGATACGAAGCAGATAACGGACCCTGAAAGGAGGGAGAAAAATAACAAGCCGGGCTACAACGCAGTCCCTCCACCGAATATGTGATCGGATCCAGTCCACCGGAGCGGCATATTTTGCAAGAACTACAAGGAGATATTATGTATTATGTCTTTGTGTTTTGAGAACTCCTTATAAAATTTTGGTTATGTAATATGATGAACAATATTTTGCGTACTTGTATATTATTTCTAATGATTTCATTCTTATGATCATGATACATTCATTCATTTTGACATTAATTCAATTAATACTACTGCATTTAATCTTGGAATTTTAAAAAATCCAAAGAAAATCTTGATGGCATCTGATATAACTCCTGAAGGGAGAAAGATTCAGAGAGAAAATAAAAATAAGAAAGAAAAAACTAGTTGCAATTAGAAGATTGGATGAAAACTCACTAAGAGCACTAGAACCTTTCTGATTACCCGTCAAAGCGATCTCTGGATAAGACAGAACCTTGAAAATGATTTAGGCAATCTTTTCTTTATATAGTTATCTAAATGACTATTTCCTACCCTTGTTCTGCAATCGCTTGCTAGCCCATTGAGCTTTTATGCAGGTATGCTGAATGCATACCAATTTTGTTGTTATACACATTAAAACTACCCCCTCGCCTAAAATGATTTTGGCTTCCCCTTAGAAGAGTGGCCGCTCTAAAACTGATGGATGTACATTTGAACAATTCTTTGGAATATTAAAAAATTGCCTTGATAAGAGCAAGTTCATACTTTGAAAAGAGGGTTTAGTCATGCATGAAAGGCATGAGCTCAAAAAAAAAAAAAAAGAGAGAAGCGAAAGCAAAAAAGAAGAAAAAGAAAAAAAGAAAGCGAAAAATCCAAAAAGAAAAAAATGAATGAAAAATGAAAGAAAAAGAAGCAAAGAAAAGAAAAAAAAAAAGAAGAATCAAAAAGAGAGCTCAAAATGGTGACCAATTCACTAGTTTCAATGATTGCCCTTCTGATCTCAAGGAGCTAGAATGTTATCGAGCCCAAATTCAAAAAATCTTTTGTATATACAACCGAGCTGAGAACGGTTCATCCATCAGTCGAGAAAATATCGCGGCCATTTTTCTCTAGCGACCTGATCTTTCTTTGATAGCCATCTACCTAAGCCTGACATTACAACCAAAGTAAGACCTTTTGATTCTGGGTTCAGTCTTATCCAATTAGCGGAGATGACCTTTTAATAAGGTTTGCTACGTAAGAAGAGGCTTATGGTGTTTCTTGAGCCTCAAGCGAGAAGCCATGAGTGCATTCATGCATTCGAGTTAAGTCTTGTCTCCGACGTTGCTTCTAGAATTTGCATTCAAAAGATTAAATGAGAGTAGAGAGAAAATATTCAATCATGAGAATAAAAAAGAGAGCGGATTGATAACAGGGGATTGATGCTTTCAAGATCTATCCCGAGATTGGATGAGGTTTTGTATCTTGAGATTAATGCCAAATAATGATCATATATTATGAAATCAAATTAAAATATGTGCATTTATGCAATGGTATTGATGTAACCAGAATAGTTCATCTGATGTACAAAAAAAAAAGAAAAAAAAGGAAAAAAGAAAAAAATGGCCGTTAGAGATGAAAATCATAATTGGCGCTCTAAGCAAAAGTTAGGCCAAAGGACAGGGTGAAAACCTAAAAACAGGCAGTCTGTCCTAAAAAAAATAAAAAAAAAAGCCGCTGGATTGGGTTGGGTCCATTTCAGGCAAAAAATAAGGCACAGGGTCATGTGAAAATCCGAAAGGACGCATTTCCCGCCAAGAAAAGCTAGTGTGAAAATCCACAAGGGACGCACTACCTTGAAATAATGACTACAGGTTTTAGATGAGAACCTCGTGATCCCCAAAAAGCATGAAATTCAAAGGCAATTCCAGAAGGCACCGATCTTACTGCAAATTGCAACCAAATTGGCTATCGCCTCCAAATCCACTTAGATGAATTTTTATACTGCATTGCTGCATACACATGCATTTCACTTGCATGCTCACCTATTTTTCCTGTATATTTGCCTTTCTAAGTCTTACAGAAAAAGAGACTCGATGCGGACACCGGCAAAAACCGAGTGACTACATCATTCCAAACATCAATCAAGATATCAACCAAAGACCTCTCAGGGAGGCTAAAAAAAACAAACAAAAAAAAAATTACAAACATCAATCCAAATATCAATTGACACAATCAACCCAAGACCTCTCAGGGGGCAGATCTCAATCCAAGACCTCTCAGGGGGCAACCGCTTCTCAAAGGGCTCATAGACAGCACCACTTCATCATCCAATCGAAGGGTTAGCACGATGGCGGCACTACCACTCTGAGGAGGGTTAGCACGACCACGGCACTACCACTTCATCATCCAATCGAAGGGTTAGCACGATGGCGGCACTACCACTCTGAGGAGGGTTAGCACGACCACAACACTACCACTTCATCATCCAATCGAAGGGTTAGCACGATGGCGGCACTACCACTCTGAGGAGGGTTAGCACGACCACGGCACTACCACTTCATCATCCAATCGAAGGGTTAGAACGATGGCGGCACTACCACTCTGAGGAGGGTTAGCACGACTACGGCACTACCACTTCATCATCCAATCAAAGGGTTAGCACGATGGCAGCACTACCACTTCATGCAATCGAAGGGTTAGCACGATGGCGGCACTACCACTCTGACGAGGGTTAGCACGACCACGGCACTACCACTTCGCAACGGTTAGCACGATGGCGGCACTACCACTCTAAGGAGGGTTAGCACGACCACGGCACTACCACTTCGCAACGGTTTGCACGATGGCGGCACTGCCATTCTACGGAAGGTTAGCACGACCACGGCAATACCATTTCAAATCTCAGAGGGGTTAGCACGATGGCGGCACTACCACTCCACGGAGGGTTAGCACGACCACGGCACTACCACTTCTAAACGGTTAACACGACCACGCCACTCAACAGAACGGCTAGCACGATGACGGCACTACCACTCTATGGAGGGTTAGCACGATCACGGCACTGCCGCTTCTGCAATCACAACAACAGCACTCAATTCAAGAAGGCAATAGCCTCAGGTAGGTGTCTCTGCATCTCTTTCTCTCTCTGAATTTTGGACGTTCTTCTTTGAATTTTGGCTCACCTAGGTGTCTATGCGCTAGCTTCTCCAAAATTGGGGGCAACTGTAGACACCGGGTCCCGGGCTCGGCATAAAATGGCAATGGTAATTTTGGATCCTTGATAATTCCCTCCAAAAAAAATATATATATATATAATAAATATAAATATTTGTCTGTGTAAAATTAGGTAATTAATTAGTTAATGTTGTTAGTTAATTAATTAGTTAATATTATTATATTAATTAAAATGCATGTAAAATTAAAGATTAATTAGTTAATTAATTAGTTAAAATGTAGAATGTTTAATTAATTAGATAAATTATATATTAAGTAGATTAATTATATCAATGTGTAATGTATGTAATGTTTAATTATATTAAGATGTAATTAATATGTAATGTTTAAATTAATTAATGTGTGTGTTATTTGAATTAAGTTAAATTAATTAAAATTAAGAAAAGAAGAAAAGGAGGGAATTAATGAGGAAATTACTTGGATACCCTTAACCCTAATTTGAGGGAATAAAAAGAAGAAGATGAAGAAAAACAAGGGGGCTCGGCAGATCAAGAAAGAAGAAGAGAAAGGAAAAGAAAAAGAAAGAAAAAGAAAAGAAAGAGAGAAGAGAGAGTGGTGGCTGGCCATAAGACCAGGAACAAAGAAAAAGAAAGGAAAAAGAAAAGAAAAGGAAAAGAAAGAGAGAGCAAGAAAGATACAGAGAGAGCAAGAACCTAGGAAACCAAAAGAGAAAATCAAAAAAGAAAAGAAAATAGAAAGGAAAACAAAAGAAAGTAAAAGAAAAGAAATAAAAGGGAAGTAGAAAGAAGAAGAGAGGAATAGCAGCCACAGACCAAGCAACGCCGGAAAAGAAGAAAAAAGGGGAAAAGAGAGAGGGAGGAGGCGAGGCCTCCGCCGGCCACCTCCGACGCCGGATTCCGGCACGCGCCCCGCCGCTCGACTGCCGAGGTCCAGACGCACCTCTCCATGTCGTCTGATCATTCACCGCTTGCCGGAGGAGGGCTCGTCGAGGCACAACGCCGGTGAAGAACAGTGACGCTTTATCGCGTTTTCCGGCCAAACGCCACCACATTCCGGCGCGTGGCCACCGGATCTGGCCTCCCGATGAGGCGGTCTACAAGGCGGCGAGGGAGGTGTCGTCAACCGCCGCTCCGGCGAATCTTCGGTGACAATCCAGTGAGTTTATCTCTCTCCTCCCTAATATAATATTATTTTATTATTTTATTATTGATTATTTTTATATTTATTTATTATTATTATTATTATTATTATTATTATTATTATTATTATTGTTATTATATGGTTATTGTTAATTAATTGTTATATTTATTTATTATTAGTATTTTGTGTTATGTTAATATTTTTATAGTTATTATTATTATTATTAATATTATTATTATTATTGTCTAATTTTGTGTTAATTTTATGTTGTTATTATTTAAATGATTTGTGATTATTTAATTTTATGTTTTAATATTATTATTATTATTATTATTATTATTATTATTATTATTATTATTATTATTATTATTATTATTATTATTATTATTATTATTATTATCATCATTATTGATTATTGTTATTATTATTGTTATTTATTTATGCAATTATTTATGTATTCATTTATTTATTCATTTAGAAATATACAATTATTGTTTTATTTTATTTATCTGTGGTCTGTAATAATAAAATGGTTTTCAACCGCTCTTAAAAAGAACCACCACACAAATGTTTTATACCAAAATGAAATGTTTACTAAATAAAATTGGACCAATGTCCTATTTTTACCCAATAAAATCATCGCATAAAAATCGTTTTTCGTAATGAATGCATGCGAGGACCAATGTCCTCTTTGTTAATAAATAACCCATTTTATGCATGTATCGCACATTTGTAAATGGGAGTTGCATTCCGCTCCTAGTATTATTGTAATTTATTTTATTTGATGCTTTATTCTTTTATTCATTTATTTATCTATTGTTCTAAATACGTGAATAAAATGCGCCTTTCAATTTAATTGCATCGTGTGGAGAGAGAGCGAATCAATGATAATTAAAATTTGATCATAAAATAATCGAGGTAGAAATAGATGAGAAATCCCGGACCCAGCTCTGGTCTTTGGGCTCAAAGAGGCTAGAGGTCTACCCTCCAAGACACCTTTTTTGTGCCACGAGACTTTAGCGCTAATCCTAGGCTCCTTAGGGCGAGAGGTTTACCTTCCAAGACCCCTCTGGCTGGCCCAAAATGGATACAACGCGCAGTCTTAGGCTCTCCGAGGCGAGAGAAACTTTCCCAATGTTCTATTGGGTGGCGACTCCATGAAACCTCCTTGTTGCCCAACATAGACGCACTTGCGATTTATTGCAAGCTGTCAACGGACCCACAAATGCCCCGATCGCCCTCAAGCGGGCGGTCGAATGGGCGGCCGCGGGGATCCGGCGCGCGTCACAATATGGTACTATTCAAAAAAATATTTACCAATTTTAATTAATTGTCTATTTAATAACCTGAATAGTTTAATTAGGTTAACCATATCAAAATGAATAGTTATTTAAATGGATAATAAAGTATTAGAGTTTATGTTAGTTTAGTGTGGTGGCAACCGGTATCCGTATCATATACGGGTATAAGGCGCTACAAGTATTGGTATCAGAGCTTCGGTTTAGGTGGTTCTAAGATCGGAGTGGTTCAATGGGATTAGTATAAGTACATGTGCATGCAAACTAATTTTTGGACAGTATAGTTATGTGAGGCTAATATATGCTTGCTCCTTGTGTTAGATTGCGAATATGGCTTCAGATGAAGGTCATCGTGATAGCGATGTGGAAAGTGCCGCATCAGTTAGTATTAGTCGATCGAGGTCGCCTCATCATCAGGCTACTCCGTCGATTGTTCCTCCTCCTCAGCAGCAGCAGCAGCCTGAGTTTATGAACATGATGGCAAATTTCTATCAATTTATGCAATCTCAACAGCAGCCTCGGGGTCCTGAACAACAGTTAGCTCCACCTAGGCAAAGGCCTATTTTGGAACAGATTAAGAGATTGGGAGCAGAGGATTTTTATGGTCATGATCCTTTGACTCCAGTTCAGGTAGAAGACTGGTTGTTTAAGCTCAAGTGTATGTTTGAGACCACTCAGAGTCTGCCAGATGAGATGCTTCAGGGAGCAGTGGCTTCACTTCAGAGTCCTACTTATACTTGGTGGAGTTCAATCCGTAAATATACTCCAGCTGATCAGGTTAATTGGAGTTGGAGAAGAAATATGTTGGTTCTGAGTATAAATTTGCCATGCAAGATGCATTCTAGAGGCTAAGATAGGGAAGAAAGTCAATTGCAGAGTACGAGAGAGAGTTTGAGCAGCTCAGTGCCTATTTGGATGATGAGTCCATGACTGGGCAGAAGTTATGCCAAAAATTTGAAAGAGGTATGCATAATAACATTAGATTGGCTTTGGGCTTTGGGTTCTCAGAAACAAATAGATATGAGGTCCTTGGTTGAAGCAGCTCTCAGAGTAGAGATGATTATATCAGAAGAGGCTAATAGACAGTCCCGTTTCAAACAAAAGAGGAAAACCGGGTCAATTTTGTAGTACAGCTGGACAGAGTAAGAAGTTTAGAGAGCCTCCTCATTCACAGAGCCGTGCATCAATAACACCTGTTACTATTCAGAGGAACCTAGTTAGCAGTAGTGCGCCAGTCAGATTAGTAGCCAGTGCACCCAGGAGTAGAGTACGAGATTCATTTCCATAGTGCCCTCATTGTAAGAAGTTTCATCCGGGCGAGTGCAGATTTTTGAACAGGGCTTGTTTTAGATGTGGATCCCGGTAACACTATATCAGAGATTGTCATGAGGCCCAGCCATCCACTGCAGCATCACCAGCTTTGGGTGGAGGGGTCAGTCCCTTAGAGAGGATGTGGTAGGGGAGCAGCTCCTCCATAGGCAGTTTTAGGCCCTTCAGTAAAGCCACCTTAGGGTCGTACTACTGGACGTCATTATGCTGTTAGAGTCTGTGAACAGGATGATGCTCCAGATGTCATTGTTGGTAAATTCTCACTGCTCTCTCATTCAGTTTATGCTTTGATTGATCCTGGTTCTATGCATTCCTATATTGATACTACTATTGCTTGGGATAAAGGGTTGCATGACAGTCAGTTAGACCAGGATATTTTAGTGAGTAATCCTTTGGGGTATAGTGTAGTGGTGAATAAAGTATATCGAGATTGTCCGATTAGTGCTCAGAATTTTATGTTTTCTGCTAATTTGATTGACCTTCCGTTTCGAGAGTTTTACATAATTTTGGGTATGGACTGGCTATCCCCTCACCAGGCCACTATTGACTGTAAGAGGAAGAGAGTAACTTTAAAAACTGCAAACGATCAAGAGATTGCCATTGTGGGTGAGAGATCAAATTTTCTTTCTGATGTGATTTCAGCTACCGCAGCAAAGAGACTTATCAGAAAAGGGTTTATAGCCTACTTGTGCTATGCAATGGAGACTAAAAAGGATGAACTTAAGGCTTCAAATGTACCCATTATTCCGGAGTTTCAGGATGTTTTTCCTGAAGGACTTGCAGGTCTGCCACCTGATAGAGAGTTAGAGTTTACTATTGACTTAGTACCCGGTACTGCACCTATCTCTATTGCTCCTTATAGAATGGTGCCTTCAGAACTCAGAGAATTGAAGATTCAGTTGCAAGAATTATTTGATAAAGGCTTCATCAGACCGAGTGTTTCACCTTGGGGAGCACCGGTCCTCTTTGTGAAAAAGAAGGACGGATCACTTTGGTTATGTATTGATTATAGACAACTGAATAAAGTCACCATCAAGAACAAGTATCCACTGCCTCGGATTGATGATTTGTTTGATCAATTGAAAGGTGCGGGCATGTTTTCCAAGATTGACTTATGATCGGGCTACCATCAGTAAAAGATTAAAGAGTCAGTGTGCCTAAGACAGCTTTTCGCACCAGATATTGCCATTACAATTTCATGGTCATGCCTTTTGGATTGACAAATGGTCCTGTAGCTTTTATGGATCTGAAGAATAGGGTTTTCCACCCTTACTTGGACCAATTTGTGGTTGTTTTTATCGATGATATTTTGGTGTATTCGAAGACTCCAGAGGAGCATGATAAGCATTTGAGGATTGTTTTGCAGACGCTGAGAGATAAGCAGCTTTATGCCAAGTTTAGTAAATGTGAATTCTGGCTGGATGAGTATCATTTTTGGGTCACGTGGTATCAACAGATGGTATAAAAGTTGATCCTAAAAAGATTGAAGCTAACCTTCAGTGGAAGACACCCAGGAGTGTTACCAAGGTTAGGAGTTTTCTTGGCTTAGCCGGTTATTATAGAAGGTTCGTGAGGCGTTTCTCTTCGATTGCATCTCCTTTAACCAAGTTATTGCAAAAGAATGTCAAGTTTGAATGGTCAGATAAATGTCAGGAGAGCTTTGAGAAACTTAAGTGTATGCTGACTAAAGCTCCAGTGTTAGTGCAACCTGAATCTGATAAGGACATTGTGGTCTTCATTAATGCTTCCAGAAACGGTTTGGGTTGTGTATTGATGCAGGAAGGCAAGGTGATTGCTTATGCCTCCCGACAGCTTAAGACTCATGAGAAGAATTATCCTACCCATGATCTTGAGTTAGCAGCTATTGTATTTGCATTGAAAATCTTGAGACATTATCTCTATGGTGAGAAATGCTACATCTACACTAATCACAAGTGTCTGAAGTATTTGCTTACTCAGAAGGAGCTTAACTTAAGGCAGAGACATTGGCTTGAATTGATCAAAGACTATGAGTGCTTCATCGACTATCATCCTGGTAAAGCTAACATTGTAGCTGATGCTCTCAGTAGGAAGTTCATGGCTTCTCTATGGGCTATGAATGTTAGTCTGGACTTATCAGATGATGGAGTTTTGATTTCAGAAATGCAAGTTAAGCCAGATTTTCTCCAGCAAGTGAAAAATGCGCAGAAGCAGGATGATCGGTTGTCTACCGTTATGTCTCAGGTGAAAGATGGTCGTGCCAGTGATTATTCATTGGGTTTAGATGGTGGGCTATATTACAAATAGAGATTGTGCGTTCCTGATCAAGCTTATCTGAGAAAGGATATTCTATCAAAAGATCATCATAGCATCTTCGCTATGCATCCTAGTTGTAACAAGATGTATCAGGATTTGAAAATGCTCTATTAGTGGCCAGGCATTAAACGTAATGTGACAGAATTTATGGGTAAGTGTCTGATTTGTCAGTAAGTTAAGGCAGAACATCAAGTTCCTTTAGGTTTGCTTCATCCTATTGTCATTCCTGAATGGAAATGGGATAGGGTGACCATGGATTTTGTGTCAGGATTTATCTCACGAGAAAGAAACATGATGCAGTTTGGGTAATTGTTGACCGACTCACTAAATCAGCTCATTTCCTGCCTATCAGAATGGATTATTTGTTATTCAAGCTGGCAGAGTTATACATTAGCAAGATTGTAAGACTGCATGGAGTTTCTTACTCCATCATTTCAGATCGTGATCCGAGATCTACTTCTCAGTTCTGGAAGGGGCTTCAGGAAGCTTTGGGAACTCGATTGCATTTCAGCACAACTTTCCACCCTCAGACTGATGGACTATCTGAGCGTGTGATTCAGATTCTGAAAGATATGTTGACATGTTGTATACTTTAGTTTGGTAACCGTTGGGAGCGGTACTTGCCTTTAGCAGAATTCACCTAAAACACAGTTATTAGACCAGTATCAAGATGGCTCCCTATGAAGCTTTGTATGGTAGAAAGTGCAGAACTCCTCTTTGTTGGACAGAGCTCAGTGAGAATAAGATTGTGGGGTCAGATCTGATTAGAGAAACGGAAGAAAACGTTCGAGTGATTAAAGACAAATTGAAGGAAGCCATGGATTGATAGAAGTCCTATTCAAATCTGAAGAGGAAAGATATAAAGTTTCAAGTGGGAGATAAAGTATTGCTGAAAGTTTCTCCATGGAAGAAAATCCTAAGATTTGGAAAGAAAGGCAAGCTGAGTCTGAGATTCATTGGCCCTTATGAAATTATTTAGCAGGTTAGACCAGTAGATTATATATTGAAGCTTCCACAAGAGTTAGAGAAGATTCATGATGTCTTCCACATCTCTATGCTTCGAAGGTACCGTTTAGACCCCAGTCATGTCATCAAACCGGAAGAACTTCGAGTTCAGTCAAACATGACTTATGAGGAGTATCCAGTAAAGATCTTGGCTAGAGAAGTGAAGCGGCTCGGAACAAACAGATTCCACTGGTTAAGATTCTCTTGAATCACCACAATGTCGAGGAAGCGACATGGAAACCAGAAGAGATTATGAGACAACAATATCCCCAACTCTTCAGTTTATGTAAATTTTGAGGACGAAATTTTAAATTGGTAGGGGAGATTGTAATAGCCCCAATACCGGGTTAGTCGTAAATAGTATTTTTTAAGAGTGAATAGTGCTTTCAGGGTGAATAGTACTTCCCAAAATTAAAAAATATTTTATTGGACCATTGGATAGAGCTCGTCAATACGAGTCCATAGGAGCAAATTTCAAGTAAATCGGAGGTCAAACGAGTCTGGAATGGCCGAAACAGTAAACAAAAGTATTTACTTCGGTGAATAGTGAAAAGTGGGCCCAGGTCGGACCCACTGAAAAGTAAAAGTGGGCCCAGGTGGGGCTCACCGAATAGTAAATGTGGGACCATGAGTGGTGACATTATCAATGACATTAGCGACGTCATTATGATTAATAATAACTGTGGGTCCCATGAATAGTGACACCATCTTTGACTGGTCTGTTAATAGTGACTGTGGGTGTCGTGATTAGTAACTGTGGGGCCCACAAAATAGTGACTCTAGGGTAAATAGTACCAAAAATATTTTATTTCACCATCAGATGTTAAATGGAGTACACTGGTATAATCTGGTGTAAAAACGAGGTCAAATAGGCTTCCAAAAGTCAGTATGAAGTTTCTCTAGTTCGGTTCGATTGAACCAAGGTTTGACTGAACTTTGACTGAATTTTTATAATTAGTTAGAGTGCAAAAAAATGGTCTAATTTAAGAGAATAAAAGGCTTAGAATAAATTTTAGAAATTTTTGACTGCATTAGAATTGTATTTTACGACAAAACCGAATTGAACCGAATTAGACCTATTTAAGTGAACTAGACCCCAAATGGACTCTGATTGAGTTGATATTTTTACAGGGAGACTAATTTTAATATTTTAAGAATTATGGAATTAATTGGGAGTGAAAATGGTTTTTAAAACATTCAATTTCACCAAAACAATGAAAAATGACCCGAAAACCAAAAATCGGATCAAATAGGCTCAACCACTTTGGTTGGACCTGGTTGGGTCCAATTGGACCCATATAAAAGCATCCAAATTTCTTGAAATCCCTTGGATTCCCTTTTATTTCAGCCTCCCTCTTCCCCTCTCCTTGGCCGAATTCTTCCCTCCCTCTTCTTCACCATTTTTCTTTCATTTTTTCTTCAATTCTCCGCAAGATCAAACCTCTTTAACATAATTCAGCTCATCTAGAATCCATTGGTGGTCTTAGAATTTCGTTTGGAGGAGTATAAGTGGGTGAAATCTAGACTTGAAGTTTGGGTGTAAAATTGAGGTAAGAGATTTAAGAGTTTTAAATTTGGTGTTAAGGTTCCTAAAGGTATATTAGGATGTGAATTAGATGTTTATTAAGTTTCTTTGATGAAAGGAAACTTAGTTTTGATTAAATCTTAATTTTTGTGTTTGGACATAATTATGTCGAATAGGTGAGGGAACCTCCAATCAAGCTAAGGTCAAGGAAAAGAAAATTGAGAAGTATATTTCAAGGATCTTAGGTTTGTGATTGCAAATTCAATTTAATTCCATGGTAAAAATATGGATTTAAATTATGTTTGTGAATAAAGTATGTGATTTATGCATGTTTAATTGAAATTAACATGATATTCATGCTTAGGGATGTTAAAAATAATTGTATGAATGATTAAATTGAAGAAATAAATTTTGTGTGAAAAGTTCCTTCTCTAGCTGAATGTAATTCATGTGATTTTCATGTGTTTTCATGATGTTTAAAGTATAATTATGATGGATCTATGGCATTTAGCATGTGAATTAATGAATGGTATGTGTTAGAGCATGTGAAAACATCATGAGGTATGTGATGTATGTATGGCCGAATGTATATCATGTGTAAAGTCATGATTTTTATGTGTTTTCATGGAAATTGATGGTATGGTGATGTTATAAATCATGGAATTGGCCTAAATAAATGATAAAATTCATAAAAATAATTAATGTAAATAAATGGGTATGTGGGCCGTATACATGTATGTATGTAAGCATGTGTACCATGTTGAAATAATAAGCTTACATGACATGTGATGATGTAATAATGATAATCACATGTGAAATGATGAAATGGTATGAAAAAGAATACGATATTATGATGATATACCTTGAAAAATAAGTATATCATATTAATAATGTGAAAAATAAAATAATATTGCCCTGTGTAGTGATCTGGTAGTCAAGTCTAGTTCAGGAGATGTTGGCATGCCATAGGGACATAAGACCGCCGGTATGAGTGTAATGGCCCAAATACTGGTTTAGAAGTATCAGTGCATTAGTCCAGTGTTACCATGATAATCGCAATGTCAAACAATGTAGGGAGTGAGTTTACCAGTGTCGGAATTCAGTGTTAAGTATGTTAAAATTATAGTGATTCCGTGTCAAGTGACAATAGGGTGGCTATACAGCGAACCCGGCTGTCTGGCTCCCCAAAAATTCTAATTTTGTGAAAATGATCTGTGGGTCATAAGGAGTCTAGTGGTGAAATCAGAACTGAAAACAGAGCTAAAACTACCTCCGAGATTCATTCTGAAGTTAGCCTCCGGTTCGGTTCAATTTGAACCAGGGTTTGACCGAGGGTTGACCAAGGGATTATGAGTGGCTTATGTGGCCCAATAGAATTTCAGTATGTTAAATAATGTAATGGAAATGATTTCTGTGAATTTTGACAGCTTTGGAGTTGCATTTTACGGCAGAAGGACCGATTTAAGTGAACCGGTGCCCAAATGGACTCCGATTGAGCTAAAAATTTGTAAGGAGCCTATTTTTGATGTTTTAAGACCAATGGAATTTGTTAGAAGTGAAAATATTGAGGGAAATATATAGATACTTTGAAAAATTGCAAATGAACCGAAAAATAAAAATTTTGCTCTAAATCGGTCGGACCACCACGGTTGGACCGGTTTGGTTCATTATAGGACTATATAAAGGGAGAAATGGCTGGATTTCTCTAGAGAAATCTATCCAAAGTCGGCATCTCTCCTCCCTTTCAAAATCGTATGGTTTTTCTCACTTCTCTCCTCCATTTTCTTCTCTTCTACTCCAATTTCATCTCAAATCTTAGCTCCCTAACTAAAGTTCAGCTCCTCTAGAATCCTATAGCAGTGTTTAGAGTTCATTTGGTGGACTAGAAGTGGGTGAAATCAAGAGATCAAAGGTTAGGGTAAGTTCTTGGGTTTTTGATTCAAGAGTTCATAATTTATTTTATTGGTCCCTATAGAGGTTTTTGGGGCTATAGAACACATTTATGATGTTATATTTTACATTTGAGACTTGATTTTTAAGTTATGAGGATGTTTATATTCAATCCATGTAGGAAATTAAGGTGAGGAGGAGATTTCTGAAGCTAAAGGGAAGGAAACGCAACCCTAGAGTGCTCTAGAGCTTGGAAAAGAGGTTTGTGGTTACTAAATCTACCTATTTCCTAATGTTTATGTTGATTTTATGGTTATGTCTAAGGTTAGGTATGTGATAGTGATGTGTTTAATTAAATCTAACTTGATATTCATGTTTAGTGGGCTTAATATAGTGTATAAACATGATTAAGTGAAATTAAATAAAAGTGGTATGAAAAGTGTAATAGTGGCCGAATGGTATTCTTAAGAAACCATGATGTTTTAATGGGTTTTAAGGCATGAAATTCATGTTTATAACATGTTTAACAAGTGTAATGCATGATTGAGTGAAAAGAAGAATTAAAAGAAACCATAATGAATGAGTGAATGTTATGGCCGAATGGTATAATGTGACTTTAAGTGAATTATAAGATGAATATTGGCATATTATGGACATTTGAGGCATGTATAACGTGAAATAAGTGTAATTAAGTGGCTAAGAGAAATTATAGTGCATGGTATAAAAATTTGGATGTTAGGCCAAATAGTATATAAGATTTTGCATGTGTATATTTTGATGGTATATGTGATTTAATGGTATAAAGTGACTGTATATATTGATAAATGAGTGTATGTGCAAAGTGTTAAGTGAACTTAATGTTAATAAATATGAGTGTACGAAACAAAATTGACCCATAATTTCATAAGTGAATGACAGTTAACCAATGATGGTAATCACATAGTATCGCTAGGTCAGCAGTATACGTATAGGGTATAAGGGTGTCACAGTGAGCATGACGTCTCACTTTTTAAATAGGACAATGATGGTCCTATTTCACTGTATCTAAATATTTTATTGTACTGTACTGTATTTAAGATAGTGGTGGTCCCACAGGACTCCTATGGTATTTCTGTGAACTTCTGGAGTTCAAGTCTCGTTTATCCTGTATATAAAGTCTGCCAGTGTGTTACAGGTGCATATGGTCAAAAAAATATTAAAATTGTTAAAGTATGATTAAAATAATATTTGTGGAAAAGGACATAAATATTATTATATAAAAAGTTTGATGGAAAAATGGTAATTTTGTGCATATGTGTGTGAAAGATGGTTAATAAGGGTAAAAATGTAAATAAATGATTAAATATGAAAATTTGACACTTTTTAGGGGTAAAAATATAATTTGGCAAGAAAATGATAATTGGAGGGTAAAATTGTAATTTAGCATGTAAATTAATGGTAATATTGTAATATTAGTGAAATTAAAATGAACTAGTGGCAAAATGGTAATATTAGTGAAATTAAAATGAACTAGTGGCAAAATGATAATAATAGTGAAATTAAAAGGAATTAATGGCATAAATGTAATTTTGGTAAAGTATAATTGAACTAATCGCATTTTTGTCATTTTGAAAAAGTTTAAGGATATAAGTAAAATATTACCATAAGTTAAGGGTAAAATGGTAATTAAGATTATTTATGTTATTAATTGTGTAATTGCCCTGATCATGAAATTTGAGAATAATTAAATATAATATTGCATGAATAATTAGTAATTAAATGTAATGTGTTTAATTATGAATATTAAATGTTATTATTGTGAATATTATTATGCGTGAAAAATTAAATTAAGTGGAAATTTATGAAATTGCAATCACTACTTAGCATATTTAATGATCAGCACGTAGTTTTATTTCACTGTGTGTAGGTAGTCCGTAAGATTTTGGGAGCAGTGCATACCTCACACTTTGGAAGTGGTATGAAGAATTTATTTGCAATATTTAAGTATGTTAAGAAGTTTGGCATGTATATGACTTATAGTATTGTTTTGGGGTTTTGGTCTGTAATAGATTGCTAAAACTTCACTAGTTTATATTTGCCTGTGCACGCCAAATAATTAGTAGAAATTAAGTTAATACTATTGGTAAAGTAAAATGTAGATTTTCAAGTTAAAGGAAAATTGACTAGATGAATAGTAACTTAAACAGTTATAGGTCAATCGGCATAGTTAATAGGGAATTAAGGTAGAAATATTAAGTTTGATGATTAATTAATAAGTATTAATAGACTTAAGTAAATTGTCTTTGCCATATGGCACTATTCACACAGTATTATACATACGGTACTATTCATACATACGGTACTATTCATATATACGGTACTATTCAAAATAAAAAAATATTTACCGGTTTTAATTAATTGTCTATTTAATAACCTGAATAGTTTAATTAGGTTAACCATATCAAAATGAATAGTTATTTAAACGGATAATAAAGTATTAGAGTGTATGTTAGTTTAGTGCGGTAGCATCCGGTATCCGTATCACATACGAGTATAGGGCGCTACATTATTAGTGAAAATAATAAGTGCATATAAGTAATAAATAAATATTCCTTGTTTTGTAAAATTACACCAACTTATTTGTTTATAGTATACAAAATGCATATAGTCCGGTCACTTGGGACCTGCTGTTTGAATTTATTGTTTGTATTCGAAAAATTTGGCATTTTTTAGTCAAAGTGTTGTCCAATTCTTTTTTTAGAATTTTAAAAAAAGAAAAAAGAGTTTAACATGTTAAAATATTTGATAAAATAATGTTGTTAATTTATCTTGCATGAGCTAATTGTCGATTTTTTTTAGGATGCCTCGATAGCGTAGAGTGCGGTCGAGACGTGATAAACCTCCACCTCCAGAAGATATGATAGAGGATCAGAGATATCGATTTGAAATTTTGTGTCAGATGAGGATGGTGGCCAGAAGATTTGTGTCTAGGGAGTTTCTTCAGCAGATGGGCATGTGGGAGGAGGTGAGCACCCTGATAGTGTTTGCTGGATGGACTGAATTTTTAAGGTTGGCTTACACGATATACCCAAAGGTCACTAGGGAGTTTCTAGCCACATTGCAGTATAAAGGGTACCGGAGGCCTGAGATAGAGCTTGGGGTCATATCATTTCGGGTTAGAGGCTATTACCATGAGAATAGCCGCCTAGATTTTTCAGGGGCGATGGGCCTTCCGACAGGGGATCAGGTTTTAGTGCCAGATAGGACTGTCTCCATACATTGTTGGGAGCGGATAGCAGCACCGGGTGTCCCCTATTGCCATAATTAGGTCAAGAGCACCTTACTGCGATCACAGACTCTGAGATATATCCAAAAGGTGTTGGCCAGGAGTTACCTAGGCCGAGTCGGGAGTCCTGGTTCTGTGAATGCTGCTAAGATTTGGAGTCTATGGGCGATGGTGACTGGTAGGCAGATAAACATTGCCCGTGAGATCTTATCTGCACTGGTCAGAGCTGGGCGAGGGACAACCGGACATATATGCATTAGAGGAGTGGTGACTAGGTGTGACGCGCGCCGGATCCCGAGCGCCGCCCCTATGACCGCCCGCTTGAGGGCGATCGGGCATTTGCGGGTCCGTTGGCATCTTGCAATAAATCGCAAGTGCGTCTATGTTGGGCAACAAAGAGGTATCATGGAGTCGCCACCCAATAGAACATTGGGAAAGTTACTCTCGCCTCGGAGAGCCTAAGACTGCGCTTAGTATCCATGTTGGGCCATGAGGCCTAGGATTAGCGCTAAAGTCTCGTGACCCAAGAAGTATTTTGGAGGATAACCTCTAACCTCTCGAGCCCAAAGACCAGAGCTGGGTCCGGGATTTCTCATCTATTTCTACCTCAATTAGTTTATGATCAAATTTTAATGTCATTGGTTCGCTCTCTCTCCACACTATGCAGTTGATTAAAAGGCGCAATTATTCACATTTTGAAAGCAATAAATGAGCAAAATAAATGTCAAAGCGATAAATTACAATAATACAAGGAGTGGAATACAACTCCCATTTAAAAGTGCAAACATACATAAAACCGGGGAATTTATTAACTATGAGGACTTTGGTCCCCGCATGCTCAATTAAAGAAAATATTTTGGATGTGGTAATTTTATTTTGGATGAAAACTGGGACATTGGTCCCATTTTATTATGAAAAATCTAAACTAATTTAGTAAAACTATTTTTGTGATTTTTATTTAGGTGCGCATAGGAAAACATTTTATTCAATGAATATATACAAGGAAATTAAAAATATAAATGAAATGAGAATTAAAAATGTATAAAGGAAATACCAAACCCCGCAACTCCTCCTTCGTGTGCATGGATGCTCAATTGAAAGTAAAAAACAATGATGTGCAACCAAAAATAAAACAAGAGAAATTCATGTTAGTGATTAAGCCAACAAAATGACATAAAAAAATAATATGTACCATGAAAATATAATATGCATAAATAATCATGATGTAATTTAACATGCATAGAATAATTAAGATGCAATTTAACATGCATAGAATAATTAAGATGCAATTTAACATGCATAACGTGAGAAAGTATCATGGCATATGCAACTTATTAATATTAGTAATTAACGTGCATGGAAAATTAGTGACAATCAATTTTACTATAGTTAAGACATGAATTAAAAATGTAACATGAGAATAACACAACTTAACATGAATGACTAGCATAGAATAATGATTATAACACTCATACATGCAAAAGAAAGCATAATAATAAACATGATATAGCATTAAGAAATTAAAGGTATTTACAACCTAAAACATGCATAATTACATGAATAAAGAATAATTTGACATAAAAAAAATAATAGAATTTAAAAAAAACTTATTTGTTATATGAATAATTGAAGATAAAAAAAATAAGAAGAAGAATATGGAGACTAAGAGAATTTACATGTTTGATATGTTAATTGGAAGCCAAAATAAATGAAATTAACAAGAGAATTAATGAGTAAAGCCAAGAATAATTACCCTCAAATTCAGTTTTGAAGAATTGAAGATAGAAGTGTTGAATTCCTTGTCTTCTCTTGTGAAAATCCTTAGAAAATAGCTTGAAAACTTGAAGAAAAGCTCTTGGAAACAAGTGTGTAAGATGGATTTTTTCCTCTCAACTCCAAGCTCCAAAATTCAGTTTTTTTTTTCCAAAATGTTCCTGATTCGTCCTCCCCAAATTCTGAATTTTTCTAGTGTTTTTAACCATCAAAAACTACCCAAAAACCACCAAAAACCGTCCAAAAACGGTTGAAAATCGAGTGGGGGTCGAAAAGTGGGCGAAATGGGCGAAGTGGGGCGATTTCGGCGATTTCCGCGCGCCTCGCGCACGTCTCCGCGCGGAGTTGCGCGGAACTTCTGCGCACGTCGTGTGCGGAGCGAGCGACGCCCAAGGCGTCGCTCGCGCAAAACGACCGACGCCAAGGGCGTCGGTCGCGCGGAGCGCGCGCTCCGCGCACGTAAAGCCGTCGCCCTTCCGTCGCTAACTTTTTCCCCTATTTTATTTTCAACATTTTTCCATCATTTTTCACCTTTTTTTTTTTTTTATAAAATACCACCAATCTAAAACACACTTTTTCTTCTTCAAAATAATTTAAAAAATATTTTTAAAATATTTTTAAAATACCCTTTTTACTCACCGAAAAGACAAGGAAAATCACTTCTGAGCTCCAATCTTTTTGCCTATAAGCCGGCATAGCTAAATTTCATCATCGGGTAATCCTGATCAAGGCTACTCGGGACCTGGTGTCTACAGTTGCCCCCAATTTTGAAGAGACTAGTGCATGGGTGCCTAGGTGAGCCAAAATTCAGGAAAAGGAAAGAAACGCGTACCTGAAGCGGCGATCTTCCTGCTTGATGGAGTTATGATGACAGCTGCTGCTGTCTTTTTGTTGTAGCTGGTAATACCGTAGGTGCGCTAACCTCTTGTGGGTAGTGCCGCCATCGTGCTAACCGCCGTGCATTGGTAGTGCCGTGGTCGTGCCAACCTCTTGTGGGTTGTGCCGCCATCGTGCTAACCGCTGTGCATTGGTAATGCCGTGGTCGTGCCAACCTCTTGTGGGTTGTGCCGCCATCGTGCTAACCGCTGTGAATAGGTAGTGTCGTGGTCGTGCTAACCTCTTGTGGGTAGTGCCGCCATCGTGCTAACCGCTGTGATTTGGTAGTGTCGTGGTCGTGCTAACCTCTTGTGGGTAGTGCCGCCATCGTGCTAACCGCTGTGAATAGGTAGTGCCGTGGTCGTGCTAACCTCTTGTGGGTAGTGCCGCCATCGTGCTAACCGCTGTGAATTGGTGGTGCCGTGGTTGTGCTAACCTCTTGTGGGTAGTGCCGCCATCGTGCTAACCGCTGTGCATTGGTAGTGCCGTGGTCGTGCCAACCTCTTGTGGGTTGTGCCGCCATCGTGCTAACCGCTGTGAATTTATTTTTTATTTTTTATTTTTTTATTTTTTTGCTCCTTTAGATGTTTGGACTAGTGTCATCACTTGGCTTTTGTGGGTGTTTCCCGCCGATTTCTCCTGCAAGATTGTATGCATAGGAATATACAAGAAATCATGTGTGTATGTTATGGAATGCAAATGCTTGCAAAAATGTATAGATCGCTCCCTAGGTGATCCATGGTTTGCTGAACTTATAGCTTGTCTGTGGTACCATTCCCCCTGAATCCTGAGGATCGTCGACAAGCTTTCTGAAAGAGACGTCCGGTGTATATCCCTTGCCCCCTGGTCAATGATCATTTACTTGAGATTCTATTTCATGTTCTGTGTTGTGTGTTGTCTGACTGACGGAAGATCATCTTGAAATAATGCCGCCTTATCGCTCCAGGCATTGAATGTCATTGTTTTAAAGGTAGTGCGTCCCTTGTGGATTTTCACACTAGCTTTTCTTTGCGGGAAATGCGTCCCTTATGGGATTTTCACACAACCCTTTGCCTAACTTTTGCCTGGAATGGACCCAACCCAATCCAGCGGCTTTTGTTTATTTTATATTTATATTTTATTTTTATTTTTATTTTTATTTTTATTTTTATTTTTATTTTTATTTTTATTTTTAGGGCAGACTGCCTGTTTCCAGGTTTTCACCCTGCCCTTTGGCCTAACTTTTGCTTAGAGAGCCAGTTACGGTTTTCATCTCTAACGGCCTTCTTTGTTTTGTTTTGTTTTGTTTTGTTTTGTTTTTTTGTTTTGTTTTGTTTTTTTTTTTTTTTTTTTTTTTTATCACCAAAGCTTCTGTTAAGAGCAAATAGCACATATCCGATGAAAGGACTGAGCAATAATCATTAGATGAACAATTGGTATATTTCTTTTTAAGACAGAACTGAAAGATCAATGAAAATGTATTCTTTTATTCATTGCGAAATTGTGTACATTTCTATATGATTTCATCATACATGATTTTCATTTGACAAGAATTCAAAAGCATGTGACTACACCTAATCTCAGAGTGGGTTTTGTCAGCATCAAACTCCTGTTATCAATCGGCCCTCTCGGGTTTTCTCGATTGAATATTTTCTCTTGGCCCTTAATTTTTGCCCAGGATGCCTTTTTTCGGTTTTCACCCTGACAGGGCGCCCAATTTTAGCAAGGCCGCCTTTTTTCGGTTTTCGACCCGCGGGCCATTTATTCTCTTCTTTTTATTTTTGGTCTTTAGCCGTGGAACCTTTTTAACCTATCGACATTGACCGGGTCCTTGAACTCATTCCCATCGCTGTCTGCTAAAATTGCTGCTCCTTTTGTTAGCAACTTTTTCAAAATGAAAGGTCCTTCCCAGGTTGGTCTGAATTTTACTCGTATGTCTGGAACTCCCGGCCTCATCATCTTAAAGACCAAATCCCCTTCTTTCAACGGGTGCTTTCGTACCTTCTTGCCAAAGGACCGAGCTAGTCTTTTCTGATAAACCTGATTGTGGTAATAGGCTCTCAACCTATCTTCATCCAATAGATTCAACTGCAACAATCGCTGTTGTGCCCATTCTGTCTCCGGAATCTCGGCTTCCAGGACTACCCTTAATGATTTCAGCTCAATTTCAACCGGCAGGACTGCTTCAGTTCCATACACCAGAGAGAATGGTGTTGCCCCCATAGAGGTTCTGACTGTTGTTCTATAACCCCAAAGTGCGAAGGGTAGCTTTTCTGCCCAATCCTTGTAGTTCTGAACCATCTTGGCTAAAATTCTCTTCACATTCTTATTCGCCGCTTCAACTGCACCATTCGCTTGAGGACGGTAAGGAGAAGACTTATGATGTTGGATCCCATATTTCTGGAGCATCTGTTTAGTCTCTGCTAGGAATTGTACCCCATTATCAAACACAATGTGATGTGGGAGACCATATTTGCATATCAAATTCCGCTCGATGAATTTAGCCATATCCCTTGCATCAACCTTCTTGAAAGATTCACCCTCAACCCACTTAGTGAAGTAGTCAATGGCAACTATGATAAATCTATGCCCATTAGAAGCAGTAGGATGGATTTTGCCTATGATGTCTATTCCCCATGCTGCAAATGGCCATGGAGATGTTAAGTTATGTAACTCTGAAACTGGCACATGCCTCAAATTCGCGTACTGTTGGCATAACTGGCATTGCTTCACAAATTTTGAACAATCTGTATCCATTGTGAGCCAATAAAACTCTTGGCGCATGATCTTCTTTGCTAAGACTAAGCCATTCATGTGAGCTCCACAAACCCCGGCATGAACTTCTTCCATAACTGTTTTAGCTTCTTTCTCTGCCAGACATCTTAGCTGAATACCATCAGCTTGCCTTTTGTATAAAGTGCCATTAACACTGATGAATTGAGTGGATAACTTCCTGATCATTCTTTGGTCCTTCTCATTGGCTTCCTCTGGAAAGACTGATCTCTCTAAATAATTCTGAATGTCATAATACCATGGATTTCCATCAATGGCCTCAATGTCCATCACCTGTTCCGCTTCAAAACCAGGTCTTTCCGAACTATATATCAGCACGGGTTTCATCGCAACTCCTGTTGGGTTATCCCACATAGACACTAAAGTTGCTAGAGCATCAGCTAACTGATTTTCGTCTCTGGGGATGAAGTGAAAAGTGCAAATCTCAAATTGGCTGCTCAACGTTCTCAAGTGCTTTACATAAGGCAGCAGCCTTTCTTCCTTGACTGACCACTCCCTTCTGATCTGATGAATTACCAAGGAAGAATCTCCAAATACTTCTGCGGTCTTTGCCCCCAGAGCAAGTAATGCTTCCAATCCAAAGATGCAAGCTTCATATTCTGCTTCATTATTGGTAGCCTTATACCTCAGCTTCTTAGCCAATGGTAGTCTTTCACCATCTGGGGTCTTAAGAATAACTCCTACGCCTGCTCCCTTATTATTGACTGCTCCATCAAAGAATAACTGCCACCCTTGCACTGCTATGGCCGTGACGTCTTCATCTGGGAAGTTGTATTCAAACTGATCTCCCTCAATAGGATGCTCGGCTAAGAACTCCGCTACAGCTCTTCCCTTAATGGTTTTCCTGGTTATGTACTCAATGTCAAATTCCTGCAACAGCAGTAACCATCTTCCCATCTTCCCTAGTAAAGAGGGTGCTTTTTGGAGGTATCTAAGCGGATTATGTTTGGCAACCGTTTGTACCTTGAAGGAATGAAAGTAGTGTCGCAACTTCTTAGAAGCCTAGATAACTGCTAAACAAATCTTTTCCACCTCTACATATTTGGCTTCGTACGGCAGGAATTTCTTGCTAAGATAATAAACGGCAAACTCTACACCAAAATCGTCTTCCTGAGACATCATAGCACCCACTGAGTTATCTTCCACAGCCAGGTACAGGATTAATGGTTTGGCACGGCGTGGTGGTCTTAACACCGGAGGATTTAGCAGATAGTCCTTAATGGTGTCAAAGGCCAGTTGACAGTCATCGTTCCATAGCACCGGCTGATTCTTCCTAAGAAGCTTGAAAATAGGCTCACATACCGAAGCTAGCTTGGCAATAAATCGACTGATGTACTGAAGCTTTCCTAGGAAACTTCTGACGTCCTTCTCCTTCTGGGGCACTGGCATCTCTCTTATGGCTTTGACTTTATCGGGATCTACCTCGATTCCCCTCTGGCTTACTACATGGCCTAACAACTTTCCTGATGTAACTCTAAAAATGCACTTCTTGGGATTGAGTCGCAGATCATACTTGCTAATCCTTTGAAAGAACTTTTCTAATGCCTCAAAGTGACCTTCCCTGGTAGCCGACTTAATCATTATGTCATCGATGTACACCTCCACTTCTTTGTGGATTAAGTCATTGAGAACCTTGGTTGCCATCCTCTGATAGGTTGCTCCTGCATTCTTCAACCCAAAAGGCATAACCCGATAGGCATATGTCCCCCACTCGGTGATAAAGGCTGTCTTGATCCGGTCCACTATCTTGTTAAGAATTTGATTGTACCCTGCGTATCCATCCACAAAGCTGTACATCATGCAAGCAGCAGCACTATCTACTAGCACATCAATATGAGGCAGTGGGAAATCATCTTTAGGGCAAGCTTTGTTCAGGTCTCGATAGTCGACGCATACTCGAACCTTACCGTCTTTCTTAGCTACAGGAACCACATTAGCTAACCATGTTGGGTATTGAACCTCTATCAGGAACTTAGCCTCAATCTGCTTATGGATTTCCTCTTTCACTTTCTGTGCCCATTCTGGCCTAAGCCTCCGAAGCTTTTGCTTGACGGGTTTAAACTCTGGGTAAGTTGGGATGGCGTGTTCGACAACATCTCGATCTATTCCCGGCATATCCTCATAGGTCCAGGCAAAGACTTTTTTATATTTTTTTAATATTCTCTCAAATTTTATTCTCTCTTCAGGAGTTATGTCTGATGCTAGCAAAATTTCCTTTGGATTTTCCAAAGTTCCGAGATTAAATGCAGTTGTGCCAGTTGAATTAATATCAAAAATGAATGCATCATGCTTATGATCATGCGAAATGAAATCATCAGAAACATCACACAAGTAAGCAAAGTTGTTCATCTCATTAACATAATCAGAAACATTAACATTGTCCTCAAAGAGTTCTGGTATAAAAAGAGAATCTAAATGACTATCAACTTCAGTCGATGCCGATGTTGCAGCCGACTGTGCTTTGGCTTCCTGGCTTGGTGAAATCTTGAGATCTTCTATCTTCGGCTCTGGTTCCACTATCTTCTCCTTCCCCTTGAGCTTAGTGGCTAATAGCTTATCAGTGACGATCTCTTCGGGCTCATCTCTGTCCCAGATGCTGCATTGGGTCATAATCTCCTCATCCCAAAAGTTCTCTATAGCTTTAACAACTCCGATCTCCCAATCAAAGACATCATTGAAAATTTCAAATCCAGGGATAATCTTCCCATCTACCCACTGCGGCTCTTCTTCTCCGGTGTAAGCACAAACTGATGATGATGGCACAAAGCTCTCCGAAATATGGGGAATCTTCCCTGACCCTTTCTTCTTACCATATTCTCCTTTGTAGCCCAACCCCTTTCGATCTTTTTGACCACGTGTAGTGATAGCATTCTGCAGCCCTTGTGACTCTTTTCCCAAACCAGCCCCTGGGAGGAAGTACATCTTCTTCAGCATATTCACCACTTGAGGGCTACCTTCTAGGTTTTGCTCTTCTCCGATCATCGATACATGAAAGCCACTGAATGGCTGATTAGAGATCTCCAAGGCAGACACTTGGTTCTCTCTTGCTGCTTTAATGGTCACTACTTCTCCTTCATGGGGTATTTTAATTATCTGGTGTAATGTGGATGGTACTCCCCCTAACTTGTGGAACCACGATCTACCAAGCAGAGCTGAGAAGTTTGCTGGAATCGGCAAGACCACAAAATCTGTTTCTGTCTCAATGGGCCCTGTCTTTACCAAAGCTTTGAAAATTCCCGATGCTTGCCTCCTGGAGTTGTCGTAGGTAGTGATGGTCAGGTCAAATTTGCTTAACATACTCTCATCCATCCCAAAGGCCTGAAGTGCCACCAAAGGGCAGACATTTATCGATGACCCGTCATCAACCATGACACAAGCGGTGTGTTTACCATTGATCTGTGCCTTGATGTACAAAGGTCGGTTGTGGTTGCGACCCTCTGTTGGTAGGTCTGCATCAGAAAAAACCAACTTCTCCCCGGATCCCCCCTTTACCAGGTCTAAAAGCTCAGATGGAGAGATTGTAGTTGCTACGGTGGATACGCTCAATGCTTCGACTAACTTCTGTCGGTGCGAGGGGGACTGTCTCAAGAGGTCCCAAATAGATATCTGAGCCGTGGTCTTTTTCAGTTGCTTCACTATTGAATTTTCTTCCGGCTCTTTCTCTGCGATTGCTTGTGCTGGGTCCTGCTGCTTCTCAGCTTCTGGAATGACCCTCCCACTTCTTGTTACTGCTTCTACTCTTTCTTCTTCCTCTGAATCCCACGGATCCGTAAACTCTCCATTTTTCTCATCTTCGTCATCTCCACTCTCACTAGTGGACCAACAGTCTATCGCTGCCACGGAAACTCCTTTTTCATCCACTGCAGGGCGAGTAATAGCGACATACTCATTTCCATATAGATCTTGCATTACGTACCACTCTGGTAGGCTCGATCCGATCAGAAAGACTGGAGGTGGCACTGTGTTATAACCCGACTTCTTCTTGCTTTCTCTCTGCTCAGGATCGGTGATCTGCTTGTTGTCAATTAGATCTTGGACCCGATGTCTTAGCGTTATACACTCATCCGTCAAATGCCCGGTATGTTGGTGGAATGCGCAGTATTCATTCTCTTTGTGCCCTGGCTGCCCTTGTGCCTTGGCCGGTTTAGGTGATAGGGGCCGCAGTTTTCCTTCTTTTATTAGCCTCTTTAGCACCCATGATAAAGGCTTACCCAAGTTGGAGAAATACCTCTGACTTACGCCGGTTGCAGACACCTCGGCAGTCTTCCCAACTCTGTTACCACTGCTTGAACCTACTGGTTTGGCCGTCCCCTGATTGCTGTATCCCCTCCGGGCATAGGACTCACTATTTGCCCTCTTGGATAAATATTCACCTTCCGCTTCTATGGCAATGTCCTTCAAAGACTCCCAATCCTTGAGTCCCTTCATTTTCAGTCCCTCTCTCAAGTAAGGACTGGCATTTCGAATGAATAGCCGAATCTGATCAGAAGTGTCCGGTTTGCGTTTCATCTCCATAACCCGGTTTCTCCACCGAGTAAGGTACTCGTGGAAGGACTCCCCAGCCTTCTGCTGTAACAACTCGAGATCTTTCAAAGTGACCTCCATCCGGGTACTGCAATCGTACTACTTAAGGAACTCTTCGGTCAACAAGTCCCAGTCCTCCTTGGATCTCCTGTCAAGCCCATGGTACCAATCAATAGCAGCTCCTGTGAGACTCAAGTAGAAATATTCTATCTTCTGCTTTCTTGTTAAGGTCGTTCCCTTCATGACCAGCGAGTATTGCTTGATGTGTGCGGCAGGGTCAGAGGTTCCATCAAATTTGGGAATGTCCGGCATCTTAAAATTCTGGGGAATTAGGTCATCCCCATCCAGCTCTCGGTCTTTCGGGTTCATTCCTTTTCCCACGGTCATCATCCTTGCCATGACCTCAAATCTCTCTTCCATTTTCCTCCATATTGCCTCATCTAGTTTTGGCGACTTCTCTTTAGCTACTTTATGCTCCACTAGCTCATCTTCCCGAAATTCAGCTTCAGACCTGGGGCCCTCTCTGCGCTCAATAGGTGCAGGCACTCTTTGCTCGACAACAGGTGGGTCAACCACTGGTTGGTTAATTGCAACAGGACGTTCTTCTCTTACAACCTCTTGTTCAGCTGGTACTCGGATAGGGGCAGCAGCAGCTTGTTGACCAGCTATGGTGGTGGCAAGATTGCCCATCATTGCAATCATTCAGGCTTCAAATTCCTCCATTCTCTTTCCTACCTCCTCGGTGATTATTGCCCGAGTTGCATCAGACTCATTTGATGGATTAGCCATACTTACTTCTGTTGATGATTCGGAAGAAAACCCCACACCTCCTTCTAAGACTGACTCTGAACTCTGATCTGACACTAACTCAGTTAACCCCAAAAGCGGCGTCCTTCTTAACCGTCCGTCGGGACCTCTAGACCACCCAGGAGAATCTATGATGGCTGAAATGCAAAGATTGTTAAGATGATGCATGATTAAAATGCAATGTATGCTCGTGTTGATGCAACATAGACGAACACATGCAAGCAAATAAATCTTTCCAACCTTGTATCTCCCACACACGTGGTAGTGCGGTCTCTTTCCTAGGTGGGCTTGATCCATGAGTTAACGGGGAACCCAATGGACACGTATGGTGCGCGGTGAAAAACCGGCACCATAACAGCTCCTATCTAATGTACATACGTATGGGTGTTTGGCCATTACGTATTTAAACAATTTAACTTAACTAAGATGGGCCCACCGGGGCATGAAAGCCTTTGATGAAGACCATTTAATTAAATTGATTTCGTTTAATATATGATGGCCCATATAGCAAGCATAGTATTACGGTACATTTCACCTAGTGGAAGTATCTATTGCCATTACATGAGCTTTGGACAAGGGAGATGTTACCTTAAGGCTACCCAAGCATGATCCCTGCCGACGGGTCTAGCTCATCCCGAGCATAGCGACCGGTCGGGTCGTCATTTTGATATACCATTGAGGTACGTGGCTTGGGCTGGTGATTATCCTTAACACTTCCCCAAATTGAGTGAAAATGAGGTCGTGCTTCGGGAACGCACCGGGGCTTGAAAAGGGACCAAACTAACTTAATCTAAAGCTCTAATGAGATGATATGCAATTTTGAGATAAAGCGAATTTATGAATTAAATTTTAACCATAAATGTTAAACGAGGTATTTTCAAATTGAAATCTCGAACCATATCGTCCCCAGTGGAGTCGCCACTGTGACGCGCGCCGGATCCCGAGTGCCGCCCCTATGACCGCCCGCTTGAGGGCGATCGGGCATTTGCGGGTCCGTTGGCATCTTGCAATAAATCGCAAGTGCGTCTATGTTGGGCAACAAAGAGGTATCATGGAGTCGCCACCCAATAGAACATTGGGAAAGTTACTCTCGCCTCGGAGAGCCTAAGACTGCGCTTAGTATCCATGTTGGGCCATGAGGCCTAGGATTAGCGCTAAAGTCTCGTGACCCAAGAAGTATTTTGGAGGATAACCTCTAACCTCTCGAGCCCAAAGACCAGAGCTGGGTCCGGGATTTCTCATCTATTTCTACCTCAATTAGTTTATGATCAAATTTTAATGTCATTGGTTCGCTCTCTCTCCACACTATGCAGTTGATTAAAAGGCGCAATTGTTCACATTTTGAAAGCAATAAATGAGCAAAATAAATGTCAAAGCGATAAATTACAAT
Source organism: Excoecaria cochinchinensis (assembly GCA_947683425.1). Classification (NCBI taxonomy): domain Eukaryota; kingdom Viridiplantae; phylum Streptophyta; class Magnoliopsida; order Malpighiales; family Euphorbiaceae; genus Excoecaria; species Excoecaria cochinchinensis. Next base: position 7,965,899 of record CANTUQ010000021.1, on the reverse strand, counting down.
AATACAAGGAGCGGAATACAACTCCCATTTAAAAGTGCAAACATACATAAAACCGGGGAATTTATTAACTATGAGGACTTTGGTCCCCGCATGCTCAATTAAAGAAAATATTTTGGATGTGGTAATTTTATTTGGGATGAAAACTGGGACATTGGTCCCATTTTATTATGAAAAATCTAAACTAATTTAGTAAAACTATTTTTGTGATTTTTATTTAGGTGCGCATAGGAAAACATTTTATTCAATGAATATATACAAGGAAATTAAAAATATAAACAAAATGAGAATTAAAAATGTATAAAGGAAATACCAAACCCCGCAACTCCTCCTTCGTGTGCATGGATGCTCAATTGAAAGTAAAAAACAATGATGTGCAACCAAAAATAAAACAAGAGAAATTCATGTTAGTGATTAAGCCAACAAAATGACATAAAAAAATAATATGTACCATGAAAATATAATATGCATAAATAATCATGATGTAATTTAACATGCATAGAATAATTAAGATGCAATTTAACATGCATAGAATAATTAAGATGCAATTTAACATGCATAAGGTGAGAAAGTATCATGGCACATGCAACTTATTAATATTAGTAATTAACGTGCATGGAAAATTAGTGACAATCAATTTTACTATAGTTAAGACATGAATTAAAAATGTAACATGAGAATAACACAACTTAACATGCATGACTAGCATAGAATAATGATTATAACACTCATACATGCAAAAGAAAGCATAGTAATAAACATGATATAGCATTAAGAAATTAAAGGTATTTACAACCTAAAACATGCATAATTACATGAATAAAGAATAATTTGACATAAAAAAAATAATAGAATTTAAAAAAAACTTATTTGTTATATGAATAATTGAAGATAAAAAAATAAGAAGAAGAATATGGAGACTAAGAGAATTTACATGTTTGATATGTTAATTGGAAGCCAAAATAAATGAAATTAACAAGAGAATTAATGAGTAAAGCCAAGAATAATTACCCTCAAATTCAGTTTTGAAGAATTGAAGATAGAAGTGTTGAATTCCTTGTCTTCTCTTGTGAAAATCCTTAGAAAATAGCTTGAAAACTTGAAGAAAAGCTCTTGGAAACAAGTGTGTAAGATGGATTTTTTCCTCTCAACTCCAAGCTCCAAAATTCAGTTTTTTTTTTCCAAAATGTTCCTGATTCGTCCTCCCCAAATTCTGAATTTTTCTAGTGTTTTTAACTATCAAAAACTACCCAAAAACCACCAAAAACCGTCCAAAAACGGTTGAAAATCGAGTGGGGGTCGAAAAGTGGGCGAAATGGGCGAAGTGGGGCGATTTCGGCGATTTCCGCGCGCCTCGCGCACGTCTCCGCGCGGAGTTGCGTGGAACTTCCGCGCACGTCGTGCGCGGAGCGAGCGACGCCCAAGGCGTCGCTCGCGCAAAATGACCGACGCCAAGGGCGTCGGTCGCGCGGAGCGCGCGCTCCGCGCACGTAAATTGGCGACGGCTTCGGCAGTCGCCCTTCCGTCGCTAACTTTTTCCCCTATTTTATTTTCAACATTTTTCCATCATTTTTCACCTTTTTTTTTTTTTTTATAAAATACCACCAATCTAAAACACACTTTTTCTTCTTCAAAATAATTTAAAAAATATTTTTAAAATATTTTTAAAATACCCTTTTTACTCACCGAAAAGACAAGGAAAATCACTTCTGAGCTCCAATCTTTTTGCCTATAAGCCGGCATAGCTAAATTTCATCATCGGGTAATCCTGATCAAGGCTACTCGGGACCCGGTGTCTACACTAGGTTACTTCTTCACCTGGGACGTGACCCCAGTACGTTCGGGCCACACTTGGAGGGAGACATAGCTGTCGATCTTGCTGTAGCTAGGTGTGACACGCGTCGAACCTAGCAAAGGCCCTCGTGATGAGACCCGCTTTTAGGGCTCGAGAGATTGGTTCACGTCTTTTGATCTTGGGCATCATGATACATTTTGGACACCTCCTTCCAATAGAACATTGGAAAGATCATCTAGTCTCATAACTCCTTTTAGGCCCCTTTGAGATATTTTGGAGTCGCCACCCAATTTACGAGAAATTGGGAAAGGTCATCTAACCTCGGGGCTCTTAAACCTAAAAAGGTGTTCGAAATTTCACTCTTATTAATGTCGTAAGTTAAGTTTATAAATGAGTTTTTTTACTTTTTAAGAAATCGAAATTCTATCTCTCATCTCACGTGATCATGCAACAAATTTAAAGTGTATTGCAATCATATTGGAAAGCAGTAAATAAAGCGATATAGAAGGCAAGAAAAAAATTACATGTAACAAAATGGGACAGAAAAATCCCCCAAAATAAGAAAGCATAAGAGAATAAAATTTGCCCCAAAATAAATTACAAGGGCCCAAAATAAATAAATGAATACTACAAAAAAGAATAAATAACATAAAATATATCATACATAAATCGCGACATTTATTGGGATTAGGAACATTGGTTCCCTTTTACTTAGAAAATTGGAGAACTATTTTTTGGGTATTTATTGGAAAAAATCGGGATGAATGATCCCATTTTATGAAAATTAATTCTCCATTTGAAAGTGAGATTTAATTGGTTAAAATGGGATTTTGGTCTATTAGTAAAACCTCAATTTTAATTATTGTAAAAAATACGATTTTCTATATTATAGACGAAAGTAAAACACATTTTACATACAACATACAAAATAATAAAATAAAGAAAATTCAACAATTAGAAATGCAAACCCAAATTCTAAAAGTCATTGATTTTCTTGATCCCCGGCTTGCTCATAAATGTTACTCACGGTGAAAACAAATAAATTTGAGGCAATAAAAAAGGACAAAATAAAATGTTAGTAAATTAAATCAAATTAATAAAACATGATGTAACCAGACAACCTATATAATAATATGACAATCAATTAAATCAATTAGATATAAATAATCAATTACATCAATTAGAAAAATGCAATCAATTACTTTAATTAAATATTAACAATCAATTAAATCAATTAGATATAAACAATCAATTACATTAATTAAATGTAAACCAATATTAATAGTTGCATCAAGAAAACAGGTTGAGTAGATATTGAAAATTAATAAAATAAATAATAGCAAACCAGAATCAAATAGAAACGAAAAATTAATATTAATTAGTTTATAAACCATCTTCATGCATCATGCAAATAAATTAATCTAAGTTACTGTTATTTGTGACAAACACATTAATATACAGACAAGTAACTAATGAACAGTATAGCAATATCAAAGAATAAAGTCAAAGTTAAATCTACATAATTTCATTCATCATGCCAATATACTAATTAGATTAAATTAAACCAAAGCTAATTACATCGGAAAAATAATATATCTATTGACAACAAATAATAAAGAATATGTATTAATAACAACAAACAAAAGGATAAGTAAAAAAATGGATCAATATTAAGTAAATAATAAACAGAACAATAATAACAATAGGGAAAAGTTTGAACAATATACAATAGCGAGATTGATAATAAACAACCATGAATGACTAATAAACACAATTAGATTAACAACAAATATTAATAATAAACAACAAACAACAAAATAATAATGAACAGATTAATAAAAATCAACAATGGAAGTATGTACAGTATGTACAATGGAGGAAGCACAAATGAACGACTGTGAATAAAAGAAAAAGAAAGAATTGATTTAACTCAGATATTTACCCTCAAATATGATTTTTGATTGCAAATGAAGGAATGTGGGTTTCCTTGTCGATTTGCTTGAAAAGAAAATTAAAAAACAAGAATAAGAAAAGCTTTTGATGAAAGTTTCCTTAAAACCTTTGCTGTTGAAGAAAACCGGATGAAAAACAATTGAAACTCAAACCTCAAGAATTCACTTCCTGGGTTCAAGAACAATTTTAGAATACTTTGGAAAATAAAATCCTTTTTTTTCTCTCAAAACTTTCTTTTTTCAATCTCTAGGTATTTCGCATTTTCCAAAAAACCTTCCTCCCCCATTTTCTCTTTTTAATTTTTCTTTTTATACCCCCTGAGAAATTTTAGGTTTCTCCAAAAAACACTTTTTTTCCTGTTAAAACCCCTAATTACCCTTTAAAATCCGATCTTTATCCGGAAAGGGAGCCTAAATTTTAAACCGAAAACCTGAGAAAATCGAAAAAAAATAGGCGTGCTGGCGGAGATGGCGACATGCGGCATGCGCCACTGCAGAGGGACTGCATGTCGCCTGCACGACATGCAGCCATGCACAGGAGGGGCCGCATAACGCCCGTGCGGCATGCTAGTGCATGTGAAAAGGCCGCGTGTCGCGCGGCAAGCGCCCCCAAGAAGGGGAGTCGCGTGTCGCGCGGCAAGCGCCCCCAAGAAGGGGAGTCGCGTGTCGCGCGGCATGGGGCCCTGCGCACATGCAGCCTCGCGTAGGGGCCAAATATCGCACTGGCGACATGCGGCCCTGCACAGGATGGCTGCATGCCCCTTGCGTAGTATGCCCCCCTGCGGGTTGCACGCTGTGCAGGCACAGTGCCTCGTGCAGGTGCCGCGGCTCGATGGCATGTCCCACCCATGCGTTGCCGGCAGGAGCCGTCCCGCACGCCGCGGGGATTGTGCACCGAAAAAAATTAAAAAAAGAAAAAAAATAAAAATAAAATAAAATAAAATAAAAAATAAAAAATAAAAATAAAAATAAAAAAAAATATATATATATACTTTTTTCTAATGGCTTCGATAAGGAAATTGTCACTTCTAATCATTTTACTTGTGAACAAGTATCATTTTCATCATTGGGTAACCTTGGTCTGAGCTGTCTAAGGACCCGGTATCTACAGTTGCCCCTAGTTTTGGGGAACATAGTGCCTGGGTGCCTAGGTGTGACAAAACTCAAAGAAAGAAAGAAGGGATGCGTACCTGAGGCAGTTGTCTCTCCGATTTGACTGAAGTTACTGGGGTGTTTATCGTCTATTTGTCGACGTGTTAACCCTTGTTGCTGTGGTATCTAACCTGTCTGGTGTCTATCCCCAGTTGTTGTGGTCTTTAACCAACTTTGATGCGGTGTCTGACCTCCCTTGTTGCGTCATCTAACCTATGCGGTGTCTAGCCTTAGCCGGGTTGGTCTATAATCGACTTTGATGTGATGTTTAACCTTCCTCGTTGTGGCATCTAACTTATGTGGTGTATAGCCCCATCCATTGTGGTCTGTAACCGACTTTGATGCGGTGTTAACATCCCTCGTTGCGGCATCTAACCTTTGCGGGGTCTAGCCTTAACCGGGTTGGTCTGTAACCGACTTTGATGTGGTGTTAACCTCCCTCGTTCCGGTATTTAACCTGTGCGGTGTCTGGCCTTAGCCGGGTTGGTCTCTAACTTGTTGATGCGGTGTAATGGTAATCTTCATTTTCTTTGTTGGCAAGTTAACCATTTGAATGGTCGTTAGACATCATTGTCGTGTGCCAGAATGTTCAAAGAAAATGATTTAATTGAATGCATTAACCTGTTCTGGTTGTGTATGAGTTGACTTATTTTCATTATTTTAATTTTTTTTATGTTCATTACGCTTAACAGTAAAAACACAGTAAAAATAAACATAAACTTAAACTTATAATATAAGTAGAAAATTTTTGTACATCATACAAAAACAATATCTCCCTGAAATACACTCTACAAAGGAGGATAATCTGTGGGCATGTCTGGACCGTCAGTCTGAGCTGGATGAGGTGTTGGCTGATGTGTGACACCCTTAGGCGGTGGCCTCGATGATGACGGATGAGATACCCAGAATCTAACATCTACCTCTCTATCGAGGAAAGGGCTAGCCATGCTCGCAATAGACACCAGGTCCTGAGCCAGCCCAGACCGAAGTTACCCAATGATGAAAATGATACCTATTTACAGGCAAGAGACAGATAGAAGTGATGATTTCCTCGAAAAATATGTTTTTCATTTTTAATTTAATTTAAAAAAAAAAGGTAGAGAGGGAGTTCTTGGTGGCCTGTGTGGTGAGGCCCATCTCACTAAAGTGAGATGCTGCCTCACGTTAGTGAGGCCCATCTCACTAACGTGAGATGCAACCTGACGTTGGTGAGGCCCATCTCATTAACGTGAGATGTAGCTCTCACGTGGTGAGGGGTAGCTTCAGGTAGGTCTCACTTGCCTCACACGCCTCACTGCCCCCAACACCCCCAACGTCTCCGGTTCTGTTATTTAGGGGGATTTGGTGGGAAAAGCATGGATTATAGCTGGATTTAGTGAGAAGCAACCTAATCCTTCAGAGGGGGTATAAAAGAAAAATTAAAAGGAACTAAGAAGGATGGTTTTTAAAAAAACATCGAAAAACCCAGCAAGAGGGAAGCGAGAGAGGAGCTTTGAGAGCCCAAAAAAATGATTTTTGGTTCTAAAAGTATTCTGAGTTTTTCGTCTCAAGCAAATCAACGAGGAAACCAACATTTCTTCATCTGCAAATCTAAAGTCAATATCTGAGGGTAAATACTGGGATAAACCTTCTCTTGTTTTCCTTCTTTCTTTTTATTTCTTATTCTGTTTTACCGAGTGTTCTTCATTTGTACATACTGTATATATTCATTGTTTGATTTTATTGATTTGTATATCGCATGTGGTTGCTGTTTATTATCAGACATGAGCCTAAAATATTTATTATGGTTAATCGCCATGTTTGTTGTTCTTTTATGCATGTTTTGATGGAATAATGTCATGTTTATTCAGTTTGTTAACGTTGCTCTGTTTGCCCCTATTTTTATGTTTGTCTGATCGTCTCTTTGCTCTACACGATTCATGACTTTTCTGATCGTGTCGTATTTGTTGTTTTTGTTCATCCGTTCTTTTGTTCTTTTCCGATCGGATCATATTTTCTTCGTTCAAGTCATCTTCCCCGTCCGACTCGTGTTCCAGCTGCACGAGTCTTACCCTTATTTTTCTTATTATCTGATCGGATTGTGTCTTGCTCCCCTCCTTTCCCTGTCTGAGTCGTGATTTCTCGTCCGAGACGTGTCCTTGCTTTCTCTCTGTCCAATCAGGTCTTGTTTGTTTCGTTTGGATCGTGCATGCTTTGTTCGAGTCGTGTCTTGTTTCATGTGTCGCACTCCATTTTCTCCCTTTGGATCATGTGTCTTTGCAATTCGAGTCCCGCTTGGGCCTTCACGGCTCGTGCACCCCTTGCACTAGTCGTGCACCTTGGTCTTTACTCCCTTCTTCGGTTCTTTTTGTATTTCTGCATGCTGCCTTTGCTTCTTTTATTTTTTTATCCCTTTTTTGCTGTAACTGTTTTATATTTAATTATTTCTATTCACTTAATCATTTATATTTAATTAGTTTAATTGATTATTATTTAATTAATCTATTAATCATTTTAATTAATTATTTTATTCAACTAATTTATTTGTTCATATTACATTGATTATTTAATTTATTTTACTAACATTTTATTTTATTTTTGTTTTGTTGCCTCAAATTTATTTATGTATGTGAGTCATGTTTGCGCACGGGTTGGAGGATCGGAGAATTAAAGACCATCAAATTGAGGGTTTGCATTTTAATTGTTGTATTTCTTTTTATTATTATTATTATTATTATTATTATTATTATTATTATTATTATTATTATTATTATTATTATTATTATTATTATTATTATTATTATTTGTTGTATGTAAAAATATATTTTAGATTCAAATGCATTATAGAAAATCATGTTTTTTTTATAATAATTAATAACTTGGAATTTTTCTTAATAAAACGGACCAATGTCCTATTTTAACCAGTAAAATCTCACTTTCAATTGAAGAACTAATTTTAATAAAATGGGATCACTCATCCTGATTTTCTCAATTAATACCCAAAAAAGAGTTCTATATTTTTTTTAAACTAATAAAAAAGGAACCGATGTTCCTAAAATGTAATAAATGACTAGATTTATGTATCATGCATTTTTAATTATTTATTTTGAATGTGTTTTTTTATTCTTTTTTTGGGCCCTTGTATTTAATTTTTGGGTAAGTTTTATTATGCTTTCTTATTTTATTTTGAGGGATTGTTCTGTCCAATTTTTTTGTTTTGTAATTTATTTTTGGGGGATTGTTCTGTCCCAATTTTCATTCGTAATTTATTTATTTACTTACTGCTTTATTTATCGCTTTCAATATGCTTGCAAATGCGCTTTAAATTCAATACACAATCGAGTGAGATAAGATATGGGATTTTGATTTCTTAAAAGCTTGTTTATAAACTTGACTTAAGTCATTAATAAGAGTGAAATTCCGAACACCATCTCTGGTTTAGACCAATAGAGGTTAGAGACCTTTCCCAATTTCTTGTAAATTGGGTGGCGACTCCAAAATATCTCAAAGGTGCCCAAAGGCGTCATGAGGGCTAGATGATCCTTTCCAATGTTCTATTGGGAAGGAGGCATCCAAAATGACTCATGATGCCCAAGATCAAAAAGACGTGAACCAATCCCTCGAGCCCTAAAAGCAGGTTCAATGAGGGCCTTTGCTAGGTTCGGCGTGCGTCACACTCGTCCATCGCCTGGAAGGACTTATCAATCCTCTGTGCCATTGTAGCCAATGAGGTAGTCAAGGATCCCTCAATCCTGTCCAAACGACTACCAATCTCTCCGAACCCCTCTGCCATCTGTTGGCCAAATAGGGAGAACCTCTCATCCTGGCGCTGTCCCAGAGTGGCAAATGCAGACATCATATCCTGATACATAGACTGGAATGATATCTCTGGGGTGGGCTGACTATGCTCCATCCTGCACTCAGGTGGCGGCGAGACTGCAGAGGAGGATGCCGCCGGATGGCATGGCCGACTATAATACATCTATGGTGGAGGAATGGTACAGGCTCTGCTCTCATACAGGATCCGCTATGAAGAGGGAGTGCCAATAAGATGCGTGATGTCGAAATCATATGCACCCTCCTCATCTTGTGGTGTATATGGCTCCTCATCATCTGACTGCATGTGAGCCCCTCCTGAAGTGCTAGCTACATCTGGGAGTGGAGGCAACTTGCAAAGAAGCCTGGTCTCTGCTATATTGAGTAGCCTGTACTCATCTGAATCCTCGAATATTGGCTCCACAATACCCATAGCTCCGGCGACAGTGAGGTCAACAGATATATCCCCCTCCAAGTGCAGCCCGATGGTGCTATGGTCGTGTCTCAAATAAAGGAGCAACCTAGTCATCACTCCTCCAACACATATATACCCGGTGTTCCCCCATCTTGCTATGACTGACGCAAATAAAATCTCATGGGCAGTGTTCATTTGTCTGCCCGTCATCATGGCCGACAAACTCCAGATCTCTGTAGCATTCATGGAACCTTGACTCGCAATGTAACACCCCTTCCCATACGTAGGAGGACCCATCTGCAAGGGAGTGAGAACTCGTATGAGTAAGGGTGCCACCAAGCAAAACAGTGTAAAACATTCATTCACATAATATAAACATACATACAATTAGCAAAAATTAAAAACTTTCTATGGAGACATCAGAATGATCATGCATTAATATAATAAGATCTATTGCAATAATGTTCTAATCAAAAACTGTTATTACAAAATAGTTACAACTGTCAGAGATACATAGCGGAAGCTTACAAAAACGATATACAAAAGATATATCACTATTAGAAAATAATGATGCGAAAAAAATATAGCCCTAACACTAAACCCTCTGTGTTGGCTTGACTGGCGGTGACTCTCCCAAAAGCTAAATGCCTTCTGCACCTGTACTGGTGAAAACACTGTGCTAAGCGATAACGCTTAGTGGGGAAACAAACAATAAATAATGGACAACCATTCACAATGGTCGTCAAGGCAAATCCCATACAAAAATGACATACTGAACATCACAAGATATAATGATAATGGAATTCCATTCAAAGGTTCAATAAACACATTTATGTGCTAATAATAGAGTCATTCAGATTCAAACACTTATCATCATACTCATATGGATACACATACTAATAATCAAATCAAATCAAAACATAACACCTGCTGACTCACAGTAGTGGATAACGAATAAATGCGTAGAGGTACCTTACAGGTACGAACCGGAAAAACAGTATCATATTATATCTTTTCAAAATATTTTACAAAGGGATCTTAAACAAGATCCAAACACGTAGAAGTTCGCGAGGAACAAAACAGGGACCTGATCAGGGTCCAGAATAGTACAAAGGCTGCAGCAAAAGGACTCTTTTAGGCATGCCTAACTATCCACTAGACTGACTCTTGCAGGTCATGCATAATACCATTCACATCCAGGCATATCAGTTAAAGTTCACAATTTAAGGCATAGATAGTACATTCTTATTTCAACCATAACCTTCAACAATTTGACATAACAAAATGCCATGTAATGATATTAGATAAATAATATAACACTAAATAACTTTTAAAACTAATAAATAACGAAAAAGGAAAGAAAATGAAGAAAATTGGAAAGCTTAAAAAAACTGGGCAGTAGCGGTTTACACGGCGGTATGACATTTCCTTACCGCCGTGTAAGCCACTTTACACGGGGGTATGGCAAAACCATACCGCCGTGTAAATCACACAGCTCAGAAAACTACTAAGGCAGAATGACTTTACACGGGGGTACTGAGAAACCTTACTGCTATGTAAAATCTGGGCCTTCAAATTCTGGGGAAATCTCACGATTCACACGAGGGTATGACTATCCATACCGCCGTGTGGGTCGCCAGAAACCCAGAATTCCATCAGCAAATAGCCCAAATCACACACACCAAAAACACCCACTTAAAACCAACTTTTCAAAACACTAACACCAACTTAAAACTCACCTTTTCTAGCTCAACATTCAAGCACCACATGCAATAGACATACTTAATCATTCGATCCATCCAACCAATTCAAATCTATAATCTAACAAATTCGCACATGCATAATCCATCAAAATCACAACTAAAATCTCAATCCAACATACCCAACCTCAAAGCATTAAAACCATCATACAACTCATTATAACTCCATAAACCAAGTAAATTTCCAGAAATCATATCAAAACTCAAAATCATCATAAAACATCAACTTCAAAGAAATGTCCCAAACCTATATTCCTTAGCTCCAATTACTTGGTGCCACTACCTCCCACCTTCTCCTTGCCTTTAGGATCGCGAGGAGGCTCAACTAACGACCAAACCCACAAAATCAAACAACACAACCATAGATTAAATCCTAAACCAGAAATAGGAAAAATGAAGAACAAGAAGAAGAAAATGCAGCAACTTACCAAATAGACTTCTTAAAATTACCAAGATCCACCACTAATCCATCCAAGAGGAGGGAGTCAAGGTGAGCAAGAGAAAAAGGGAGAAGAGGAGAATGCAAAGAGAGGGGAAGAGAAGAACGGGAGAGCAGTAATTCAATTTTTGCTCTCTCTTCTTTCTCTTTCCTCACGAATACCCTCCACTATTCCCCTTTCCACATGGCACCCCAAGATTGGTGGGTCTTAATAATTCACACCCTACAAGCATGCTATACACCACATACAAGACTTTCTTTACCAAAGCACACACTACAACCATGTATGCACTCACACATTAGCACAACTCACTCACTCACTCACATCCTACAAACATGTGAGCATGCACACACACAAATGTAACTCAACTTACAAATACTCTAGTATCATATATGCACCCACACTATAATAAAACCTATAAAACATGCATTTTACCCAAAATGCCCTTATCACATGCCTTCACACACATAATGCACACATGCACAAATGACAAACATGGCTCAAACTATTAGGGGGAAAACGGGGTGTTACAACTCTCCCTCACTAACAAGAATTTCGTCCTCGAAATTCTCACCTGAACTGAACAAATGCAGATACTGAATCCTCATTGTTGCCTCTGGTTCCCAAGTCGCTTCCTTGACTCCCTGATGTTACCAAAGAACCTTGACCAGAGGGATTTGCTTGTTTCTCAACTGCCTCACTTCCCGAGCTACAATAGCTATCGGCTCTTCATTATAGGAGTAATCCAGCTGAATCCGAACATCTTGAACTAACAAAACATGTGACGGATCCAATCTATACCGATGAAGCATAGAGACGTGGAAGACGTCGTGCATCTTAGCCAACTCCATCGGTAAAGCAAACCTATAGGCTACCAGACCAACTCTATCTAGAATCTCAAAAGGTCTAATGAACCGAGGACTAAGCTTACCTTTTTTGCCAAAACATAATACTTTCCTCCAAGGTGAAACCTTAAGGAAAACTTTGTTCCCGACTGCAAACCGAATATCCTTTCTCTTTAGATTGGCATAGGATCTCTGCCTATCCTTAGCCACCTTCAAATTTCGCTGCACAACTCTGATCTTCTCTTCGGTATCTCTAATCATTTCTAGCCCAATAAAAGATCTCTCGGTTAACTCTATCCAATAAATCGAATTCCTACATTGTCGACCATATAAAGCCTCAAACGGTGACATACCAATGCTCGACTGATAACTGCTGTTGTAGGTAAACTCTATAAGCTGCACATACTGATCCCAACTACCAGAAAAGTCCAAAGCACAAGCCCAAAGCATATCCTCTAAAATCTGGATAACTCTCTCAGAATGACCATCTGTCTGAGGATGGAACGCGGTACTGAAGTTCAACTTGGTACCCAAAGCTCTCTGCAATTCCTTCCAAAACTTAGATGTGAACCTTGGATCCCGATCTGAAACTATCGATAAAGGCACCCCATGAAACTGAACTACCTCATCCATATACACATTGGCCAACTTATCCATCGAGTAATCCACTCTAACCGGCACAAAATGCGCTAACTTCGTAAGCCGATCTACAATCACCCAAACTGAGTCATGCTTCCTTTGAGTCACTGGCAAACCCGATACAAAATCCATGGCAATATCATCCCATTTCCACTGAGGAACGGATAAAGGAGTGAGCAATCCTGAAGGAACTTGATGCTCAGCCTTTACCTGTTGACAAGTCAAACACTTAGCCACGAATTTCACAATAGCTCTCTTCATCCCAGACCACTAGTAGAACTACTTCATATCCTGATACATCTTCTCACTACTAGGATGCATAGTAAAGACCGTAATGTGTGCTTCACTCAAAAGTTGCTTCCTTAACTCATCATTCTCGGGCACACACAAACGATTCCTATACATAAGCACCCCATCCAAAACCGAAAACTCAGACTGCTTACCCTGCTAAACCTCTTACAGAATCCGTTGCAATCTCAAATCACCCTTCTGAGCATCCACAATAGACTGCCTCAAAGTCGGCTACACTCTCAATTGGGCAACTAAAGCACCATCTGAATCAAATCTCCACCTGAACCGCTTTAAAAACAAAGCTGAAACTGACTTTCGACTCAAAGCATCTGCAACCACATTGGCTTTACCCGAATGGTAATCCACAATGCAGTCGTAGTCCTTGAATAACTCTAACCATCGACGTTGCCTCATGTTCAACTCTTTCTGTGTGAGGAGATATTTCAAACTCTTGTGATCCGTAAAGATCCTACATTTCTCCACATATAGATAATACCGCCAAATCTTCAAAGCAAAGATCACAGCTGCCAATTCCAAATCATGCGTCGGATAATTCTTCTCATGTGGCTTCAACCAACGAGATGCATAAGCCACAACTTTACCTTCTTGCATTAACACACATCCGAGCCCAATACCCGAAGCATCACTGTACATCACAAACTCTTTACCCGAGGTAGGTTGAGTCAGTACAGGAGCTTCAACTAACAAACTCTTCAATCTCTCGAAGCACAGCTGACACTTATCCGACCATTCAAATCTAACTCCTTTCCTCAACAGTCTAGTCATCGGAGCAGCAATAACAGAAAAACCCTTAACAAACCGACGATAGTAGCCTACTAAACTAAGGAAGCTTCTCACTTTCGAAACATTCCTAGGCGCTTTTCAATCCATAATCGCCTCAATCTTAGCTGGATCCACTTGGATACCCTTAGCCGACACAATATGACCTAAGAAGGACAACTCTCGAAGCTAAAAGTCACACTTGCTAAGCTTCGCAAACAACTGATGCTCCCTCAGAACTTGCAAAACTAAACGGAGATGCTCCTCATGCTCACTCTCATCCTTCGAGAAAACCAAAATATCATCTATAAACACTACTACAAATCGATCGAGATATGGCCTAAACACCCGGTTCATCAAATCCTTGAAAGTCGCAGGTGCATTGGTCAAACTAAACGACATTACAAGAAACTCATAATGGCCATATCGCGTCCAAAATGCAGTCTTAATGACATCTGCATCCTGAACTCGTAACTGATAATAACCCGATCGAAGGTTAATCTTGGAAAAGACACCTGCACCTCTAAGCTGATCAAATAAATCCTCGACTCTAGGTAAGGGGTACTTTTTCTTCACTGTGACCTTATTGATTTGCTTATAGTTGATACACATCCTCAAAGAGCCATCTTTCTTCTTAACAAACAAAATCGGGGCTCCCCATGGAGATATGCTGGGTCGAATAAACCCCTTATCCAATAACTCTTGTAGCTGAGTTTTGAGTTCTCTCATCTCTACAGGAGCCATCCGATAAGGTGCTTTGGAAATGGGTGAAGTACCCGACATAATCTCTATGGACAACTCCACTTCTCTCTCAGGAGGCAAACCAGGTAATTCACTTGGGAACACATCACTAAACTCCCTAACAACGGGGATACCATCAATCTCTACCTGATCACGCTTCGAATCCAAAACAACTGCTAAGAATGCCTCACAATCCTTTCTCATAAATCTCTTAGCTTACATGGCAGATATCACATTACTCAAGGAACTCGAACCCAAACCTTTGACAACAATAGAAGACTGATCTCTATCCCAAAGCGCAACTACCTTCCTATGACAATCCACAACTGCCCGATGCTTACTAAGCCAATCCATACCCAAAATCAAATCAAATTCCCAGAAAAGCAACTCAATCAAATCAGCAGGAAACTCAACACCCTAAACCACAAGGGGATAATTCCTATACACTCTACTCACATTGACATTATGCCCTAAAGGACTGGTCACACAAACCTCATAATCTAACTTGTCAACATCATGCATCTTATCAAACAATATACTTGTGCACAAATATGAGTGTGTGGAGCCAGGGTCAATTAGAGCATACAACTCAGTGTCAAAGAGTAGGAACTTACCAACAATCTCATTAGGGGCATCTTGCTCATCCCGAGCTCTCATGGCATACGCTCTAGCAGGAACCATTAAAGGACGATCAACTAACTCTGATGGAGCTCCCTCTTTATGCCGACCACCTTGACCTCTACCTCGGCCTCTACCACGACTGGCTTGCGGAGCATTAGAACTAATTCTGCTAGCCTCTCGCTGATCACCAGAAGCCTCACTAATCCTTGGACAATTAGCCAAGTAGTGATCAGTACTACCACATCTGAAACAACCTCCTGTGAGCTACCTACACTCACCCCAATGGCGCTTACTGCAGTGGGAACACTTAGGCAACACATCAAGTTTTGAACCAGAACCACCTCTGCCAGAACCAGAATCCCTAGCAGAACTTTGCCTCCTACCTCTCGAAGTCGGACCTGAAGACTCATTATGCGGGTTCCTAGATCTTTTACCTAATGATGATGACGATCTAGATCCTCCACGAGGGGGATTCCTCCTATGAGCTCTCTTTCTCAAAACTGACTCCGATCTCTCAGCCCAAACAACTGCTTGCACAATCTGATAGTATCCAATACCTGGAGTACTCATCAAAGAAATAATCATAGCTCTTAGCGATTCATTCAACCCAGTCTCAAAGTGCCTACAATGAAACTCCTCAATCAGAACACCTTCAGGAGCATACATAGCCAATTTGTTGAACTCCTTCTCAAACTCTGAAACCATCATTGCCCTTTGCTTCAGACTCAAAAACTGTGCCCACTTAGCATTCTTGTACTCCCGAGTTACATACTTGTAAATTACCTATCGAAGAACTCCCACATAACTGGGTCGGGAAACTGAGGATGCCTTAGAATCAACTTCCACCAATCATAGGCGGATCCTTGCAATAGGGCTACTACACACTCTACTCGCCTCTCCTGAGGACATCTAATCTCATCCAAAGCTCGCTCTAGCTTCTCTAACCACTTTTCAGCATACTCTGATTCGTCTAAACCAGTCCCATAACAGTCTTCTGCACCAGCTTTCCTCAAATTCTCAATAGGGACTCTAGGAGCGATCACACTCTCAATGACCCTAGCCATGTCCTATGAAATGTTCAACATAACCACAAAGGGCATGGCTGCGGCCTCAGGTTGTGTGACCCGAGCCAAACCTCGGGCCGCCCCGAATCGCTCGCCTTCAGGGCGATCGGGATGAGGTTCATGAAAACTTGTAAGAAATTACATGTGCGTCCATTTTGGGCAACAAGGAGGTTTCTTGGAGTCGCCACCCAATAGAACATTGGGAAAGGTCGTCTAGCCTCAGTGACCCTAAGACAGCACTGCTATGTCAATTATAGGCAAGCCGGAGGTGTCTTGGAGGTATCCACCCTAATGATAGGATGGTCCTCTAGCCTCACGCTTGGGCAAACCAGAGGTTTCTTGGAGATATCGACCTTAATAGAACATTAAGATGGCCCTCTCGACTCGTGGCGCCTAGGACTGTGCAAGTTTGATCCTTTTACAGGACACAAGAGGTATCTTGGAGGTTTCCACCCCAATAAAATGCTGAGATGGCCCTCTCGCGTCATTGAGCCCAAAGATCAGAGAAGGTTCAGGACTTCCCATTTATTCATACCTTGGTTAGGTTTATAGTTGAGTTTTAAATTTATCGTTTTATCCCATTTCTCATTCAATTTAATGTAGTTTAATTAAAGCGCATATCAATCACATAATGGAAGCGATGCATAAAACAAGATTAAAATAAAGTATATGGAAATAAATACAACAAAACTAGGGGCGAAATATAACCCCCATTGTAAATAAAATACAAATCATACATAAATCGGGATACTGATTAAGAATGAGGACATTGGTCCTCGCATGCATACTTTTTAAAAAGTGTTAAAGGTGATAGTTTATTTGTGTATGAAAAAACTAGGACGTTGGTCCCATTTTTATTTAGAAAAAAATGCCAAATTAATTAATATAAAAAAATGCTTGCATCTGAAATCATCTGTCATAACCCCACGTGGAGCATAGCGAGACAACCGATTAAACTCTTTCTCATAATCCGAAACTGACATGGCCCTCTGCTTCAAACTCAGAAACTGTGCCCATCTTGCGTCCCTATATGCTTGAGTCACATACTTCTTAGTAAACTCCTCCCCGAAGAATTCCCATGTAATCGGATCAGGCATCTGAGGTTGCCTACATACCAACTCTCACCATTCGTAAGCCGACCCTTGAAGCAATGCCACAGCACATTTAGCTTGTTGATCTGGAGGACACCTGACTTCCTTTAAAGCTCACTTTACTTTATCAAGCCACTTCTCAACTAACTCTGATTCATCTAGCTCGGTCCCATAAAAATCCTCAACACCAGCTCTTCTTAAACTCTCTATCGGAGCTTTAGGGGCAGTCATCCTTTCCAAAACCCGAGCCATGTCCTGATGCAATCTGAACATAGCCTCAAAAGGCATGGCAGCAGCCTCGGGCTGGACCCTAGCACGCTGAGCCGACACAGAAATAGAAACAGATAGATCTACAGCTGGAGGATTCACACTTTCAGCGGATTCCTCAAGTGCACCATGAGCAGAATTAGAATCCATCTAACAAACAAGAGAACAACCGCATCAGCCAACACAGCCCTAGACATAGACGTATCCACACATAGCATCACTTAAACAATAACCCAGAAATGCCTAAACCTAGGCTCTAATACCACAACTTGTAACACCCCTTACCCGTACTTAGGCGAACCCATCCCATGAGGAGTAAGATGCCATACGAGTCAGGGTGCAAACGCACAAAGCATAAATATATAAATTCAATTAAAGATAAACATGCATAAATTCGGGGCAATTAAAAACTTTTGCGAAACATAAGAACTAAGGTTGATCATGCATTAATATAACAGAAGCATTACATTACTATTTGATCAACCAAGAAAATAGAACAGGTAATTACAAATCCCAAAATACATGTACATAAGCGGAAGCTATTACAAAACTGATGTAAGAGAGTTCTATACAAAAAGAATCCTCAAAATACAAAAAAATAAAGCCCTACACTAAGGCCCTGCTGTGTTGACTTCGATGGCTGCGACTCTCCCAAAGCAAACTCCCTCCGCACCTGCACGGGTAACACACCGTGCTAAGTGATAACTCTTAGTGGGGAACCACACATATAGCATAAGGACAACCATTCACAATGGTCGTCAAGGCAATACACACGCGTAGCTCATGTATATATGTATATATAATAATCATAGCATAACAATTGCATATACTCATGCTCACATAAATAAAGCCATTCATTAGAAGCTCATAACAATATTCAAATTCTCATAACAGATTATACTTTTCACCATTTAACCCATACATATATCACATGCGTTTCCTCATATCAAAATTCATACAAGGCACCTGCTGACTCGAGGGAGTGGATAACGAGTATACGGACAGTACTTTACGGGTACGAGCCGATTACGGACAATACCTTACGGGTACGAATCGAAAAACAAATTTTACTTTTAACTTTCACAAAACATTTTCAAAAGGGACCTTAAACAAGATCCATACACATAAAAGGGTTCACGAGGAACCAAACAGGGACCTGATCGGGGACCAAACGGAACTGAGGGCTGCAGCTATAAGACTCTATTAGGCATGCCTAACTATCCACTTTCTAGACCCTAGCAGGTCATGCATAACACAATCTACAAATAAATATTATTCCAATCTATAGCACGCAATATATAGTTAATCATGTATATTCACATAATACAAATAATCATGGCATGATATAGCATGTGATCACCCTCTATATCATTTATAAAAACTCACATAGCATGGTCATTTACTTATATTAATTCGAACCAAGTAATAGAATCCATCCATTGTATAGCTAAAATATCCCTTTTAAAGACGTAAATCATGTAAAAAGACACTAAATAACATTTAAAACCATACAAGAGAGGAAAAGGAATGAAAAAGAAAGAAGTGGAAAATTGCAAAAGAGGCGGGCAGAACCGTTTTACACGGCGGCATGGCCTTACCCTTACCGCTGTGTAAGACAATTACACGGGGTAAGGCTTAGGCCATACCACCATGTAACCTGCCTCACACCTGGGCAGAATGGTTTTACACGGCGGTATGGCTTTGTCCTTACCGCCGTGTAAAGATACAGCTCCAGAATTTCGAGGCAAAACCCACGATCCACACGGCGGTGAGACCAGGCCTTACCGCCGTGTGACTCCTGGATTTTCCAGAAATCTATAGAATTCCAACTTCAACAATTCCCAATTTTTCACACAATCAACCACAACGAAATATACACATTTTGACCAATAAATTAACACCAAAAACTTACCTCTAACTTACCTTAACTTGGCCATCCAACATCACAACTCAAACATCATAACATAGCATCAATTTATCCAAACATACATGAACTCAACATCCACAAATTCAGAAAATTAAATCAAGAAAATTAAACATTTTGCAATAACTTATCATTCAAATTCTACACTTAAAAACTTGAAACCCACATAGAGTAAACCAATTTCATACTCCAATTTCCATCAATCATACATACATACCAAAATCAAAAATCACATTCAAGCAAAACCAAAGCATAAATAATTTCCCAAACCTCAAAATTAGGAGCTCTATCACTTGGTTCCAATAGATCCAGCAACTTCCTTGCCTTTAGGATCTCTTGCAGGCTCAACTAAACACCCAAAATAATGAAACACACACCAAAGCAACCCTAATCAAAACCCTAAGCAAAGAAGATGAAGAAGAGAAGGGAACCTGAAATTCAAAACAGTAAATGCAAAGAAACTTACCCAAAACAACACAATGAGTGACCAATCTCCACCACACAAGCTTGGACCAAGGGAAAGTTGGCTAAGGGAAAAGAAGAAGAAGAAGGAGGAGGAAGAAGAAGAGGGGACGGGAAATGGAACCCAATTTCTGATTTTTCCCCTTTTCTTCTTTCTCTTTCTTTTCTCACCCTCCACTTGTCACAATCTTGGTGGTGGAAACCACTCACTCACACACTAGAGGCACATGTCACACACACACACACAATGAAATACTCCAATAATGCATCCTACACATGTATGAGCAACACACACAATGCAATCTCATCTAATACACACACATAATAATATGCTCACATGCATGTGATCCTAACTCCACTTATGGACACCTTATTTCTATATGCACCACCACACAAGAACAAACCCACAAAATATGCATATATACCAAAATACCCCATTGATATGCCAAAACCATGCAAATGCACACACATACATATTGCTTGCTCGACTAGGGGGCAAACGGGGTGTGACACTATCCACTTCCTATTGTTGACCGTTTGATATGCGGGTGTGTCCTCCAATCACCTCTCGTCTGAACCTACGCGGATTAGAGAAAACCCGTGCTAAGCGATAACGCTTAGTGGGGAACGCATATATAACAAGTAATTTAACATACCAATAGAGATACCATACATTACATGCCAGCAATCATGCTTGAATAAATATTACCGTGTCTGATACCATTCTAGCCTAGCATTATCCATTACTATATTCAATCATAAAGCACTAATTACCTATTAACATCAGATACTATATTGTATCACAATCATTTCCACTTATTAATTAGTTGGTTAGCCTGCAATTCAAAGACGCGGATAACGGGTATCGCATTGGTACCACTAAGGTACTAGTATCGCATTGAGATCTCATTTACGCATTGGTACCCTCAGGTACATAATATTAATCCACATGTAATAAAATCCAGCAAGGATTATTCGCATTGTGATTCCCAAGGAATCAGACTCATTTAACGCATGGGGCTGCAGCACTTAATCCTATAGGCATGCCTAACTATCCACTACTTGATTCGCAGGCTTAAGTTGTTAAACATTTTATCGATTTCACATTGATCACTTTTCACATCACATATGTCGTTGACCAACATAGCATTCACTTTATACGCTCGCATTAGCACATAGCTGTTCACTTCACTTGTATACTCATTGTGTTTCCATACTCATTCTTTTATAGTTAATAATCACATATTTGATTACATTCAAGGATCATCATATTTGTATGCAAATACACATCACATGATACACACATAATGCTTACCCATAATGCCTTTCATTTCAGCTTAAAGCCCTACCATTGAAAGTTCAAACACATTAGGGTTATATTGCCAAAACAGGGTAGGTCACGGTCACAACAAATTTGGTTGCCACCGTGACATGTTGAAGTCCAAAACAGAATGCAAATTGGGGTAGGTCACGGTCACAACCAATTTGGTTGCCACCGTGACATGTTCCCAACTCTCGGCAGAATGCAACTTGAAGGTATGACACGGTCACAACCAATTTGGTTGCCACCGTGACATATTCATGCTCTGCAAAACATAATGCTCACTTAGGTACTTCACGGTCACAACCATTTTGGTTGTCACCGTGACATACCAAATCCATTAGGCAGAATTGAACTCAAGCATACCTCACGGTCACAACCAATTTGGTTGCCACCGTGACCTATACGAGGTTTCACCAATTCAGCCTACCTTCCTCATTTCCTTTCAAGGACTTCAAACCCATTTTCCTTTTTACCAATTAAACCAATTATCAACCACATACTCAATTGGCACATACCTGATTTTCAATCTCAACATTGGCATTCAATTGTAACACCAGCTATAATCATTCCCAATACACACAGGGCATATATATTCTCAAGCAACACTTTCACATAGCATATCTCCACAACCAATATTTAGCCCAGCAACACAATTTCATGCTCAAGGCCATTATTTCACACATATACACAATTCATACCAAATATCTACTTAACCAACACCAATCACACAGTTTATATAACTAGGGTTTGTTCCCAAACCTTATCGCCTTAGCTCCTAATTTCGACGGATGCTCGGCTCTCTGATTACAGCTTTTCCTTTATCCTTCTTCACTTCTTCAGCTAACAAAACCAGTTCAATTCCAGAATTAAACATAATCCATCAATTCTCATTCCAATTCAAATACTAATCAAGAAGAAAGAGTAAAGGATGAGAATACTATGTACTTAATCACTTACCTCTCTTAGTTCAACAGCTTAACTCTTGAGCAACTTAACAACTTAACCTTCTTAATAGTTATGCAATTTGATTTAGAGACTAAATGAGCTATTCTCACGGCAAGAGGAGGTAGAAACACAAAAAAAAACTCAAACCTCACAAATGGGTCATTACCCTACTTCAAGAGACACATGCATGCAAAAGTGGAGGTGGCTTACTCTCAAGAAGCCACACGGATTCTGATAAGTTTAAATTAAACAATGTTTTGATGTGAATTTAGAGATTATTTGTTAGTCTAAAAGCTGTTATTTGTGTTAATTTTTGATAAAATGTCATTTGATGTTAGTTGGTGCACTAAATGAAGATTTATGTTAATTTTGGCATTTTTAGGTAGCTTACACGGCGGTAAGGTTATTCCTCACCGCCGTGTGAGATGAAAATAAAAGACAGCATCAGAAGGGCAGCACACGGCGGTAAGAAACATCCATACCGCCGTGTACTACGAGAATTATCCCATACGTAAGGTGTTACAGGGCGGTATGGAAGTCTCATACCGCCGTGTGAGGCATAAAAATTCCAGAAATTGCGGCACTGAACAAGGGGAGCAAAATGTCAAAATTGTTGACCAGAGGCATGTTACACGGCGGTGAGAGACTCTCATACCGCCGTGTAACCTAATTGTGAATCAAATCTGCACAAAATCAAAGACTTTGAAGGCCACCTTTTGACTTTGAACTTTGAACGGTTATTTAGAGACTAAAATTAGACAGAAAAAAGGTCGGTCGATTTTCCTGGAAACAAAAGAAGGAACATTTATTTTTCTTTGCAACTTAATATTGAGTTTTTCATATAGTTTTAGAATTTAATTTATGCTGTGGCTATTAAAAATCTGAGAGAATAATCAGGGAGGAGAGAGTTTTTAGTTTTTTGGTTGAAGAAAATAAACTCTGAGATTTCTGATCTGGAAATTCTTAGAAGTGAAATTTCAATTCTGTAATTTAATTTGGAAGTTGGAATAGCTGATTCAATTGAAGAACATCATTTGGTTTACTGTAAGATTTTCATTTTCAGATTCAAATGGGTAATATCGATTTCTCTCTATTTAATTCAGTCTTTATTTCAAATATGAGTGAGTAATTTTATTTCTTGTTAAGGGATGCCTTAAATCCCCAGTAATTCATGTGAATATTTTATATGGATTGTATTATGCATATACTTCAGTTTTATTTTCTCTGATTTTATTTATTGTTGCTGAATTGAATACAAGTTAAGGGGAGATCTACCAAGATAAACTTTAATGGTAATTAGTTCAAAAATACATACAAATATACTTCAGTTTTATCTTCTCTAAAATTATCTGTTGTTGCTGGTTTGAATGCAAGTTAAGGGGAGATCTACCAAGATAAACTTTGATTGCAATTAGCCCATAAATACATACACATGCTCTGTTCTATTTTAATCAACTTTCATTGATTTGATGAATCCGAATTGGTAGTTAAAATCTGTGAATGTTTATTTCAATATGTTCAGAATGGTAGAAGATAAATGAGTTTGATATCTGAATCCGGAATGGTAGGATTATTTGACTTAGAATTTTAAGATCTGTAATAATGCTAATTTATGTGCTGAATTCGGATTGGTAGGTGCATATTTTAGAGAAGCTGGATCCGAAAGGCAAGCTATGGTATAGGCTAGATTATTCACTGATTGTATATGAAATTGTTGAATTAAGTATTCACATGATATTATTGGGGAGAATGGGTATTCCTTAGCAAGATCTCTTAGTTATTTTATCAAATTGCTGTATTATTAAATCGTTAATATTCTTAGACATTAATATCATCAGTTAGATTATTAATTCTTCTGCGTTAAACAATCACCAAATCAAAGTAATTGGGAATTCTTTAGCATACATTTAATTGTCAAACACTTGCACAACACAGTCCCTTGGGTTCGATAACTTGTGGTCTTAATTATATTCCACTATATTACTTGTCGATTCAGTACACTTGCTGAGGTCGCGTCAAGTTTTTGGCGCCGTTACCGGGGAAATAGCATTCTCAGTAAGTTTTGATTTTTATTTGTGTGCGTTTTCATTTTTCTGATTTTATTATTTTTATTCTTTTCAGGTAGTTGTGGTGTATGAGCAGAGTTAGACAAGGATCATTAGCACCCTACGACCCTGAAATCGAGAGGACTTTGCGTCAACAAAGGAGAGTCAACAGAGACAACAACATGGAAAATGATCCTCTCCCTATTGATAAAGTTCCTCCCGAGAACGAACAAGTGCCAAGGGCACATGAAGAGGTACCAAGAAATTATGGAGGAGAAGTCCCTAGGCAGCGAACGATAAGGGACTATGCTGTGCCAAGATGGACTGAAGACCATAGGACAATTGTGCTACCAAGAGGAGTACAATTTGAACTGAAACCAGCAACTATCAACATGGTGCAAAGAAATCAATTTTCTGGAACAGAAGTGGAAGATCCTGCATAACACCTGGATTTATTTTTGGAGATTAGTGACACAGTGCAGATTCCAGGAGTGACACCTGATGCTGTAAGACTGAAATTATTTCCTTTCACCTTGATTGGAAAGGCAAGGGAGTGGTTGCAAATGTTACCAAGACAGTCAATTACATCGTGGGATCAATTGCAAGAAAGGTTTCTGATGAAATTTTTCCCACCTAAAAAAACAGCAAATATTCGCAACAGCATTTTTCAATTTAGCCAATTGAGTGATGAGCCTTTTTATGAGGCTTGGGAAAGATTCAGAAGATTGTTAAGAAGCTGTCCGCATCATGAAATACCAATTTACCATCTCATGCAACAATTTTATTTTGGTATTTCACCACAAACAAAATCTTTGTTGGATGCATCATCAGGAGGTTCTTTTATGAATAGAATACCAGAAGAAGCATTCCAGCTGCTGGATGAAATGGCATCAAATGACGCTCAGTGGGCTAATCCTAGATCAGTCCCAAGAAGACAAGGAATACATAGTGTAGATGAAGTGTCAATGCTGAGGGCACAGGTGGAGTCAATGCAGAACGAGATGAAAAACTTAAGAGTGAAAAATGTAGCCTCTGTTTCTCAAGAAGATGAGTGGTATGAAAGTGGGCAATATGCTCAAGAGAGTGCAGCAATGGGAAATGTTAATGCTGTAGGGGATTATCGAAGGAGTGACCCTTATAGTAACTCATACAACCCGGGCTGGAGAAACCACCCGAATTTTTCTTGGAAAGATGGAAATCAGAATGCCTCATCCTCACAACCACCTTTCAACCAAAGTACTGAGCACAATCAAGGACATTCATACTAACCAGCCAACCAATACCAAATGCCATATCCACCCCATCACAACCATGGACAAAATTTCAATCAACCACAAGCTCAAACATACCATCCACCGGGATACCAACCTAGGCCACCAATGCAAGAGAAAAAGCCAAACCTTGAGGATATGGTGGCTAGCTTCATAAACAGTCAGCAGCAATTCATGACAAATCAAGAAGCTAGGTGGAAATCTCAAGAGCAGTGGAACCGAAACCAAGATGCTTCTATGAGAAATCTGGAAACTCAGTTAGGTCAGCTTGCAAATTCTGTATCCCAAAGGCAACCAGGAACATTTCCCTCAAATGTGGATCGGAATCCAAAAGAGGAAGCAAAAGCAATTACACTGCGAAGTGGAAAGGATGTTGCACAAAGAGAAGATCAAGGTAAAAATTCTTCATCAGAAAAGGAGGAGCCAACACGGACGGTAAGTAATTCTAACTCAGATTTAGAAATGAATGAAAATGCTCCTAAAAAGGATAAAGGTAAAAGTATAGTGAATCCAAGGGTAGAGGATCTCGATATAAATAGACTGCCATTTCCTGCTGTTGCTAGACAGGAAAAGAAAAATGAGCAAAAAGCTAGGTTTATAGAAATGTTTAAAAAATTACACATTAATTTACCATTTGCTGAAGCTTTAGCTCATATGCCCAACTATGCTAAATTTATGAAAGAACTATGTTCTAATAAAAAGAAATTAGAAGGGCATGGAACTGTTCAACTAATAGAAAATTGCAGTGCTATAATCATGAACAAAATCCCTGAAAAATTGGAAGATCCAGGTAGCTTCACTGTACCTTGTGCTATTGGTGAAAATTTTTATGGTAATGCTTTGGGTGATTTAGGTGCAAGCATAAATCTAATGCCTTATTCAATTTGCAGGAAGCTGAATCTTAGTGATCTTAAGGAGACGGGAATGAGACTCCAACTTGCGGATAGGTCGTTGAGGAGACCCAAGGGAGTGATAGAGGACCTGTTAGTGAAAGTGGGGAAGTTTATTTTTCCAGTAGACTTTGTGGTGATGGAAATGGAGGAGGATAGGAAAGTACCACTTATTGTGGGGAGACCATTTTTAAACACAGCAAAAGCTTTGATTGATGTGCATGGGCAAACCGTTACCCTGAGATTCAATGATGAAAAATTAGTTGTTGATATGAACAAAGCTCAAAGGTACCCATCAGATGATATAGAAGAATCTGCTTACTTTGTGAATACAATAGACAAGTGTATAGAAGAAATGCAAGAGGAAATGTTAGAAGCTGATCCGAAGAATGAGGATTTACTGCATTCTTTGGAGAATGAGAAATTGGAAGATGAGGAAGTGATTGCAGCTGTGGAGCAAGAGAGTGAAGAAGAAAGCACACAGGAAGAAGGACTGAACCTGGAAAAGGGGGATACACATTCTGAACTTAACCCTCTTCCTTCATATTTAAAATATATATTTTTAGAAGATAATGCAAAACCAGTAATTATTTCATCTTTATTGACAGGTTTGGAAGAAGAAATGCTTATTGAAGTCCTCAAGAAGCATAAAGGAGCAATTGGCTGGTCAACTTCAGATTTAAAAGGAATCAGTCCTAGCTATTGTACACACCAGATACCTATGGAAACTGACTTCAAACCGGTGGTGCAACCACAAAGGCGGCTAAATCCAGCAATGCAAGAAGTGGTGAAAAAGGAGGTACTCAAGCTCCTTGATGCAGGTATTATCTATCCCATTTCTGATAGCAATTGGATAAGTCCAGTCCAATGTGTACCAAAGAAAGGAGGGATGACAGTTGTAGCCAATGAAAAAAATTAATTAACTCCCACACGCACAGTGACAGGGTGGAGAGTGTGCATAGACTATAGGAGGTTAAATAATGCAACCAGAAAGCATCATTTTCCTTTACCTTTCATTGACCAAATGTTGGAAAGATTGGCAGGAAATGGATTCTATTGTTTTTTAGATGGATATTCAGGTTACATGCAAATACCCATAGCTCCAGAAGATCAAGAAAAGACTACATTTACCTGTCCCTATGGCACCTTTGCATACAGGAGAATGCCCTTCGGGCTGTGCAACGCACCGGCTACATTTCAGCGGTGTATGATGGCAATTTTTCATGACTTCATAGAGAAATTTATGGAGGTGTTCATGGACGACTTTACCATTTATGGGAGTGATTTTGAGAGCTGCCTTAGGCATTTAGATTTGGTATTAGAAAGGTGTAAGGAGACCAACTTGGTGCTGAATTGGGAAAAATGCCATTTCATGGTAAGGGAAGGCATTGTACTTGGCCACAAAATTTCTGAGAAGGGGATAGAGGTTGACAAGGCTAAGGTAGAGGTGATAGAAAAGTTACCACCCCCAACTAGTGTGAAAGGCATTAGAAGTTTCTTGGGACATGCAGGATTTTACCGCCGGTTTATCAAAGATTTTTCAAAAATTGCTAAACCTTTATCCAATTTGTTGATGAAAGATGCTCCTTTTAATTTTGACGATGAATGTATGCTGGCTTTTCAGACTTTGAAACAGAGGCTCATTTCAGCCCCGGTGATTATTTCTCCGGATTGGAATTTGCCTTTTGAATTAATGTGTGACGCTAGTGATTTTGCAGTTGGTGCAGTACTTGGGCAGCGAAGAGAGAAGGTATTTTGTGCGATTTATTATGCAAGTCACATTTTGACAGGAGCTCAAATGAACTACACCACAACGGAGAAGGAACTTCTTGCAATCGTGTATGCATTCGAAAAATTCAGGCCATATTTGCTGGGAGCAAGAATTGTGGTGTGGTCTGACCATGCTGCCTTGATGCACCTATTTGCAAAGAAGGAATCCAAACCAAGACTGATCAGATGGGTACTTCTACTACAAGAATTCGACCTGAAAATTAAAGATAAGAAGGGAGCAGAAAACTTTATAGAAGACCATTTGTCAAGACTGGAAAATGCTCACATTGAGAAAGGGGAGATTTCAGATTTATTTCCTGATGAACATATTTGTGCTTTGTTTGCAAATGAGATTTATGTTCCTTGGTTTACTAATTTAGCTAATTTTCTTGCAGGGGGATTTATGCCCAAGGATTTCACATGGCAGCAGAAAAAGAAGTTGAAAGCTGATGCAAAGCATTATATTTGGGATGATCCTTATTTATTTCGTTTGTGTGCAGATCAAGTGCTGAGAAGATGTATTCCAGATGAGGAGAAAGGTGAGATTATCACAGCCTGTCATAGTGGAGAAGCTGGTGGACATCATGGACCAAACAGAACGGTAATGAAAATTTTATCTTCTGGGTTCTTTTGGCCTACAATATTCAAAGATGTTCAATCTTATGTGAAAGCTTGTGATAGATGCCAGAGAGTAGGGAATATATCAAAGAGAGATGAGATGCCTTTGACCAATATGCTTGAGGTAGAGCTTTTTGATGTATGGGGAATTGACTTCATGGGACCCTTTCTGGTTTCCTATGGTTGTGAATATATTTTAGTGGCCGTTGATTACATAAGTAAGTGGGTAGAGGCTGTGGCCACTAAAACCTGTGATGCCAAAGTTGTGCTTAAATTTTTGAGGAAGAATATATTTACTCGATATGGAACCCCGAGAGCAATCATCAGTGACGGTGGTAAACATTTTGTGAACCATCAATTTAAAGCTTTATTGAAAAAGTTTGGTGTTAGACATAAGGTTACAACCCCTTATCATGCTCAGGCCAATGGACAAGTTGAGGTATCCAATAGAGAGTTGAAAGCCATTTTAGAGAAAACAGTCAGTGTATCTAGGAAGGATTGGTCCTTTAAGCTAGATGACGCTCTTTGGGCTTATAGAACAGCTTTTAAGACACCCATTGGAATGTCCCCATTCAGGCTGATGTTTGGAAAGTCATGTCATCTTCCGGTCGAGTTAGAACATAAGGCATATTGGGCTACGAAATTTTTGAACTTTGATCCTGAAAGTGCAGGAAAATGTAGGTCCCTACAGCTGAATGAATTGGAGGAGTTCAGATTTTGGGCATATAATCATGCTGATAAGTACAAGAGCAACACAAAAAAATGGCATGATCAAAGGATAGTAAGAAAAGAATTTGTTCCAGGAATGAAAGTTTTGTTATATGACAGCAGGTTGCGATTGTTCCCTGGAAAAGTAAAATCAAGGTGGACGGGTCCTTTTGAAGTCGTCGCGGTCGAAAAGTTCGGAACTGTTACCATCAGGAAGCAACCTGGGAGCACGGAATTTAAGGTAAATGGTCATCGTCTAAAACCTTATTTTGAAAACCACGCTGAAGGTGCAGCAGTGGCTATTTTATTGGACGACGAATAAGGTGAGTTCAAAGTCTAGCTGAGACTAAAAATCAGAACTAAAATAATTTCTATTCTTATTCTCTTTTGTTTTAATTTATTAAGACTGGTTATTTTTAGTTTGTAGATCATTTGTACTTTTATTTAGTAGTCTGTTGATTTTTGAACGTAATGTAAAAATGTTTTGGAGTACTTGATGAAATTGTTGCTTATGTAAAGGGTTAGTTTTTCTAAAAAACTCGTTTTACACGGCGGTGAGGAATCCTCATACCGCCGTGTGAAGCGTGCATTTTCATAACTATTTCAGTGGCTTTGTACACGGCGGTGAGGAATCCTCATACCGCCGTGTATGTCGGGATTTAAGATTACTTGGTTCCAGTGGTGTTTTACACGGCGGTGAGGAATCCTCATACCGCCGTGTAATAGGTCGAATTGAAAATCCCCATTTGCAGTCACGTGGTACACGGCGGTAAGAAAGTTTCATACCGCCGTGTAACACGTTAAACCCTGTTTTAAAAACTCCCCTGTCGTCAGATTTCTTTTAAAATTTTTTTTAAAAAAGAAAAACTTCCCTCTCTCGCCTCTCTCTACCCGTTACCCATAATTTGTGAAATTTCTTCTTTCTCGTTTGGTTTAAACACAATTCCAGAGCATCTTTTGCACATCTAATCAGCATTCTTCAAATCAAGTAAGTTTTCTTTCTCTCTTTTCTTTTTAATTTTGTTTTCTGTTGTTCTAGGGTTTTTGTATTTTTCAATTTCCTTCCTCTTAATTCTTTCTTTCTTCAAGCAATGCGTGAATTGTATGCTTTAATCTTTAAGTAATGGCTGGATTTTGTGTTTTAATTTTCAATTGGAGGCTGATTTGGTGTTGTATTCCTTTAAATTTTGTTTTATTCCGTTAATTGGGGAGGGGCTAGATGTATGAGGCATTCTTTTGATTTATGTCTTTAATTGGTGTCTGAATTTGTGTTTTATTCCCTTGAATTATATTGCCTTGCTTAGTTGGTGGGTTGTTTGATGCTAATTGGAAAAATCGGGGTTAACAATTGCATGAGAGATTCTGTTTCTATATACAAAAAGTGGTGCTCACCAGGTATTTGACAAAATGCCTAAATGAGTGTTCATTAACCCTTCTCTGTCATATAGTTGCTGTCAAACATGGTTTTCTTTTGGGCTTTCATACACTCTGCAATATGTTTGTCTCGAGCTGTGATTATCGTTTGAGTGGGCATTTAAGCATGTAAACATTAGGGCTGCATGACAATTCGTTGAGAATGCTGTAATTTTTCACAATCTATTTCTTTTGTGCATTTTCTGCTAAGGGAACTAGGGGGTGTTATCAGAATTGCTAGCCTGTGTCGTTGTTAAAGTTTATCATTATAGCATTGCTGTCTCATTGATCTGCAAATTATTTTAAGCTCAATTACGGCTCGCTTACTATTTTGTTGCAAATGTAAGCCATTGTTCTCCTCTCTCTAATTGTGTTTATTTATTAATGCAGTGGCTCCAAAAAGATATAGAACAGACCAGGCATCGTCTTCTCGAGATAGTTCCATACCCTCGTGGGTCCCGACCAGATGCCACACCGCATACGAATGTCTAACAGCGGCAACCTTCCTACCATCTACATTTCTTGATTTTGATTCACTACAAAGCTTGGGCATACGTGACGAAATCAATGAGTTGATTGAGGGGATAGGATGGACAGACTTCTTTCAGAAAAGGCAGCGAGTTCACCCGAAGTTGACTCGGGATTTCCTTGCAACCGTAGATTGCAAGATTGATAATGATGATGAGGAAGATCCCAGAGAGGTAACATTCTGGTTAAACAAGAGGAAACACACACTGACCTTTAATGAATTTGCAGATGCATTGGGTTTTCCATTGGATGGAGCTCGCTATGTGCCAGATGTGGATAAACAAACTATTTGGGAAACCATTCGAGATCCAATCACGGCTACCCGATATGTCACTGGGCAATCAAAGGCGCATCACCTTAGAGATCATGCTTTGAGGATCTTGCATCGATTTTTTTCCCTTTCTTTTTATGGACACATTGAAGCTGCTGGCGTGGTAAACCAGGCTGAGGCATTATTTTTACATTGCATGATCAACCAGATCCGGTTAAATGGAGCTTATTTCTTATGGAAAAAATTTGAGGACTTGCAGGCTAATCCAAGGAAAGTAAAGAAGATAGCGATCGGATGGGTGGTCACAGTATTGGCTAAAAGAATAGGCCTTAGCTCATTGGGACCAGATTTAGGAGATAGTAATTCCTTAGACTTCAAGATGTTGAAGAATTTAAGGATCATTGTGGATTATCATCAGTTTCATGAACAAGTCAGACTGTCTACAAGGGAAGAATACTTGCGCCTCATTGAAAGGGGTCGAGTACAGTTGCCAGTGGAAGGGGCTGAAGATGAGGATGAGCAGCCAGAGGAGGCTGCAGGTGCAGCTGCTGCAGGACCCGCCCCAGCCACACCAGCCTATGATTTCTCCCAGTTTACTGCCCATTTTGAGGCTTTGCAGACTGGACAGGCTCAGATCAATTCTCGCTTAGACCAGTGGGAGAGCTTCATGGAGGATACCCATGCTGTCAAGGCTGGAGCATTCCATATATCTCTCTCGGCAGGAGCAGGAGCAGTTTTATCAGACCATGAGAGATCGTTTCCCTCCACCACCACCTCCACAGGACTGAATTTTCTGGGAGTTCTCTGATCTTTTATTTTGCTACTTTCGTTCTTTTTGGTTGACTGAATTACTTGCTGGGGACAGCAAGCTTTTAAGTCTGGGGTAACTAGTTTTTGTAACTTGGATATGACTAACCCTGCAGTACTTTAGTAAGCTTAATTTTAGTATTTCTTTTGAGTAAGTTTAATTTTATATTTTAGTATTTCTTTTGAGTAAGTTTAATTTTATCAAAGCTTAATATTGTTATTTCTTTTGCCTTTATATTTTAGAAGTTATATTT
Source organism: Excoecaria cochinchinensis (assembly GCA_947683425.1). Lineage (NCBI taxonomy): Eukaryota > Viridiplantae > Streptophyta > Magnoliopsida > Malpighiales > Euphorbiaceae > Excoecaria > Excoecaria cochinchinensis. Next base: position 7,933,024 of record CANTUQ010000021.1, on the reverse strand, counting down.
TCTGCTTTTTGATAATGATTTCTTTCGTTAGTTGTTTAAGTTTTATTTTGTGATTTAAGCTCATCAATTTGACTCATGCTTAGCTTAACAAATTTTTAAGTTAATATTCCAGCTCAATTGTTAATCTTGAAAAGGTCATTCAGAGCACTTAGTCTGCAAGAGAGTAAGATTCTGTCTTAAAGTTATTTTTCTTAACAATTTTCAAAGTAGAAATATACAATTGCAATTTCCATGAATTGTGCACTTAGGCCAGCTTTTACAAGTAAAGAAAAAACCAGCATGAAATCTTTGGATCAGAAAATTTTTATAACACTAGAATCTTCCTCATTGCCCTTCGAAACGATATAACAATTAAGGCATAAATGTTGACATGATTTAGGCATTAATTCTTTTGAGAAGCTATTTAAAATAAACTTTATCCCACCTATTGAATTAATTTTCCATTGCTAGCCCCATTGAGCTGAATTGGTATGCTAAAAGCGTACTCTGAAATTATTCTTGTTACACACTTAATATGCTATTTAACTTAAAAGCTTTTGCCTATCCTTTCTAAGAATTGGCCACTCTAGGATTGGGTTGGGAAGACATTGAAAGTTGAAATAAGGTGTTTAGTATTAAATAAGTGAGGGTAAGAAAAAAATTAAAGAATTTTGGGATATTGCTTGACAAGTAAGTTGTAAGAAAATAGAGGATATAAGTATTCCACTAAGTTCAATTCTCTAAAAAAAAAATAAAAAAAAATGTGTATATATATATATATATATATATATATATATATATATATATATATATATATATATATATATATATATATAAAACTTTTCATTCTGAGTATAGCAAAATTCAAGTGTGGGGTATCCTCTATTAGAAGACAATATTGGGGTATAATAGGGACTGAGAAAGAAATTGTATCGTATTATTTCTCTTGTGATAAAAATTTTTCATATTTGGGAAAATAGCTAAGTCTTGGAAATTGTTGTTGAAGTGGAAGCAGGTGATGAAAAATTTTTGGGTAGCAGTGTTAGTTGGTAGAGTGGCTGAATCTTCATTTGATTTCCTAATCTTTTCTTGTTAGCCATCACCGATTGAACCGTACATTACAACCTGCTTAAGACCTAATGATCATGTTTATGTTTTAATTTGTTCAGTGGAGATGACCTTCGGGTTCCGGTACTAAAGGAGAGGCCTATGGTGTTTCTAGAGTTTCAAGTGAGAAACCAGAAGTACATTTATGTACTGATTTAATCTGCTCTTGATTGATTGATGCTGAAAGTTTTTAGTTTTGAAAAATATTAAAACATTGGTTTTGGCCTTTGCACACACACATCAGAAATTCGATTGTATTTTCTTCCTTTAAAACTTGTTTAAGTGAAGATTACTCTCAGGTGGAATTTACTAAGTGTTTGCTTGGTATTCTGAATTTCCATTTTCCTGCTTGAAAATTGAGATGGCTGGAATTGAAGAGTTATTTTACTCGAGGGCGAGCAAAAGCTAAGTGTGGGGTATTATGATAAGTTTAAATTAAACAATGTTTTGATGTGAATTTAGAGATTATTTCTTAGTCTAAAAGCTGTTATTTGTGTTAATTTTTGATAAAATGTCATTTGATGTTAGTTGGTGCACTAAATGAAGATTTATGTTAATTTTGGCATTTTTAGGTAGCTTACACGGCGGTAAGGTTATTCCTCACCGCCGTGTGAGACGAAAATAAAAGACAGCATCAGAAGGGCAGCACACGGCGGTAAGAAACATCCATACCGCCGTGTACCACGAGAATCATCCCATACGTAAGGTGTTACACGGCGGTATGGAAGTCTCATACCGCCGTGTGAGGCGTAAAAATTCCAGAAATTGCGGCACTGAACAAGGGGAGCAAAATGTCAAAATTGTTGACCAGAGGCATGTTACACGGCGGTGAGAGACTCTCATACCGCCGTGTAACCTAATTGTGAATCAAATCTGCACAAAATCAAAGACTTTGAAGGCCACCTTTTGACTTTGAACTTTGAACGGTTATTTAGAGACTGAAATTAGACAAAAAAAAGGTCGGTCGATTTTCCTTGAAACAAAAGAAGGAACATTTATTTTTCTTTGCAACTTAATATTGAGTTTTTCATATAGTTTTAGAATTTAATTTATGCTGTGGCTATTAAAAATCTGAGAGAATAATCAGGGAGGAGAGAGTTTTTAGTTTTTTGGTTGAAGAAAATAAACTCTGAGATTTCTGATCTGGAAATTCTTAGAAGTGAAATTTCAATTCTGTAATTTAATTTGGAAGTTGGAATAGCTAATTCAATTGAAGAACATCGTTTGGTTTACTGTAAGATTTTCATTTTCAGATTCAAATGGGTAATATCGATTTCTCTCTATTTAATTCAGTCTTTATTTCAAATATGAGTGAGTAATTTTATTTCTTGTTAAGGGATGCCTTAAATCCCCAGTAATTCATGTGAATATTTTATATGGATTGTATTATGCATATACTTCAGTTTTATCTTCTCTGATTTTATTTGTTGTTGCTGAATTGAATACAAGTTAAGGGGAGATCTACCAAGATAAACTTTATTGGTAATTAGTTCAAAAATACATACAAATATACTTCAGTTTTATCTTCTCTGAAATTATCTGTTGTTGCTGGTTTGAATGCAAGTTAAGGGGAGATCTACCAAGATAAACTTTGATTGCAATTAGCCCATAAATACATACACATGCTCTGTTCTATTTTAATCAACTTTCATTGATTTGATGAATCCGAATTGGTAGTTAAAATCTGTGAATGTTTATTTTAATAGGTTCAGAATGGTAGAAGATAAATGAGTTTGATATCTGAATCCGGAATGGTAGGATTATTTGACTTAGAATTTTAAGATCTGTAATAATGCTAATTTATGTGCTGAATCCGGATTGGTAAGTGCATATTTTAGAGAAGCTGGATCCGAAAGGCAAGCTATGGTATAGGCTAGATTATTCACTGATTGTATATGAAATTGTCGAATTAAGTATTCACATGATATTATTGGGGAGAATGGGTATTCCTTAGCAAGATCTCTTAGTTATTTTATCAAATTGTTGTATTATTAAATCATTAATATTCTTAGACATTAATATCATCAGTTAGATTATTAATTCTTCTGCGTTAAACAATCACCAAATCAAAGTAATTGGGAATTCTTTAGCATACATTTAATTGTCAAACACTTGCACAACACAGTCCCTTGGGTTCGATAACTTGTGGTCTTAATTATATTCCACTATATTACTTGCCGATTCAGTACACTTGCTGAGGTCGCGTCAGATTCCACTCACAAAATCTGCCTCCACTAACTAAATTCATACATTATTTTATTCCTAATTAACCCATCACTAGATAAACTAATCAGTCATTAATCCATTCCTAACCTAATCTCATATATACACCAATTGGCCGCTAAACTATCCCTTCATCTTTCAATCAAGTCCCTCCAACCTTTCATTTCAGTCCAAACTACACATTCAATTCACACGCATACCAAATTAGGTTAATTCTTTTAGGGTACATTTTCGGCCATGACAGGGAAGGGTCGTGTAATACTCCGAACACACCCTAGTAGGATTTGGGTAGGTTTAGGGTGTAACAGAAACCAAAGGTGGTTGAGATATGAATGGAAGTGCCAAAAAGGATACAACCGTCATTAATTCGAAAGTTTCAGCGAGTTTCTGTAAATGGGACAATTATATCATCGTGCCTCTAACGACATGAAGAGAATTATTCTTGGTGATTAAAATGTGTAATAGGATGATGGAAATGATTAAGTGTAGTAAAGGACGTTATCGGTATTAGGTGAAAAGTTAAGGGTATTTTGGTAATCTGCCAAATTGTGACTTAAATAAAACAATTAAGAAGATTTGTATGCCAATGTTTTAATAGAAGATAGTTATTCCAAATGTATGAAGAAACAAAAGAATAAAGGACTAAATTGATATTAAACATAAAAATCTAAGTGTAGCCAATAGGAGCATGGCATGTGGCTCAATATAGACCAAGTATGTAAAAGGGGAAAGAATGAGATAGGGGGGCACGGGTTCTTTGGCTGGAAAAACTCAGAATTTTGCTTCTCCTTTTCTCTTTGTTCTTCATCTTTTAATTTGGTAAAAGAAAGAGAGATGGAACTTGGGAAAAATTTAGCAAGAGTTATTGATTTAGAGGTAAGTTTAGGTCTTTTGTTATCTTTCTTCCTTTTCTTTGTATAAGATTTTAAGTTATGTGTTTTGAGGGGAAACTCATGTGAGTTGTGATGTGTTTTAATTGAGGGAATCAATTGATGCAAGTTGGAATTGGATGCAAAATGAAAGAGAAAGAAGGGATAGAAAGTAAGTGAAGATAGAAGGAGTCACCACATGAGGTTTGGAAACTCTTTGTTCATATATGATTTTGATTATACTAATGTGTTATTTAAGTAATTTGGATGTGTTGATGATGATCTTTGATGATGATAGTGAGTGTTGGTTTAAATTATTTATTTATGCATGTGAATAGGTTTTTGGGTAAAAACTGGGTTAGAATGCACTTGACCTTTCTTCGGTTATTAGGTTGTATTACGAGTTTTAGAACTCCAGTGGATATGAGACCAGTGCCGTTTGAAAGCTAAGACATATTCCTATAAATAACTTAGAAATATGTTTGAGCTAATTTTACCAGTAAGGGTCTCAGAAATGGTCATGAAGTGGAGCTATCTTCTCTGGCCGAGTTCAGGGGAGCATTATAGGTTGTTTAGATCCTATCTGAATCTGTATATGTCCAATTGATCTGAAATTTGTTGCATTTGAAAGTTAACATCTTAGAGAACAAGTGTTAAGAGGAAGGTTTGTCAAAAAATGTCGTTTCGATGTCCGTTTAGTCTTAACAAAATTGATGTTGTTGAGTTTTTGTCTGGAATCCCGTGGCTCTGTCACGAGTCATGACACCTGTCTCGAGTCGTGACAGTAAGCCCTTGTCACTAGTAGTGACGACTGTCACTAGTAGTGACGACTGTGACGAGTCATGACAGTAAGCCCCTGTCACTAGTAGTGACAGTAAGTCAAGCTCTTGTCACTAGTAGTGACGACTGTCACGAGTCATGACAGTAAGCCCCGGTCACTAGTAGTGACGATTGTCACTAGTAGTTATAGTAAGTCAAGCTCTTGTCACTAGTAGTGACGATTGTCACTAGTAGTGACAGTAAGTCAAGCTCTTGTCACTAGTAGTGACGCCTCCTCTCCCACAGCATAAATCTAAATGTCTTCTGTCTTGAATTTTGATGTTTTAATTCTTGTCCTTTGTTCATTTTAACTTATGTTCTGGTTTTAATAGTTATTTAACGTCACCTCAGTTTTTAAGTTATATATATATGTAATGATTTCCATTGTATTAATGCATGATCAGTTATGAACTCTATGTGTGATCGGAAATTTCGCTATGGCGAATTAGCGGAATATTATGGTTAATGTCTGATTGCAGTAATATGCCTAGCCTATGGGCTCAATGTGCCTTGTTTATATAATTGGGTTATGCATATTAAATATTATGGTTGTTTATATTGAGCATGTGGTATTAGAAGGTGAATGTTTTGTGATTCGGCATATCGAAGTATGAATTAATATTTATGATCATTGGTGGTATAATATGGTTCCTTACATGTGATATTGATATGTCTTGAATAATGAACAATGTTAAAGTATGTGATTGGGTTGCTATATAAATTGTTCAATGCATAACCGACATTATGAATTTGTTTATAAGTCTATCATACTATGGGTTGTGTATGATGATATATATATATATATATATATATATATACATGTGATGTTATTCGAAACATGATCTGTTTTATGCATGACCTGCGAGAGTCAGTCTAGTGGATAGTTAGGCATGCCTAATAGAGTCTATATAAGTGTAGCTGCAGCACCCTTTGAACGATTTGGACCCCAATCAGGTCCCCGAATGGTTCCTCGCGAACCCTATTATGTGTATGTGTATGGATCTTGTTTAAGATCCTGTTCAGGGAAATGCTTTTGAAATGTGAAAAGTGACAGTACTTTGCGATTTGTACCCGTAAGGTACAGTTTGTTACTCGTTATCCACTATTGTGAGTCAGCAGGTATGTTGTTTGTTATTCTGTGTTTACAAGCATGTGAATCTGAACGGTTACGAACATAAGAATGTGATATCCGTATGAGTATGATTTTTGGGATATGTAAATGTGATTACAAGTCTCTGAACTGGCAAAATGTAACTCTGGCCTGTATATTGTACCTTTGTGGTTATCTGTAAATGGTCTTGTTTATAGTATGTGTATGTGAAGTCGGTGTGTCACATAATATGGTCACTACATTTTTGTATAATCTAAATGCCTTGTTGATTGGATAAATTACATGATAAAGCATTTGCTAAGCAAGATGTGTGAAAAGAATTTTGGAACACGAAAGGAATGTAAATAAATAAGCAAAGCGACATGTATATGATGTAAGGAAAATATAATAAAATATAAGTGATTTGTTAATGTTGAAATGCAAAGTAAGTGGATAATTGATGACCTCCTTGAAAGTATCTATTTTGTTATAATTGATTATATATTTTCTATGTTATGCTTTCCTTTGAACTCATTTGACGTCCATTCTTAATGGTCGTCTATATTTATATGTGTTTCCCACTAAGCTTTATGCTTAGCACGTATTTTCTTTTAATCCGTGTAGGTACTATTGATCGGGTCTTTCGAGAGTCTTTCCACAGCAGCCCGGGCCAATGCAAGCTTATGAAGAGTTATTAGAGTAGGATTTGTATCGTCTTCGGAATGTGTGCAAGATTTGTAATTTTGAATTATAAGTTTTGTAAAAGTGATATTGGTTATGTAAAAGATCTGTCTATAGTAAACCCTGAAGAAGTTTACTTTATAATGTGAATTTATAATGAATTTATATTTAACTATAATGTGTTTTTGAAATGAAAGAAATTTTATAACTCATATTTTAGCTTTAGGGTTTATAAGTTTTACATGTTTGTTCGGTAATGCTCTTGACCGTCGTCGTGAACCACCGGTTCACGGTATGGTTTACTACGTACGGGCAAGGGGTGTTACATTTAGTGGTATCAGAGCATAGGTTTAGTTGGTTCTGGACGACTGGAGTTTAGAGTTCAGTCTGTATAGTTTTTGCATTGGCCAATGCGAAGATTTTAATTTTGTATAAGTGTTGCGATAGGAGTGGATAGACGTTGATGACATCAGCAACGAGACAGCTAAGTGTGAGATGTAATAAGTTGTGATCAGTTTATTGTGAATCCTATTCCTGTTATTAAGGTATTGGACATAGCTGTAGAGATTCTAGTTAGAGATTGTATGTAGTACAATATATGTTGTGTATAAGTTTTTCTTGAGGGGAAATATGGAATAAAAGATTAAATAGTGCCGGATTATCTATAATTGGAAGTATTTTGAGGATTGTTACACTCTGTACACCTGTCAGCTACTTTACTGATGAGAGCAAGTATTTGAATGTGATACATCATGGGGGTTGGGGCAACTTGCATTGCCATTATTTGAACTGCATTAATGCATTGCATCATATTGCATACATAAATCATTCCGCATCCATTACATTTACCTCTATTGCTCCTTCTTAATGAACATCAGATATGTGCATTTACCTCAAGTAATAGGAAGCTGACAGAATGTACGTTGAGTGTAACAAAATTGAGTAAGTGAGGAATTAGTTCTTAAAAAAAAGAGAAGATAGAGAGAGTGAAGGATCACTGAATGTGTATAAGTATGAATAAGAGATTTGTGTCTATAGTGTAACACCCCTCACCCACGTATAGCATACTGTATGGAAAACATAGACAGTATGTGATGATGGGTGAGGAATGCTACAGCAAAGCAAGCCGGGAACAGTAATATAAGCAGAACTATCAAAAATTTTCTCAAAACATACAAACATCCACAAACACAAAAGACATTCATATACTTATCATTACATTGTTCTTAATATTTTATTACATCCCAATCGCTTCAATACAATGCTCATTAAGAATTACATTAAAAAGGTAGACTATAATTCCTAAACACTAGCTATTATTACGGACTGGATGGCCAGACTGTTGCGGATTATCCTCGGCGACACGACTAACTCCAAACCTGCATGGATAAAAACCCATGCTAAGCACAAAGCTTAGTGGGGAAAACACATAGTATGGACGACCACTCACAATGGCCGTCAGTCATAACACACAATAATTAACCAACATCAAATCATTTAACATATAAGTACATAATTGGTCATAATTAGAATATTTTAAACATAATCATTTATAAGATTAAACAGGGTGACAGTCTTGCCTGATACATACTTTTCATGTTTTAATAATCATATATCGCATGTCATACACATCATTTATTAAGCCTATAATCAAACCCCTAATTACAATAATTAACTCTCACATATCAAATAGGTCATGAGTAAGCCGCTAATGATCTAACTTCATGTTCAAAGCATATAAATGTATCTCATATATATATAATCACTTTCGTTTAATTACTTCCTTCAAATTGATGCATTACTATCGTATCATTAACTCATGTTAATTGTACAAAGAAAATAATCAAAGCTGAAGCATATGAACTATTAAAGACATTACCACATTTACGCATAGGGATCCCATTGGACCCAAAACCATAGATGCGCGAAGCGCAAGTCATGCCACAATATAAGTCTTATCGCACAAGGTGATCACATTCTCATTGAGTGCATAAATTTATACAAAACTTAACATATCTTTATCAATTCACACGTATCATTCAGTTCACATAATTATGCTCGTTAATGCTTGCTAAGTCAAAAGGGTGGATAATGAGTAACACATAGATACCCGAGGGTATCAAAACAATCTGTTTATTCTTTTTCCAAAGTATTTTCACATAGAATCTTAGGTAAGATTCAACAGAAAGATCACGAAGATCCATTCGGGGGACCTGATCAGGGTCCAAATCGTACACATGTCTGCAGCTACACATAACTCTATTAGGCATGCCTAACTATCCACGACTCGACTAATGCAGGCTAATACTTAATGGTTTCTTTTAGAAATGCTCGTGTCATAATATAAAATCTTTTTCAAAAGTACATAGTTTTATTACAATCGCATAATAATCCGATACATAAATTGTTCATAAAAACAATGGTTCACGTAATTATAACAATCCATAACCTTTAATTATAATCACATTTAATTTTAATACATGCTCCACAAATTATTACAACAACAATTTGCATCGTATCGCACATCTTAAATTACACACTATGTCACATGTGAATCACAAGCCAATACTCATATCAAATAGCTCAATCAATCATCTATTCATGGCATAGAAAAGAGTCGTGCTCGCGACCCTTGTCGCGATCGCGACAGAAAGTTAAATGGCCTCTGTCGCGCTCGCGACAGAGCCCAACCAAACACTAAGAATCGCGCTCGCGACCTGAGTCGCGACCACGATAAAACCAGATGATCTCAGTCGCGCTCGCGACAGAGCTAAACATCATCCTTCTTTCTTCTCTCACTTGCATACACTTCGCATAGAAACATACTTACTTTTGTCATGTCCATGACTAATTTTCTTGAACATTATTTTTCCTAAATTCGTGTATAGAATCCAAGAGTTCCAACACAAATATCCCAAACTACTCAATTGCCTAAGAGTCATTTCGTAACTAAATAGTCAAATTAAAAGTCGTCGAGATACGAAAGGTTCATTTTAATTTTGGTTTACAACATACTTAATTCCATCATTTACTTCATTCTTAACATCTCATATAAATTCTAAACTATAAATAAATCTCCTCAAGTCTTGAATCATTAAAGACTCGCAGACTTTTGTCGGTCTTATACAAATGGGCCACAATTAAGGCTAACTCTAGCAGCTGCACTCTAACCCTTTATAAGCACGCTTATCTATCCACTATAAGGTATTCAGGCTCAAAAGACCGCAACTCAATTATACTCTACTTTAATACCAAGTATGGATTATAATTCAAGTGCACTCATCAACTTCAGAGGCTTTTAATTCATATACAGTCTTTATCAATCATGTTCAACAACTAAAAGCATGTAACTTTTAAATTCCACGCATAGACTCTTGTATCACATCCTCATATATATATGCACTCATAGATTCATACATTTTTATCACACCACTTACAATCCTTAATACATTTATACCTTGTTACTTTATTAATTAAATTACCAGTCTTAAACATACTCAAATGCATTTCCCCGTTGATAACGACTTTATAGTCATTTGCTAACCCCAAACATGCATAATAAGCTAAGGGGAAGGGTAAGGGGTTGACCCATGGCAACTAGGAGCTCAAAAAGAAGAAGAACAAGGCTTATATGCATTGTTCTTTCGCGAGGTCGCGACAGAGGCTCGCCTCTGGTGCCTCACAAGACTGCTTTTTACCCTAAATTTGTATCGCCAAAACCACCCTCTAGACCACATTTTTAGGCAAAGTGGTCTTCATAAGAATTATTTACTAGGATTTTATCGTTCAAATTGGACAAGTTGCAGATCAATTGGACATCTAAAACTCCAGATATGAGCTACACAACCTACACTGCTCCTGTAAACCCGTTTAAGTACAAACACCCCGGTTTTTACAAGTTTCAAGGGTCCTAGAGTATGAATTAGGTTCCAGTCCTTCAGAGATAATTTTAGATATATGAATTATCTTTCAAATGGCACTATTCTCATCTCATTTGGACATCTATAGCTTGACTTATAACTAAAAAGAACACTAAAGGTCCAGTGGAATCTGGACAGAGTATCCCTAGAAAATTCAAATTCGCTAAACCCAAGCCAATCCACACAACCACATCAACACAACTAATCAATTTTAAATAAAATACACTTCAACATAAAAACTCATTCATACACAAATCAATAATTAAGAATTCACGCCAAAACATATAACTTTTCCCAAACCTCAAACTCCTTTGCTCCATTAGCTTCAATGGTTGCTCTTCTTGCTTCCACACTCTTTCTTCAGTTTTATTATTCCAATTTCCTCATCAAAACATAAAATAATACTTAATATTTTTAATTGAACAAAGAGGAATTGCAAAAATTAAAAGTTATAACTTACCTTTCTATCTCTAATCTCTTATAAAAGTACTTGAGCTACAATCCATTATACACAACTTGGGCTTGCAAGAAGAGAGAGAGAGAGAGGGGCTGGCGTGAGATGAAGAAGAAGAGGAAGGGAAGAGGAAAAAGGCAAAATGTGAAGAAAGAGAGGGAATGAGCAGAAATCTGTTCTTACTCCCTTTTAATTAAGTCAAGCCTATCCCAAATGCCACATGGCACCCCCCTATTGGCCTTAGGTAGATTTTTATGACAATTCTCCTTGTTGGTCCTCCAACTCTTCTTTAACCTTTCCTTGGCATAATACATGTTTATAATTCATACATTTGCCAACAATTAAATCTTATCCCCTTCAATTAAGTCCTAAATTGATACCTTACAAATTTGCAATTGGCCGCACTTGCCGAAACTTTTGCACTAATACCGAATTCGTCCTTTCGACACACCTGACACCACATTTCACATACATTCGACATATAAATGATCCATTCTCAAAATTCAGCCCTCTTATTTATTTGTTTCACTCAGTTAAATCCATATATATATGAAATTACCGAAATACCCTTGGCTCTCTTTTTCTTGATTCTAATTATATCTTTTCCTACTACTTAATCACTTCGACCATCACATCACACGATTTCAATCGTCAAAATCCCCGAAAATGCACAAATCCTTCTTGGGTACATTTCGGGGTGTTACAAATCTTCCCTCCTAAAAGAATTTCGTCCTCGAAATTCACAATCATCGGATTTCTCGTATTGTATTGTTTATCACTATAATATTTACGCGTTAACATCCCACTATAACTAACTTATACACTTTGGTCAGACTTTTTCACTTCTTAATCACTATATCATTCACATACTACATCTTAACATCCGTATAATGGAACATATTCTTAGACAATGTCAACTTGAACTCACTAGAACTATCTTACCAAATCAAGTAAACTCTATCTCCATAAATCGTCACTTCATTCCTGACCCATATCACAACTATAATCGTACCATTGGTGGGGATCCAACACAGGGCTTCTTATGTAATCTACTTACATATAAACGTAGAATCTTATCTCCGTAATATCTATTACCTTAATTGCCAAACTTCACTCATGGTAACCTACACTTTACACTTCCTCAACATTTCCACAAAAACGATCTCGTACTCAAAGCACAGCCTGTCAGCCACTTTTAATTGAGTCAAATCAGAGTGCTTGTCACATATGAATGAGGGATGTGAGTAAAATGAATGTACAATGATATATGTATGCAAATGATGCAAATGCAATTTATGCAATGATAATTACTTTCCCATCCCCATGCTGATACATGCTTATGTTCAGAAAATCTCAATTAACATGGCTGACAGACGCACATAATGCTGCCAATATCCTCAAATCAAAATCATTTACATTCTTACTCTGCATCCCTTTTAAAATAAGAAATTCCTTCCAAAATTCCAACTATACTAGAAAAACTCTTTAACAAAATTTCCTAAGATACTGTTAATGCTAATTTCCATATCTCTCAACTATAAATAATCCAAAACAGACAAAAATGTGATCTATTAACTTTACACTTTCTAACTTTCCACTTAACTTATATAAAACTTACAGTTTCTAACACCAATACAGAACGAGGACATCCGCTTTGGCCGATACAAAAGAGACAGACACAATTTAAACTCCTAGTTGTCCAGAACCGACTAAACCTATGCTCTGATACCACTAAATGTAATAACCCTCACCCACGTATAGCATACTGTATGGAAAACATAGACAGTATGTGATGATGGGTGAGGAACGCTACAGCAAAGCAAGCCGGGAACAGTAATATAAGCAGAACTATCAAAAATTTTCTCAAAACATACAAACATCCACAAACACAAAAGACATTCATATACTTATCATTACATTGTTCTTAATATTTTATTACATCCCAATCGCATCAATATAATGCTCATTAAGAATTACATTAAAAAGGTAGACTATAATTCCTAAACACTAGCTATTATTACGGACTGGATGGCCAGACTGTTGCGGATTATCCTCGGCAACACGACTAACTCCAAACCTGCGTGGATAAAAACCCATGCTAAGCACAAAGCTTAGTGGGGAAAACACATAGTATGGACGACCACTCACAATGGCCGTCAGTCATAACACACAATAATTAACCTACATCAAATCATTTAACATATAAGTACATAATTGGTCATAATTAGAATATTTTAAACATAATCATTTATAAGATTAAACAGGGTGACAGTCTTGCTTGATACATACTTTTCATGTTTTAATAATCATATATCGCATGTCATACACATCATTTATTAAGCCTATAATCAAACCCCTAATTACAATAATTAACTCTCACATATCAAATAGGTCATGAGTAAGCCGCTAATGATCTAACTTCATGTTCAAAGCATATAAATGTATCTCACATATATATAATCACATTTGTTTAATTACTTCCTTCAAATTGATGCATTACTATCGTATCATTAACTCATGTTAATAGTACAAAGAAAATAATCAAAGCTGAAGCATATGAACTATTAAAGACATTACCACATTTACGCATAGGGATCCCATTGGACCCAAAACCATAGATGCGCGAAGCGCAACTCATGCCACAATATAAGTCTTATCGCACAAGGTGATCACATTCTTATTGAGTGCATAAATTTATACAAAACTTAACATATCTTTGTCAATTCACACGTATCATTCAGTTCACATAATTATGCTCGTTAATGCCTGCTAAGTCAAAAGGGTGGATAACGAGTAACACATAGATACCCGAGGGTATCAAAACAATCTGTTTATTCTTGTTCCAAAGTATTTTCACATAGAATCTTAGGTAAGATTCAACAGAAAGATCACGAAGATCCATTCGGGGGACCTGATCAGGGTCCAAATCGTACACATGACTGCAGCTACACATAACTCTATTAGGCATGCCTAACTATCCACGACTCGACTAATGCAGGCTAATACTTAATGGTTTCTTTTAGAAATGCTCGTGTCATAATATAAAATCTTTTTCAAAAGTACATACTTTTATTACAATCGCATAATAATCCGATACATAAATTGTTCATAAAAACAATGGTTCACGTAATTATAACAATCCGTAACCTTTAATTATAATCACATTTAATTTTAATACATGCTCCACAAATTATTACAACTATAATTTGCATGGTATCGCACATCTTAAATTACACACTACGTGACATGTGAATCACAAGCCAATACTCATATTAAATAGCTCAATCAATCATCTATTCATGGCATAGAAAAGAGTCGCGATCGCGACAGAAAGTTAAATGGCCTCTGTCGCGCTCGCGACAGAGCCCAACCAAACACTAAGAATCACGCTCGCGACCTGAGTCGCGACCACGATAAAACCAGATGATCTCAGTCGCACTCACAATAAAACCAGATGAATTATCTTTCAAATGGCACTATTCTCATCTCATTTGGACATCTATAGCTTGACTTATAACTAAAAAGAACACTAAAGGTCCAGTGGAATCTGGACAGAGTATCCCTAGAAAATTCAAATTCGCTAAACCCAAGCCAATCCACACAACCACATCAACACAACTAATCAATTTTAAATAAAATACACTTCAAAATAAAAACTCATTCATACACAAATCAATAATTAAGAATTCACACCAAAACATATAACTTTTCCCAAACCTCAAACTCCTTTGCTCCATTAGCTTCAATGGTTGCTCTTCTTGCTTCCACACTCTTTCTTCAGTTTTATTATTCCAATTTCCTCATCAAAACATAAAATAATACTTAAGATTTCTAATTGAATAAAGAGGAATTGCAGAAATCAAAAGTTATAACTTACCTTTCTATCTCTAATCTCTTATAAAAGTACTTGAGCTACAATCCATTATGCACAACTCGGGCTTGCAAGAAGAGAGAGAGAGAGGGGCTGGCGTGAGATGAAGAAGAAGAGGAAGGGAAGAGGAGAAAGGCAAAACGTGAAGAAAGAGAGGGAATGAGCAGAAATCTGTTCTTACTCCCTTTTAATTAAGTCAAGCCTATCCCAAATGCCACATGGCACCCCCCTATTGGCCTTAGGTAGATTTTTATGAAAATTCTCCTTGTTGGTCCTCCAACTCTTCTTTAACCTTTCCTTTGCATAATACATGTTTATAATTCATACATTTGCTAACAATTAAATCTTATCCCTTCAATTAAGTCCTAAATTGATACCTTACAAATTTAGAATTGGCCGCACTTGCCGAAACTTTTGCACTAATACCGAATTCGTCCTTTCGGCACACCTGACATCACATTTCACATACATTCGACATATAAATGATCCATTCTCAAAATTCAGCACTCTTATTTATTTATTTCACTCAGTTAAATCCATATATATTGAAATTATCGAAATACCCTTGGCTCTCTTTTTCTTGATTCTAATTATATCTTTTCCTACTACTTAATCACTTCGACCATCACATCACACGATTTCAATCGTCAAAATCCCCGAAAATGCAGAAATCCTTCTTAGGTACATTTCAGGGTGTTACATATAGAATTGGTAGGTTTGACCCTTCTTTGTTAATGAATTAAGGTATAAAATAAGATAAGGTTTCTATCGATTTTGGAAAAAGAATGGAATTGTCTCTGATTAGATTAATTTATTGGCTATAGATTTGAGCTGGCTTATAAGAGTGAATAAAATTGTGAACTTTTGTACAAGATGGCTAAATAATAGATACTGTAAGATATATGTGATATTTCAGAAGTGATAGACAAATTGTGACTAGTGATACTGGTAATTTAGGAGCAAATTGTTATAGATTGTTTTGATTAAGAGAGGAATTTAGTGAATGCGTGAGCAATTCTGTATTTAAAGGATGAGATGTTTTATGAGGAAGGAGTTAAGTGAAAAGATTGACATGATAAGCATAGGTTAAAGGTATATATACATACAGATATATGATGAATTGAATATTGGGAGTTGGTGTATGTCATGATTATATTGGAATTTGAATAAGGAATAATTCAATGAAAGAGGTTATATGTACATATGATGTGATAAGGTGGATTGAGAATGACATTTGGGACCTGATAGTAATGGAATGTAAACGATCTGTAACTCAAATTTTTGAGATGCTTATTTGAAAAGACGGATTTTCGGATATATGTAATGATACTAGTAAGAGTGATTTGAACTGTACGATGATTATGCAAGGTGGCATATAGTGACAATGACAGTTGACACTGATATTAGTGAAACAATTTGCTATTCGGATAGCAATGTTGAGGATTTCTCAAGCAGGTTATTATTGTTTCGAGATAATAACCATTGGTAACAAGGAACAATTAGAAGTTTAAGTAAACATTGAAGAGCTTTATAAATTATACTATATGATAGGAAGTAATAAGATGGATTATGTGCGAGGTAAAGCGTAAATATTGCATGATAAGTATACTATTAGTGTGGGTGAATGTATTGATAAAGAATTTTGATATTCAGAAAATCGGATATAAGTGAATTTCGAGGACGAAATTCTTTTTAGGAGGGTAGATTTGTAACACCCCGAACACACCCTAGTCGGATTAGGGTAGGTTTAGGGTGTAACGGAAACCGAAGGTGGTTGAGATATGAATGGAAGTGTCAAAAAGGATACAACCGTCATTAATTCGAAAGTTTCGGCGAGTTTCTGTAAATGGGACAATTATATCATCGTGCCTCTAACGACATGAAGAGAATTATTCTTTGTGATTAAAATGTGTAATAGGATGATGGAAATGATTAAGTGTAGTAAAGGACGTTATCGGTATTAGGTGAAAAGTTAAGGGTATTTTGGTAATCTGCCAAATTGTGACTTAAATAAAACAATTAAGAAGATTTGTATGCCAATGTTTTAATAGAAGATAGTTATTTGCCAAATGTATGAAGAAACAAAAGAATAAAGGACAAAATTGATATTAAACATAAAAATCTAAGTGTAGCCAATAGGAGCATGGCATGTGGCTCAATATAGACTAAGTATGTAAAAGGGGAAAGAATGAGACAGGGAGGCACGGGTTCTTTGGCTGGAAAAACTCAGAATTTTGCTTCTCCTTTTCTCTTTGTTCTTCATCTTTTAATTTTGTAAAAGAAAGAGAGATGGAAGTTGGGAAAAATTAAGCAAGAGTTATTGATTTAGAGGTAAGTTTAGGTCTTTTGTTATCTTTCTTCCTTTTCTTTGTATAAGATTTTAAGTTATGTGTTTTGAGGGGAAACTCATGTGAGTTGTGATGTGTTTTAATTGAGGGAATCAATTGATGCAAGTTTGAATTGGATGCAAAATGAAAGAGAAAGAAGGGATAGAAAGTAAGTGAAGATAGAAGGAGTCACCACAAGAGGTTTGGAAACTCTTTGTTCATATATGATTTTTGATGATGATAGTGAGTGTTGGTTTAAATTATTTATTTATGCATGTGAATAGGGTTTTGGGTAAAAACTAGGTTAGAATGCACTTGACCTTTCTTCGGTTATTAGGTCGTATTGCGAATTTTAGAACTCCAGTGGATATGACACCAGTGCCGTTTGAAATATAAGACATATTCCTATAAATGTCTTAGAAATATGTTTGAGCTAATTTTACCAGTAAGGGTTTCAGAAATGGTCATGAATTGGAGCTATCTTCTCTGGCCGGGTTCAGGGGAGCATTATAGGTTGTTTAGATCTTATTTGAATCTGTAAATGTCCAATTGATCTGAAATTTGTTGCATTTGAAAGATAACATCTAAGAGAACAAGTGTTAAGAAGGAAGGTTTGTCTAAAAATGTATTTTCGATGTCCGTTTAGTCTGAACAAAATTGATGTTGTTGAGTTTTTGTCTGGAATCCCGTGGCTCTGTCACGAGTCGTGACACCTGTCTCGAGTCGTGACAATAAGCCCTTGTCACTAGTAGTGACGACTGTCACGAGTCGTGATGACTGTCAGGAGTCGTGACAGTAAGCCCCTGTCACTAGTAGTGACAGTAAGTCAAGCTCTTGTCACTAGTAGTGACGACTGTCACTAGTAGTGACGACTGTCACGAGTCATGACAGTAAGCCCCTGTCACTAGTAGTGACGATTGTCACTAGTAGTGATAGTAAGTCAAGCTCTTGTCACTAGTAGTGACAGTAAGTCAAGCTCTTGTCACTAGTAGTGACGCCTCCTCTCCCACATCATAATTCTAAATGTCTTCTGTCTTGAATTTTGATGTTTTAATTCTTGTCCTTTGTTCATTTTAACTTATGTTCTGGTTTTAATAGTTATTTAACGTCACCTCAGTTTTTAAGTTATGTATATATGTAATGATTTCCGTTGTATTAATGCATGATCAGTTATGAACTCTATGTGTGATCGGAAATTTCGCTATGGCGAATTAGCGGAATATTATGGTTAATGTCTGATTGCAGTAATATGCCTAGCCTATGAGCTCAATGTGCCTTGTTTATATAATTGGGTTATGCATATTAAATATTATGGCTGTTTATATTGAGCATGTGGTATTAGAAGGTGAATGTTTTGTGATTCTGCATATCGAAGTATGAATTAATATTTAAGATCATTGGTGGTATAATATGGTTCCTTACATGTGATATTGATATGCCTTGAATAATGAACAATGTTAAAGTATGTGATTGGGTTGCTATATAAATTGTTCAATGCATAACCGACATTATGAATTTATTTATGAGTCTATCATACTATGGGTTGTGTATGATGATATATATATATATATATACATGTGATGTTATTCGAAACATGATCTGTTTTATGCATGACCGGCGAGAGTCAGTCTAGTGGATAGTTAGGCATGCCTAATAGAGTCTATATAAGTGTAGCTGCAGCGCCCTTTGAACGATTTGGACCCCGATCAGGTCCCCGAATGGTTCCTCGCGAACCCTATTATGTGTATGTGTATGGATCTTGTTTAAGATCCTGTTCAGGGAAATGCTTTTGAAATGCGAAAAGTGACAGTACTTTGCGATTTGTACCCGTAAGGTACAGTTTGTTACTCGTTATCCACTATTGTGAGTCAGCAGGTATGTTGTTTGTTATTCTGTGTTTACAAGCATGTGAATCTGAACGATTACGAACATAAGAATGTGATATCCGTATGAGTATGATTTTTGGGATATGTAAATATGATTACAAGTCTCTGAACTGGCAAAATGTAACTCTGACCTGTATATTGTACCTTTGTGGTTATCTGTAAATGGTCTTGTTTATAGTATGTGTATGTGAAGTCGGTGTGTCACATAATATGGTCACTACATTTTTGTATAATCTAAATGCCTTGTTGATTGGTAAATTACATGATAAAGCATTTGCTAAGCAAGATGTGTGAAAAGAATTTTGGAACCCGAAAGGAATGTAAATAAATAAGCAAAGCGACATGTATATGATGTAAGGAAAATATAATAAAATATAAGTGATTTGTTAACGTTGAAATGCAAAGTAAGTGGATAATTGATGACCTCCTTGAAAGTATCTATTTTGTTATAATTGATTATATATTTTCTATGTTATGCTTTCCTTTGAACTCATTTGACGTCCATTCTTAATGGTCGTCTATATTTATATGTGTTTCCCACTAAGCTTTATGCTTAGCACGAATTTTCTTTTAATCCGTGTAGGTACTATTGATCGGGTCTTTCGAGAGTCTTTCCACAGCAGCCCGGGCCAATGCAAGCTTATGAAGAGTTATTAGAGTAGGATTTGTATCGTCTTCGGAATGTGTGCAAGATTTTTAATTTTGAATTATAAGTTTTGTAAAAGTGATATTGGTTATGTAAAAGATCTGTCTATAGTAAACCCTGAAGAAGTTTACTTTATAATGTGAATTTATAATGAATTTATATTTAACTATAATGTGTTTTTGAAATAAAAGAAATTTTATAACTCATATTTTAGCTTGAAGGTTTATAAGTTTTACATGTTTGTTCGGTAATGCCCTTGACCGTCGTCGTGAACCACCGGTTCACGGTATGGTTTACTACGTACGGGTAAGGGGTGTTACAGGTCGTCTGGCCTCAGCGAGCCTAAGACGGCGCAGACATATCCATTTTGGGTAAGCCAAGAGGGTTTTGGAGGTGCCAGCCCAATAGGACATTAGGATGACCCTCTAACCTCGTGGAACCTAGGATTACACAGCGCGTAAATATCCATCTTGGGCAAACTAGAGAGATCTTGGAGGTCTCAGCCTAATAGAACATTAGGATGATCCTCTACCCCCTGGAGCCTAGGATTATGTAATTTAGGCCTTTTGGAGGGGAACAAGAGATATTTTAGAGGTTCTAGACCTCTAACCTCATTGAGCCCAAGACCAGAGTGAGTTCGGGATTTCTCATTTATTTGTACCTTGATTAATATTATAATTAAGTTTTAAATTCATTATTTCATCAACTTTTCATACAATGCAGATAATTAAAGCGCAATCCATTCATGTAGATAAAGCAGCAAATTGACACGAAATAAAATATGCGAAATAAATTACAATAACACTAGGGGCGGAATACAACCCCCATTATAAAAACAATATGTAAATCATACAGAAATCGGGATATTCTTTGGAGTGAGGACTTTGGTCCTGCCATGCATATTTATTACAAGCTGATTTTTGAGAAGTGTCGGTTTTATTGGCTAAAAACAGGACTTTGGTCCCCGGCTTTCGAAAAAATCCCAAATTAATTACTATAAAACAGTTGGCCCTTTTTACTTTAACGACATTAAAATAAACTTCATAATAAAATGAATAAAGACAAGGTGTAGACACCGGGTCCTGAGGCGGTCCAAGATCAGAATTACCCGATGATGAGAATGATACCGATTTACGGGCAGAGGTGTAAAAAATGATGTTTCCCTTGTCGAAATCCTTTTTTTTTATCATAAAAAATTATTATTAATTCTAATTCCAAAAATAATATTATTGGAAAGTATTATTTTGATAAAACAAAAAATTAAATTAGTTATTTAATTGAACTGAATTAATTAATTAATTAAATTTAATTTAAAAAGAAAGGGAATTAAATTAGTTTTCTTAATTTAATTGAATAAATTAAGTAATTAATTTAATTAAAAAAGGGAATTAGTTGTTAAATTAATTAATTAGTTTAATTAAAAAAAAAGATTTAAAAAAAAATTAAAAAGAAATATAAAATTTCTTTGGCCACCTGCCACTTTTATAAAGTGGCCATTTTGGCCACTTTATAAAAGTGGCAAGTGGTACCACGCGTGGTACCACTTTAAGGAAGTGGTACCACGCGACCACTTCCTTGAAGTGGTCGCGTGGTACCGAGGGCACCACGCGCGTATTTTTGCGCGCACCGTTTCCCTCACCACGCGGTGTTTTGTTTCTGCTTTCTTCAGCTATTTTCTCGCCGTTTTGACCGAAAAATATTTTCGTTTTCGTGTAAATTTCGGGAAGTGAAATTAAAAGATGGTTTTGGCTCTATTTATTTTAGTACGGGGCACATATTAAATAAAAAAAAAAGACGGCAAACATTGAAAAGAAGAAGAAAAATAATTTCTGGGCTCTTCTCTCCAATTTTTTCCTCTCCAGCAACTGGTTCTTCAACTCTTAATTTCTTTTTCTTTTTCTCAAATTTTAATCTTTAATTGTTCTTCAAAAATAATCCATTTTTGGGTGATTTAAGCTTGAAAAATTAATTTTCTTTGCTCAATCACCGACCAAAAAAATATTTTTATCAAAATATTCTCTTGATTTTATTTCAAAATATCAATTTCCACATTTTCTTCAAATTTTTATCGCCACAAATTTTCAAGGAAAACAAATCGAGACACCGCTTCTCCGATCTAAAAATTCTGAGGGTAAACATTCTTGGGCCAATTTCATTTATTCATTTGTATATTATTTATTATTGTAAAATACTTCTTCATTTTTTTTGCCATTCAATACTATGTCATTTGCATAATATTCTCTTTGATTTAGTCACTGTGGGCATGCCATTCTTTTTTCTTCATGTTTATTTTTGTGATTGCTGGTTTCGTTTAACGTATTAGGTTAGTATTGTTTTTATTATTATTATTTTTCTTAGTTTTGTTATTATGTCCTTACCATCATTATTAACATGCCTCTATATGTTTGTTTTTATTATTATTATCATTATTATTAATATTATCATTATTATTAGTGTTCATTATATACTTATTTATTTGCTGTCTCTTTTTTGTATTTACTGTCATTACTATCATTTATGCATTTCATAGTTATTGTCATTATTATTATTATTATTATTATTATTATTATTATTATTATTATTATTATTATTATTATTATTATTTTTATTATTATTATTCTGTTTTCATATTATTTATCATTCATTCTTATTATTATTTGCATTATTACTATCCTATTATCATTATTATTATTATTATTATTATTATTATTATTATTATTATATGGTTTTATTATGATTATCATGTCTATTGTTCATTTTATTTATTGTTGCATTGTTCTTTACTGTTGATAATTTGATTTATTTTATTGCATTGCTATTATTGTTATTATTATTATTATATTTCGCATTTGTTTGATTAATTTACTTTGAATATTTACTAATATTTTTGATGTTAATTTTTGTATGAGTTTAACTTGAATCGAGTTATTTGGGCGTCCCCGCGACTCCCCGGATGGGTCGCGACGCGTAGGCGGACGCTCCGGTTCAGTGAGATCTCTCTAATTCTCTATCTTTTTGTCGTGTTTATTTGTAAATATTTATTTTATTTATGCACGCGTGAGACAAAAAGTCACAAAAAATTCTTTTACAATTAAATCGAGTTTTTCACTAATAAAATTGGGGCCAATGTCCCTTGTTTTTAACCAAACAATAAAAATATTACAATTAAAACGAAGAGTCAAACTTTTCTCCAAAAATGGGATCACTCATCCCGGTTTTCATTCAAACAATCAAAAATGACTCTTCGAACTTTCTTTAAATTAATACGAAGGAACCAATGTTCCTAGATTTCGAACAAGTGCGAAGGAACCAATGTTCCTAAAATAATGCCCCGATTTATGTATGCATTTTCTTATTCTGTGTGAGTGTTTTAAATTCAAGTTCATTTCTTTTTTGGGCCCTTGTAATTAATTTTTAGGGCAACTTTATTTATCTTTTGGGGATTGTATTCCGTCCCCGTCTACATCTTTAATCTTCTTTTATTGGGGTTGTATTTCTCCCCTATTTCCTTTGTAATTGTGTGCTTGAGTGTTTACCGCTTTCATTTATCTCTTTCTTTTACTGCTTTATTTATTGCTTTCCTTTATCGCTTTTTGAATGCTTGCAATGCGCTGTTTAATTTAAAATGCATCAATCGCGTGAAATGAGAGGTATAATTTTAAGAAGTTAAAAACCCATTTATAATTAACCAAGGCATAAATAAGAGGGAAGTCCCGGACACCGTATCTCTGGTTTAGACCGTTAGAGGTGAGAAACCTTTTCCCAATTTCTTGCAAATTGGGTGGCGACTCTAAATACCTCAAAGGTGCCTTTAGGCGTCAAGAGGCTAGGTTGTTCTCCCCAATGTTCTATTGGGAGGGATACACCGATGATGTCTCATGGCGCCCATGATCAAAAGACGCAAACCTTCATACCTCGAATCCCACTGTCGGATTCACGTCGAGGGCCCTTGCTGGGTGACGCGCGCCGGACCCAGAATTTCTGGTTTAGACCGTTAGAGGTGAGAAACCTTTTCCCAATTTCTTGCAAATTGGGTGGCGACTCCAAATACCTCAAAGGTGCCTTTAGGCGTCAATAGGCTAGGTTGTTCTCCCCAATGTTCTATTGGGAGGGATACACCGATGATTTCTCATGGCGCCCATGATCAAAAGACGCAAACCTTTATACCTCGAATCCCAATGTCGGATTCACATCGAGGGCCCTTGTTGGGTACTGGGTCCGGCGCGCGTCACAGTGGCGACTCCACTGGGGAGTTTTGTTTGAGACTTCACTCCGAAAGTGCTTTCATTAAAATGTATATAATTGGGTTTTTAAAACTTAAAATTCTATCTTTCGCTAAAATTGCATCATATCATTTTAGAGCCTTACACTTATGCTAGTTGGTCCCTATCTTCCCCCTGTGCGTTCCCGAAGCACGACCCTACTTTCACTCATTGTAGGGAAGTGTTAGGGATAATCACCAACCCAAGCCTTGTGCCTTTTGGTATATCAAATGGTGACCCGATCGGTCGTTATGCTCGTGATGAGCTAGACCCGTCGGCAGGGATCATGCTTGGGTAACCCTAAAGTATCATCACCTTGACCAAAGCTCATGTAATGGCAAATAGAAACTTCCCCTAGGCGGTATGCTCCTTAATATGATGCTTGTGACATGGGCCATCGCGTATTAAACAAAATCAAGCAAGTCAAGTGGTCTTTTATCAAAGGCTTTCATGCCCAGGTGAGCCCACCTTACCTTGATTGAATTGTCCAAATACGTAATGGCCAAAACCCATACGAATGCGCATTAGATTAAGACTGTTATGCTGCCGGTTTTCCACCGTGCACTATACGTGTCCGATGGGTTCCCTGTTAACCCTCGGATGAAGCCCACCTAGGAAAGAGACCGCACAACCCCGTGTGTGGGAGTGATAAGGTTGGAAGGATCTACCTGTTTGCATGTGGTTGTAAATGTTGCACGTCATGCTCATGCATCACGCGTCATCCATGCATGTTAAAATAAAATAAAATATATATATAAACACATAGGCATTTTATTTTTGTGTGTGTATATCCTTTTCTCTGCATCGTGTCATATCACTGTAATCTATTGACCTTTCACTCATTGAGGACTATTTGCATGGCACGACCATGCGTCACATGTCATCCATGCATCATTCTAACCCTTTGATTTTTCAGCCATCATACGCCATTCAACTGGGAGGTTCTGGGGTCCTCATAGCTGTCTGAAGAGTAAGCAAAATTCGAAGTGGTTGGCAGAGATCTACCGTCTTAGTCAGAGCATCTATAAACATTGGGAATGGCTGGTCCTTCGCGACAGATTGAAGAGGCCCATGTCATGATTGCCCGAGAACTAGATGAAAAGTTTAAAAAACTTGAAGGGAGGTTGTCAGCCACAATTAAGGAAAGGTTGGATGCCGCGGCACTAATTCTTCAAGCCCAAGTCACTGCAACTACACTTAACCGATTTGAGCTAGCCGCGACCAAAAAGGAGTACGCGACGATGGCTGCAATGTCTCAATTCGCTCTTAAGCCTAGAGGCGAGACGACACCCAACTCACTGATCGAACAAGTGGAAAGAGGAAAAGGACTAGGGCCCTTACAGCCGATGGGTCCTCTCAGTCCTGCAAACACTAAAAAGAGATTAGCTAA